>CANTFK010000991.1:0-620936 GCA_947646735.1 Peronospora farinosa
TATAAAGTAAGGAGAACTCATTTGCTGAAGTGGAGATATGAGTTCGCGAAGCGACTCCACGTCCACGCGGACCTTAAAGGTGGATGTCAGGTATGTGGGCTTTGCATATGAAATGTATTTGCAGTTACTTTTGACGTTACGAATGTTGTAGATTGCAATGGGAGTGAGTGCAACGCTTGATGAAGACATACTGACGTTAAATTCGACGGTTCTGTCTCGTGACGGCAAGGAGAGCGTCCACGGTATGTTCAATGATGATTTAAGCATTTCAATGCAGAGATCTCGTCCCTTAGTACTCAATTGCATTTATTTTTTTCATACTATTTGCAGAAAGTATCTCCGGACCTCGTACGGAAGCTGAAGAGCTTGGGAAGAAGCTGGCAGAACGTTTCTGGGCCAACGAGCTGGCGCGAAAGGTGCTAGGCAAGACCCGCGAGAAACGTGCTCTAACGTATGGTAATGCAGAGGCTCCTGGTGATGCTGCTGCTGCTGCTGCTAAATCAATCGTGAAGAAGGCCAAAACTTCTGAATAGGACCTATATGTATTGCACATGCGATCTAAAGACCACATTGCATGTGCATATATATATGTACCCATGTGTACGAAGACTAGAGACCAGTTACCTAAATGGATAACATATGGATACACTTTTTTGCTGCCTATTTGGTATACATCCATTTAAGTACGAAATGTTTCGGTTCCAGTCAATTCGCAAAGCTTCCAAGACCACCAACACAAGTGACTCTGATCTTTTCATTCAACTGCACGTAACGCTGTTAATCGGCTTAGTTTTGGAGCACCCATTACATCGTAAAAAGGTGAAACTTATCTCTATCTAAGTCTGTGCGTTGCATGCAGAAACACGCACCAGAATCGTCTTTAGCTGCTACTAAAGCCATGTCCAGTGACACTTTGACACGCACTCAGAACAGCCGCGTGCTGCAAGCCTTTCGTGCAATTGGCATTGTGGTTGATGATGTGCCAATTGTGTGGTACGGTATGGGCAAAGCTAGCTTTGCCACTGCATCATTAGGGAAGTCATTCGTCGTGTACAAATGTGACAAATTGACGCCCGTGTTAGTGTCTCCCCAATTGCCCAAGCGCATATCAGCGCTGGCTGTGCAACCCAAGAAACAATTGACTTTTACGGCCTGTGGGTGCCAAATTATTATCTGGAATCGACTGGATAGGATCAAGACATTGCTGGGTCATAAAGGTACTATTAAGCAGCTGCTGACAGTGGGCAGCAACATTCTCTTCTCGCTCGATGATGAAGGTTGTATCAAGATATGGGACTTGCATACAATGGACATTGTCAATACATTGACATTTCAGATAGGTTTTACACCTACAATTATGCTTCATCCGGATACATATTTGAACAAGATCTTGGTCGGATCGGCACAAGGTGTTTTGCAACTCTGGAACATTCGCAAGATGAAATGCATTTACGACTTTAAGGGATGGGGTAGTGCTGTCACAGCACTGGAACAGAGTCCGGCAGTAGACGTCGTGAGTGTCGGGTTAGCAGATGGACGACTGATGGTACACCACTTGCAACTGGACCAACCTGTGCTGGACTTTCGACAGGAACAGCAAAGTGGAATCACAGCCATGTCTTTTCGAACGGATGCAGGTGCTTCGACTACGCCGCTGGTAGTCTCAGGATCGCGGTCGGGTGATATTGCAGTGTGGAATCTGCAGAGCAAACGCCTTGAGTCAGTCATTACTGGTGCACATGATGGTGCAGTGGTATCGCTGCAGTTTCTGGCCAATGAGCCACTCTTGCTGTCGTCGGGTACGGATAACTCGATCAAGTTGTGGATCTTTGACCACCACCACGGCGGTACCGCTCGCTTGCTCAAGTCTCGTGAAGGCCACCGTGCGCCACCGACGCGCATTCGGTATTACGGTAACAACACCCTTTCTACAATGGCAGACGGTGCTGACGGCACATGCTGTCAGATTTTGTCGGCTGGTCAGGACCGGGCTTTCCGTGTCTTCCACACGGCTCGTGAGCAGCAGAGCAGGGAGCTGTCCCAAGGCCCAGTTCTTAAAAAAGCGCGTAGCTTAAATGTGCGCGTGGAGGACTTGAAGCTTCCGCCTATCGTGCAGTTTGCTGCTATGGAGACACGCGCCCGCGATTGGGCGAACGTAATTACGTGTCATGAGAACGAAGTTGCAGCCTACGTGTGGCGCTTCGATCACCGCGTTATCGGCAAGAAAGTGCTTCGTCAGTTTGACCCGAGCAACCGCACTCCATCTGGCAGCGTCGAAGATTTGCGCCGCAAAAAGACACAGGCTACTAGCGTGGCTATCAGTTCGTGTGGTAATTATGCACTTGTTGGTAGTTTGGGCGGAGCTATTTATCAGTACAACATGCAGTCCGGAGAAGCTCGTGGTTCGTTTCCGGTGGCAGCAACCCCGAAGCCGGAGATTATTCGCTCGCTCGTGCTACCTGGGACAGATTTGTCAGCACTACAGGACGATGAAACTGATACAACCGCTGCTGATGCTCATGACGGACCTGTCAGTGCGGTGGCTGTTGATGCTCTTAATAACACCCTGGTCTCTGCAGGAATCGATGGCAAACTGAAATTCTGGGGCTTCAAGAAGCATGAGTTGCGTGATGAGATCGACATTGGCTCTCCTATTAGCCAGATGGAATTGCACCGCGATAGTAACTTGTTATGTGTGGCGTGTGATGACCAAGTGCTTCGTCTCTTTGACGTGACAACCTACAAGCTTGTGCGTCGTTTTGCTGGACATTCGCACCGTGTGACGGACATGACTTTCAGCTCGGATGCTCGGTGGCTGTTCTCATCATCGGCTGACGCATCATTGCGCGTGTGGGATATCCCGACGGGCAAGTGTGTCGACTGGATGCGGTTTCAAAAACCTGTGACTGGTTTGGCTGTGTCGCCTACAGGCGAGTTTCTTGCTACTACGCACGTGAGCAATGTTGGCATTTTCTTGTGGGCAAACCGCAGCCTCTTTACAGAAGTATTCTTAGATTCGGAGCCTAGTAAGCCCGTGCTTATGGACATGCCTGTGCCTCTCAATGAGGTGGACAATAGCGACCAGCTTGGATTTGGCACTGAACGTAACCCTCAACTTTCAGTGACAAGTGTTAACGAGCAGCGGCCTGAAAGCACAAAGAAGGTAGACAGCGAAGAGAGCTCGGACCCGCTGGATGCTTCACTCATTACACTGTCAATGGCCCCACGTGCATTCTGGCAGTCTCTGTTTAATCTTGAGCTTATCAAGAAGCGTAACAAGCCTATCGAGCCTCCCAAGGCCCCGGAGCAGGCTCCTTTCTTCCTTCAAACAGCGCGCAAGGACGATGTACACCCTACATTTGTCCCCGCTTCTCCTGAAGCGAACAAAGTAGGTGAGAAGGAGGGCGACGAAGATATGGTCATCAAAGGTTGGGGCATTGGTGATGACGATGAGGCTTGGGGTGATGACGACGAAGAAGATGAAGCCGACATGACTGCTCTAAGCTCACGGATTGTCAAGACGGAGGGTATGGTTACTTCTCGTTGCAAATTGGCGACGTTGCTGGCAAAGGCGGTGCAGGAAGAGAAATTTGAGGATCACACAGGCTCGCGCTTCAATGAGGTAGCCGCGTACATTCAGTCGCTTTCTGCCTCAGGAGTAGACGTTGAAGTGAGCACGCTGTGCATGGGTGACTTCGATGAAGAGGGCAAGAAACTATTGGGTTTCTTTCTGGAATTTTTGCATGAGGAGATGCGCACTCGCCGTGATTTCCAGGTGCTTCAAGCATACTTGAATCGTTTTTTGAAGCTGCACGAGGAGCTGTTGGTCGCGGAACCGACGCTCTTAGCACAAGTGGACAAGTTGAGAGCTGTACAGCAGCAACAGTGGCAGCACCTGCAGAAGCTGTTACACAACAATTTGTGTCTGGTCCAGTATCTCAGCAAGATTCAGATGTAAGTTAACGAGTGTGATGTGAGAAGCGCTGTAGCTGCTTGCTCCTGTCAATCGCTCTAAAAGGAAAAGCTTAGAATAATTCAATGCACATTGATCAAACAACACATGATTGTGCCAAGAAAGCTTTGATTCTATCGATCCTCGGACCATTCCTTTTTGCAGATTCTTCAGGACGAGAAACGTCTGTACTAACAAGCAATACGAACCACAACAAATACAGCAAGATACAACGTATGTCAGTGATGCCTCATTCTCAAATAATCAATTGATCATGTGCTGGATGATGCATCTGCTTGAAACGGAACTTCAAACGAAAAGCACAAGCTGTGATCGATAAATGCGATGACAGGGTAGAGTGGCGACGAGGGCAATGAAGGCACGAGAATGTAGTCATCGTGGCATTTTACAACGCTCAAAGCGGTCGCTGTAACTGCTGAATCTCCCATGATAAGGATTCCGTCTTTGAGACGAGCCCCTAAAGCACGTACTCGAGGCTTGAAAAGGTACAAGATGCAGAACTTGTTTTTCAGCTCATCCAGTTGTGCCGCGACCTTCCGATAGTGTGCTTCATGCTTTTTCGGTCTGTAAATGAGCTAGGCTTGACGGCTTTCAACCCTCAGCTTTTCTTCTGAGACGGATCATCGTTCAGTATATACCTCGCCGCCGAGACGTGAAGCGTGGTACCAAGCTGCAGGCTGAGCTCGATGGTATTAACAAGCAGGACGGCATCAAGTTCTTGGAGGGGTATCTGCAATAAATCAGTGTTGGACCAGATCGTGATCTCCATGACGATGAAGTACAAGCTAAAGCACAAGCTTCGGAAGCTAGTAGATGGACTCGTGATCCGCGTCAAAGGCGATCAAAAGGAAGCTGCGACTACTCGTGCTGTGAACGGTGACCGCGACGCTGCTGTCGAAGCAACGAATGTCAAGGAAGCCGGTCAGGAGATCATTGAAATGAAGAATAAAGTTCGACACGGACTCGAAACTCAGCTGGGAGATATCAAAGGCCATGAGCACAATCATCCAACGGCAGCTTCATGATCTTCAGTACGTACTCGGACGACAGCCTTCAATCAACATTGCCACAAAGTAGCTTTATGGTTGTGATGAAAGAAAAGGTGGCGGCAAGAAGGTGCCACACGCTACGGACTCGTCAAGTCTGGATAAATCTATGGCACCCGTCAAGACGTTCTATCACAAGTGCGTGATGTCGTTACACTCTGTTGCTATAAAGTCTTCTCGTTCTTGATTACAACGTCAAGAACACTTTGAATGCATGATCATGATTTCTTTCTTATCAAGACTAACTTTAACAAACTTACACAATGCTATAACTTTGAGACAAGTTATAGCATTGTGTAAGTCTTTCAATAGCTACCTCAACCTCACCGCTTCAAATGTGACAGCCATACCAACATGTTGTGTACTGACGTGTACTTACTTGACTGAATCGCCAGCAATCGTAAGCACATCAGCGTTGTCTACTAGGGTCGTGGTGGAGGTTCTGGTGTCACGTGGCTAATCCTCTTTCTTTGTTCCTTCCTCAAGCGTGTTAGATGAATCATGTGCTTTTTTACCTGCACCACCAGCGTCATCCCCAATTTCGCCGACCAAGCGAGAGGTGCCACTTTCTCCACCTTGGGCCGCGTTGACGACATCATTTGCTCCTTCACCAGTAAGTGCGTTATTCTTTGCACCACTCTTTGGTTGTTTCAATAGTTCGGCGAATTTCTTCATTATCATTTTCATACTTTTTCCTGGTATTTTAGGCACAACGACGTTATCTCTTTCATTAATACCAACACCCCCATCAGCGACAGCATTTTCTTTTTCTGTGATGGAATGTACAGAATTTGAGTTCCCTGTCACTTCACTTGTGGTCGCCTCGGAGACAACATTCGTGTTTGGAACATCATTCCCTCCTTCACCAAGTGGTGGTCGAGAATCGGCAGAATTCGTAGTTGGCACTGGCTTCGTCTTGCGGTTGAATATGCTTAATGCACTGTTAATTTTGTTGTTGAGAGCTTGACGTGACTTTTTCAAAAAGGTCGGCGATTTCTTTCCAACGTTGCCTTCTTCAGTCGTAGCTGAAGCCCGCAAGCTAGCGGCATCGTTTTCTCCTTCACCAGCATGTATTTCAGCATTTTCACCACTCTTTGGTTCCACAACATTTTCTTCTGCGACTGGTTGCACTGGTTCGTGTTCCCCTGTCATTTCTTTCGTCGTTTCAGTTAAAGTGTCGGCAGAATTCGTAGTTGGCACTGGCTTCGTCTTGCGGTTGAATATGCTTAATGCACTGTTAATTTTGTTGTTGAGAGCTTGACGTGACTTTTTCAAAAATGTCGGCGATTTCTTTCCAACGTTGCCTTCTTCAGTCGTAGCTGAAGCCCGCAAGCTAGCGGCATCGTTTTCTCCTTCACCAGCATGTATTTCAGCATTTTCACCACTCTTTGGTTCCACAACATTTTCTTCTGCGACTGGTTGCACTGGTTCGTGTTCCCCTGTCATTTCTTTCGTCGTTTCAGTTAAAGTGTCGGCAGAATTCGTAGTTGGCACTGGCTTCGTCTTGCGGTTGAATATGCTTAATGCACTGTTAATTTTGTTGTTGAGAGCTTGACGTGACTTTTTCAAAAAGGTCGGCGATTTCTTTCCAACGTTGCCTTCTTCAGTCGTAGCTGAAGCCCGCAAGCTAGCGGCATCGTTTTCTCCTTCACCAGCATGTATTTCAGCATTTTCACCACTCTTTGGTTCCACAACATTTTCTTCTGCGACTGGTTGCACTGGTTCGTGTTCCCCTGTCATTTCTTTCGTCGTTTCAGTTGGTTTGACAACACTATCTTTTTCTGCGTCGGGACGTGCTATTTTCGGCTCAGTTGTTACGTCTTTATTGTCAAGATGAGGTGATTCTTCTTTTCCTGTCACTTTTTGCGTATCCACTCCTTCTTTCATATCTGTCACTTTTTGAGTCTCTGACTCTTTGTTTGTGGCTAAAGGTGTTGTTGACTCTTTAGCTTTTGCGTCGTGTTTCGGGGCTCGATGTAATCTCTTGAGTTGCTGTTGAAATCTACCGTAGATCTTCTTTAGGAGAGCTATAAACTGCTTCATAGCAGACGAAGAGTAGCCTTTCATCTTCTCCAAAACGCCTATTTTCTTGGCCATAACATCGGCATTGGAGAGTTTCGGCCCCGCCTTTGATTTTTTCTAACGTCTCTATGACCTTTTCAAACAACTCGGCCTCGCCTGTGCGCATCCTCTCTTCCACGTCTTCGATCCCAGTCTCGACCACCCCTTTCCTTAGCTTGCGACCTCTTCCATCCGTCCGCTCGCGTTGAGAATTCGTATCCACGGTCTTGACTTGGATCAAGTCTTTTGAGCTTGCGACGATACTGTCGCAAGCGATGCAGGTGAGAGTCACGAGCAGGAGAAACAAGCTCAAGCGCATGGTTTGTCTGGGTCTCGTCTGATTCGGGAATGAACAACTTTGAAGTCAACGGGTTCTTGGGCTTTTCAATGGACACACGGAAATGTTACAGATGCTCGTTGAATACCATTAGGTAGAGTATTGGATTACCAGAATACTATATCAATTGTCATAGCTATCCTACAACACGACGGTGGCTACGACTCTTTTCCTCTATTTACTTACATTTCTATGGATGCCTGGCGCTGTGACTTGTGTGCCAAGCGCTTTTCCTCCTTCGATCGATCTTCGGATCCGATTTGATACGTATCTCCTTCCCGGGAGACTTCTATTCTTTTTTCTGACAGGGACTGATCGCTTCGTCTCCTACTGTCTTTTGCTGCCAAACCTGGCATGAAACAACAATTATGATTGTTTTTTGGATGCTTTCTAAAGGTGTTGAAGCTATATGTTGTATCAGGAACGATAGATGATACAAATTCAGATGCACTTGATTGATAAAGTGATGAAATGGACCCTAAAGGATAACAAGTTTGGTTGTACATTCTGTAAGAAAGCTCCTATACGAGTGAAAATACGTGGCTGTTGATAAGCCATGACTTTGAGGGAAATGACTATCGGATGGGGTCGCGAGTCTATCTAAGTTTTGTGAAGATAATGTCAATGCATCTCCCTCCTGCTTCGCCCAACTTATACTTATAAAAAGCAAGATATAATGCCAGTAGTATTATTTACCCATCATGCTATCATGCTCTGCCTAGCTGATAAAAAAAGCACGGATGGGACTCTTGATGTCTCATAGATCTTGAGATCTGTTCACATTTGCTTGGAATTCTGACCCTTTCGCTTGGAAGTTTTATGCTTGCGGACAAGCTTGTAAGCAATTTTACGCGTACTTTTCTCCTAGTCTATTTCATCCAATCCGATTATCTTAAGGCAAAAACAAACATACCGGATTGGTTGATATTAAGTGCGTCTTTCGTCGCCTTTCAATATACAAAAGACCTAATGTCAGCCATGGCCACGGGGTTTATGAACGCCTTCCAGGTGCTGACTCCCGTGCGGAATTTTGGCGTAGGTAAGCGAGTTACACGTGGTATTTGGTCCAAATATGCAGAGCCTTCTTACTGGGAAGTGGTGCGCATTCTTCCATCCCCCGACCTCAAACACGGCAAAGTCTTTGGCAGATTTACGTTTCGTGGTGCGTTGAAATGAAAATTCTGAAGGATGTTTGACATTATTTGACTTGATATTTGTATGGGTATTGAACAGGCAAGACGGATTCTAAAGTAAAGCGGATGAATGGCGTCTTGAAGAAAGATTGGAGTTTGATCGAGATGTAAACAGTCTTATCAAATGACGTCTTGTAACTCCGAAACTACAGTTGATAGATTGATGAGTATGAGAGAATGGATGGGAATACTCAATGAGGCAATCGATGCCGGGGTATTTTGTCATAGTAGCAATGTTCTCTATAGTTGTTTAGTTGGTTTTCTAGGAGGTTAAAGCATTGCTTGATACTTCAACAATATTGTGACGTTCCATGTCCAGCGACTTTGCACGAAGCGACTCAGCTTCTAGAGTAGCCACATGGAGATTTATCAGGATTATGGGCTCGTTTCAGCGTTGAGACATACTCTGTATCAATTGATCTGCATTCCTTGGTCGCCGACTATTCCTCGAAGCATGAAACTGCCACGTTTAGCTCGAATTGTTATCCGAAGGCGACATGGTGCCCATCTCGCCCGTACAAATCGCCACAATATGGACGACAAGTGCGTCGTCATGTATTGTCGCAAGACCAGATATCTGATCTTCAAGTCGTGCTAAGGGAGTGACGACAAGCTCGTCCGTCTGTTCCCATTTGCCACTCAGTTTAATAATAATAACCTTTGACTAATGCTCCTTCGCACGCTATTCGGCGCCTTTTGTCTCTACTGTGTATCATGGACCGGTAGCTCCGGTCTTTCGACCATCACGAACTCTGCAGATCTTGCAGCCGTTGAATTGTCGACCAAAGTCCACGTGCTACTGGTTATGAGGACGAAAGACGAGACGCAGGAACAAAGTCTGGAGGAGCTGGTGACCACGGCATATCCGGCTCTGCTGGCTATCGAGAAGGAACTCGAGGGACTTGTCACCTTTAGTGTCGTCGATATTGCGTCCCATAAAGTTTCGTTCGGCAACAAGTGGCAGCTGACAAAGCTCCCTGCACTCGTACTGTACAAAGATCCACCCAAGGAGAACCCCTACACTGGGAAATTGTATCGAGATGCAATGAGAATAGACTCTGCGATGCTTGAGAATCCAAAAAAGCTCAAAAGGACATTGAAACAAGCGATACCGATGGAATTTGTACAGGAACTTAAAGGTGACGAAACGACGTTCCTAAACTTTGAGAAGTTGGTGCAACAAAAGGTTGACGACGAGGAGACGTTGGTATTGTTTTTTTCAAAGCAGAAACACGCGTCCCCGATGTATCGAGCTTTGGCTGCAGAATTTAATGACCAAGGACTGAGTTTTGTGTTCTTAAACAAAGAGGAGAAAGGAACGGAGGAGATTATGAAGATGTTAGTGGTGGAAGAGCTGCCGGTTATGATGGTAATGAAATCCATGATAGAGTATGAAGTGTTAAAGGCACAGAACTTGAAGACGTACAATGAATTCAAGGGTTTCGTGAAGACTTTTGCGACGCACAAGAGAAGTGGAGGTTATGCTGGAGAGAAGAGGAACAAAGGAGGGAAGAAGAATCTATTGTATATCAAGTTCTTTACAGAAAAAGAATTTGACGACTTGGTCATGCAGCCGGATGTAGTTTGGATTATTGAGTTCATGGATTTGGAACGCGAGATGGCTATAACAGAAGACGAGTGGAAGAAAGCGTTAACCGAGTTGCATCGTAAGGCAGGTGTGGTGGCGATGGGTGCAGTCAGCTGCGAGAAGGAAGCAGAATTGTGTGAGCGTCATGGTGGGCCTGGTGTTCGTATTTTTCCGCTGGGGCTTACTCATGACAAGAAATTGAAACGTGATGGTGTCCTTGCTCAAACGTTTACAACAATTGATGAGGCAAAAGAGACTTCTATTGCAACGATTCCCGACCTCACTGTTACGATCGCGTCTTCATCTGACTTAAATGCATTCATCTCCCATGCTCGAGAAAATCACGCATTGCCTGTCTTGCTCTTTACCACCAAGAAGACTACCCCGCCAATGATAAAGGCTCTTCTGCTGTCTGTCCCGACACAAAAACTCATGTTAGCAGTTATTCACGATGCTGACGAAGATTTGAGAGAGCGATTTCTAGTAAAGTCACCTGCAAGCACTTCACTGGTATGCCTGGTGCCAACCCAAGTCAACTTGGACGACTCAGCCTCGGCTCCTTTTGGTGTCGTTGCTTACGAGAAGAAAAGAATGGGATCGTATACCTATCCAAACATTATGCAATTTCTTTTGCAAGTGCTTGCTCAATATCCACACCCTCAAGACGCCAAGCCTAAGAGTAATGACGTTGATTTGTCGTCACTCGACGAAGTAGCTGCTCAGTCGCTTGTTCCGTACATGACCAAGAAAAACATTTATGACATTTGTGGGGGCCACAAGATTTGTGCAATTGGATTCTTCGAGGACCATTTGGATACGCTAAGAGACCCGGAGTCGCGTCTTACGAAGTGGTGGACTACATTCGTGCATGTAGCTGCTCGGAGCAAGGAGAACCACGAGCCATTTCAATTCATGTGGGTGAACGGAAAATGTCAAAAGAATTTTGCTAAAGCGTTTGGCATTGGCCTATTCCAAATGCCGACGCTCGCTGTGTATTCCCCATCAAAGCAGCGCTTCGCAACGAATGTGGGAGTGTTTGACGAAGAGAATGCGTCTGCGTTCTTAAAAAGCGTGCTGTCTGGCAGCATCAGCACTGCTCCGATCGGAGACGTTCCTGAGCTAGACGAAGAGTGTTCGTTCGACGAGATTCATGATGTAGCAGAAGGAGTTGATGGTATCACTGAAGACGACACAGATCTGGACGATATGCTGAATGAGATTCTTTTCGATGAAAAGCAGCAGCGTGACGAGCTGGAAAAGGAACTAAAGTCTGAGCTGAAGCAGCCACTGAAGCGCAAGAAGAAGAAGGACAAAACCAAGAAGAAAAAGAAGCACAAAACCAAGACAAAGATGTCGAAGAAGAAAACGGGACAACGTGACGAGCTGTAATCATCTCATTTGGACTCGGATTCATGCTAATGTAGCTGTCATTAAAGAAAAAATGAACCCATTTGGAATTGTGAAGCTCCTGTTTTCTCCGTAAACGAATAACCTCCATAATGAAATTGCATGGCTTGGCTCCCGAATTACGTATATTTTTATACCCTGTCCTAAATGATTAACTCTATAAATTAATAGTTTATTAAATATCTATTTAGAAAGGCTCGACGCAAGTGTCATCCTACCCTACCCCCTCATTAGCATTTTATTGTGTCTTTGTGTTGTCAATGGTACTATCCTCTTCGCGTCCTCCAGTCATTCTCACTTGCCAGCCAACCGAATCTCGAGCAAAGATTCCGATATTCCTTCGACTGAAAAATGGCCAAACGTACGTACAAATTAATGGAACTCGTGTCTTGAAACAGCCACGCATTGCAAGAATACATGTCGTCTTTATCCTTCTCTCTCTCTATGTACGACTCGTAGCAATTCAAGTGGTAGCAAATTACATGGAGTAACAAAGAAGACATATTGAAACAAGCTTAGCAATTACTTGGAAAGACATTGCACTACTTAGAGTAAAAGGAGGAGGATACAATTAGACACATCTATTCTATTTGATGCAGTGGTCGAGACTACGCTAGTACCAGTAGCTACTTATATTGAGCTAACGTTGTGCTGTATTGTACTATTTTGTGACAGACAAACCTTCTGGTATTCGCTGCGCTCGTAAGCTGCGCGTGCACCGTCGTACCCAACGCTGGGCACAGAAGTCCTACAACAAGAGTCACTCGGTGACGGCAATGAAAGCGAACCCGCTTGGTGGATCGTCCATGGCGAAGGGCATTGTTCTGGAAAAGATTGGAATTGAAGCCAAGCAGCCGAATTCTGCTATTCGAAAGTCGTGTCGTGTGCAGTTGATTAAAAACTCAAAGAAGATTGCTGCTTTTGTGCCACGTGATGGCTGTTTGAACTATGTGGACGAGAACGATGAGGTGCTGATCTCGGGCTTCGGTCGACGTGGTCACGCCGTTGGTGATATCCCTGGTGTTCGTTTCAAGGTCGTCAAGGTCTCGGGCGTGTCTCTACTTGCTTTGTACAAGGAGAAGAAGGAAAAACCGCGCTCGTAGGTTATATGCATGATGGCCTGAGAAGACAACAACTTGCTTGTAATGGCGTCCGTTGCAGTTTCATCTCATAATGAGAGAAGTCGCTGTGCTGCTCTAACAGGTAGTGCTCGTTGTGGGTAATTTCATGATGGAATTAGCTGCTTCTGACGGTTTGACGGCAGTTTATTATTTTCTAAGCACGTATAAGAAGAAGGAATCGCTTGCCAAGCACCATCGCTTTCTATTTGCTTTGTTGTGTGCTCTCGCAGGTAAATGTGTTTGAAATGCCGGTTCTCTTCGCCGATGTTGTTTATGATTCTTAGCAAATACAAGACGACATGACTACCTACGAATACTTACTGCTTTGAGCAATAAATGCACCACACATTCTCGTGCTTCGTAGTACATTCCGTTTGACTGGTTAAGAAAGACCTCATTGCTGTAGTTTTCACTCTTTGAAACCACAGACGATAATGAACATGCAAGTCGAACTGATCTCTGTTCTATCGGACAATTACGCGTATCTACTTATCGACTCGATGAATCGTACGTCTCTGTCTTCATTGACACAACACCTTTTATTCCTTTCGTCGAATTACCACTTAAATCTGGTACAGATGTTGCAGCTGCTATTGACCCTGTGGATGCTGAGAAGGTCTACAGCCGTGCGAAGGAGCTACAACTCGTCATTTCTCTGATCCTTACCACTCATTCACACTGGGATCATGCAGGTGGAAACCGCAATCTCGTCGGTCTCATTCAGGAGCGTGAAAACCGTCAAATTCCGGTCCTTGGTGGACCAGGAAATGCTATTGAAGCTCAGACTCAATCGGTGGCTGATGGAGACGTAGTGAAGCTCGGAAACCTTGACGTGAAAGTCTACTTTACTCCGTGCCACACTCGTGATCACGTGCTGTATCATTGCCAGGACGCTTTGTTTACGGGTGACACACTGTTTGTTGCTGGGTGTGGAAGGTTCTTTAGCGGCAGTCCAGCAGAGATGCACCACGCTCTAAATGAGGTAGTGGCCAACTTGCCACAGGAGACAAAGATTTACTGTGGACACGAGTATACAGCGAGTAATCTACGTTTTGCTGCACACGTGGAACCGGACAATGAAGTGGTGCAGAAGAAATTAGCGTGGGCCATTGAGAAGACAAAGTCGGGTGAACCTACGGTCCCGTCGACGGTGAAGGAAGAGTTGGCAACGAATCCATTCATGAGAGTGATGAAGTTGGCAGTGCAGAAGTTTGTGAATGGCGAAGAAGACCCCGTGAAAGTGATGAGGCTCATGCGTGCTGCCAAGGACAACTTCGTGATCGGTAAGTAACGATTTTATGGAGGCGAGACGGAAGATGGTCGCGTCACGAAAGCTGCACAACTGATCTACTTGCGACCCTTATGGTTTGCGACCGCGAGCTCCTTCATTGGTTTTAGTACACAGTGATTTGTGCCTTGCCCACCACACGTAGCCAGGATTTAAGCAAGAACATTCTGTTCTTGTTGCTGTTGAAGGTTGCGTGGGACATTGAAATTGGCTTTGGCCTAAGAAGTGCTCTGTCAGAATCTTGTTCACTTGGTCTATGAGATTGACATACTTGTTTTTTGCTGGCAATACCAGCACATGGTGGCCAAACCACAAGAGCTTCACGCACTAAAAGGTTAAATGTTTGGCTACATGCTTGCGCGTTGCAAACTTGTCACCCGCCAGTACAAGGTCTGGTGCTTGTGTACGAACATACGCTAAAAAGACTTTCTTGAATCTTGCCAACGTCTTGAGCACCTAGCGCATCTATAACAATTTATAGACAACATAATCTAAGCACCCAATGTTGATTGCGTCAAACAGATGAAGCCGAGTGATAAGTTATAGTGGTGAACCTCGTACAAACGTCGCCAAATTATTGTACTTGTTATAGCTGTTGCCATTCTCCGGAACGATCTTAAGGATCATGTTGTCTTCCACTGTAAGTCGTAATGAGTTTGACGCGATCGCAGCCCATAATTTGCTTGGTTGATGCAGCTAGAAACCCACAGACATATACCCAAGCGAAGAACCATGCTTCTGAGATTTTTGAGGAAGGTGGAGCTAACACAGCTTTTGTGAATGGTAGCAAGTCATGAAGTTTATGACGTTGCTTGTCATTGATCTCTAAATGATCTGGAAACATTGTTGTCTACAGTAGAGCTCATGGACGCCTTCTGGTTGATCAGTGTGTCTAATGTGATCTACAACTTTGCGACGACAAGTCGGTCGAAGTCCAGATTCTTCGTATGAGTCTAGATTGACATACCAGTAGTATCTCCAGATATTTTCGCACCCACAGCTTGCAGGTGTATAACATTGAGTCTCGAATTAAGCTCCGAGTACTTCCTCGCCAAGAGGTTGTGACTGTAAAAATACAAAGTCAACAACTTACGCTCTCTCGATGATGATGATATGGTGCTTCAACTTGAATATTGAAAGCACAACCCACGACTTGTAGATGCTCCTTAGATGGCATAACGAGCTTTGTTAGATCAGCTGGGTCAAAGTCTAGACTGTCAAGGTCCGGAAAGATCTAACAGGCTGGGTAAAAAGCTTAAGCTATATGAGCATCTTTTCAACAATGCAGCAGATGGATCTCAACGACCAAATCAAGTCGACTAGCAGCATGCCCTGGACCCCAACTTTACGTCTGAGACCGCCTTTCTTAGCGACAGATCACGAAAGCGTTCCCTACTTGCACGCAACACTCGTTCAGTTCCATGATTTGTTTGAGCCAATAAAACATTGCTTCACACTCCCGTGTTTGTAAAAGTTCTTTTTGTCCGGTTGACGTGATAGCAAGCTCCCACGTCGGTGCCGGCGGTCATCGATGTTGCTTCTGGAATGTACTTACGGGTCTTGCAACTCACGTGTCATTGTAGCATTTGTTTCGAAATCACTCGTTCTCTTGCTTTGGGTCTGCTCATTGCGTTGTGCTAATTTGGGGGTTTGCTGGAGCTTTTTCTCAGGTGTCTGCTCGTAAAGGGCACGGCACGCTACTGTCTTGAATTATCCACACCTTCATATCCGTTTTGCCAAAAGATATGCTGCAGTTAGTAGCAAAGCTACCCAGCGAGGTTTCTACCGACTGGTAAGAAACGGGTTTACACCGATGTGGCAGCACTTTAATCACATTGACACCAATTGGTAAGAAACGGGTTTACACCGATGTGGCAGCACTTTGATCACATTGACACCAACTTCTAAAAATGAGAATCGCTTCGCACGAGATCGGTCATTTTTTATCTCAGAAAGTGTCGTAGTGTACGTTTTCACGCGTTGTCTCGTAAAATGGGAGGAACGAATTGACTCAATCTTTCTTCATCGTCATCATCATCGCTCCATGTATCTTCATCACCAATTGCAGTACCAGCATTTAGTCCATCATGTTGCATATTGTCATTGCCACTGGCATCTTCTGCCATGTCAGGATACAAATCGACGGGTGGAGGCTTCCACTTCATGATGAGTCCATCTTCACCTGCTGAGTAGAGCTCACGTGTCGATTTCCGATACAGGCATGCAGTCACCTGTTGATAATGAGCTGAAGCCGACCCTAGTGGAATACCGTTATCTCCGAAAACGCGGTATGAAGCCACTGCACCCTCCAACCCGTTCGGAATGAACATTAGCGTTGTTTCGTAAGCCTCGCCTTCTTGAGCAACAGCCATTTGTACGTTTCTCGAAGCACGAGGTTGCGTTTTTTGCACACCTTGATAGTTCATAAACTGGTGTTCGCCTGACGTCGCATTCCACAACCTGAGCTTTTCGTCCATACCATTACTCAGCAAAAATCTTCCATCCGGCGTATACACTAAACTTGTCACACCTGCATTGTGAGCAACCGCCAGCGACGTACTCGCTGCAGCATGTGGGTCGTTCCGCTTCTGCCTATTGATAGAAGCATACATCTTCTTCTGATGACTGTCAACTCGCAGTCTCGCTTTTTGCTGATCTCTAGCTTGAGCCTCGAATGCACCACCGATTCGTTGTCTTTTTCTCGCTGTAGCAGCAGTCGACACGGACATTGGTTTCTCTCGTGTCACATTAGTGTACAACTGGGATCTTCCCGGTACATTCGCCTTTCCTTCGTAATTCAAACATAGTAGACAAGCTGTTGCTCCAGATCGTCGGATATCCCAAAGACGAATTTCGCCATCTCTTGACCCCGTTGCCAGTACAAATTCACTAGTTGGTGCCCAATCCAATGTCCAAATTTCGTCTTTATGACCTAATAAAGTATGAGCTGTGGCATTACTTTCCATGTCGACAAGTCTCACTTCTCCAGTGGCAGTAACAGCTGCAATTAATGCATGAGTTGTACTCACTGCAGAGAATTTTGCTCCAAAAACTTTACTACGTAATGGTAACGTACTGACACAAGCAAAAGTTGTTGCATCCCAGATTTTTACATGTTTATCTAAGGAACTTGTAATAAATAGACCTCCATCGATAGGATACCAGTCAACCATTGAAATACCAAATTGAAGAGTCTGGGATTGGCTCGAGTCTGTTTTCGCCTTAACGACGCATAGAGGATCTAGTGTAGTAGTAGTGTTGTAAGTAGGGTTACACACCATATCAGCTTCATCTAGGGTTTGAAGATCAAATACCAACACTTGCGACTGAGAAGTACCAACTAAGAGATATCGCTGCTCCATTGGATCTAATCGAAAGCTCCAGACGCGCATTCCTTGACGAAAAATAAAATTATTGGTGGATGGAGAGTATCGTAGTAGCTTACGAGACTGTTGAGAGTGCAAATTATCACAAAAATTACGGCTTGGTAGCCCTATACTACGGTCCAGGAGGTACGCAAAGGCCGACGTCATTTATCTGCGAGCGTTGCGATGAACAACGACGTTTCCATAACATAAATTACTGTGAAATAAAATACCGAAAACGACTTGTAGCGATATATTACTATGATTTCTTAAAAAAAGAGATTGTAAAATACACGTTAGGTCTTAGATACATAATTGTACTCCGCTGTCCTTATAGAGGATTAAGTAACACAAATGCTAGCGTCAAAAGTTGATCGTTTGCTGCAGATTGTGGCGACTCGAGGGGTTCCAATTCCCAAGTTGTCAAATCAATTGCTGCCAGTTCGCAATGTAGTGGCGTTCTCTGGAGGTGTAGACTCGTCGTTGACGGCTGCATTGGTGTTTCAAGTATTTCCTATTACAAGCGCCGCATGTATTGGGAGATCCGCAGCTTTGTCTTCTGTGCAATTTCAACAAGCTCGGAAGGTGGCATCTCACATTGGAATGCCACTATGGGAGTGTCATACAGATGAAGCCAAATTGGAGGCTTACGTGGCCAATAAGGGCAAAAGTTGCTACTATTGCAAAACAACCCTTTACTCAACGCTTAATCAGGTGACAGAGTTTGCATGGAAGGAATTGCAGCAGCAATTGGATGTACAAGGAGAGAAGATGAAGCCGGTGTTGTATAATGGCACAAATGCTGACGATCTCCTGGACTCTACTCGAGTGGGTTAGTCTACTTGATTTGTATCATGAAGGGGTATTGATATTAGTTAATTTTAATCCAAGGTTACTGATACAGGTTTAATGGCGGCGTCGGAGTTTAAAGTGGTGAGTCCGTTGAGTGAGCTAACAAAGCAGGAGGTGCGAGATATAGCCAAGTACTTGGGACTACCGAATTGGAATGCTGCGGCTTCGCCGTGTTTAAGGTCGAGACTGCAGTTTGGAGTTGAGGCGACTCAGGTGTGGAAAAATGTGTCGCTATTTTCTTTTGTTCTTTTTGCTGAGATTGATAGGTGTTTGTGTAGCAACATCTGCATCAGGTGGAAAAAGCAGAAGACTTTGTGCGAAACTTGATCCATCTTGAGCCACAAATGAGTATGCGGGTGCGCATTCTTGCAGGCAACAAGGCTGCGGTTGGTAAGTAATCATACTTTTATGGTGAATCTTCGGCTGAAATTGTTCGTCCTGCAGAACTTGATAATGAAATGCTGGAAAAAGCGGTTATTCACTTTGACGCCATCGATGCTGAACTGCGACAGCTTGGTAAGTCTTTTGCTTGTATAAATTTCAGTTGTATTTATTGAAACGGTCGTGCAATCTTCGACTACAGGGTTTGACACAGTGGATGTTCGCGCCTTTCGCTCTGGTAGTTTGAGTGGCTTTAGTGCGAGTGCTGCGCATGTGCATTATGTCCCCGTAAAATAAACCGAGCAACTTGCCCGACATTCTTCGCAGCAGTAATCACTACGCGTTTGCCTTCACAAAATGGTGAAAAGAGAAAGATGCTTACGTGGACCGTCAAAAGGATCCGGGGGTTAGAGATGAGTTGTTCGTCCCGCCATGCTCGCGTACTGATGCTATTATATGAGCCACCACAATGGACACAGAACTGTGAAGCAGAGTTGAAATCACAGTGCCGATCATGAACACCGAACTGTGGAGCAGAGTTGCCGATCATTAGACCAGCTATGAACTTTCACGTCACAGCCTAGAAAAAGCGTAAAGCCGTTTCCAATGATTTTTGACAGCTACCATGATGGAGAAGAGAGTAGCTAGCATCGGTCGGGGGGCAGGGGAAGTCAAAAGTGGTCCCAACAACTCTCCTAGCCGGCTTTTCTTCGATAGGACTTTTCATCATTGTGTAGCCGGGGTTTGTGACAGGTCTGCAACGTTCTTTATTCGACATGAAGCATTGTGAGGAACAATGTGCTGGTTAAAGTTGACTTCATAAATGAGTTGGAGTGAATACCTCAGTCGTGGCTTGTTACCTGATGGCTGATCTTCCGTGTTGGTGCAGTACAACGACTTTTGCGCACAATCACAGCACCACTGAGCAGTATTTGAAGCAAAGATTCAAATACTTTGAATGTTGAGAATGAACTTGGTAGAATCATGGACAATACTTCGAAGAATCTATATGATGCCTTCAGCAAAACGTCCATCTTGATCTTGAGTCGGTTGCTCGTCCTCTTCTATATAAACAAAGGCGTAAATGCCAATCATCACGAATCGAGTGTACTTGACCCGCCAACAAAGTGCTATTTGGCGATAAATTGACCATGACGTCGTGTAGATTGTTCCATGCATTGTTAAGGTTGACATCTTATTGTTCTACGGCGTTCAGGTTGTAGCCTGCGTCATGCTGTAAAGTCGGCCTTGAATGTTACTAGTCTGAAAGCTCGCGTTTTCTTCATCCCATATCTTTTCGTCGGTATAGAGCTAAGACGTCGATAGCATATCGACCATCGAAGCAAGGATGATGATAATAATGATAATTCCAGGAACAAAACCAAAGCTCATGATCGAATATAAGACGCGTAGATAGCTGATGACGAGAAAACTATGCTATTAACAAAGACCTACTGCTGCAAGCATGCACGCTGGCTGACTTACACCTTCAGCGCGTTCAACACTTGATTACTGCACTCGACTCCCAAGTACAGGGCTGAATACTTACCACACGATCTTGAAACTGGGGCAATGAGCAACAGCGACACTAGTTGCAAGTCCCTATCTGCACGTAGCAAAAGTAATGCGAAAATCAGCTCAGCTAACGCTTCAAAACAGACCCAAGGTATTGACACGTATACCTGAACATTTACATTACATGAGCGCCATCAAGCACACTCTGGAGGCAACTTTTATCCTCCATCAAGCCAATAACGGAATTATGGATCATCGCTCATCGATCATATGACAGATGTGCTCGAAACTGATTATAATCAGGAGTTGATGAATCAACTACAACAGCGAACACGGTGCTTCGAGGAATAATCGGCGACCAAGGAATGCACAACAATTGATACAGAGTATGTCTCAACGCTACGAGCCCATAATCCTGATAAATCTCCATGTGGCTACTCTAGAAGCTGGGTCGCTTCGTGCAAAGTCGCTGGACATGGAACGTCACAATATTGTTGAAGTATCAAGCAATGCTTTAACCTCCTAGAAAACCAACTAAACACTATAGAGAACATTGCTACTATGACAAATACCCCGGCATCGATTGCCTCATTGGATATTCCCATCCATTCTCTCATACTCATCAATCTATCAACTGTAGTTTCAGAGTTACAAGACGTCATTTGATAAGACTGTTTACATCTCGATCAGGCTCCAATCTTTCTTCAAGACGCCATTCATCCGCTTTACTTTAGAATCTGTCTTGCCTGTTCAATACCCATACAAATATCAAGTCAATAATGTCAAACATCCTTCAGAATTTTCATTTCAACGCACCACGAAACGTAAATCTGCCAAAGACTTTGCCGTGTTTGAGGTCAGGGGATGGAAGAATGCGCACCACTTCCCAGTAAGAAGG
Source organism: Peronospora farinosa (assembly GCA_947646735.1). NCBI lineage: Eukaryota > Oomycota > Peronosporomycetes > Peronosporales > Peronosporaceae > Peronospora > Peronospora farinosa. The sequence goes on from CANTFK010000991.1 coordinate 21,026, forward strand.
CTCTGCATATTTGGACCAGATACCACGTGTAACTCGCTTACCTACGCCAAAATTCCGCACGGGAGTCAGCACCTGGAAGGCGTTCTTAAACCCCGTGGCCATGGCTGACATTAGGTCTTTTGTATATTGAAAGGCGACGAAAGACGCATTTAATATCAACCAATCCGGTATGTTTCTTTTTGCCTTGAGATAATTGGATTGGATGAAATAGACTAGAAGAAAAGTACGCGTAATATTGCTCACAAGCTTGTCCGCAAGCTTATAACTTGCAAAACAAAGGGCCAGAATTCCGATCAGATCATGATACGCCAAAAAGAGTCCTATCGTGGGTTCGTAGAATTAACTGCTATACAATTGCTATATTATTTTGACAAATGTATACTTATTCGACGAACATCTGTAACATTTCCGTGTGTCCATTGAAGAACCCCTTGACTTCAAAGTTGTTCATTCCCGAATTAGACGAGACCCAGACAAACCATGCGCTTCAGCTTGTTTCTTCTGCTCGTGACTCTCACCTGCATCGCTTGCGACAGTATCGTCGCGAGCTCGAAAGACTTGATCCAAGTCAAGACTTTGGATACGAATTCCCCACGCGAGCGGACGGATGGAAGAGGTCGCAAGCTAAGAGAAGAAACAGTCGAGGCTGATATCGCTGACGTGGAAGAGAGGATGGCATTTAATGTACAATGGATGGGGGCTGATTTAAAAGGTTTGATGTCTAAGGTCCAAAACGCGTTGAAGTGGTCGAACGAAAAGATCAATTCTTATGTGAAGATCATGAAACGCCTTTATCAATCGTTGCTCAGTAAGTTTAAGAAGAAGCCACTGGCTGAATTTCCGCGTCCAGCGCGACCCAAAGGAGCAAATTCTTAAACCAAGGGGAAATATAATGATTGTACATAACAACGAGAAATAATGTAGACCCTTTTGCGTCACTATCACTTTGCACTGTTAGACGTAAAACATTAGCTCTTTCAAGACATACTAAGTATGCCCCTGTGCACGACAGTAGACCGCATTTTGGTGTGGCTGTCACGTTTGAATCGCTAATGTCGTGATAATGAATTATAGCATTGTGTTGGCTAGCATCAAAGTTCTCACTTGCCTCATGCTGTTCAAACTCTTACTTACGTTGTGTTATCCAGAATAAGAAGAAATACTTAAACAAACCGGACAGTCATAGCCAGAGAGTGTAATGACATCGATCGTCTTTTAATGAACATCTTGACGAGTGTCGCAGCCTCCTCCACCTTCTACATAATATTGGCCTGATCTGTAGCGTGTCGCGCGCCGCTGCCTTTTCCTGTTATCGCGAACACGATGTAACTCACCCACTTACGCGCGTCTAGCTGCTTTAGGTCAATGTGCTGCTGGCTCAATTGCGTGAAGCTTACCGTCATGTTCATGTCCAAGTCTATACTGTAGATCATGAAGCTGCCGTCGGGATGATCGTGCTCATGGCATCTAGCATATCACGTCCGAATTTCGAGACCGTAAAGCGTCGAACTTCACCACAACGATCTCCTGGTCAGCTTCCTTAGCCTTCGTGGCGTTAGCAGTAGCGTCGCGGTCACGATTCGCAGCACACAGCATCCTTTTGATCTTCTTGACGCAGTTCATGAGACCGTCCACCTCTATTTTCCGAAGCTTATACTTTAGCGATAAGTAGATCATGGCCTGGTCCAACACAGGATTTTTACAGACATGTGCTCCACGAGCTTATCTTGCGTCCCCTCCTTGTCTTGACGGCGTGGTTTATACGGAACGAGGAGCCGTTTCAGAACAAGCTGAGGGTGTATACGATCGAGAGCTTTCAAGCGTAGCTTATTTACGGGCCAAAAAGTAAAGCTGATTGAGAACACACTGTCGCATGTTTGCTACAGAACTGGATGGGCTGAGAGTGTGTAAGACAAGCTCCCATTTCGCGATAGGTGTTCTGACCCGGATGAAGGGAAGAGTTTGGTAGTCACGACTATGCTTTGGCGACTAAAAAAACTGTTGACGCAGAGCTTGCATTGGGAATTGAGACGATCAAAGATGCTCATTACGAGCTTTTGGTGTTTACCAGATTTTGTAAGCTTCACGACGAAGTTCTAGCGGCCTTTTCTCGTCAGAAGGCGTGGCGCTGATTCGAAGGACGCGTCGTGTGGTTGATGATAGCATTGGGAGTGAAACTTCACGATCTCTAGCTCTCTTAAGCTCGCACATTTGGCCGTCCAATGGCTGTTACAGTGGAGGATGTTGCTAGTGTTGTTACGATACGAAGTCGAGAGTCTATATCTCAGTAAAAAGAACTCCCACTCGCCTGGGGTCGAACAAGTATTCTCAGATACACGGACCTGCAAGATAAGGCCGCTGTGAACAAACAGTATAGTGATCTTTTTGACACGAATTTGATGTAAGTGGGGCTGCCGTAAAGTCGCGGTTATCTGTATGACAACGAGTCCTCTTGGACCCGAGAAGACTGCAGATATTTCGATGTCAATGGATTGAAAAACGGTAGCCTATGGACAGTACTTGTGTTGTAGTATAAACCGTTAAAAGGTAAAAGCGAGACTTGATATTCTTCACTGAAAACTGGATGAACGTAATGTTGATCCTGCTCAATCTGGAGCACGAGGCTCTACAAATTTGCCAGGAATCCCAACACTACTGTTAGCGCATTGAAAGGTAGGCATGTTGCTATCGGGCTTGTTTTGCATAATGAACCCTCTACGTGGTTGTCGCCTCTCTAGGTCGAGACGCAATTACAAGATGTAGAGACTAGAAAAGCGGTAGCTGTCCATCGACCAAATGGTCACTTTGTCGTCATGAACATAATGCAAGACCACGTCATTTGGTTGTCAACAAGGTAGTTAAATCTTTCTTGATTCAGTAGCAAAAGTTCCTTTGCGAGCGTACGGTTGCACAAATCGGTGGCATACTAACACCGTGCGCACAACCACAGGCGAGAAAGATGAAAAATCTGGTAATGAGCCGTCCCGACATTCCACAATATGTCTCATTAGCTCAGCGAGTTCTTGAGGTTACTCAGGATGGTATGAGTATACAAGTAGCGATACTCCGCATTACAGCCCTCTATAGGTTTCGCATACACAAACTAACTGATCCTACAGGGGGTGCAGCCAATTTTCTTGTAAGCGTACGTCAAGATCATGATAGTATTATAACATAAGAAGATGGATGAGGGGCAGAGTACACATTCTCCGAAAAGTGTCCATGAGAGACTTGAATCTATTTGATTTGTTCGCGCGTTCATTGTCATCCTAGAAAAAACTATATCGCGATGACAGGCTCTGACCAGCAAATTGCTTACTGCATCCTGGCCGTTCACTTTTGTCGATAGCTGACTGACAAAAAGGTGCCTTGTTTTTCCTAACATTGCTAAGATCAGCCTCATGTGATCACTTGTGTGCCGTTGCACCTAGTTGAGCTGGTATTGTGCACAGGTGCAATTCCTACGTTAGTTTAGTGTGCGTTGCGAAATGAATTCATGACGACAATGTGGCGAAGTAAGCGTCGCTCTCTTCCAACCAAAGTTGCTAAGGTTGGACGAATACCAGAAATGTCTTACAATGTGTCATTGCTATGATGAAGGATGCGATTGCAATACTGTAGACCTTTATCAGAGTTACCTACGAAGCGAGAAGATCGTCATTTCGATAGCGGACGCATGTGATATTCGCGATAGTATGGTCCGCATTATGTTGGCTAGACCTTGCACAATCTTGTGGTGTCACCACAACCTGGTATCCAAAGTGCTTATTAAGAGCCCGTGTAAGAGCAAGATGTAGTAAAGCGTATTAAGTTTAGCCGCCACAGAGATTATGAAGAGTTATGTTTGCGGATACGACATGGCTTTCATGGCGTATGGCGTTGACTCGGTCATTAAGGTGCAAGAATAGTGAGCCACTTTAAATCTCAGCGTCTCTAGTCTGGTACCTCAACGAATCGTGCATGCAGTCGATGACGGAGAAGAAAGTGTAGATACGTATGAAGCCTTGTTTTATCACGTGTTCATTACTACTTCGGGTCAGCGTGTGGCTACCTAAGCTACGGCCGATTAGCGTTTCCACGTTGTGCTCTTCGAGTCCGACATCTCATATGGGAAGAGTGGTGCACGCGGGACGACCGAGAGTCCACGGCATGTGTGGACGGAGATTTTAGCGTGGCTCAGCGTCGTTTGCGATGCTGCAGTACCATCAAGGTCCACGGCGGTAACAGAGAGCCACCCGAAGCCTGGCAGCTCCAACTCAACGACAGTCGTGCGCTTAGGTTTCTTGTGTTTAGACTTGGTGAGCGCACTTTCAAGTGCGTAGTCCTTCAAGTACACATTCCTCGATAGTGTGAGTGGGCCAGTGAAACTCATGGCGTCAAGGCCACGAGGAGGTGAAAGGATACCACCAGCGTGCTTAATGAATGTGTCTTCGGCACCTATTTAGTCACAAAGGTTGTGATGCAAGGTATAGCACACGTCAGTCACACCGCTGTCAGAAAAGCCGCAAAAGTTAAACGTACGTTCAGTGCTTGTGAGATGGCCAGGTAGAACACCATACCAGGATAGCAGCAGCATATTCTTGTTGTTGTCGTTTCCAATAATTTCATAATCGAAGCGTGCAAGAGCACCGAGGAACAAAGTGCGACCTGAACGCACACGATAAGTTGTTACCTAAGGAAAGCACAAACCACAGCGATTGGGTGAATCATGAGGGTAAGAGGGGTCCGTGTGTTGTATAAATGGCATACCGGTAACTGCTTGGACGGAAACACGTTATTCAATTTAGCAGCACCGTCCATCGCAAGCACTTCGATAAGCTCCTGTCGCTTCGTGTCTATGATCAAACCAGGTGTATCCAGAATATTGAAAACCTCATTGTGCACCATAACGGGTAAGTACTGGACGGCCAGGGTCGTGCCGGGAAGCGGCGACGTGGTCATTTTCCGCTCTTCCTCCGCACTCGTCTCGATCATTTCTAGTTCCTTGCCTAAAAGCTCCCCATGTGGAGTCACGACGGTAGTTTTATCTTCCGCAAACGCTCTATTCTCCTTTTCAGCCTTTGTTTCCTCCGTCAAATCCTCGTCATGATTAAGCATTATCGCCGTCTCCACATTTTCCAACTCGGACAAAGAAACCTCAGTCATCTTCATGTACTTGCGATGGTTGTGTTGCCACTTGCGGTCCACTAGATGCGACAAGAATGAGTTCAGGAACGTCGACTTGCCCACATTGGCAGCGCCCACAACACAAATATCGCGACCCTCACGATACTTGGCCACATCCTCCACAACTTCCTTCATTCCAATCCGCTTCATAGCACTGATCAAATAGATAGAGATCAAATTCTCAATCCTTGCTTCTCTGTACATGCAACAAACAGTGCATTAGTCTCTCGTTTCATTCACCGTTTGATACAGCTTTGACATACTTGGCCTCTTGTTTAATCCTCCTCATCAGTCGACGAATACCCGACTTGGTAGGCACCAAGTCTCCTTTGTTCACTACCAGCATCACCGGCTTCTTTCCAAAAATGTGTCGTGATTTTGGTAGCAAACTTCCAGAGATGTCTAGAATGTCCACCAGTTGAATCATGAGCATGTCCTTGCTCCGGAGCTCCATAACACGCTTCTCGTACTCCTGATATGGCATCTTGGTGTCCGAGATCTTGCCATACTGAGTCATCTGGAAGCAACGCTCACAGCACAGCCGTTTGAGGTCCTTCAGATCGTGTACGTTGTGTAATAGCTGTTTGGGGAAATACCCGACCTCTTTCGGCTTCTTGTACTGCAATTCAATGCCACAGCCACTACAGGTCCACTTATCCATAATCAATACATGGTTCAGGATTTGATCCACCGTCAGTTTTGCCTTCTCGGTGTCCATCAAAGCATCTGCAGAATTCAAAGCTTGAAGAGATATGGACTGGTTGGTAGATGAGCTATTGCGGTGGCTAGAGAGCAAAGTAAAAGACGGTGGAAATGGTGTCGGATAGACGGACAACGCAGTTACATATTGGCGAGCTTGAAGGTGCTGCAAAGCTCTCAAGCTGTCACGCAAGCCTCGCGACACCAGTATTCGGACTGACAGCATCAATGCCAGTCAAATTGAACGGATGAAAACGGCAGTGATAATTATGCAGAAACGTTGGTGTGGTTAACACTATACTGATCTTGAAGCGTAACGATTGAGTGAAAGGGTGTACAAGAGATACGACTAAAACTTCTCGTGCCTACGTTAGAGAACTAATACTAGTTGACTACACATTAACTTCCTTGACAGAGTAGTGAAGTAAACGATAGGATTCTATGCTCTATCTACTTTATCTCCTAACACTCTCTTCTCCAAACAGTCCAAATGATGGTTGGTCGTCAGCTTACATGCTAGCTATATGAGCGATGGAAATAACGGCTGGTGCTAATCGCGATTGCACGTGTCCTTTCCTGACACCAAAAGCGTAATCGATATTTCCAACGCTCAACCTCTAACATTCCTCCTCTCGTACGCCTACTGCTCGTTCTCTCCACGCTTTCATTCCTCTCCTTAATCCTCCTTTAGCGTCCTTATTGTCCTTCTAGCCGATTCGCATGAGCTTCTGAAACCTCGCAAGCTTCATAGCGTCAAGTGCCTCCGTCACCAGCATCAGCTCCGACCTGAAATAACATGCGTGGTCACTCCGCGGCACGAAAAGTCACACAAGAACTTCGGCCGAGCATCGGCGTGCTTCGCCCTCAGCGACGACGTCTCACCGGCAATCTGACTACTCACTGGTTGATTGTCGACATGGATCAGCATCGGCACAGCCGACGCGATGCTGACTTCTCGTTCAGCATCTCACGAAGGCCAATAATGTCGCGCGCCATCTCTGAGGCAGCGACAATTCGGCCTCCATTGTCGACAGCGACACGCTACTCTGATTACGCGCTTGCCAGCTCACTGCCATGCCCTCAGGCGTAGGACGCCTCCATCCATCGGCTTCCTGTCGGCCTTGTCCACCGCAAAGTCAGCGTAGCAAAATGCTTCCTACCGTGGCGCTTGGTGGTGGTCCTGAGCTGGTGTCATCGCGATCTCTAAGCTTGCCTTACCTTTCAGGTACCGAGCAATTCTCTTGATGAGCTTCCAGTCGAGCAATGTAACGGGCTAAAAGTTACATGGTTCGTTAAGTATCGAATACTTAACGGGCAGGCCTAAAAGGGGTACGAGGTACCTTAGGCCTGCCACTTGGGTGCGGCACATCAACGTGACCCACCCTCGTGAATGTGATATATTGAATGGATTCACATTCAGCGGGATGACGCCCAGCTTGGACTAGGCGTCGTGGTGACATCACAGAAGGACGCCATGAGCGAGCTAAAATATATTTTAAGCTCGCACGTAAGGATACACTTCTAAAGAGAAGCGTCTCTGATCCTTGCATAATGTTGTAATCAGTAGTAAGAGTTATATATAACTATTTTTCTATTAAGATGATTCATTCTTGAATTTACTTATTACCTTCCAATGCGCACGAGAAGCTGAATAAGCTTTTGCGTGCCGTAAGTGAGACACTTGTTAGTTGTTCGTTGCGCGGATCGCTTTAAGCGGCCGGCAACGGTTGGTTTTGTGCTTTAAGCGCCGACCGACACCACCACCACCGCACGCGGAGGTTCGACGGTCTTATCGCTTCCTTACCTTTGAAGGTGTGTGCCTAGTAGGAAGTGGCAGCTTCTTTACATAGCGCCCGTCTACACTTTTTAGCACTAGTAGTCCTTTCCACGACCCGTCTCTCTTAGCGTGCGTGTGGATACGGATGTCTCTCAATGTGAATTGGGACACTTTTCTCACCTCTCTTAACATCATAAGTAGCTGGCAGAGTACTAGATGCAGGGACTTGGTAAACAAGCCCTGGCCAATCTTTAAAAATCGTCCTTCTCAGCAACATGCTGCTCAGTTGGAGCAATTCGAGGCGTTTGTGCTCATACAGCGTATAAACGCGTCCAAGGCAAACAGCCAAGCAGCGGCTGAGCCCATCGATAAGACTCAAAGTGAGATTTGGGTGAGCAAGCTCGGAATGAGGCGATCAACAGAACTGTTCGAGGAATGCCTTATAGGACAGCCCGTTCTACGATGTTCTGTGGAAACACCGTGATGTGTTTCCAGCAGAAATGCCGAGCCACCTACCGGCCAATTGGGGCATCAGGCACGAGATTGACCTGGATCCTGGCACCTAGTATTGTGTGACCAGGCAATGGCCGTTGCCGACGAAACAAGTCGATTACATCGATGAGTTCTTCGACAAGCGAGCCAAGGTGGGACAGGTACGTGAGAGCAAGTCGCCTCACTGCAGCCCGATCTTCTGTGTGCGTAAATCAACAGGTGGATGGCGCGTGGTTCATGCTTATAATAAGCTGAACACGGCCGCCATTCCGGCGCAAACGCTGATCCCGCGGAAAAATGTCTTGTTGAATTCCATGGGAAAGTCAACTATCTTTTCCGCGTTGGATCCGAAGGATGGCTACTATCAATTTCTCGTGAGAGACACCGATGTAGTCAAAACGGCAGTAAGCACCCCAAGCGGTACGCTGTGGTAGTGGCTTGTGTGGTGAAGTGCTGTTTTTGAGATATGGGGACCCCAGAATCCAGTTGGATTCGGAGTATAGACCGTGAGACAGGGAAAAGAGACTAGAGAGATAGGGATCTCGAGGGGGAGCGACCGTTGGCGGAGAAAAATCTGCAAGGTCCACAGAAGAAAACTCAGTATCAGGGTACTAGTTAACCGGTACCGAAGGGAGTTGACCATGGCCCTTCATTGGTCGACCCGGTTCCTCGTTTTTAGACCCGGGTCCCTCGTCGATAGATATGGTCCCTCATTTAAAGACTTGGGTCCCTCATCGGTCGACCTGGGTCACTCATCAGTCGACCCGGCCCCTCTTCGGTAGACCCAGTCCCTCCCCATCGGTCGACCTGGGTCAATCATCGGTAGACCTGGGTCTCTTGTCGGTCGACCTCGGCCCCCTCGGGGTTCAGCCATTCCTAACCAGTTGACACAAGGATCAGAACAGTCGACGCAAGTAATCAGAGATTCAGGCAAGGATAGAGTAAAGGAGTTAAAAGGATAGGACTATATTAAATACTACTCAATTTGCGATCTACTTGGCAAGTCTTCGTCGCGCTGTAAAGGAACTCTAGTCTGGCCACACGCCTGTTCCGGGGAAGGGATATATTTGGCCCCCCGTTGAAGACAGGCGTGTGGTCCGACACAAGTGCGAGCTGAACCCCACGTGGCACGACTCCGTCACCCAAGAAGAACTTGCTCTGAGCTACTCACTGTTCCGGGAAGGGATATATTTTTGCCCCCCCCCGTCGAAGACAGTTGTGTAGCGAAGTTCAAGTGCGAATAGAGCTCCAGGATATATTTGGCCTGTGAGCTCGTTCGAGTAGCAACACCCCCAAGACCCGCTATCGGAAGCGGTCTCCCTCACCTCAAGGTCCGGGAGCAAAGGAAAGATCAGGTGGTTGATACCCCTGAAACACGAAGGAAAAGGCCAGGAATAAGCTCCCTGAAGAATTTGGCTCTAAGCCCACTCTCGACAAGGTCGATCGAGTAGCCACCTACCGGCCCACCGAGTGAAGCATATCCACTCGAGGCCCCCCAGGTCTACCTCCCTCAAGGCAGACGTCTACATCTTTACCAAGTCCTCCGAAGAGTGCAACCCGCCAGCCGACGGGCACACAAGATGAGAGAAGGTTCATACGCGGCATCGGGGTACCCCCTCCGACAGTCGGCAGTCCGGCACAGTGAGTGGTTTGGGGTCTCATCATACAATTTTGAGAACCCACTCCACCACAATGGTGCGCGTGCCCGGATCTTCGGAAGACGCGGGATTTCACCGCGAGTCCGAAGAAGACAAAGATGTTCATGTCAAGAAGGAGCACAAGACCAAAGAGCCACTTGAAGACCGATCGACAGTAACTCAAGAGGAAACAAACAAAGGATCGAAGGACCGACCGGGCCTTGGGAGGGGCCCTGTCAACATAGTCGAGGTTAAACTTATTGAAGAAAACCTAAATACCCTCCATATGTCCTCGTAGAGGACATCTTGGGTCATGATGCCTATCATGATCCAGGGGACCATCAGCCGACGGTGAAAACCGAGAGGCTAAGGTCCCCCAACATACAAAAACAAAGATCGTGCACTCCAAGCCGACAAATTTCCGGATGAAGGCACCCAGAAACACCAAGTCGATAGGCCCCGAGAAGTCAGGACTGGCATCATGGTTAGACGCTGACGTCACGAGGGCCTACCACCAACGCAAGCTGAACGCGTTCCTAGAGAGCGACCCCGTCGCGAAGACCCTCGAGATCCGGCTGCTGGGTCAACTTACTGGGCCGGTGTCGACCCTACCACGGCTGCACTCCGTCAGGGACGCGATCACAGCGCTGGTCACCCTTCTTCGAGAAGCGAACATGGTTGCCGGACGGTTAGATCTGGACGACCTGCTGTACCTGGGATTCGACAGAATTACAAGGCGTTAGAACATATACGCAAGCGTCTGTCGATCCTCGTCGGTACCACTCCAGCAAAGGTACAACCACCTCTGACGACACCCACACAAACACGGTCCACGAACAGCCAGATGACGCTTCAAGACATCGCGGTCTACCCCCACATGTATGGAGCCGTCGTCGACCCAGGGGCGAAGCATGTCCCATCCCAACACCTGACGTCAATCGGCCAGATGGCAGCAGCTCCGTGGTCCCCAGGATAGTCCTCGAATGGATCGGTCACTAGGATGCCCCTGGGACCAACTGGGGCGGCGCTGCTCCAGGCCCGAGCGCGTAGCGCGGAGCAAGAACCACGTGGTCTCGAATCGGCGACGCGTGGCGAAAATTAAAATCATTCCGATTTTCAGCCAATGGAAAATCAGCAAGAGAAAAAAGTTGGAATTTGCTCTGCCCCGTGACGAAGAGGCTGGGGGGGGAAGGGCCTAACTACCCGCTAGGTGATCTGCATACCCTCTTCGACGCGGCGATGGCAAGATTTTCGAATGAACGCCAAGTACCGCGGGCACACCCTAACGGGAGTGTAGCAGGAGGAAGACCAAAGGCGCAAAGGACGACCGCTCACCATGACCAGCATCCAGGCATACAAATGCCAAGAGGCCACACGATGACCGACGTCGATATGGAAACCGTCGGTTCCTGTGAGTTCGACCCTGACAACATGGATTTGAGGGGACCTCAGTCGATGATGGCAAACGCAGCGCTGGGACAGATGCCAAATATGGTCCCTCGCATCAAACTCTCGGCGACCTCGGATCTTAAAGAATTTCATGGAAGAGACCAAGACGAAGACAGAGCGCGCAGCTGGGTATCGACGGTCAAGACAGCATTTATAAGAGACCAAGCACCAGATGATGAACGATGTCTCGTTTTTGGAGGGTTGCTGACTGGACCGGCACAGAATTGGTACCGTCAACTGGGTCGCTCAGTCCGAGGAAACTGGAAGGACCTAATCCAAGAGTTCATGTTTCGGTTCTGTGGTACGGGGGTACCTGTCGCCCGCCAGTACTACCATGCGAAGAAAAGGTCGGAAGAGACCCCGCTGGATTATCTGTACCGCCTGAATGTGCTTGGACTCAGGGGCGAAGATGAAGATTAAGGATGGGTCGCCCAACGTTCAGAAGGATCATGTCGATCACTACATTTTGACGGTGGACGACCCGGAGCTAGCAGACAAGTTGACTATGTTGCGTCTGGCGGATGTGGAAGAATTGGAGGAAGTATTGACAGCATGTCAGCGGACGAAGGCACGACGAGGCAAGATGTTGTTTGAATCAAACAAGTTTCGTCAGAAGGCACCGGCACTACCAGAGAGGCCGAGAGATATGAACCGCCGCTCCATACATGCAGTACGGACGCCCCTGGAAGACTCGAGCTCTGAAGATTCCAGCCCAGGCTCTTCGGAGAACGAAGGAGATCTAAGACGAGTCTACCTTATGGAGAAAGAAGCAGGAAGGGACCCAAGTGTGAGGTTCTCAAAGAATCTACCGACTAGGGAGGCCGACCAACATCACCAGGCAGTATACCAGCGACCCGGCCCGTCATCAGCGACCCCAAACACGAGATGTGCATATTGCGGGTCCAAGAAACATGGAGATCTGAATTGCTGAAAAAGATTGACCTTCGACCGCTGTGGAAAAGAGGGTCACCCATCAGATCGCTGCCTGTTTGTATGCCGGGGTAGTGGAGAGATTCACGAGATTGGGAAGTGCCAGATGGAGGAGTTCTACAATTTGTTCCGTCAATGGTACAACCCAGCCAAGCATGCAGGGATGTTCCCGGATAAACTCGAGAAGATGGCAAATTAGGACGCTCGCCAGGTTTGAATCTGGTACGAGCCGAGCGTTCTAATTGTTGTATCTTTGCATATGTGGAGAAACAGCCCAAGGAGGAGACGGGTATTCCAGTTAAGATTGGAAATATATCGAAGATTGGAAATTACCCTGTGGTCCATGTTGCTTCATTGAATGAGCCTAATAATTTTTTTTGAGAAAGTTCAGTAATGGAGTTGGACTTATTGCCAGGCGAGTCTAAGGGGTACTGGAAATACCACGCCCCTACTAAATGGTTCAGGCAAGCGAAAGCCCCTGGAAAGGTCAATGACGACCATGCAAATTTGTTGTTCGATACTGGTGCCGAGATATCCATTCTGGATATCGCCTTTGCTCGTAAGGTAGGCTGCCAAATTGATGAAAGTGAACGACAAGAATGTATTGGTATTGGGGAAGCCGTATACACCACGGACGGACGCACTTGCATCAAGGTCACTCTGAATGGGAACTTGGTGTACATCTTTAAGGTGTGGGTAGGCCCTATGGTAGGCCAAGATGCAATTTTGTGGGATGGACTTGATGGTAGGTATGTTAGACTTGGAGACAACTCTTGCCTCCCGATGAGGTCAGGGTGAGTTGACTGGGAAAGGAACTGTATAATACTCGAGTAATGGATGTGAAATTGGGTCGGTATGTACAGATATCCGTTGGAGGGTGTACGGAAGTGTCTCAAAGGTCGATCTCGAACAGTGGAAATGTGGTACGAGAGGGAACGATGGGTGACAATGATACAAGGGATAGGACGTCGACCGATTGAAGATAACAATCACCCCAACAGAGAAGATAAAGTTAGGTATGTGGTTGACAGGAGAAGTTAGAAGGGTTTTGGTAGAAGATATGAATATAAAAAATGTGGTGAAGTGCTTTCCTAAATTGTGAAGAACCCAGGGGCCAGTTGGATTGAAGGTGACAAGGGGCCGTGGACTAGGGAAAAGGGACCACGCACCAGAGAGAAGGGACTGGAGATAAAGGGACCATGGAGTGAAGCGACCGTTGGCTGAGAATTTGAAAGACAAACAAAGGAGAGGTCATTACCAGGGTACTGTTTAACCGGTACCGAAGGGAGTCGACCATGGCCCTCATTGGTTGATTCGGTCCCTCATTGGTCGAACAGGTCCCTCATCGGTAGACCTGGGTCCCTCATCGGTAGACCTCGGCTCCTCGTCGGTCGACCACGGTCCCTCATTGGTCGACCCGGTCCCTCATCGGTAGACATTTTGGTCGACCTCGGCCCCTCGTTGGTAGACCTGAGTCCCTCATCGGTCGACCCGGTCCCTCGTCGGTCGACCTGGGTCCCTCATCGGTCGACCTGGGTCCCTCGTTGGTAGACCTGGGTCCCTCATTGGTCGACCTGGGTCCCTCCCATTGGTCGACCTGGGTCCCTCGTTGGTAGAACCTGGGTCCCTCATTGGTCGACCTCGGCCCCCTCGGGGTTCAGCCACTCCTAACCAGTTAATACAAGGATCAGACCAGTCGACGCAAGGAATCAGAGCTTCAGGCAAGGATAGAGTAAAGGAGTTAAAAGGATAGGACTATATTAAATACTACTCAATTTGCGATCTACTTGGCAAGTCTTCGTCGCGCTGTAAAGGAACTCTAGTCTGGCCACACGCCTGTTCCGGGGAAGGGATATATTTGGCTCCCCCGTTGAAGACAGGCGTGTGGTCCGACACAAGTGCGAGCTAACCCCACGTGGCACGACTCCGTCACCCAAGAAGAACTTGCTCTGAGCTACTCACTGTTCCGGGAAGGGATATATTTTGCGCCCCCCCCCCGTCGAAGACAGTTGTGTAGCGAAGTTCAAGTGCGAATAGAGCTCCAGGATATATTTGGCCTGTGAGCTCGTTCGAGTAGCAACACCCCCCAAGACCCGCTATCGGAAGCGGTCTCCCTCACCTCAAGGTCCGGGAGCAAAGGAAAGGTCAGGTGGTTGATACCCCTGAAACACGAAGGAAAAGGCCAGGAATAAGCTCCCTGAAGAATTTGGCTCTAAGCCCACTCTCGACAAGGTCGATCGAGTAGCCACCTACCGGCCCACCGAGTGAAGCATATCCACTCGAGGCCCGCCCAGGTCTATCTCCCTCAAGGCAGACGTCTACATCTTCACCAAGTCCTCCGAAGAGTGCAACCCGCCAGCCGACGGGCACACAAGGTGAGAGAAGGTTCATACGCGGCATCGGGGTACCCCCTCCGACAGTCGGCAGTCCGGCACAGTGAGTGGTTTGGGGTCTCATCATACAATTTTGAGAACCCACTCCACCACAGACTTTGGGTTCGTTGTTGGGAACTCTCTCCTCCCTAAGTTATTAAGGGGGGGGGGTGTTGGTGAAGCTATCACTGACCAAGTCGACCATCAGGTCGACCCAACGGAAGAGGAAGAGGGGCCACTAGTGAAGAGACCAGAATATAAGACTCCGTCACACATCTTACAGCGACCAGAGGCCCTAGCCCCAATGATGAATACAACGCACCAACCGGTACCCGACAGTGAAGAACAACCGTGCGAAGAGAGGGTGAATCGGCAGGAGGGGACCGCCCAAAAGCGTAGAGTATTTGAGGAAGACCTACATGCAGTGACCACCACCAATGAGAAGGAAGCCAAACCGGTAGACTTGTTACAGGCAGATGACCAGGTGTGTTCTTTCGAGAGTGGGGAACTTTGGGCCGAGGACATAAGACCAGGATGGGCGGTCGTACCGGAAGTGGACCCCTCATCCGAAGGCATTGCGTTAGAAGATATACAGATTCCAGATCCAGATGGGAACACTCCCGAAGAGGTGGAACGGTTGCGACAAATAATATGGAAGAAACGACATCTGCTGATGGACAAAGGTAACGCTTTACCCCCGGCCGCCCGAGTAGCGATATGCGATATCGATATGGGGAACGCAAGACCGATCGCGAAACGCGTACGGAAGGTGGCCCCTCAATTCAGAGAGAATCTAGCCGACCTGATCAAGGGACCGTTATCAGCAAAGATCATTCAGTCTTCCACCTCGCCATGGGCCAGCCCAATTGTAATTATCGTGAAGAAGAATGGGGTCGATATTCGATTGTGTATCGACTATCGGTTGGTGAATGATCTCACCCAGCTTATGGTATACCCGATGCCGTTGATTAACGAATTACTGGAAGACTTGGATGGAGCTTTATGGTACTGTTCTCTTGATATGGCGAGTGGTTTTTGGGTCGTCAGTATGACCGAAAGGGCGAGACTAATCTCGGCGTTCGTTACTCCACTGGGATTATTTGAATGGCTTCGGATGCCTTTTGGGCTTAAGAATGCGCCTCAGATATATCAAAGGTTGTTGGATAATGCGTTATATGATATCTTACGGGTTTCTCCAGGGGCTGCCACAGAGGAAACAGAGGATTTGTTCGCAACAGGGGAACCCGATGCATAATCGGGCCTCTCTGTATTGGGTCGACGATCATACATTAACGATATACTTGTTCCGGCCGAATCGTGGGACGTATTATGCCAGAAATTGGAGCGGCTGCTAGACGTGTGTGACTATTGGAATTTTTCGGTCAGTGCCGTCAAGAGTACGTGGAGATGTCGGAAGGTCGAGTATCTTAAACATCGAGTTTCCAAAGGGGGACTAGAGGCCCACCCAAAAGATCTTCAGTCTTTTGTCGACCTACCTCTACCGACAACGCTGAAGTCTATGCAGTCCTTTCTGGGAAGCCTAAATTACTACAGCAGGTACATCGAAGATTATGCCATATACGCGTCGATCCTTTACGAACTTAGAGAGGTGAATTTTAACGCTTGGAGGTGCAAATTGAAGGCTAACGAGGAAGTGGCGGCCCAGGAAGACGACGAAGAAAAATGGTCGAAGGTACAAGTAGCGTTTGCCATGCTCAAGAACAAGATTGCTACGGCGCCCATCCTACGACATTTCGACCCGGCTAGGGAGGCGGTCATCATTGTCTACGCAAGTGATTGGGCTATCTCGGCGTCGTTGGTGCAGAATTACGACGGCCTATATATGCCGGTAATGTTTACGAGCCGAACCCTCAAGTCAAACGAGGTGAACTATAGCACAGTGGAAAAGGAAGTGCTGGCGTTGTTACGAATATTGGAGACTTGCTTCACGATGTTGTCCACCCGACCCCTTAAGGTTCTGACAAGACATTCTACACTAATCTGGTTAGTGAAGTCTTCGGGGTTGCAAGGTAGCTTGGGAAATTGGGCCGCTCTCTTGTCCTAGTGAACTTTGGAGATTGTGAAATGCAAGAAAGGCGAAGACCAGGTGCTGGGGGCGTTAGCTGCCAGTATTACGCCTCGAGAAAATGTAGGCTTAATTCGGTCCTCAATTGCTCCCAAGAAGCAATCCAGGCAGAGTGGTCGACCTACCGACGCCCACAGTGGAACTAAATGAAGAACTGTATGTGATGAGTTTCGATGGGTCGGCCCGGGTGAAACAAGGGGGTGGTGCTTGCAGCGCTATTGTGTGGAGACTTCCTGCATGGACTATAGTTGCCGCTGCTTCGAAATATCTCGACAAGTCTACGGTGAATGAAGCTGAATATGAGGGCATGTTACTGGGTTTTGACCTGTTGGAGCCAATGGAGCGATGGCGTTTGATTATTTGTGGAGACTCCAATCTGGTTATAAGACATATGCGCGTAGAGATTGCGTGCAAGGCTTCAGGTTTATCCCCGTTTAAGGCCAAGGCGTTGAGTAGGCTCCAGTCGTGGCCCTCCCATGCAGTCTTACACGTGAAACGAGACTGGAATCAGAGCGCAGACCAGTTGGCCAGTGCGGCTTTACATCAGCATCAAGGGGTCGAGTCGATACCGAAAGGAGAGTTGCCAGGTCTAGAAACAATCAATCGGCTACCAGAGGTGTTGGTCCCTAGAGACCGGGGTCAGTCGGTCAAGGTATCTGCGGTGACGAGATCACGGTTCCCCGTCAAAATATCGGGAGAGGTCATGCAAGAAGATGTGGTACAGTAACTTTGGATGGATAGGATCCGAGATGCACAAGAAGAGGAGAGCTGGGTACGCGAGTTGAAGGCATATTTGAAGGGAGACTGGAAAGACTTGTCGGTGGAAGCGGCCAGAAACTGCAGTAAAATGTCGGAAGATTACGAGATAAGTGAAGAGGGACTGCTGGTGTACTGCCCCAGCCAGAGAATCAAGGGAGACGACCGAGACATAACTGCCAGATTGGTGATACCTGAGAGTCTCCAAGGCGACGTCCTTCATCATTATCATACGAGTTTGGAAGGCGGCCATCAGGGGATCGGGCGTACTTATCATCGGATCCGACGATATTGTCATTGGAGGGGTCTGTTCCGGAGTGTTCAGAAATATGTGGGTCAGTGCATGGATTGTGAGACTGGAAAAGGGAGACCCACTTTACAAGGGAAGTATCCGGGGAATGTTGAAGCGACGTACCCCTTCCAAATTATCGCGATGGACCACATACCATCTCTCCCCAAGTCACATAAAGGAAATACGGAACTACTGATCTGGGTCGACCTGTTCACAGGTTATGTGATGGCTAAAGCAAGTGCGTCACGGACAGCCCAGACAGTAGCTGAGGGATATGAGGAATGCGTTTTCCGCCATTTTGGTGACAGTGAGACGATCCATTACGATCGGGAACCGGGGTTTATGTCGGACTTCTTTCGAGCGTTCAGTCGTATGGTGGGTCAACGTCAGAGAGCGACCATGGCCTACCGACCTCAAGCGAACGGCACTGCGGAGAGAATGGTACAGACTCTAACAAGATCGCTCAAGATGTACGTAGCCGACGTGGGACAGCGAGACTGGGATGAATACGCGGAACGATTAACGTTCGCGTTAAATACGGTTCAAGACAGAGTACGTGAGGAAACGCCGTTCTATCTGGTACATGGATGGGATGCTAGGACCACTCTTGAGACTATGTTACCGGTGGTGAACACTCGACGTCGAGAATCAGGACCTCGGAGATGCAGATATCGGATTCAGAGTCACTATCAGCGAGCAAGAGACCAAGTCAACGAGAATTTACGGGCGGCTAGTCAGGCTCGGGTGCAAGCACAAAATGACGGGATAGTCGGCCACGAAATTCATCCAGGGGCCCGGGTATGGCTATATTTAGACCGAGTGAAGGAGGGGTATGCCAAAAAATTGGCCCACCTATGGCACGGACCATTCCGAGTCCAGGAGTTAGTCGGAGATCATGCGGTACGTCTGGAGTTACGAGGTACAGAATACAGACTATTCCCAATCGTGCACATCTCCAAGCTCAAGCCCGTCAGAGAGTTCCCCGATCGACCGAACAGCGAGCTGAAAGTGGATGGAACAGATCGAGTCGACTTCGACGAATGTCTGCTACCAGAAGACAGCTGGGTGCGGGATTTAGAATAAGGCGAGTATGAAGTCGAAGAAATTTTAGAGAGTCGTACAGGCAAGAAGACTCGGTATGGGAGGCAACAACGAAAATTCCTCGTGCAATGGAAGGGGCGCCCTGACCCCTCGTGGGTGGACGAAGTGGATCTGAATTGCGGAGCTTTACTCCGGGACTTCGAGCGCAAGAAGACAAGCCATAACCGCTTCGAAGTAATGCAAAGCCATGAAAACTAGCAGACGGTAGCAAGTTTCTTAGAAGGTGAACCGAGTCCCTCAATGGTCGACCCAGCCCTTCGTTGGAAGACTTGGGTCGCCTGCGGGGCGACCACAAACTTCCACGAGTTAGGAGTATAGGAGAATGGAGAACAAAGGAGGAAGATTACCAAGATCGATCAGAACCAGGGGAAGACATGGCTGGACAGACACGAGTTAGAGGTGGATGAGCAACAAAGGGGACAACAAAGGACCTACGTGACGAAGGAAGTGAAGACATGCGCGTGCTCAATCCGTTGTACGGTTGAGCAAGTGCAGGGAGCGGCTGTGGTGAAGTGCTAATTTTGTGATGTGGAGGTCCCAGACTCCCGTTGGATTCAGAGTATAGGCCGTGGGTCAGGGACAGGGGACCAGAGAGACAATGGCCTCGAAGGGGAGCGACCGTTGGTGGAGGACAATCCGCAGGATCCGCCTAAGAAAAATCAGAATCAGGGTACCGTTAACCGGTACCGAAGGGAGTTGACCATGGCCCTTCATTGGTAGACCCGGTCCCTCGTCGGTCGACCCGGTCCCTCATCGGTCGACCCGATCCCTCGTTGGTTGACCTGGGTCCCTCATTGGTCGGCCCGGTCCCTCATTGGTCAACCTCGGCCCTTCGGGGTTCAGCGACTCCGGACCAGTTAATACAAGGATCAGACCAGTCGACACAAGGAATCAGAGCTTCAGGCAAGGATAGAGTAAAGGAGTTAAAAGGATAGGACTATATTAAATACTACTCAATTTGCGATCTACGTGGCACGACTCCGTCGTCACCCAAGACGAACTTGCTCTGAGCTACTCACTGTTCCGGGAAGGGATATATTTTTGCCCCCCCCCCGTTGAAGACAGTTCCGTGGTTAAGTTCAAGTGCGAATAGAGCTCCAGGATATATTTGGCCTGTGAGCTCGTTCAAGTAGCAACACTCCCCAAGACACACTATCGGAAGCGGTCTCCCTCACCTCAAGGTCCGGGAGCAAAGGAAAGATCAGGTGGTTGATACCCCTGAAACACGAAGGAAAAGGCCAGGAATAAGCTCCCTGAAGAATTTGGCTCTAAGCCCACTCTCGAAAAGGTCGATCGAGTAGCCACCTACCGGCCCACCGAGTGAAGCATATCCACTCGAGGCCCCCCAGGTCTACCTCCCTCAAGGCAGACGTCTACATCTTCAACAAGTCCTCTGAAGAGTGCAACCCGCCAGCCGACGGGTACACAAGGTGAGAGAAGGTTCATACGCGGCATCGGGGTACCCCCCCCCCCCCGACAGTCGGCAGTCCGGCACATTGAGTGGTTTGGGGTCTCATCATACAATTTTGAGAACCCACTCCACCACACCGCCTACCGCCTGATAGGGGCATCAGGCACTAGATTGACCTGGAGCTTGGCACCAAGTATTGTCTGACCAGGCAATGGCCGTTGCCGAAGAAGCAAGCCGATTATATCGACGAGTTTTTCGACAAGCGAGATAAGATGGGACATGTACGTGAGAGCAAGTCGCCTCACTGCAGCCCGACCTTCTGTGTGCGTAAAGCAGCAAATTTATGGCGCGTGGTTCATGCTTATAATAAGCTGAACACGGCCACCATTCCAGCTCAAACGCCGATCCCGCGGAAAGATGTCTTGTTGAATTCCATGGGAAAGTCAAGTATCTTTTTCGCGTTGGATCCGAAGGATGGATACTATCAATTTCTCGTGAGAGATACTGATGTAGCCAAAACGGCAGTAAGCACAACCAGCGGTATGCTGTGGGATTGGCTTGTTATGCCACAAGGGTTGCTCCGGCAACATTCAAATGAGTGGTGGCTCACGTGATGCGTCAGCACCGTGCCTACGCGTCCCATTACTTTGACGATGTATTCGTGCATAGTAGGGACGAGGACGGTCTGAGCGCGATAGAGTAGCACAAGCATTATTTAGACGCTGTGTTGCAGACTCTAGGTGACGCCCAATTATACGTAAACATACAAAAGTGTGTCATAGGGGTCCCCGAGATACCTGTACTGGGTTGTAGTGGGTAGACATGGTGTACGAGCAAACTTACAAAAGGTTTAGGCTATCAAGTAATGGCTAGTCCCACGACACGTGAAGGATCTACGTCAATTGCTTGGGCTCGCTAATTACTTGCATAAGTACAGCAAGAATTGCGGAGCAAACTAAGCCATTGTCTGATCTTTTGAAAAAGGATACAGAGTGGACTTGGTCAAAGGTGCAAGAAGATGCGTTCACTTCATTGAAGCAATCTCTTGTAGAGGCACCAGTATTAGCATTACTAAACGTAGATAAACCCTTTATCGTCGTCTGCGATGCAAGCAGTTTTTGCAATCGGCAGCGCGCTCATGAAAAAGAATGACAACGGCGTTGACCGTGTCATATTGTATCAGTCTCGGCTTTTAGAAGCCGCAGAGCTGAATTACCCTGTGCATGACAAGGAGCTACTTTCAATTATGTATGCCCTTGTTTCGTGTGCACCTCTTGGGCACCGAACCTTTAGTGGTTTATACGGATCACGCATCACTGCGGACCGCTATAAATTCACCGCACCTCTCGCCGAGAATGGCGAGATGGCTAACATTCTTCTCTGAATTTAATTTCAAAGTTGAATATAAGCCGGGTAAGTCGAATGTCTTGGCTGACGCGTTATCGCGCAGACCAGACTTCGAGGCAAGACACCAGAATAGTGTGTCTCGTGCGAAAGCACAAGTTGAGTCGTCAACATTGGCAGCCATGAAGGCCTACCATGTGACGAGCTCAATGGCCTCCGATATAAAGGAGTGTTACAGTCAGGACGAATATTGATGCCTGCTGTTGGATCATTTTGGTGGACGAAAGATTACTCTTCCGTAGCACCTCAAAGCGAAGCTTAATCGCTTTAGTTACAGTGATGGTCTGTTATGGCATCAACTGTCACCTTGTGATCCCTTGAGAATCTATGTCCCTCATGACACAGATCTCAAACTGATGATACTTCACGAGTGCCATGATGCGCCATCTAGTGGGCATCTGGGTCGCGAAAGACATTCTTACGAGTGTCCGAGGAATTTTGGTGGCCCCACCTATATCAGTGGGTGGCCAACTATCTTCGCTCTTGCGAAGAGTGTCAGTGCATAAAGCCTGCACCTTCGAACAGTGCGCCACTGAAGCCACTGCCGTTTTTAACGGATTGTAGGAAGTCGGTCAGTTTGGACTTCATGTTTGGCTTACTGCCTGACCATAAAGGCAGGACGAGAATTGTTGTCTTTGTAGACCGACTGAGCAAGATGGTGCATTTGGCACCATGTAGCACCAAAATCTCAGGTAAAGAGGCTGCCCTCTTTTTTCTGGATCACGTGTATCGACTACACGGGATGCCCGAGTCTATAGTATCGGACCGGGATCCGCGTTTTACGTCGGGTTTTTGGCGACATGTGTTTGAGCTGCTGGGTAGCAAGCTCCACATGTCAACCGCTGATCATCCCCAGACCGATGGTCAAACAGAAAGGGCTAATCGAGTCGTGGCGGATGTATTGCGTACAGTAGCGACACTCCCAAAGAATGGAGCAAGCAATTGTCATTCGTGGAGTTCGCTATTAATAACAGTGTTCACGCCAGTACGGGTGAAACACCGTTTTACATTAACGGACTGCGTCATCCTCGAACGCCAGTCTCGTTTGTACGCAGCCCGAGTCTTAGTGGGGGAGGGCCCCTCACTTCGCTCGGTGCGAATGCCAAAGAGGGCCAAGGTTGCCCTAGTGACACTGCTAATTTAGCAGTGGTCACGGCACCTATAGGTGTCACAGAGGAGGCACGGCAAGAAATGCCAGTGCTCCTTGACGACCTCTTGGAGGCGTCATAGTCGAGATGGATGCTAAAAGCGTGAGTGAAGCTCAGCGCTTTGTGGATGAGCGATTAGCCATCACACGTAAAGTCCGTGACGCGATGGCAAGCGCACAGAACAAGCAAAAACAATATGCGGACCAACATGGTCGCGAAAACAATGAACACTTTAGTGTGGGGGGAAAAGTGCTATTAAGTACTGCTACCTACCTAAACATCCAGTTTCTGTACTACCCATGACCTAGTGCTTTGCCCTACCTTTTTCACGACGGAAAGACGCTAAAGAGTATATTATCGTCAATAGTGGCACGCTTTAACAGCGTCGCACTATTACCACTCGAGCGTGACCACTCGTATGGCGGTGGTATTTCTGGCAATCCACCCTTCGCGTAGCCTCCCTCTCGACGGCGAGCTAGTGAGGCCGACTGTAAAGCCGAAGGGGCTTTTTGCTCATCCTCGCCTGAGTCTGACTCCATTAATGGATTGTCAAGACGTCAGACGTAGGGTTAACAGAGTCGGACGATTTAGAATAGCCGACCTGCTGTTGATTTGCGGCTGTTTTTTTCGAAGCAGCGCGCTCGGTATTAGTCGCTGAGCTTGTTGGCGCAGACGACAAGGCATGACCCTCGCTGGCAGGAAGCATGGAAGCTTCTTGAAGATTAAGTGCCTAAAGGAAGGGGACATATACCCCATTAACGCACTCTGCGTATCAACACTTTGAAGTGATATCAATGGCGTGTTCTCATTGTAGTCAACAATAAGAGACTCCTTTTTATTCGCAGAATAATCAGATGGACCAGTGTTCCTCTGCTGACAAGCTGACATTAGATGTCGACGTTGTCACAGAGACACTTAGCGACGGCTGCGTGTTATCGCGGCGCGTACGCTTTGTGCTGGTCTGCATAGGCTCTTTTTCAGGCGACCCATCAGCCTTCACGTTTCGGCGGCATCGTCTCTTTATTCGATGTTTTACAAAAGCGTAAAAATCGTCTTAAAGAAAGGGATGGTGTAACGGGCTAAACGTTACACGTTCGTTAAGTATCGAGTACTTAAAGGTAGTCATAAGAGTACCTTTGAGTATTCGGTACTGGGCACGTGGTAACTTAAACTCGCACTTGGGTGTGGCAAATTAATGTGACCCACCCTCGTGAATGTGATATCCAATGGTTGGATTCAAATTCAGCGGGGATGACGCCAATTAAGCCGTCTCAGAAAAGCTGAGGGGGTACACGGTTGAAAGCCGCTAAGCGTACGGGCCGAAAAGTAAAATAGATTTAGGACACACTACTGCAGGTTGCGACAGACCTTTATGGCCTGAGAGATCAGATCTGCGGAGAATGTCATCCTGTGCTACCATCCCTGATTTCAAGTCTTCACTAAGAACCGGATCTTGAAATGATGTAGACGGGCACTTCTACGAAGTTGCCTCGTGCTAGTAGCACACACCTTCAGCACAAGCGAGGAAGCGGTTAGACCGTCTTACCTTCGCGTGCGAGGGTGGTTGTGTGGTTGGTCAACTGCTTAAGCAGTCGTACCACCGGATGCCTCTCGCTTAAGCGAGAGTGCAACGAACTTCTATACAATAAGTCACCGGCGTCACGCAGAAGCTATTAGAGCTTCTCGTGGGCGGTGCTTTCGATTTATTAAATCTAAGACTGAGCTATATTTAATGAATTATAACTAAATATAAATCTAACTACTGGTTGGCTATATATGTATATAGATCGGATACGCGACTCTTTAGAAGCGTATCCTGTCGCATGAGCTTAAATGTAGATTTAAGCTTGCGAATGAGACGTCGCGATGCATAGCTTTAACTAGCGTCATCCCTTCCCATGTGAATCCATCAATGAATATCACATTCACGAGGGTGGATCACATTTGTGTATTGCACCCAAGCGACAGGTCAAAAGTAATCATGGATACGTTTAGACCAAACATTAAGTACATTACTTAATGTTTACGTGTAACTAGATGCCCTGTTACAGATGAAGTCATTAAAGGACTGACAAGGAAAGCTTTTTAGTTATCGAGGATCTATTGTGATGTACTGAATGGCTTTTCATTTCTAATTCATGACGATCTACATACGTATGCTGTAACTTCTCTTGAAATTGTAGGAGATAGACCCTACTTGCCCACATCGAAAAAAAATGCGAGAATTAGTACAACTTTAATAGTATTTGTCATTAGGCCAGGGAAATATTTCCACGGCCTTGCCTTCATCTAATAAAATGGCACATAGTACGGCCTTACTATGGGACTAGGCGTCATGGTGTCGCTTCAGACGGACGTCATCAGCGAGCTTAAAGATATGTAGAGCTTGCATGTATGGATACGCTTTTAAATTATATTTGACCAATCAGTAGTAAGATTTATATCTAGTTAATTTCTACTAAATATAAGTCAGTCTGCCGCCGTGGGCAGCAGACTAAGCTCATGGAGCACATGTCTGTAAAAATCCTGTGTTGGACCAGGCCATGATCTACTTATCACTAAAGTATAAGCTTCGGAAAATAGAGGTGGATGGTCTCATGAACTGCGTCAAGAAGATCAAAAGGATGCTGTGTGCTGCGAATCGTGACCGCGACGCTACTGCTAACGCCACGAAGGCTAAGGAAGCTGACCAGGAGATCGTTGTGGTGAAGTTCGACGCTTTACGGACTCGAAATCGGACGTGAGATGCTAGAGGCCCTGAGCACGAACATCCCGACGGCAGCTTCATGATCTACAGTATAGACTTGGACATGAACATGACGGTAAGCTTCACGCAAATGAGCCAGCAGCACATTGACCTAAAGCAGCTAGACGCGCGTAAGTGGGTGAGTTACATCGTGTTCGCGATAACAGGAAAAGGCAGCGGCGCGCGACACGCTACAGATCAGGCCAATATTATGTAGAAGGTGGAGGAGGCTGCGACACTCGTCGAGGTATTCATTAATCGACGATCGATGTCGTTACACTCTCTGGCTATGGCTGTCCGGTTTGTTTAAGTATTTCTTCTTATTCTGGATAACACAACGTAAGCAAAAGTTTGAGCTTTATGACGCAAGCGAGAACTTGATGTTAACCAACATAATGCTATAGTTCATTATCACGACTTGAGCGATTCAAAAATGACAGCCACACCAAAATGCGGTCTACTGGCATGCAAACGGGCATACGAAATGATCTTGGGTGCTAAGGGTCCACATCTATTACAAACGTTACCTGGGCGATGTAATGGTGACGCAGAATGGTCCTTAACTCTCGATGATCCTTAACTCTCGATAATCCGTTCATAGACTTCCTTTTCTTGAATCGTAAGGTACGATAGCGGTCTCTTTGTTTCCATTTCCAGTGTGCGTCAAAGCGGTTGAAGCGGTCTCTGGTGACGAATCAACGGTTAGAGCGGTCTTTGGTGATGAATCAGCGGTTGAAGCGGTCTTTGGTGTCGACTCAACAGGCGAGACTTTTACAATTGCGCCTGGATTCTCAATCTCAGTCGGTGAACTTGTAGTCTTCTTGCCCTCGCTTAATGTCTTAGTTGAATGAGGCATGTTTTTTTTATTCATCTTACTCAGCTTAGCTTTCGCGAATCTACTGATAAGCGATTGATAAAGGCGTTTCATGAGCTTCATAAAAGCAGCGGACTTTTCTGTCGGCAATTTGGCCACCTTTTGAAGGTTGGCCATTAAACCATCGAAAACCCCACCAGAGATTTTTGGGGAGAAGATTCTTTCTTCCACGTCAGCGATATTAGCCTCGACCACCCCTTCTCTTAGATTGCGATGGATTCCATCCGTCCGCTCGCGTGGAGAATTCGCATTCAAGGTCTTGACTTGTATCAAGTCTTTCGAGCTCGCGACGATGCTGTCGCAAGCGATGCAGGTGAGAGTCACGAGCAGGAGAAACTGGTTTAAGCGCATAGTTTGTCTGGGTCTCGTCCGATTTGGAAATGAACAACTTTGAAGCGAACGGATTTTCAATGGACACACGAAATGTTACAGATGTCCTTCGAATACATAAGGTAAACTAATGGATTGCCAGAATAATATATCAACTGTATATCAATTTGTTCTACGACACCACGGTGGCGACGTCTTTTTTTGGTAGTGCTGGATCTTTTCCTCTATTTACTTACCATTCTATGGGTGCCTGATGCTGTAACTTGCGTGTTAAATGCTTTTCCTCATTCGGTTCATCGTCGGATCGGATTTGATACGATCGACCATACCTTAAATATTCTATTTATCCCGAGAAAAGAGGAGCTGCATCGGTCTCCCACACGAACTGCCTGTAACGGATTGGCTTTGCAAGTTACAATTACTCGTAATTCGGGGATGGGGTCGTGCCTATCCAATGTGTAGAGAACATATCAATGCATCATTTTCCTGCTTCGCTCCAACTTATACTTATAAAACAAGTTATTATCAGTGGTTCATACCCATCATGCTATCCTGCTCTGCCTAGCTGATAAAAGCACGGATGGGACTCTTTTTGGTGTCTCAAGAATCTTAAGATCTGTTTACGTTTGCTCGAAGCGGCTGAGCTACAGTACTAGAGTAGCCATGTGCATTTGCCAGGATTATGAGCTCGTAGCGTTAAGATATACTCTGTATCAATTGTTCAGTATTCCTTAGTCGCTTACCATGAAATTGCCCGCCTAAACTGCCACGTTTAGCTCGAATCGTTATCTGAGAGGAAAACGTTAATCACCCGACAATCGACATAGTGCCCATCTAGTCCGTACATATCGCTACATTTGGACGATTGCCCCGGGCAGTCCGGTCCGACCTACCTTTTTCCGGCATATGTGGATGATACCACCCTATTCTTTGAGAAAGCGGAGCAAATCCCTTACGGTTGTACGAACAATTGGCGCTCTATCCGGCCAAAATATTCAACCGGCAACTAGTTAGCTGCTCTTTTTGAATCGGTCTGTCAAGCTCGAGCGGTTCAAGAGCAACGCTGTCGTCCCCACGGGCGAAAGTGCTTGGTACATAAGCTATGACTGAAAACTGGAAAATTACGGAACAAGAGCTGGGCTTAGCGGGTTGTCTGTTATTAAGATCAGCTCTGTAATGGGCTAAAGTTTACATGAATCCGTTAAGTATATGATACTTAACGGGCAGGCCTAAAAAGGGTACGAGGTACCTTAGGCCTGCCACTTGGGTGCGGCACATCAATGTGACCCACCCTCGTGAATGTGATATATTGGATGAATTCACATTCAGCGGGGATGACGCCCAGTTTGGACTAGGCGTCGTGGTGACATCACAGAAGGACGCCATGAGCGAGCTAAAATATATTTTAAGCTCGCACGTAAGGATACACTTCTAAAGAGAAGCGTCTCTGATCCTTGCATAATGTTGTAATCAGTAGCAAGAGTTATATATAACTACTAGGGTGTTTACCCGTCGTTCCGACGGACATGGTGCCTGTAAATGTTCGTACCCATTTCCTATTATCTAGCATATCCAATTGAATCTGTAATTGGTGGGTATGAAGCTTAATGGGTACACGTCCAGTGAGTCCGGAGCGTGAGCTCCGGACAAGTCGTACAGCGACCAAGGTATGAGCTGCCGCGCCATGATGCTGGTTGATGCATTCCCGCTGATGTATCTTGGGCGTCCTGCTGGATTGGGTTCTGGGTCTCCGGACATTGCTTGTTCGTTTGTGGGCGAAGGGTTTTCGACAGTTGAGCACTCACGGTTGGTAAGTGCTGTCATGAGAAGGGGGTGATGTAATGGGCTACATTACACATATAGCATTAACACAAATAAACAATTACATATGTAGGCAGGTGCTGGGCCCGAATAGCGGGCACAGCGTGGTAATTTATTATTGGGCCTAAAGTCCCCAATATGGACCAATGATAAATCAACCTGAAATTGTGTGGTTCCCGAAAGGCGGGAAAACTGTCGTATTTATTACGACTAAAATCTTCGTAATTAGTACGAATTAAAACCAAAATAAAAATCAGAGTTAAATTTACTTAATACCTAATACTTGGGCTTGAGTCTTCCTCAAGCGCACGTGTAAGCTAGTGACGGTACGTTCTAGCCCCGTTACAATAACTTATTAGCATTAATGTAAGTACAGTACCATCTTTTATATAAATTAGTAATTTTTTATGAGCTGTAGCAATAAATTTCGTCGGTTATCCATCTAAAGAAATGAGTATCATGACTAAAAATTGTAGTGTAAAATTTATATGATAACTTCGTCCATCATGAATTAATACTCAACAGAATTAATAGTGAACGCGTACATGATGCGGGAATACTTCCGCCGATTTCGAAAACTGCGCGGGAAAGGTCTTGATGGAATCGAGCATGAAGCTCTACAACGTTCTTGGTGCGTCTTCATCCAACGTTGGAATCGGATGCTCGAGGATGGTAGCAGCTTCCAACTATGGCTCGCCAATCGAGAGGAGCTTCGCGCCGATCACTCCATCGGCGCGCTACGCGAAAGAGTGTGTGAGGAAGCTTGGAATGAGGACCGTCTCTGTTTCGTCCATGTCAATGAAGGATGCCAATCTTGTGACTCGACTCCACGCCCAACTCATGACGAATGGCGACGACACATCGCTGAGTGTCCACTCAGCGATCGCGAACGAAGTAGGATTGCAAAGTATGAGCGAAGTCTGAGCGAACGGAGAAGCGCAATTATTCGTGGTGCGCCTCGCTGGCAGCACCACTCGCGACAGCGGAGTCAATCTCCGCGGGATCATCAGCGCAGGGCAGCGACACGTTCGCTTGTCCGTCCTGCTTCGCGATTCTCTCCTCGCAATCGTGATATGTATTCACCGCGACGTTCTCGTTCACGGCGTCGTTCTCGTTCGCGAAATCGTTCTCGTTCTGGTCATCGTTCCCGTTTCCGACAACGTGAATCTCCTTACCGCTCTCGTTTGTCACGGGAGCGTTCGCGTGCTCGCCCGCCTTGGAATAGTCCGACTTCGTGGCTTCATACGACAGAATCACATCTGGAACGTCACGAAGGAGCAAGGAACGTGGTTCCCATGTATCCTGCTCGGGAGGGAATCCAAGCCAACGTACTCGGTACCTGCGCACGGATCCGCGCGCTTCTCATGAGCCGACTGCAGTAATGGTTGTGGAGGGTCCTCGTGACCCACAATGCGGTCTACAATCCAGCGCACCTGTCCCTCCGCATCAACAAGCGGAGGAGGGCCCTCGCGGTGGTAGTGCTGGCGTCCTGGTTGCTCAGGACGATGCTGATCAGGCCGTGAATATAGCTGCCGATGCTCGGCTGGAGGCTGCCAGTGAACGTGCTGCCCAGGCGGAGAAGACTTCGAATGAGACCCGGCAGTCGAACCGTGAACTGCTCGAGAGGATAAGGATTCTGGAGCGCCAGATGCTTGGTCAGGTTCAGACGGGATTGAGACCCCGCCCCATGTCATCGGCGCGTCGAGCGCGACGGGAAGGCCGTTCGACTTACGAATCCCTGAAGCCGGCGTCGGAGCCAAACCATGAAGCGTAGCCGGACGATATTCCTTCAGCCGCCCGACATAGAATGTCGGGTGGAGTCGCAGTGAAGAGGGGACGTCGAGTGTATAAGCGTCGCCAATTGCCTTCAGAACCTTGAATGGACCGATGAAGCGTGGCGCGAGTTTTTCGCGCCCAGATTAGTGACCGCAGAATCCCTTAAACCTCCCGTCGATAATAATACACGGTCACCTTTCTCAAACTTGCTCATGTTTTTTCTTCCATGTTTGTCAGCGTTCTCCTTCTGTTGGTCTACCGCAGATTGTAGTGCGTCGCGTACAAACCGGGTGATTGCTTGACGTTGGAGTATAAATTCCGACACGGCCATGTCATCAATTGGTCGCGCCGACTCAATCGGCGCGTAGTTGGCAGTAGGTGAACGCTTACCCGAAGACGGGTCAATTAATGTCTGCGCAGTCCATCGAGCTAATGGGGACGCCACGTCTGATGGCGTCAAAATGGCCGTCTTTGCCTTGGATCGGGTTACTGCATTCGTGCTCAAAATACCGTGAGCTGCACTCGATCCTTGTTGATCACCTTTATCCCCCCCAGAGTGGAGCCACTAGGTGGTGTGGGTCGCCCCACGGCCAGGACAGTAGGAACACGAGGGTGACGAGCCGAATTCACAAAAAATGGCGTCAACCGTGTTGACGCATGTACGGCGTTGTTGAGTGCGAACTCAGCGAGTGGTAAAAATGCACTCCAACTTGTAAATGACGTAGCATAACTCCGAAGAACATCTTCGAGGACCCGGTTCACGCGCTCGGTCTGCCCATCCGTTTCCGGATGGGCTGCCGTCGACATCAGCAGTTTTGTCTCGAGGAGCTCGAAAAGTGATGTCCAAAATACGGACGTAAATCGCGGGTCACGGTCCGAAACAATGTTTTCTGGAAGGCCATGATGACGGAACACCGCGTCGATGAAGTGCGCCGCGGTCTCTGCCGCGGTGACCTTAGCGTGGACAGGCACGAGATGTGTCATCTTGCTGAATCTGTCAACAAAGGCCAAAATGCCTGTTCGAGCTTGGCTATCGGGCGCAAGCCCGAAGATAAAGTCCATCGAAACTGATCTCCAGGCCTCTGCTGCAATTGGCAACGATCGCAAGGGAGCCTGTGACGATGGAGATGGCTTCACACGCTGGCATATTTCGCACGTTCGGATCCAGTTGCGTACCCACTTATACATGTGGGGCCAGAAGAAGTCTCGAGACACAGCCGCGAAAGTCTTTTCGCGGCCTAAATGGCCGCCAGCAGGAGCATCGTGATACTCGTAAATGATTCTTGCACGCAAATCCATGTCATTGGCAATCACCGTGCGAGGAGCATCGAATTGGTCGATGCTATACAGAAGCAAATCGCCATCTAAACTGTATCGATGAATATGGTCGCGCTTGGTACGGGATAATGCTCCCAGTGCAGCATCGCTGGGAGCACGCAGATACTCGATAATGCCTGCATAATCTGAGTCACCCTTGTACGCTGCGACGATCTCATCAAATAAACACGGCTCGGGTGTAACCCGAGTTAAGTTCAGCGATACACACATTGCACATCGGTCATCATCGTCCTCGTCATCAGTAGCCTGGCGACTCAGAGCAGTCCGAGGATCGTAGTCGGGACGTCGTGACAAGGCGTCAGCGAGAATATTGGTCTTGCCTGGCTTGTAATGCACGACGAAGTTGTACTCAGAGAAGAATGAGAGCCATCGTGCCATCCGTTGGGACAGGTGTGGGCTCTTCATCGCTGTGCGCAGCGATGCATGATCGGTGTACAAAGCAAACGTACGTTCACCAAGGAGATGCACGCGAAACTTGATGAGTGCATAGCGCATCGCTAATAACTCCTTGTCGTGAACCGGATAGTTCTTCTCAGCTGGCTTCATCTGTCGCGACTGGTAACTCATGACTCGTTCACGGCCCTCATCATCAGATTGCATGAGGGCACAACCGATTGCAAAATCACTGGCGTCGCAAACCACGTGGAACGGCTTGGAATCGTCTGGTAGGACCAGGACTGGCGCTGACGCTAGGCTCTTCTTTACTGCTTCGAAGGCTGCTTGGTGCTCGGGACGCCACAACCACGTGGCGTCTTTCTTAAAGAGTGACGACAAAGGCTGGATAGAACCAGCATAATCCTTTGTATACTTGTGCAAATAATTAGCCAAGCCGAGCCACTGGCACAACTCCGTAGGGTTCTTGGGCGTGGGCCAACAACAGATGGACGACACCTTCTCTGGATCAGCTCGAACTCCCGATATACTTACATAGCAACCTAACACCGGAATCTCCGGTGCACAAAAGACACACGTCTTGAGATTCGCGTACAACTTGTTGTCCCGCATAACTTGAAACACTTGCTTCATGTGTTGAAGGTGAACTTGGACATCGTTGAGGTTGCCCTCGGCGCGACTATGGACGAAGATATCGTCAAAATAACTTGGGGCAAAGTTCCGAAGAGGTCTCAACACTTGAGACACCATGCGATTGAAAGTAGCCGGAGCGTTCTTCAACCCTTGTGGCATTACCAGCCACTTCCATAACATGCCACTCGGGGTGCTCACCGCGGTGAGTGGGATGTCGCTCGGGCGCATCAAAATCTGGTAAAAGCCATCGGTCAAGTCGATGGCACTGAAGATGACACTACCTGACATGGAATTCAGCACCATGTCCTTCCTGGGAATTGGCGTTTGCGCAGGAATAGTGGCATCATTTTGCTTATTATCTGCGTACACTATGTGCCAGCCTCCCGTAGCCTTCTTCACGCAGAAGGTTGGAATCGAATGTAGTGAGATACTCTCCCGCACATGATCCGCTTTGCGGCGGCCTTCAAAAAATGCGTCAATAGCTTCGACTTGATCTCGAGGCAACGGCCACTGCCGTGTCACACAATACTTCGACCCTGGCACGAGATCAATCTCGTGCCGAACACCGCGGTCCGCAGGAAGTTCAGCCGGGATCTTGTCCGGGAACACGTCTGCATACCCACGAGCAATGTCGTAGACGGGGTTACCAGACTCTCGCAGGGCCTACCATGACTGTGATGCAAACCTTTCTTCACGCGCTGACTTTGGCTCAGCGCTTCGAGGACGTGCCATGTGCTCCTCGTTTGCCACGGTAACCACCGCGTTGGTGATTAGACACACTTGTTCCACAGTGCCTCCCTTAAGGTCACGTAGGAAATGCTTCCAGGAAAGCTCTGGAAGGCTTGTAATGGAAGACGCATGACGAGGAGGACTCTCGACCTCGATATATTGGCGCCTTTGTGGACTCCCTTCCACGTACACGATAGCGTGGACACATTCCAACGCTAAATTCTCGGTGCTGTTGTCCCCATCGTGCTTCGAGTCACTACTCGAAGCTGGCGAACCGCAGTCAGGTGATAAACCATCACCCCCCTCTAGGCACTGGATGTCGTCATTCAAGATGCCGGAAACACTGGACGGGAGTACCCCAAACTCGACCGTCGACACTTGATGCGGGAGCTCCTGCTCGGCCGCCGTAAACCCGCGTGGGAGCCCCTGCTCAACCACAGTATGCCCATGTGGGAACCTCGGTTCGACCACAGTGGGTGATGATGGGAACCCCGGTTCGACCATCATGCTCTCGCGTGGAGACTCCTGTCCGTCCACGTTGTACTCGTGTGGGAGCCCCTGCTCGACCACAATATGCCCATGTGGGAACCTCGGTTCGACCACAGTGGGTGATGATGGGAACCCCGGTTCGACCATCATGCTCTCGCGTGAGGACTCCTGTCCGTCCACTTCACACTCGCTGGCGAGCTCTTGCTCGTCGCCACAATGCCCTTGTGGGAGCCCCTGATCGACCACAATAGGTGCAGATGGGAACCCCGGTTCAACCACTGCATTCACGTGCGGGAACCCCTGTTCAACCGCAATAATGACGCGCGCGAACCCCTGTTCGACCGCGTCGTCCTCGTCGTCCTCTTCGCTCTGTAGCGAGGAGTCACTGTCACTTGTGTCTCGAAGAACAGCACAAGCAGTGCAGAGAGGGCCATCGCTCGCTCTGTGCACCGCCAACGTCGTGGAATCGCGATCCACGACTGTGACGTTTGGCCAGTCACTTGGAGATACCAAGAGATGGGTAAACACTTCACTGACATCGAACTTGCGTCGACGTCTCACTGATCTGACTAACCAGTCGATCTGGGGCTTATAACGTGCCAACCATGGCATGCCCAGTATGCAATCGAATGCATAATTCATCGCGATCACCAAGAAATCATCATTACTGCGAAAGCCATCAAACGTATACGGCAACGACACTTCGCGCCGCGATACGCGGTGTGGTTTCCCGTCAACCAACTTGACGACGACTTGGCCAGGTCCCTCACGGACCTGAATGCTGGGAGGCAGCATCGACAAACAAGATTCACGAAAGAAATTGTTTGTTGCTCCTGAGTCCAGGAGTGCTCGCAGAGGTCGCCGGACGCCGGCGACATGTAAACTGACAATAATCAGACGCGAATCACCATGGCATTTAACCGTGCGCGTAGCGCAGGAGGACTGGAAGGTTGGGCTGCCACCGGGGGACCCGGACATCCGTTCCAACCAGTAGGGCGCCCTGCACCTACTGGTCCCGACCGTTTTTTGGACGTAGGGCCGGTACAGCACCCTCATGATGGGCGTCCACTACTTGCACCGATAATGGGGCTGGCGCACGGCACTCTGCCGCGCGATGTCCTGGCTTGCGACAACGAAAGCAAACCATTGGACGCCCGGTGCGAGCGTCACCTTTATGATGAAAGACACGTCGCCGGTCACCCGACGACTCAATCACGTCGATCTCCATAGGTTCTGGGCCAGAAGACCGGGGAACGCTGACGACCGAGGGTTTGGCATATGCCTTTGTGACCCTAAAGTCTTCACGGAGTGCGATGGCAAATGCCTCCTCCAATGTGGCAGGCTTGGCGCGCTCCAGCGATAAGCGGGTCTGCCCCTCACGCATACCATCCACAAAGACATTCACCTGTGTGTACATGTCCATGGGGTGCGTGATAATACACGACGCCAGATGCCTAACCATCTGTACGTAGTCGCGCATCCTCATTTTACCCTGTCGCATCGACAGGAATCTTGATCGCACCAGTTTCTCCTCTTGTGGTGGCTCGAAGGCAAGACGGAGATCGTCCTGGATGGTATCCAAGGTGGGAAATGCGTGCTCGTCCACAACGAGTTTACCAAGGGCCCACTCCTTGGCCTTCCCGGTGAGGCGGGAAAGAAGAAAGTTGACCTTCGCCTGTGGAGCCTCAAGAAGTCTCGAGGCGATGGCGATATCAACTTCTCGGAACCACCGGTTCAGCGATAACCGGTCCTTACTTTCTCCAGAGTAGGAGGAGGTTTCCATCTTCACGGCCTCATTACGTGAAGGGCGCGAGGGAGTGAAGCCTCGCCGGTTGGATTCGGCGAGCTCGCGTGCCATAAACTCATGTATGGCGAGACGTTGCGCGTCAGGGGTCGCTGATCTCACCAGCGACGCGACGAATGCCTCTCCCGATATCGCCGCGAGGCGATTAAGGGCATCCCACTCAACACCAGTAAGGTGGGGGAAGGTCGCGTGCTCCAGAAATAAATCTGGAGCGTCAAAGTACGACGATTCGCTCATCCCAAACTCGGGCATAGGAAGGACTACTAAGTGCTACCAGGTGTAACGGGGCTAGAACGTACCGTCACTAGCTTACACGTGCGCTTGAGAAAGACTCAAGCCCAAGTATTAGGTATTAAGTAAATTTAACTCTGATTTTATTTTGGTTTTAATTCGTACTAATTACGAAGATTTTAGTCGTAATAAATACGACAGTGTTCCCGCCTTTCGGGAACCACACAATTTCAGGTTGATTTATCATTGGTCCATATTGGGGACTTTAGGCCCAATAATAAACCAATAATAAATTACCACGCTGTGCCCGCTATTCGGGCCCAGCACCTGCCTACATATGTAATTGTTTATTTGTGTTAATGCTATATGTGTAATGTAGCCCATTACATCACCCCCTTCTCATGACAGCACTTACCAACCGTGAGTGCTCAACTGTCGAAAACCCTTCGCCCACAAACGAACAAGCAATGTCCGGAGACCCAGAACCCAATCCAGCAGGACGCCCAAGATACATCAGCGGGAATGCATCAACCAGCATCATGGCGCGGCAGCTCATACCTTGGTCGCTGTACGACTTGTCCGGAGCTCACGCTCCGGACTCACTGGACGTGTACCCATTAAGCTTCATACCCACCAATTACAGATTCAATTGGATATGCTAGATAATAGGAAATGGGTACGAACATTTACAGGCACCATGTCCGTCGGAACGACGGGTAAACACCCTAGTAGTTATATATAACTCTTGCTACTGATTACAACATTATGCAAGGATCAGAGACGCTTCTCTTTAGAAGTGTATCCTTACGTGCGAGCTTAAAATATATTTTAGCTCGCTCATGGCGTCCTTCTGTGATGTCACCACGACGCCTAGTCCAAACTGGGCGTCATCCCCGCTGAATGTGAATTCATCCAATATATCACATTCACGAGGGTGGGTCA
Source organism: Peronospora farinosa (assembly GCA_947646735.1). Classification (NCBI taxonomy): domain Eukaryota; phylum Oomycota; class Peronosporomycetes; order Peronosporales; family Peronosporaceae; genus Peronospora; species Peronospora farinosa. The sequence continues at coordinate 57,852 of CANTFK010000991.1, forward strand.
CATTGATGTGCCGCACCCAAGTGGCAGGCCTAAGGTACCTCGTACCCTTTTTAGGCCTGCCCGTTAAGTATCATATACTTAACGGATTCATGTAAACTTTAGCCCATTACAGAGCTGATCTTAATAACAGACAACCCGCTAAGCCCAGCTCTTGTTCCGTAATTTTCCAGTTTTCAGTCATAGCTTATGTACCAAGCACTTTCGCCCGTGGGGACGACAGCGTTGCTCTTGAACCGCTCGAGCTTGACAGACCGATTCAAAAAGAGCAGCTAACTAGTTGCCGGTTGAATATTTTGGCCGGATAGAGCGCCAATTGTTCGTACAACCGTGAGGGATTTGCTCCGCTTTCTCAAAGAATAGGGTGGTATCATCCACATATGCCGGAAAAAGGTAGGTCGGACCGGACTGCCCGGGGCAATCGTCCAAATGTGGCGATATGTACGGACTAGATGGGCACTATGTCGATTGTCGGGTGATTACTGTTTTTCATTTATATAATAAAAGAATTGTGTCCGTCCGTCCGTAGTGCTCCTTTTCCGGCATTCGAATTGGTTAATTTTGCATTTTCGGCTAATTTTGCATTGGCTGATTTTGCATTTTGCATTAATAATAACATGTGTAGATTTGCATAACAGCGGATAATTTATCCAGCGTGTCCGTATCCCGTACTTCGTTTTATATAATTAATCTATATACCGATGGATACACATCACGTATACACATCACTACATATTCGCTATATCAAACACAGATTTTTTGTGAAATATCAGATTAGGCACATGCTGTAGATTCGATGAAAAAATGGGCTCAATGCTCAAATAATACTCTAAAAAAGGGAATAGAAAGTATAATTATCAGGTCGAACTAATTTCATTTACAATAAACGAAGTTACCCAAATGTAATATACCATACTTATCTATATTCCTAAGTCATCCAGTTGTTGTAAAATAAAAAGATGGGTACGAAAATCATAAGCAGACTTCACTCCCCATGTCCGACAAAACGACGGGTACACATTGACCTTTGGAGCGACAGGTACCCATAGACCGTTTGTAAAGGGTTACACGACGGTTGTAACACCATCCGAAAGTTTACGGTTGAAGTTTCCTTATTATTGCGTATAATGCATTATGATACTTCTCTTTAGAGAGGTATTGAGTATGATACGGTATTCGATAATACCGTATCTTATCGATTGGGATTCGATAAATCGATAACGCTGTACTAAGTACATCATACACAGATGTTTAGACGATACGTCGTCCAATAGCAAAGTCTGCATATTATAATTACTATTGTAGTAATTAATCTAGTGTAGTGTACTTGAGTAGGACTATTCATAAAATCTTAAAGCATAAATAAAATCAGTTCTCATTTTGAGTTTAAGATCGCAAGTCGTTCTGACTTGTTCTCTTGTGCACTTCGTGCGTTGGTTCTCTAAACCTCTAAGCTTCTAGCTTGTTCTTGCACTCTGTGCGTTGGTTCTCTGAACCTTAAGCTTATTGCTTGCTGACTAAAAGTCTCTTTCCTCGTTCGTTAGAACAGGGTGCCTTTAAGTCGTTTGAGTAGTTCTTTAGAACTAAGAGGCTTTTAGCCTTAACTCTATTTAGTTCTCTAGAACTAAGATGCTTCCAGCCTTAAGTATTCCTCTGGCTAAAGAGCTATGCAGCTCCGCTACACTTGGTAGCACTTGTCGTCAATCCTACACCTGAGTTTTTAACGACTGACCCTCTGTGAAGATGGAGATTAAAAATTACCTCTCGGAGGCGCAACGACTCGCGCTAGATAAATTATCTGCGTTCGTTGAGCCCGATCAAATCGAGGCCCTTTTGGCCCAAGGCCCGGAGGTTCTTAATGCTCGTCTTGAGGCCTTTATGCGTTATGAAGCAACGCTACTCGGGCAGGTCCATGACCAGGCAGCGTCAGCTGCGCCTACACATTACATCCCGGTTCCTGTTCCCGATGCAGAGCCAAAGGCTCGCCCACTCGTTTCAAACGTAAAGACCTTCGAGGGGAAGGAGGGAGAGAATCTTCTCCTCTGGATCCGAGAGGTTAAAATGGCAATGGATGCCGCCATGCTTGTGCCAGATAAGCAACGAGTTGGCTTGGCCATTTCGAAGCTCGGTGGAAGAGCTAGAGAGTGGGCTCTAACGAGTGATGTCTCTGTAAATGCCGCATTCCCCACATGGGAAATGCTTAAAAAGCAATTAACGTGTGTGTTTGCACCGCCTAATCAGGCTTATCGTGTGCGCTCACACTTCTTAGCTACCCGACAGGGTAAGAAAGAGTTGTCGGACTATGTCCAAAAGTTAAGAACTCTTATTGCTGCTATGCAGCAGATCCCTCTGGCAGAGAAAGTCCGAGTAACCATTTTTATGGAAGGACTTCGTACTGTAATTGACTCAGGGGCGTCAGGTAATTATGTCCGACGTCGTTCCCTTGAAGGGAGTCAGCTGTATACTGAGGCGCTAGAAGCGCAAGAGGAGGACAGTATAACCGTTCGTCTCGCAACAGGTGTACTTGTAGCCGTTCCTAAAGCTCCGTTGAACTTAGGTGTGAAGTTCTTAGACTTCAATAGCGTTGAACGCTGTCTTGTCCTAGATTTGGACTCGAGATATGATCTCATTCTCGGTATGGCCTGGATGGCACGCCATGAGCCATGGATCGATTGGAGATCCAAAACCTTGGGGGCAACGCGCAATGTTCCTAGCGAAGCTTTGGAGAGTCATGAACCCACCTTTGCTAGGAAACAAAGTGCTATTGGTGCGAGCCATTAACTGAGTCGGTTAGTGTGCTGGACATTGGAGTGTCTGAGTTGATAATTTCCAATGTCAATAATAATAGTGTCGAGCAGGGCTCAGTGACACCTAGTGGAGCGGCACGTACTCCGTTGAGTGATACTCATAGTAAAATTGAGGCACTGGATGTCGGTAATGACATCGGCTCTCGTATAGAGAAAGTGAAGGTCGATGACCTTGTTAGTGATATTGGCTGTAAATGCGATTCACTGAATGTCGGTAATGACATCGGCTCTTGTATAGAGCAAGTGAAGGTCGATGACCTTGTTAGTGATATTGGCTGTAAATGCGATTCACTGGATGTCGGTAATGACATCGGCTCTCGTATAGAGGAAGTGAAGGTCGATGACCTTGTTAGTGAAGTCACTGGTACTAGTGACCCACTGGATGTCAATACCGACATCGGCTATCGCATAGGGCAGATTAAGGTCAAGGAATCTGTTGAACTTGGGGATGATGGTATCCCAAGTACTTTAAAAAGTACGGTGTCGTCAATGAGACGACAGCGTCTCCAGATGGCGGCTGCGAGACGTAAAGCGTCTGTTTTATCACGTAGTAATGTCAGTGACCAGTTGTACACCCTGGTCAACGGAGTGACAGGTTATGCAGATGGTGAGGTTGACCTTGAGGCCCTCCCATCATTGAATGCTCTCTTAGAGCTAGACGAAATGTCTGTGGATGAATTTCATCAAGCCTTGAAGGCTGGTGATCTATCCGATATGGTGGTCATTCGACCTAATCTCGAGCTGAACTCATCCTCGCTTGTCGATGAGACAGTCCTCTAAGATACAAAGACGACACTAAGTTCACGTAGTGGAGCATCTATTCTGAAGAACCCTTCAGATCCCTACTATCCTTTCGTTAACGAATTTCAGGACGTGGTGTGTCACGATCCACCGTCGGTTCTACCGCCTGATAGGGGTGTACGGCATGAAATTGAATTGGTTCCTGGAACCAAATACTGCGTAACACGGCAGTGGCCTTTACCCAAAGAACAGTGTGACGTCATTGACGAGTTCTTTCGTGCAAAGCACGCGGCGGGCATGGTGCGTGAGAGCAAATCTCCGCGCTCGACACCCACTTTCTGTGTTAAGAAACCGAATGGTATATGGCGCATCGTTCATGCTTATAATAAGCTCAATGCAGCCACTATACCTGCGCAGACCAATACCTAGAAAGGATGTTCTTCAAAACAATATGGTCAGTTGTACCATGTACAGTGCGCTCGACTGAGTCGATGGTTATTATCAATTGCATATGCGAGCTAGCGATATTCCGCTTACTGCTGTTAGTACTCCTAGCGGTATGCTCTGGGAGTGGTTGGTGATGACCCAAGGGCTATCGAATGCTTCGGCTACGTTTAACCGTTTGGTGACGCAATTGTTTTGGCCTCATCGAAATTATGCACAAACGTACTTTAATAAAATATATTTCCATAATCGAGCTGAACATGGGCGGTCAAATATTGAGAGCCATATTGTTCATTTACGAGCTGTGCTCGAGTGCATGCGCACTAATAAGCTATATGCTAATGCATCTAAGTGCATCTTCGGGGCCGAAGAAATTCCTTTCTAGGGTGCTTCATTGGGAAGCGAGGCCTAAGAGCGGATCCCGCCAAGGTCAAAGCCATAGTCGATTGACCTGTTCCACAGTCTCAGACGGACTTGCGTAAATGGCTTGGCCTTGCCAATTACTTACACAAGTACAGCAAAAATTACGCTGATATGAATCGGCCATTATCCAATCTCCTTAAAAAGGATGTGGAATGGTGTTGGTATGCCGAACATGAGGATGCTTTTCAAGCGGTGAAGGCTAGCCTTCTTCATGCTTCTATTTGGCTTTGCCAGACCCTGACCGACCGTTTAGCGTCATCTGTGACGCATCGGATTTTGCCATTGGCAGTGCTCTGTTACGAACAGATGACGAAGGTTGAGAGCGTGTAATCGCTTTTGAATCTCGCCAGCTGAAAGCTGCAGAGAAGAACTATTTAGTTCATGACAAAGAGCTACTTGCGATGAAGCATGCTCTAGTCAAATTCAGAGTTCATCTGCTGGGCCCAAAGCCTTTTGTGATCTATACCGATCATGCGTCTTTACGCACTGCGACTCAGTCGCCGCATCTCTCGCAGAGAATGGCCAGATGGCTGTCATTCTTTGCCGAATATAATTTGGAGGTAAAATATATGCCGGGCAAGCAAACTGCTTTGGATGATGCGTTGTCACGCAGACCTGACTATGATCTTGCTCATGTTACGACGTTGTCGTCTTCTATCATTGATCTCATTCGATCAGCGTATGCTACAGATGATCACTGTATAGCGATGCTACATGATATTGGTAGTGATGAGTTTAAAGACTCGGACATTAAATTGTCGGCACGATTACGTGCGAGCCTCCATTGATATTCTATCGATCAGGGGCTGTTGTACTATCGTACGGATGTAGCGGATCCTCCGCGTATTGTAGTTCCTCATGACGAGGACCTGAAGTATCGTATCCTCTATGAGGTACATGACACCGTCATCGGTGGTCATTTGGGTCGTGAAAGACCTATGGAGCAGTATGCCAAAGTTATTGGTGGCCCAAATTATACAAATGGGTGAGCACATATGTGCGTACGTGTGAAACGTGTCAACGGGTGAAACCCTCACCCCATTCGGCAGCGCCGCTGGCTAGTTTGCCTATTCCCACTGGGTGCTGGGAGTCCATTAGTATGGACTTTGTGTTTGTCCTACCGAAAGATTCGCATGGCAACACAGGTATTGTGGTCTTTTTTGACCGTTTGAGCAAGATGGCTCACTTAGCGGCTGTGCCAGACTCGATCGATGGTGTGGGTACAGCGGAGCTGTTTATCGATCGGGTGTTTCGCCAACATGACTTGCTAGTGGCAATTGTTTCTGATCGTGATCCTCGTTTTACGAGTAAATATTAGAAGTCCGTCTTCCAGGTGCTACGGCACCCGTTTGGACATGTTCACAGCGGATCATCCGCAGACCGATGGTCAAACGAACGCGTAAATCGCGTTGTTGAAGATATCCTCCGCAGTGTTTGTGCTGAAACGCCTAAGCGTTGGGGATCTATGCTTCCTATAGTTGAGTTTGCACTCAATAACTCCGTGCACGCCTCTACCGGCTACACTCCGTTCTATGTGAATGGTCTCACACACTCACGCGTTTCGTTAAACCAACTAAAATAAAAATTAATCCATAAGATAAAGTATTTTTTAACTTCTAAATCAAAATGTAATAAATTTAGATACCACCGAGTGGTTCAGGGCTTGGTGGGGGGGAAGTGGCCGATCGGCTTGCTGATGTCAGCCCTAATACTGTTAAGAAACAGGTGAATACGTTTCTCGCAACGCGACTAAATGTCTTACATGTGCAAGATGCAATGGCTGATAGTCAAGACAAACAAAAAGAATATGCAGATGCTAAAGGAAGAAGTTGTATTAATGATTATGAGGTAGGAGACCAAGTGTTACTTAATGCTAAAAACCTACCTACCAATGTAGTGTCTGCTGTCTTTAAGACGAAGTCGCGTCCGCGCTTTATCGGACCCTTTACGGTCATTGCCAAGAAAGGCCTAGCGCGTACGCTTAATTCACCGCGCAAATTGCGTACACATCCCGTGTTATACGTCGGCATGCTCAAACCATATCGGGATCCGTCCCAAATAGACGCTAAGGCGCTCGCGCCGAGTTTATCGGTATTGCCGCGGGACGAATCATCTGCACCAACAGATCAAGCTGACCCTGTACTCGGGTTCGGCTCTCTTCCAGTGACTCAAGACGGGAGTTCATCGACTGCACATCCTCACGGAGAGACTGCACCTCTTGAAGAAGCTCGGCGTGAGCTTGTGCCGATACACCGGCCTCCTCCGGCTTTGCTTGATGAACAGGGGAACCTTCAGGTCCATGTTGAACGTCTGTTGCAGAAACGTCGACGCCATGGTCAAAACCAGCATCTGGTGTAGTGGCGGGGATATCCCGAGTCGTGGAACTCATGGGAGTTCGAGGTTCCCCTTCGGCAGGATTGCCCATACGCCGTGGACGTTTTTGAGCGTCGTGCGCAGGGTCTGCCTGTTGGCGATGACGCTTCTCACCAGTAGTGGTGGGGGTAGGCGAGTTAGCGGCCTCGGCCTGTCATGAACTCGCGGCTACAGGTGTAGCCGAAACATTGGGGTGCTGGGTAGCAGACGCATAATGCGTTCGTTGGGATTTCAATTTTCCTCGGGCCTTCAATTTAGCGTAATCGTAACGCATTTTCCGTTCAAATCGAATATCTGCCACATCGGCACTTGCCCGTAGGCCCACATGCTGCTTAAACGTCGCGCATAATACGCCCAGCGGCTAAAAGCCGTGTCTTCTTCTTCCTCGGTTTCCCCCGCGAACAGAAGGATGGGAAAGACCTTTATGGGAGAGACTGGCGCACCGCGCACTTGCCTGTTGAGGCGTGCCAAGTATTGGCTTTGCGTAGTGATATGAGGTTTCATATATCGTTGTCGAAGGGCCGTTCGCGTAGCAACATCCTCGGGTGAAATGGCCTCAATCCCAATGGCCCAGCCAGAAATGGAATGTCCAGATGCCTCCTTTAGGCGTTCTTCCACTGTAGGTGGATTGAACCTATACTGTCGGTGGTCCTGAAGCCTCGCCATATTCTTCGTCCGGCGCTTGGCACCTTCCTCTTGGTCGATGGTCTGCTGTTGCTGCTCGTCGAGGGGGTTAGTAACCGTCGCTGATGACGATACGTCAGGCGGGTCACGTAACGCTGTTAGCGCATCTGCAGCACCACGTTCAGGAACGGATTCGGTGCATGACTAGTGTCATCTTCACCCGTAAGGGTGGTTATAGGGGACCCATCGGGTCCCACAAAGACGGTGTCACTTTCGTAATCAACCGCTTCGTCAAGGTCGCCTTCGATAAGGTCCCGTAGAGTCTGTGACTCATTGCCAATAGGCGTCATTTTGTGTGCCGTAAACAACCGTAAGGTTTTAACGTTCGCTAAAGCACTACCTCAAAGAGGAAAGATGTCGAATGACATTCTATGGGAACGTCAGTCTGGTGGGGGAGAGTGTAACGGGGTTACACGACGGTTGTAACACCATCCGAAAGTTTACGGTTGAAGTTTCCTTATTATTGCGTATAATGCATTATGATACTTCTCTTTAGAGAGGTATTGAGTATGATACGGTATTCGATAATACCGTATCTTATCGATTGGGATTCGATAAATCGATAACGCTGTACTAAGTACATCATACACAGATGTTTAGACGATACGTCGTCCAATAGCAAAGTCTGCATATTATAATTACTATTGTAGTAATTAATCTAGTGTAGTGTACTTGAGTAGGACTATTCATAAAATCTTAAAGCATAAATAAAATCAGTTCTCATTTTGAGTTTAAGATCGCAAGTCGTTCTGACTTGTTCTCTTGTGCACTTCGTGCGTTGGTTCTCTAAACCTCTAAGCTTCTAGCTTGTTCTTGCACTCTGTGCGTTGGTTCTCTGAACCTTAAGCTTATTGCTTGCTGACTAAAAGTCTCTTTCCTCGTTCGTTAGAACAGGGTGCCTTTAAGTCGTTTGAGTAGTTCTTTAGAACTAAAAGGCTTTTAGCCTTAACTCTATTTAGTTCTCTAGAACTAAGATGCTTCCAGCCTTAAGTATTCCTCTGGCTAAAGAGCTATGCAGCTCTGCTACATTCTACGCTGCCAGTATTTTAATTTATCCTTTTCCTTTGAATAGTAGGCTGCTTTACGTAGGTGAAGACCCGTCTTTTCGACGATGCGCAGTAGTATATATAGGCATTTTAACGCAGCACTTTGTTAGAATGTTTACCCGTCGTCTCGACGATTTGATGCGCAAAGTCTACGCTAATAGAATATTGACCTATTGATTTACATAAAAGAATCCAGTTGCCTTAGGTAAAATGAATGTATAAAATACAATGTATAGGAGGGTGTAGCGGAGCTGCATAGCTCTTTAGCCAGAGGAATACTTAAGGCTGGAAGCATCTTAGTTCTAGAGAACTAAATAGAGTTAAGGCTAAAAGCCTCTTAGTTCTAAAGAACTACTCAAACGACTTAAAGGCACCCTGTTCTAACGAACGAGGAAAGAGACTTTTAGTCAGCAAGCAATAAGCTTAAGGTTCAGAGAACCAACGCACAGAGTGCAAGAACAAGCTAGAAGCTTAGAGGTTTAGAGAACCAACGCACGAAGTGCACAAGAGAACAAGTCAGAACGACTTGCGATCTTAAACTCAAAATGAGAACTGATTTTATTTATGCTTTAAGATTTTATGAATAGTCCTACTCAAGTACACTACACTAGATTAATTACTACAATAGTAATTATAATATGCAGACTTTGCTATTGGACGACGTATCGTCTAAACATCTGTGTATGATGTACTTAGTACAGCGTTATCGATTTATCGAATCCCAATCGATAAGATACGGTATTATCGAATACCGTATCATACTTAATACCTCTCTAAAGAGAAGTATCATAATGCATTATATGCAATAAAAGGAAACTTCAACCGTAAACTTTCGGATGGTGTTACAACCGTCGTGTAACCCCGTTACACTCTCCCCCACCAGACTGACGTTCCCATAGAATGTCATTCGACATCTTTCCTCTTTGAGGTAGTGCTTTAGCGAACGTTAAAACCTTACGGTTGTTTACGGCACACAAAATGACGCCTATTGGCAATGAGTCACAGACTCTACGGGACCTTATCGAAGGCGACCTTGACGAAGCGGTTGATTACGAAAGTGACACCGTCTTTGTGGGACCCGATGGGTCCCCTATAACCACCCTTACGGGTGAAGATGACACTAGTCATGCACCGAATCCGTTCCTGAACGTGGTGCTGCAGATGCGCTAACAGCGTTACGTGACCCGCCTGACGTATCGTCATCAGCGACGGTTACTAACCCCCTCGACGAGCAGCAACAGCAGACCATCGACCAAGAGGAAGGTGCCAAGCGCCGGACGAAGAATATGGCGAGGCTTCAGGACCACCGACAGTATAGGTTCAATCCACCTACAGTGGAAGAACGCCTAAAGGAGGCATCTGGACATTCCATTTCTGGCTGGGCCATTGGGATTGAGGCCATTTCACCCGAGGATGTTGCTACGCGAACGGCCCTTCGACAACGATATATGAAACCTCATATCACTACGCAAAGCCAATACTTGGCACGCCTCAACAGGCAAGTGCGCGGTGCGCCAGTCTCTCCCATAAAGGTCTTTCCCATCCTTCTGTTCGCGGGGGAAACCGAGGAAGAAGAAGACACGGCTTTTAGCCGCTGGGCGTATTATGCGCGACGTTTAAGCAACATGTGGGCCTACGGGCAAGTGCCGATGTGGCAGATATTCGATTTGAACGGAAAATGCGTTACGATTACGCTAAATTGAAGGCCCGAGGAAAATTGAAATCCCAACGAACGCATTATGCGTCTGCTACCCAGCACCCCAATGTTTCGGCTACACCTGTAGCCGCGAGTTCATGACAGGCCGAGGCCGCTAACTCGCCTACCCCCACCACTACTGGTGAGAAGCGTCATCGCCAACAGGCAGACCCTGCGCACGACGCTCAAAAACGTCCACGGCGTATGGGCAATCCTGCCGAAGGGGAACCTCGAACTCCCATGAGTTCCACGACTCGGGATATCCCCGCCACTACACCAGATGCTGGTTTTGACCATGGCGTCGACGTTTCTGCAACAGACGTTCAACATGGACCTGAAGGTTCCCCTGTTCATCAAGCAAAGCCGGAGGAGGCCGGTGTATCGGCACAAGCTCACGCCGAGCTTCTTCAAGAGGTGCAGTCTCTCCGTGAGGATGTGCAGTCGATGAACTCCCGTCTTGAGTCACTGGAAGAGAGCCGAACCCGAGTACAGGGTCAGCTTGATCTGTTGGTGCAGATGATTCGTCCCGCGGCAATACCGATAAACTCGGCGCGAGCGCCTTAGCGTCTATTTGGGACGGATCCCGATATGGTTTGAGCATGCCGACGTATAACACGGGATGTGTACGCAATTTGCGCGGTGAATTAAGCGTACGCGCTAGGCCTTTCTTGGCAATGACCGTAAAGGGTCCGATAAAGCGCGGACGCGACTTCGTCTTAAAGACAGCAGACACTACATTGGTAGGTAGGTTTTTAGCATTAAGTAACACTTGGTCTCCTACCTCATAATCATTAATACAACTTCTTCCTTTAGCATCTGCATATTCTTTTTGTTTGTCTTGACTATCAGCCATTGCATCTTGCACATGTCGTAAGACATTTAGTCGCGTTGCGAGAAACGTATTCACCTGTTTCTTAACAGTATTAGGGCTGACATCAGCAAGCCGATCGGCCACTTCCCCCCACCAAGCCCTGAACCACTCGGTGGTATCTAAATTTATTACATTTTGATTTAGAAGTTAAAAAATACTTTATCTTATGGATTAATTTTTATTTTAGTTGGTTTAACGAAACGCGTGAGTGTGTGAGACCATTCACATAGAACGGAGTGTAGCCGGTAGAGGCGTGCACGGAGTTATTGAGTGCAAACTCAACTATAGGAAGCATAGATCCCCAACGCTTAGGCGTTTCAGCACAAACACTGCGGAGGATATCTTCAACAACGCGATTTACGCGTTCGTTTGACCATCGGTCTGCGGATGATCCGCTGTGAACATGTCCAAACGGGTGCCGTAGCACCTGGAAGACGGACTTCTAATATTTACTCGTAAAACGAGGATCACGATCAGAAACAATTGCCACTAGCAAGTCATGTTGGCGAAACACCCGATCGATAAACAGCTCCGCTGTACCCACACCATCGATCGAGTCTGGCACAGCCGCTAAGTGAGCCATCTTGCTCAAACGGTCAAAAAAGACCACAATACCTGTGTTGCCATGCGAATCTTTCGGTAGGACAAACACAAAGTCCATACTAATGGACTCCCAGCACCCAGTGGGAATAGGCAAACTAGCCAGCGGCGCTGCCGAATGGGGTGAGGGTTTCACCCGTTGACACGTTTCACACGTACGCACATATGTGCTCACCCATTTGTATAATTTGGGCCACCAATAACTTTGGCATACTGCTCCATAGGTCTTTCACGACCCAAATGACCACCGATGACGGTGTCATGTACCTCATAGAGGATACGATACTTCAGGTCCTCGTCATGAGGAACTACAATACGCGGAGGATCCGCTACATCCGTACGATAGTACAACAGCCCCTGATCGATAGAATATCAATGGAGGCTCGCACGTAATCGTGCCGACAATTTAATGTCCGAGTCTTTAAACTCATCACTACCAATATCATGTAGCATCGCTATACAGTGATCATCTGTAGCATACGCTGATCGAATGAGATCAATGATAGAAGACGACAACGTCGTAACATGAGCAAGATCATAGTCAGGTCTGCGTGACAACGCATCATCCAAAGCAGTTTGCTTGCCCGGCATATATTTTACCTCCAAATTATATTCGGCAAAGAATGACAGCCATCTGGCCATTCTCTGCGAGAGATGCGGCGACTGAGTCGCAGTGCGTAAAGACGCATGATCGGTATAGATCACAAAAGGCTTTGAGCCCAGCAGATGAACTCTGAATTTGACTAGAGCATGCTTCATCGCAAGTAGCTCTTTGTCATGAACTAAATAGTTCTTCTCTGCAGCTTTCAGCTGGCGAGATTCAAAAGCGATTACACGCTCTCAACCTTCGTCATCTGTTCGTAACAGAGCACTGCCAATGGCAAAATCCGATGCGTCACAGATGACGCTAAACGGTCGGTCAGGGTCTGGCAAAGCCAAATAGAAGCATGAAGAAGGCTAGCCTTCACCGCTTGAAAAGCATCCCCATGTTCGGCATACCAACACCATTCCACATCCTTTTTAAGGAGATTGGATAATGGCCGATTCATATCAGCGTAATTTTTGCTGTACTTGTGTAAGTAATTGGCAAGGCCAAGCCATTTACGCAAGTCCGTCTGAGACTGTGGAACAGGTCAATCGACTATGGCTTTGACCTTGGCGGGATCCGCTCTTAGGCCTCGCTTCCCAATGAAGCACCCTAGAAAGGAATTTCTTCGGCCCCGAAGATGCACTTAGATGCATTAGCATATAGCTTATTAGTGCGCATGCACTCGAGCACAGCTCGTAAATGAACAATATGGCTCTCAATATTTGACCGCCCATGTTCAGCTCGATTATGGAAATATATTTTATTAAAGTACGTTTGTGCATAATTTCGATGAGGCCAAAACAATTGCGTCACCAAACGGTTAAACGTAGCCGAAGCATTCGATAGCCCTTGGGTCATCACCAACCACTCCCAGAGCATACCGCTAGGAGTACTAACAGCAGTAAGCGGAATATCGCTAGCTCGCATATGCAATTGATAATAACCATCGACTCAGTCGAGCGCACTGTACATGGTACAACTGACCATATTGTTTTGAAGAACATCCTTTCTAGGTATTGGTCTGCGCAGGTATAGTGGCTGCATTGAGCTTATTATAAGCATGAACGATACGCCATATACCATTCGGTTTCTTAACACAGAAAGTGGGTGTCGAGCGCGGAGATTTGCTCTCACGCACCATGCCCGCCGCGTGCTTTGCACGAAAGAACTCGTCAATGACGTCACACTGTTCTTTGGGTAAAGGCCACTGCCGTGTTACGCAGTATTTGGTTCCAGGAACCAATTCAATTTCATGCCGTACACCCCTATCAGGCGGTAGAACCGACGGTGGATCGTGACACACCACGTCCTGAAATTCGTTAACGAAAGGATAGTAGGGATCTGAAGGGTTCTTCAGAATAGATGCTCCACTACGTGAACTTAGTGTCGTCTTTGTATCTTAGAGGACTGTCTCATCGACAAGCGAGGATGAGTTCAGCTCGAGATTAGGTCGAATGACCACCATATCGGATAGATCACCAGCCTTCAAGGCTTGATGAAATTCATCCACAGACATTTCGTCTAGCTCTAAGAGAGCATTCAATGATGGGAGGGCCTCAAGGTCAACCTCACCATCTGCATCACCTGTCACTCCGTTGACCAGGGTGTACAACTGGTCACTGACATTACTACGTGATAAAACAGACGCTTTACGTCTCGCAGCCGCCATCTGGAGACGCTGTCGTCTCATTGACGACACCGTACTTTTTAAAGTACTTGGGATACCATCATCCCCAAGTTCAACAGATTCCTTGACCTTAATCTGCCCTATGCGATAGCCGATGTCGGTATTGACATCCAGTGGGTCACTAGTACCAGTGACTTCACTAACAAGGTCATCGACCTTCACTTCCTCTATACGAGAGCCGATGTCATTACCGACATCCAGTGAATCGCATTTACAGCCAATATCACTAACAAGGTCATCGACCTTCACTTTCTCTATACAAGAGCCGATGTCATTACCGACATTCAGTGAATCGCATTTACAGCCAATATCACTAACAAGGTCATCGACCTTCACTTTCTCTATACGAGAGCCGATGTCATTACCGACATCCAGTGAATCGCATTTACAGCCAATATCACTAACAAGGTCATCGACCTTCACTTCCTCTATACGAGAGCCGATGTCATTACCGACATCCAGTGAATCGCATTTACAGCCAATATCACTAACAAGGTCATCGACCTTCACTTTCTCTATACAAGAGCCGATGTCATTACCGACATCCAGTGAATCGCATTTACAGCCAATATCACTAACAAGGTCATCGACCTTCACTTGCTCTATACAAGAGCCGATGTCATTACCGACATTCAGTGAATCGCATTTACAGCCAATATCACTAACAAGGTCATCGACCTTCACTTTCTCTATACGAGAGCCGATGTCATTACCGACATCCAGTGCCTCAATTTTACTATGAGTATCACTCAACGGAGTACGTGCCGCTCCACTAGGTGTCACTGAGCCCTGCTCGACACTATTATTATTGACATTGGAAATTATCAACTCAGACACTCCAATGTCCAGCACACTAACCGACTCAGTTAATGGCTCGCACCAATAGCACTTTGTTTCCTAGCAAAGGTGGGTTCATGACTCTCCAAAGCTTCGCTAGGAACATTGCGCGTTGCCCCCAAGGTTTTGGATCTCCAATCGATCCATGGCTCATGGCGTGCCATCCAGGCCATACCGAGAATGAGATCATATCTCGAGTCCAAATTTAGGACAAGACAGCGTTCAACGCTATTGAAGTCTAAGAACTTCACACCTAAGTTCAACGGAGCTTTAGGAACGGCGACAAGTACACCTGTTGCGAGACGAACGGTTATACTGTCCTCCTCTTGCGCTTCTAGCGCCTCAGTATACAGCTGACTCCCTTCAAGGGAACGACGTCGGACATAATTACCTGACGCCCCTGAGTCAATTACAGTACGAAGTCCTTCCATAAAAATGGTTACTCGGACTTTCTCTGCCAGAGGGATCTGCTGCATAGCAGCAATAAGAGTTCTTAACTTTTGGACATAGTCCGACAACTCTTTCTTACCCTGTCGGGTAGCTAAGAAGTGTGAGCGCACACGATAAGCCTGATTAGGCGGTGCAAACACACACGTTAATTGCTTTTTAAGCATTTCCCATGTGGGGAATGCGGCATTTACAGAGACATCACTCGTTAGAGCCCACTCTCTAGCTCTTCCACCGAGCTTCGAAATGGCCAAGCCAACTCGTTGCTTATCTGACACAAGCATGGCGGCATCCATTGCCATTTTAACCTCTCGGATCCAGAGGAGAAGATTCTCTCCCTCCTTCCCCTCGAAGGTCTTTACGTTTGAAACGAGTGGGCGAGCCTTTGGCTCTGCATCGGGAACAGGAACCGGGATGTAATGTGTAGGCGCAGCTGACGCTGCCTGGTCATGGACCTGCCCGAGTAGCGTTGCTTCATAACGCATAAAGGCCTCAAGACGAGCATTAAGAACCTCCGGGCCTTGGGCCAAAAGGGCCTCGATTTGATCGGGCTCAACGAACGCAGATAATTTATCTAGCGCGAGTCGTTGCGCCTCCGAGAGGTAATTTTTAATCTCCATCTTCACAGAGGGTCAGTCGTTAAAAACTCAGGTGTAGGATTGACGACAAGTGCTACCAAGTGTAGCGGAGCTGCATAGCTCTTTAGCCAGAGGAATACTTAAGGCTGGAAGCATCTTAGTTCTAGAGAACTAAATAGAGTTAAGGCTAAAAGCCTCTTAGTTCTAAAGAACTACTCAAACGACTTAAAGGCACCCTGTTCTAACGAACGAGGAAAGAGACTTTTAGTCAGCAAGCAATAAGCTTAAGGTTCAGAGAACCAACGCACAGAGTGCAAGAACAAGCTAGAAGCTTAGAGGTTTAGAGAACCAACGCACGAAGTGCACAAGAGAACAAGTCAGAACGACTTGCGATCTTAAACTCAAAATGAGAACTGATTTTATTTATGCTTTAAGATTTTATGAATAGTCCTACTCAAGTACACTACACTAGATTAATTACTACAATAGTAATTATAATATGCAGACTTTGCTATTGGACGACGTATCGTCTAAACATCTGTGTATGATGTACTTAGTACAGCGTTATCGATTTATCGAATCCCAATCGATAAGATACGGTATTATCGAATACCGTATCATACTCAATACCTCTCTAAAGAGAAGTATCATAATGCATTATACGCAATAATAAGGAAACTTCAACCGTAAACTTTCGGATGGTGTTACAACCGTCGTGTAACCCTTTACAAACGGTCTATGGGTACCTGTCGCTCCAAAGGTCAATGTGTACCCGTCGTTTTGTCGGACATGGGGAGTGAAGTCTGCTTATGATTTTCGTACCCATCTTTTTATTTTACAACAACTGGATGACTTAGGAATATAGATAAGTATGGTATATTACATTTGGGTAACTTCGTTTATTGTAAATGAAATTAGTTCGACCTGATAATTATACTTTCTATTCCCTTTTTTAGAGTATTATTTGAGCATTGAGCCCATTTTTTCATCGAATCTACAGCATGTGCCTAATCTGATATTTCACAAAAAATCTGTGTTTGATATAGCGAATATGTAGTGATGTGTATACGTGATGTGTATCCATCGGTATATAGATTAATTATATAAAACGAAGTACGGGATACGGACACGCTGGATAAATTATCCGCTGTTATGCAAATCTACACATGTTATTATTAATGCAAAATGCAAAATCAGCCAATGCAAAATTAGCCGAAAATGCAAAATTAACCAATTCGAATGCCGGAAAAGGAGCACTACGGACGGACGGACACAATTCTTTTATTATATAAATGAAAAACAGTAATCACCCGACAATCGACATAGTGCCCATCTAGTCCGTACATATCGCCACATTTGGACGATTGCCCCGGGCAGTCCGGTCCGACCCACCTTTTTCCGGCATATGTGGATGATACCACCCTATTCTTTGAGAAAGCGGAGCAAATCCCTCACGGTTGTACGAACAATTGGCGCTCTATCCGGCCAAAATATTCAACCGGCAACTAGTTAGCTGCTCTTTTTGAATCGGTCTGTCAAGCTCGAGCGGTTCAAGAGCAACGCTGTCGTCCCCACGGGCGAAAGTGCTTGGTACATAAGCTATGACTGAAAACTGGAAAATTACGGAACAAGAGCTGGGCTTAGCGGGTTGTCTGTTATTAAGATCAGCTCTGTAATGGGCTAAAGTTTACATGAATCCGTTAAGTATATGATACTTAACGGGCAGGCCTAAAAAGGGTACGAGGTACCTTAGGCCTGCCACTTGGGTGCGGCACATCAATGTGACCCACCCTCGTGAATGTGATATATTGGATGAATTCACATTCAGCGGGGATGACGCCCAGTTTGGACTAGGCGTCGTGGTGACATCACAGAAGGACGCCATGAGCGAGCTAAAATATATTTTAAGCTCGCACGTAAGGATACACTTCTAAAGAGAAGCGTCTCTGATCCTTGCATAATGTTGTAATCAGTAGTAAGAGTTATATATAACTATTTTTCTATTAAGATGATTCATTCTTGAATTTACTTATTACCTTCCAATGCGCACGAGAAGCTGAATAAGCTTTTGCGTGCCGTAAGTGAGACACTTGTTAGTTGTTCGTTGCGCGGATCGCTTTAAGCGGCCGGCAACGGTTGGTTTTGTGCTTTAAGCGCCGACCGACACCACCACCACCGCACGCGGAGGTTCGACGGTCTTATCGCTTCCTTACCCTGCTTGAAGGTGTGTGCCTAGTAGGAAGTGGCAGCTTCTTTACATAGCGCCCGTCTACACTTTTTAGCACTAGTAGTCCTTTCCACGACCCGTCTCTCTTAGCGTGCGTGTGGATACGGATGTCTCTCAATGTGAATTGGGACACTTTTCTCACCTCTCTTAACATCATAAGTAGCTGGCAGAGTACTAGATGCAGGGACTTGGTAAACAAGCCCTGGCCAATCTTTAAAAATCGTCCTTCTCAGCAACATGCTGCTCAGTTGGAGCAATTCGAGGCGTTTGTGCTCATACAGCGTATAAACGCGTCCAAGGCAAACAGCCAAGCAGCGGCTGAGCCCATCGATAAGACTCAAAGTGAGATTTGGGTGAGCAAGCTCGGAATGAGGCGATCAACAGAACTGTTCGAGGAATGCCTTATAGGACAGCCCGTTCTACGATGTTCTGTGGAAACACCGTGATGTGTTTCCAGCAGAAATGCCGAGCCACCTACCGGCCAATTGGGGCATCAGGCACGAGATTGACCTGGATCCTGGCACCTAGTATTGTGTGACCAGGCAATGGCCGTTGCCGACGAAACAAGTCGATTACATCGATGAGTTCTTCGACAAGCGAGCCAAGGTGGGACAGGTACGTGAGAGCAAGTCGCCTCACTGCAGCCCGATCTTCTGTGTGCGTAAATCAACAGGTGGATGGCGCGTGGTTCATGCTTATAATAAGCTGAACACGGCCGCCATTCCGGCGCAAACGCTGATCCCGCGGAAAGATGGCTTGCTGAATTCCCGGGAAAGTCAACTATCTTTTCCGCGTTGGATCTAAAGGATGGCTACTATCAGGTTCTCAAGAGAGATACCGATGTAGCCAAAACGGCAGTAAGCACCCCAAGCGGTACGCTGTGGTAGTGGCTTGTGTGGTGAAGTGCTGTTTTTGAGATATGGGGACCCCAGAATCCAGTTGGATTCGGAGTATAGACCGTGAGACAGGGAAAAGAGACTAGAGAGATAGGGATCTCGAGGGGGAGCGACCGTTGGCGGAGAAAAATCTGCAAGGTCCACAGAAGAAAACTCAGTATCAGGGTACTAGTTAACCGGTACCGAAGGAAGTTGACCATGGCCCTTCATTGGTCGACCCGGTTCCTCGTTTTTAGACCCGGGTCCCTCGTCGATAGATATGGTCCCTCATTTAAAGACCTGGGTACCTCATCGGTCGACCTGGGTCACTCATCAGTCGACCCGGCCCTTCTTCGGTAGACCCAGTCCCTCCCCATCGGTCGACCTGGGTCAATCATCGGTAGACCTGGGTCTCTTGTCGGTCGACCTCGGCCCCCTCGGGGTTCAGCCATTCCTAACCAGTTGACACAAGGATCAGAACAGTCGACGCAAGTAATCAGAGATTCAGGCAAGGTTAGAGTAAAGGAGTTAAAAGAATAGGACTATATTAAATACTACTCAATTTGCGATCTACGTGGCACGACTCCGTCGTCACCCAAGAAGAACTTGCTCTAAGCTACCCACCTGTTCCGGGAAGGGATATATTTTGCCCCCCCCCCCCCGTTGAAGACAGTTCCGTGGTTAAGTTCAAGTGCGAATAGAGCTCCAGGATATATTTGGCCTGTGAGCTCGTTCAAGTAGCAACACTCCCCAAGACACACTATCGATAGCGGTCTCCCTTACCTCACGGTCCGGGAGCAAAGGAAAGATCAGGTGGTTGATACCCCTGAAACACGAAGGAAAAGGCCAGGGACGACAAGCTCCCTGAAGAATTTGGCTCTAAGCCCACTCTCGACAAGGTCGATCGAGTAGCCACCTACCGGCCCACCGAGTGAAGCATATCCACTCGAGGCCCCCAGGTCTACTTCCCTCAAGGCAGACGTCTACATCTTCACCAAGTCCTCCGAAGAGTGCAACCCGCCAGCCGACGGGCACACAAGGTGAGAGAAGGTTCATACGCGGCATCGGGGTACCCCCTCCGACAGTCGGCAGTCCGGCACATTGAGTGGTTTGGGGTCTCATCATACAATTTTGAGAACCCACTCCACCACAATGGTGCGCGTGCCCGGATCTTCGGAAGACGCGGGATTTCACCGCGAGTCCGAAGAAGACAAAGATGTTCATGTCAAGAAGGAGCACAAGACCAAAGAGCCACTTGAAGACCGATCGCCAGTAACTCAAGAGGAAACAAACAAAGGATCGAAGGACCGACCGGGCCTTGGGAGGGGCCCGGTCAACATAGTCGAGGTTAAACTTATTGAAGAAAACCTAAATACCCTCCATATGTCCTCGTAGAGGACATCTTGGGTCATGATGCCTATCATGATCCAGGGGACCATCAGCCGACGGTGAAAACCGAGAGGCTAAGGTCCCCCAACATACAAAAACAAAGATCGTGCACTCCAAGCCGACAAATTTCCGGATGAAGGCACCCAGAAACACCAAGTCGATAGGCCCCGAGAAGTCAGGACTGGCATCATGGTTAGACGCTGACGTCACGAGGGCCTACCACCAACGCAAGCTGAACGCGTTCCTAGAGAGCGACCCCGTCGCGAAGACCCTCGAGATCCGGCTGCTGGGTCAACTTACTGGGCCGGTGTCGACCCTACCACGGCTGCAATCCGTAACGGACGCGATCACTGCGCTGGTCACCCTTCTTCGAGAAGCGAACATGGTTGCCGGACGGTTAGATCCGGACAACCTGCTGTACCTGGGATTCGACAGAATTACAAGGCGTTAGAACATATACGCAAGCGTCTGTCGATCCTCGTCGGTACCACTCCAGCAAAGGTACAACCACCTCTGACGACACCCACACAAACACGGTCCACGAACAGCCAGATGACGCTTCAAGACATCGCGGTCTACCCCCACATGTATGGAGCCGTCGTCGACCCAGGGGCGAAGCATGTCCCATCCCAACACCTGACGTCAATCGGCCAGATGGCAGCAGCTCCGTGGTCCCCAGGATAGTCATCGAATGGATCGGTCACTAGGATGCCCCTGGGACCAACTGGGGCGGCGCTGCTCCAGGCCCGAGCGCGTAGCGCGGAGCAAGAACCACGTGGTCTCGAATCGGCGACGCGTGGCGAAAATTAAAATCATTCCGATTTCAGCCAATGGAAAATCAGCAAGAGAAAAAAATTGGAATTTGCTCTGCCCCGTGACGAAGAGGCTGGGGGGAAGGGCCTAACTACCCGCTAGGTGATCTGCATACCCTCTTCGACGCGGCGATGGCAAGATTTTCGAATGAACGCCAAGTACCGCGGGCACACCCTAACGGGAGTGTAGCAGGAGGAAGACCAAAGGCGCAAAGGACGACCGCTCACCATGACCAGCATCCAGGCATACAAATGCCAAGAGGCCACACGATGACCGACGTCGATATAAAAACCGTCGGTTCCTGTGAGTTCGACCCTGACAACATGAATTTGAGGGGACCTCAGTCGATGATGGCAAACGCAGCGCTGGGACAGATGCCAAATATGGTCCCTCGCATCAAACTATCGGCGACCTCGGATCTAAAAGAATTTCATGGAAGAGACCAAGACGAAGACAGAGCGCGCAGCTGGGTATCGACGGTCAAGACAGCATTTATAAGAGACCAAGCACCAGATGATGAACGATGTCTCGTTTTTGGAGGATTGCTGACTGGACCGGCACAGAATTGGTACCGTCAACTGGGTCGCTCAGTCCGAGGAAACTGGAAGGACTTAATCCAAGAGTTCATGATTCGGTTTTGTGGTACGGGGGAACCTGTCGCCCGCCAGTACTACCATGCGAAGAAAAGGTCGGAAGAGACCCCGCTGGATTATCTGTACCGCCTGAATGTGCTTGGACTCAGGGCGAAGATGAAGATTAAGGATGGGTCGCCCAAGGTTCAGAAGGACCATGTCGATCACTACATTTTGACGGTGGACGACCCAGAGCTAGCAGACAAGTTGACTATGTTGCGTCTGGCGGACGTGGAAGAATTGGAGGAAGTATTGACAGCATGTCAGCGGAGGAAAGAAAGACGAGGCAAGCTGTTGTTTGGATCAAACAAGTTTCTTCAGAAGGCACCTGCACTACCAGACAGGCCGAGAGATATGAACCTCCGCTCCATACATGCAGTACGGACGCCCCTAAAAGACTCGAGCTCTGAAGATTCCAGCCCAGACTCTTCGGAGAACGAAGGAGATCTAAGACGAGTCTACCTTGTGGAGAGAAAAGAAGGGAGGGACTCAATTGTGAGGTTCTCAAAGAATCTACCGACTAGGGAGGCCGACCAACATCGCCAGGCAGTAGACCAGCGACCCGGCCCATCATCAGCGACCCCTAACACGAGATGTGCTTATTGCGGGTCCAAGAAACATGGAGATCTTAATTGTTGCAAACGATTGACCTGCGACTACTGTTGAAGGAAGGGTTATCCATCTGATTGCCTGATTGTATGCCGGGGTTGTGGAGAGATTCACGAGATTGGGAAGTGCCAGATGGAGGAGTTCTATAATTTGTTCCGTCAATGGTACAACCCGTCCAAGCATGCAGGAATGTTTCCGAAGAAACTCGAGAAGATGGCAAATTAGGACGCTCGCCAGGTTGGAATCTGGTACGAGCCGAGCGTTCTAATTGTTGTATCTTTGCATATGTGGAAAAACAGCCCAAGGAGGAGATGGGTATTCCAGTTAAGATTGGAAGTATATCGAAGATTGGAAATTACGCTGTGGTCCATGTTGCTTCTTGAATGAACCTAATAATTTTGTTTGAGAAAGTTCAGTATGGAGTTGGACTTATTGCCAGGCGAGTCTAGGGGGTACTGGAAATACCACACCCCTACTAAATGGTTCAGGCAAGCGAAAGCCTCTGGAAAGGTCAACGACGACCATGCAAATTTGTTGTTCGATACTGGTGCCGAGATATCCATTCTGAATATCGCCTTTGCTCGTAAGGTAGGCTGCCAAATTGATGAAAGTTAACGACAAGAATGTATTGGTATTGGGGAAGCCGTATACACCACGGAGGGGCGCACTCGCATCAAGGTCACTCTGAATGGGAACTTGGTGTACATCTTTAAGGTGTGGGTAGGCCCTATGGTGGGTAAAAACGCAATTTTGTAGGATGGACTTGATGGTCCCAGCCGTTATCCGATTAGACTTGGCAGACGGAACTCTTTGCCTCCCGATGAGGTCAGGGTGCAGTTGACTGGGCAAAGGACACTGTATAATACTCGAGTAATGGATGTGAAATTGGGTCGGTATGTACAGATATCCGTTGAAGGGTGTACGGAAGTGCCTCTCAATAGGTCGATCTCGGAACAGTGGAAATTGTGGGTCACGAGAGGCGAACGATGGGTGACCACCATGATACAAGGGATAGGACGTCGACCGATTTTGAAGATAACCAATGTCAGCCCTCGCCCCTTAACATTACACGAAGATACCAAGATAGGTATGTGGTTGACCGGGGATCAAGTTCCGAGAACGCTAGGGTTTGTCTCGGTGGAATCTCTAGGATATTTGGAATGGCTAAATCTGGCTTATGAATCTACCACTGACCAAGTCGACCATCACGTCGACCTAACGGAAGAAGAAGAGGGGCCACTAGTGGAGAGACCAGAGTATAAGACTCCGTCACACATCTTACAGCGACCAGCGGCCCCAGCCCCAATGATGAATATGACGCACCAACCGGTACCCGACAGAGAAGAACAACCGTGCGAATAAAAGGTGAATTGAAAGGAGGGGTCCACCCTGTATCTAAAGAAGACCTACATGCAGTGACCACCACCAAGGAGAAGGAAGCCAAACTGGTAGACTTGTTAAGGGCAGATGACCAGGTGCTTTCTTTCGAGAGTGGGAAACCGTTGGGCCGAGGACATATAACAAGGATGGGCGGTCATACCGGAAGTGAACCTCTCATCCCAAGGTATTGAGTTGGAAGACATACAGATCCCTGATCCGGATGGAAATACGCCTGAAGGGGTGAATCGGCTACGACAAATAATATGGAAGGAGCGACATCTGTTGATGGGAAAAGGTAACGCCTTGCCCTCGGCCGCCCGAGGAGCGATATGCGACATCGATGTATGGAATGCAAATCCGATCGCGCAACGTGTACGGAAGGTGGCCCCTCAATTCAGAAGAAGTTGAAAGACGTGATCAAGAGACTGTTATCGGCAAAGATCATTCAGCCTTCCACCTCGCCATAAGTAAGCCCAAATGTGATTATCGACCAACGGGGTGACCATTCGATTGTGCATCAACTATCGGTTGGTGAATGATCTCATCCAGCTTATGGTCTACCCCATGCCATTGATAAACGCATTATTGGAGGGCTTGGACAAAGAATTATGGTATTGCTATCTTGGCATGGCAAATAGTTTTTGGGTCGTCGGTATGAACGAGAGAGCAAGGCTAATCTCGGCGTTCGTCATGCCGTGGGATTATTAGAATGCTTCGGATGCCCTTTCGGCTCAAGAACGCACCCCAGATATACCATCGACTCTTATATAAAGAGTTATATGGACTTTTACGGATTTCCCCAGGAAATACCCCAGATGAATTTAAAGAAATTATTTGCAATTGGAGAACCGGATGTAAAATCGGGTCCCTTGATATTGATATAACGGTCATACATTGACGGAAATTGGGTTCCGGCTGAATCGCGAGAAGTAATATGCCAGAAAGTGGAGCGGCTGCTAGACGTGTGTGACTATTGGAATTTGTCGGTCAGTGCCGTCAAGAGTACGTGGGGATGTCGGAAGGTCGAGTATCTTAAACATCGAGTTTCCAAAGGGGGACTAGAGGCCCACCCAAAAGATCTTCAGTCTTTTGTCGACCTACCTCTACCGACAACGCTGAAGTCTATGCAGTCCTTTCTGGGAGGCCTAAATTACTACAGCAGGTACATCGAAGATTATGCCATATACGCGTCGATCCTTTACGAACTTAGAGAGGTGAATTTTCACGCTTGGAGGTGCAAATTGAAGGCTAACGAGGAAGTGGCGGGCCAGGAAAATGACGAAGAAAAATGGTCGAAGGTACAAGTAGCGTTTGCCATGCTCAAGAACAAGATTGCTACGGCGCCCATCCTACGACATTTCGACCCGGCTAGGGAGGCGGTCATCATTGTCTACGCAAGTGATTGGGCTATCTCGGCGTCGTTGGTGCAGAATTACGACGGCCTATATATGCCGGTAATGTTTACGAGCCGAACCCTCAAGTCAAACGTGGTGAACTATAGCACAGTGGAAAAGGAAGTGCTGCCGTTGTTACGAATATTGGAGACTTGCTTCACGATGTTGTCCACCCGACCCCTTAAGGTTCTGACAAGACATTCTACACTAATCTGGTTAGTGAAGTCTTCGGGGTTGCAAGGTAGCTTGGGAAATTGGGCCGCTCTCTTGTCCTAGTGAACTTTGGAGATTGTGAAATGCAAGAAAGGCGAAGACCAGGTGCTGGGGGCGTTAGCTGCCAGTATTACGCCTCGAGAAAATGTAGGCTTAATTCGGTCCTCAATTGCTCCCAAAAAGCAAACCAGGCAGACGTTCGACCTACCGACG
The DNA here is from genome assembly GCA_947646735.1 of Peronospora farinosa. Taxonomy (NCBI): domain Eukaryota; phylum Oomycota; class Peronosporomycetes; order Peronosporales; family Peronosporaceae; genus Peronospora; species Peronospora farinosa. The sequence goes on from CANTFK010000991.1 coordinate 83,417, forward strand.
CCCATAGTGAAACCAAACGAAAAACTGTATGTGATGAGTTTCGATGGGTCGGCCCAGGTGAAGCAAGGGGGGGGGACCTGCAGCTCTATTGTGTGGAGACTTCCTGCATGGACTATAGTTGCCGCTGCTTCGAAATATCTCGACAAGTCTACGGTGAATGAAGCTGAATATGAGGGCATGTTACTGGGTTTTGACCTGTTGGAGCCAATGGAGCGATGGCGTTTGATTATTTGTGGAGACTCCAATCTGGTTATAAGACATATGCGCGTAGAGATTGCGTGCAAGGCTTCAGGTTTATCCCCGTTTAGGGCCAAGGCGTTGAGTAGGCTCCAGTCGTGGCCCTCCCATGCAGTCTTACACGTGAAACGAGACTGGAATCAGAGCGCAGACCAGTTGGCCAGTGCGGCTTTACATCAGCATCAAGGGTCGAGTCGATACCGAAAGGAGAGTTGCCAGGTCTAGAAACAATCAATCGGCTACCAGAGGTGTTGGTCCCTAAAGACCGGAGTGCGTCGGTCAAGATATCCGCGGTGACGAGATCACGGTTCCCCGTAAGAATATCGGGAGAGGTCATGCAAGAAGATGTGGTACAACAACTCCGGATGGATAGTATTCGAGATGCGCAAGAAGAGGAGAGCTGGGTACGCGAGTTGAAGGCATATTTGAATGGAGACTGGAAATACTTGTCAGTGGAGGCGGCCAGAAACTGCAGCAAAATGTCGGAGGATTACGAGATAAGTGAAGAGGGACTGCTGGTGTACTGCCCCGGCCAGAGAATCAAGGGAGACGACCGAGACATAACTGCCAGATTGATGATACCTGAGCGTCTCCAGGGCGACGTCTTTCATCATTATCATACGAGTTTGGAAGGCGGCCATCAGGGGATCGGGCGTACTTATCATCGGATTAAACGATACTGTCATTGGAGGGGTCTGTTCCGGAGTGTTCAGAAATATGTGGGTCAGTGCATGGATTGTGAGACTGGAAAAGGGAGACCCACTTTACAAGGGAAGTATCCGGGGAATGTTGAAGCGACGTACCCCTTCCAAATTATCGCGATGGACCACATACCATCTCTCCCCAAGTCACATAAAGGAAATACGGAACTACTGATCTGGGTCGACCTGTTCACAGGTTATGTGATGGCTAAAGCAAGTGCGTCACGGACAGCCCAGACAGTGGCTGAGGGATATGAGGAATGCGTTTTCCGCCATTTTGGTGACAGTGAGACGATCCATTACGATCGGGAACCGGGGTTTATGTCGGACTTCTTTCGAGCGTTCAGTCGTATGGTGGGTCAACGTCAGAGAACGACCATGGCCTACCGACCTCAAGCGAACGGCACTGCGGAGAGAATGGTACAGACTCTAACAAGATCGCTCAAGATGTACGTAGCCGACGTGGGACAGCGAGACTGGGATGAATACGCGGAACGATTAACGTTCGCGTTAAATACGGTTCAAGACAGAGTACGTGAGGAAACGCCGTTCTATCTGGTACATGGATGGGATGCTAGGACCACTCTTGAGACTATGTTACCGGTGGTAAACACTTGACGTCGAGAATCAGGACCTCGGAGATGCAGATATCGGATTCAGAGTCACTATCAGCGAGCAAGAGACCAAGTCAACGAGAATTTACGGGCGGCTAGTCAGGCTCGGGTGCAAGCACAAAATGACGGGATAGTCGGCCACGAAATTCATCCAGGGGCCCGGGTATGGCTATATTTAGACCGAGTGAAGGAGGGGTATGCCAAAAAATTGGCCCACCTATGGCACGGACCATTCCGAGTCCAGGAGTTAGTCGGAGATCATGCGGTACGTCTGGAGTTACGAGGTACAGAATACAGACTATTCCCAATCGTGCACATCTCCAAGCTCAAGCCCGTCAGAGAGTTCCCCGAGCGACCTAGCAGCAAGCCATAAGTGGATGGAGCAGATCGAGTTGACTTCGACGAATGTCTGTTACTAAAAGACAGCTGAGTGCGGGAATTAAGAAGGCGAGGATGGAATCGAGAAAATTTTAGAGAGTCGTACAGGCAAGAAGACTCGGTATGGAAGGCAACAACGAGAATTCCTCGTGCAATGGAAGGGACACCCTGACCCCTCGCAGGTGGACGAAGTGAATCTGAATTGCGGAGCCTTGCTCCTAGACTTTGAGCTCAAGAAGAAAAGCCATAACCGTTTCAAAGTAATGCAAAGCCATGAAAACTAGCGGACTGTACCAAGATTCCTGGAAGGTAGACCTGGGCCTCCTATGGGAGGACCTCGACTTTCACGAGTCCGATGTATAGAAGAATGAAAAATGAAGAAGGAAGACTGAAAAAGATCACCTGGAAACGGAGTAGAGTATGGCAAAGAAGATGAAAGAGGGACAGACGCACAAAACCAGAGTCGAAGAAAGCGAATGTTCGTGTTCAAAGAAGACCTAAAAGGGCGTTACCTTTGAGGCAAGGTACCAAAGTTCCAGGATGAGGCACGGAAGACAACCGATATTGGGTTAGCCACGGCCACGCAGAATCCAAAATCTGAAGGGCCTCTAGCAGGTCGACTGGATCTGTCTTACCCCTCCTCACGACCAGGGTACCAGTATACTACACGGCGGGTTTAAGGAAGATGTCTGAAGAAGGGGTCCAGGAAAATGTCGAGATCACATCGGCCCTTACTCATTTCATCAAAGATAAAGTCGGTCACCTCCCGCCACGCTTAAGTCGCCCGACTTTGACGCTTCTTCCGCGCGTTGTAACACGACGCAAGGAATGGGTTCGCTCGCGCTTGGTCCTTGGAGATCCACAGGCAGTGGGACGCCTCTCAGAACGCTTGGCTATGCTCTTCGTCAAACCGTGTGTAGACCGCCGCTAACTGGGCAAACTAGCCAACAGGTCGGAAGGAAACGGTTGGAATTATAAAACGGTCTGATACCCAAAGTTTAGCAGCCAGCAGTTTCTGGATCATCGGGGGGAAGTTCACTAGTGACTTCTTTCACTTGGGAGAACGGTCAATGTTTCCGTCCGAAGGACCGATCCAACCTCAAGTTAGATCCAACTGATCGACCAAGTCTTTTTGGGACATTGTTACAATGCACCAAGGATTGACAAGGTCGACCGGCCAAGGCGCCACCTCCGCGGCAGAGAAGGTCTTCAGCTGCATGTACCCAAGGATGATGGCATCCTTGGGGAGCGAACAAGAATAGGTCGGAAGGGGTGGATTGCCAACCGCAACCTTGGACGCGTCCATTCCCTTCCCTGCGGTCGACTCAGTCTCCGAGTCAGACGTCCCGAACATCGCTCGTCTCAGCGAGAGACCGGAAGCCGAGGTGGTTTTCTGGGCAGGAGTAGATGTCGGCGGAAGACTTTAAGAACTTGTACTAGTGGGACGTCGACCACTTGGCCAGGGCCGCCCGAAGCGTCTCGCTGTCGTCGCTAAGGTCGTCTTCCGAAGCCTCCAGCATGACAGGAGAGCGGCTGTAAGAGACTCCCGACAGCGGTATCGCGGATGTGTCGGGTCTCGGAGACTTAAAAAATTTGGTAGGTACGCGGGATGACTTCCGCCTGGACCGTTTACCGATAGCTTTCGTCGGCCTTGACGGTGGACATACGGCCGGGGGCGAAGCCGCCGAAGAAGTATCTGGTCCTGGAGGTGGCCCATCGGCAGGAGGTGTGGTCGAGCTCTGCTGCAAGAAAAGAGTAACGGCTCCGAATTTTGTCGATCTTCCATCGCGGGTGCCTTCTCGCGCTGACGGGCTTCGCGGAGTTGAGCCACCATCCGGTCGTTGTCGTGTAACACGCGTCTACCAGGCGCTCACACCGGGCGGCCAATAAGGTGGCAGAAGGGGTGACGACACTTAGTCGACCCTTGCAGTCCTCTATGCGGCGAGTTTGCGCGTCCACGTTAACTTGCAGTTCCTACAGAGCTACGCGCACGTCGAATGGCGCGGAAGACGAATAGTCGGAGACCGAAGTGGCGAAAGTATCGGCCGACTTGGTGGGAGGCAAAGCGGTGAAGACAGGAGGACTAGCAACGGCGACAGTTTCGGCAGAACTCAACGGTGAAGATAACAGCCCGAGAAGGTCAGCCAAGGACGCCTCTTTGAATGGACGGTGAACCGAAGGCGCAGGGAAAACCGAGGTCGGCTCTTTAGATTGTGGGTCAGAACCAGGAGAAGACATGGCATGAAACGACACAACTTAGAGATGGACGGCTAACAAAGGGCACAGTAAAAGACTCACGTGACGAAGGAAGTGAAGAAATGCGCGTGCTAAAACCGCTTTACGGCTGAGCAAGTGCAGGGGTCGGCTGTGGTGAAGTGCTGTTTTTGCGATATGGGGACCCCAGAATCCAGTTGGATTCGGAGTATAGACCGTGAGACAGGGAAAAGAGACTAGAGAGATAGGGATCTCGAGGGGGAGCGACCGTTGGCGTAGAACGATCTGCAAGGTCCACAGAAGAAAACTCAGTATCAGGGTACTAGTTAACCGGTACCGAAGGAAGTTGACCATGGCCCTTCATTGGTCGACCCGGTTCCTCGTTTTTAGACCCGGGTCCCTCGTCGATAGATATGGTCCCTCATTTAAAGACCTGGGTACCTCATCGGTCGACCTGGGTCACTCATCAGTCGACCCGGCCCTTCTTCGGTAGACCCAGTCCCTCCCCATCGGTCGACCTGGGTCAATCATCGGTCGACCTGGGTCAATCATCGGTAGACCTGGGTCTCTTGTCGGTCGACCTCGGCCCCCTCGGGGTTCAGCCATTCCTAACCAGTTGACACAAGGATCAGAACAGTCGACGCAAGTAATCAGAGATTCAGGCAAGGTTAGAGTAAAGGAGTTAAAAGAATAGGACTATATTAAATACTACTCAATTTGCGATCTACGTGGCACGACTCCGTCGTCACCCAAGAAGAACTTGCTCTAAGCTACCCACCTGTTCCGGGAAGGGATATATTTTGCCCCCCCCCCGTTGAAGACAGTTCCGTGGTTAAGTTCAAGTGCGAATAGAGCTCCAGGATATATTTGGCCTGTGAGCTCGTTCAAGTAGCAACACTCCCCAAGACACACTATCGATAGCGGTCTCCCTTACCTCACGGTCCGGGAGCAAAGGAAAGATCAGGTGGTTGATACCCCTGAAACACGAAGGAAAAGGCCAGGAATAAGCTCCCTGAAGAATTTGGCTCTAAGCCCACTCTCGACAAGGTCGATCGAGTAGCCACTACCGGCCCACCGAGTGAAGCATATCCACTCGAGGCCCCCAGGTCTACCTCCCTCAATGCAGACGTCAACATCTTCACCAAGTCTTTCGAAGAGTGCAACCCGCCAGCCGACGGGCACACAAGGTGAGAAGAAGGTTCATACGGGGCATCGGGGTACCCCCTCCGAGAGTCGGCAGTACGGCACAGTGAGTGGTTTGGGGTCTCATCATACAATTTTGAAAACCCACTCCACCACATATTCAACTTTATGGCAGCTCGCTTTAGTTTCCGGCGGGGGACGCCTCAAGCTCGCTGGATAGGGCTGAACCCATGGACCTTACTTATGCTGGGGATTAAAAAAAGATAACCTTAAAGCTGCATAGTAGCATCGCAAAACCGTAGACGTCAGAGCTAGCAAAGCCGTACCCCATTTCAAGCCGGAGGCTGATGTTGCAGGTAAAAACGTCGACTCTAAGTAGGCGCGGGGCGCCCTACTGGGAAAGAACTAAGTTGTGTTGAACCTATAGGAGGTAAAAGTAAACAGGGCGTAGCCCCAGGTGGTTCTGTGGATGCTTACATGGAACAGGATTACAAGCCAGGCTTGTTGGCTGAGTCGGCAACCGTTAAAGATCTTGAGAAACCATGTTCAATTCTAATTGACTCAGGGGCGTCAGGTAATTATGTCCGACGTCGTTCCCTTGAAGGGAGTCATCTGTATACTGAGGCGCTAGAAGCGCAAGAGGGGGACAGTATAACCGTTCGTCTCGCAACAGGTGTACGTGTCACCGTTCCTAAAGCTCCGTTGAACTTAGGTGTGAAGTTCTTAGACTTCAATAGCGTCGAACGCTGTCTTGTCCTAGATTTGGACTCGAGATATGATCTCATTCTCGGTATGGCCTGGATGGCACGCCATGAGCCATGGATCGATTGGAGATCCAAAACCTTGAGGGCAACGCGCAATGCCCCTAGCGAAGCTTTGGAAAGTCATGAAATCCAGTACTTCTTGATTATAACTCATGGTTTTGTTAAAAGTGACGCACAGATTTTAAGAGGAACAAGACGCAGAGTTTCTACTGTGTAACAGGGTACCTAGTTACACGTAAACATTAAGTAATATACTTAATGTTTGGTCTTAAAGTATCCATGATTACTTTTGACCAGTCACTTGGGTGCGATACACAAATGTGATCCACCCCCGTGAATGTGATATCCATTGATGGATTCACATGAGAAGGGATGACGCTAGTTGAAGCTAGGCATCGCGACGTCTCAGAAAGACGTCAGTTGCGATCTTAAATCTAGATTTAAGATCATGCGACAGGACACGCTTCTAAAGAGTCGCGTATCCGATCTATATATAAAGCCAATCAGTAGTTAAACATATATTTAGTTATAATTAATTAAATATATCTCAGTCTTGAATTTCCTTAAACAGCAACACCACGCACGAGAAGCTGAAAGACTTCTGCGTGTCGTCGGTGTTCTAAGTGTTATGAAGTTCGTTGCACTCTCGCTTAAGCGAGAGGCAACTGGTGGTACGACTGCTTAAGCAGTCGACCAACCTCCCAACCACCCTCGCACGCGAAGGTAAGACGGTATAACCGCTTCCTCGCTTGTGCATAAGGTGTGCGCTAAGTAGCATGAGGCAACTTCATAGAAGTGCCCGTCTACACTTGGTAGCACTAGTAGTCCTTCCCACGACCCGTCTCTCTGAGCGTGCGTGTGGTTGACATGGTCCTTAATATGGACTGGAGTGACTTCCCTCACCTCTCCCAACATCATAAAGAGTTGGCAGAGAATATGGCGCAGGGACTCGAAGAACAAGCCCTGGTCAATCTCTTGCATTGTCCTCCTGAGTAACATGTTGCTCAGTTGGAGCAATTTGAGTCGTTTGTGTTCGGACAGCGTAGAAACGCGTCCGAGGTAAACAGCCAAGCCACCGCTGAGTCCATCACTAAGACTCAGGATGAGCTTAGGCTTGAGCAGGCACGTAATGAGGCGCTCAACAGGGCTGTTGAGACGCTCTCTGCCCGGCCTGCTCAACCGAGGTCCATTCGGACGGACCCTCCAAAGCTCGATGGGACTGTCCCTCACACTTAAGTACACTGGCTGTTAGCAGTGGAGCAATGTGGAGTGGCGCAGCTCATCGAAGACGACACCAGAATGGTGTCGTATGCCATGTCCAACTTGCGTGGCAAAGCGTCAGAGTGGGCATACTCTGCGCTGATGGCAAATGCTGATGCATTTCCATCATGGGCGATCTTTAAGTCAAAGATTCGCGCCATGTATCAGCCGCCTAACAACGAAGTGTTGCTTATGGCGCGCTTCTTTGGAGCACGACAGGCGAAACGCTCTCTGCAAGAATTTGTGCAGGAGATGCGTTCGCTGTCGGCGTCCATCAATGGGGAACCGATACCAGAGCGTATCAAGGTAGCCACGTTCATGAATGGACTTAGGCATGGCCCATCGCGTCAGTCCCTTATCAGAAAGGTGCCAGCGACGATGGAAGAGGCAATTGACATTGCCTTAGTTGAGGAGCAATCCTACAACAGCGCCTCTGCGACAGCCCATAACAGGCCGCCGTCCGAGAAGTCTGATGCCACTCCTATGGAGTTAGGCAATGCAGATGTAATCTGCTACAAGTGCGGCAAGCGAGGCCATATGATGACTCGCTGCTATGCCAAAGTAGCTGCTGGTGCTAAGGCAGCCAGCAAAAGGTCTCCCAACCCAAAGGTAGGTGCGAAAACCGAGCGTCACGACGCAGTGGTTCAGCACCTGCCCACGATGGGTCGGGAAATACGGGAGCTCAGTAGGGGCGGGGTGCCCTACTGTCGCGGACTCCGAAGCTACTCCTAAGTTCAGATTGATCGAACAATTGGGTAGCATAGTCCCTGAGTTTCCGAAAGGTCGGACCTCAACCCTTTTGGTCTATAGCACTCGAGTACGAGGCTATGACCAAGTGATGACCCTTTTCGTGGATTCGGGTGTATCACAAAACTTTGTGAAACTCACGGCTCTAAAAAAGAGACCGGCGAGCTATGAGTCGCTTTGCCAGGATGGCAAGCGAGAAGAGGTGATCGTTCGTTTAGCGAACGGCGCGCTCGTCAAATCGGAGAGAGTTCAAGTTGAACTCGCCTTCAGTTTCAGTGACTTCTCTTGTAAAGAGAAGTTCACAGTGCTAGGTATGGAGAGTCCGTATGACCTCATCCTAGGCATGCCTTGGTTGGCTAAACACCAACCATGGATAGACTGGCGTACACGCACAGTCGCTAGCTCTACGCAAGACACCGGAAAGTATGTGCTCTTGCGAGAGGCTTATGTGACTGATGCTGTGTCCAACACAGTCGAGGGTGCGATGACGGTATGTCAATCGACACCAGGAACTACCCAGCTCGAAAGGAGTGGTGCAGTTAGAAGTGCCCTGACAGAAAGCCAGGTGACACATATTCCTACCCAGGTCGAAAAGACTGGTGTAGTGAATGGGGCGATGACAGGTAGTCATGAGTCCAATAGTCCTGCACAGAGCCGAGAGCCTGTGGCAGTTGATGGTGGGCTGACAGCAAGTCAAGCGCCACAAGAACCGGCACAGAGCCAAGAGCCTGGTGCGGTTGGAAGGAGTGCGTTAGTTGAGATAGCAACGACACCTTCCTCCAGGTCAAAAGTCGTGGTGACTCGAAGAACGAGCACCAGACGTATTAAGACGATCAAGGGCACGTCGAAACGAGTGACCCTTGGATCAGTCTCGGTCCAAGAGGACGGACCTACGAACGAGTTGTTCGAGGTCGTCGAAGACAAAATGCCGGAGGCATCCTCAGTTGAGGTGCTCCAACTTTTCTTGGCATCTGCCGAGGAGATAGTAAATCTCTCGGAGATGACGTGGGATCTGTTCCTGTCCGAACTAAAGGAAGGAAAGATCTACGAGATAGTCGCACCAGTTCCAGAAGAGAACGTGGTGGACTGTTGCTCTTCATCCACAATGGATGAGAGCGTCTTGGAGACCGACAAAAAGAAACGGTTCTCTGCTCAAGGCTGGGATGCCTTGAAAGACAGCCCGCTCTATGACTTTCTGTGGAAAAACCGTAATGTGTTTCCAGCAGAAGTGCCGAACCGCCTACCGGCCGATAGGGGCATCAGGCACGAAATTGACCTGGAGCCTGGCACCAAGTATTGTGTGACCAGGCAATGGCCGTTGCCGAAGGAACAAGTCGATTACATCGATGAGTTCTTCGACAAGCGAGCCAAGGTGGGACATGTACGTGAGAGCAAGTCGCCTCACTGCAGCCCGACCTTCTGTGTGCGTAAAGCCACGGGTGGATGGCGCGTGGTTCATGCTTATAATAAGCTGAACACGGCCACCATTCCAGCTCAAACGCCGATCCCGCGGAAAGATGGCTTGCTGAATTCCATGGGAAAGTCAACTATCTTTTCCGCGTTGGATCTGAAGGATGGCTACTATCAGGTTCTCATGAGAGATACCGATGTAGCCAAAACGGCAGTAAGCACCCCAAGCGGTATGCTATGGGAGTGGCTTGTGATGCCACAAGGGTTGAAAAATGCTTCGGCAACATTCAACCGAGTGGTGGCTCACGTGATGCGTCAGCACCGTGCCTACGCGCCCCATTACTTTGACGATGTATTCGTGCATAGTAGGGCGGAGGACGGTCTGAGCGCGATAGAGTCGCACAAGCGTCATTTAGACGCTGTGTTGCAGACTCTGGGTGACGCCCAATTATACGTGAACTTGCAAAAGTGCGATAAGGGGTTCCCGAGATACCTGTACTGGGCTGCATCGTAGGTGCACATGGTGTACGAGCAGACCCAGAAAAGATAAAGGCTGTAAAGGAATGTTCAGTATCACAACACGTGAAGGATCTGCGCCAATTCCTTGGGCTCGCTAATTACTTGCATAAATGCAGCAAGAATTATGCGGAGCAGACTAAGCCATTGTCTGACCTTTTGAAAAAGGATACAGAATGGACTTGTTCAAAGGAGCAAGAAGATGAGTTCACTTCAGTGAAGCAATCTCTTGTAGAGGCACCGGTCTTGGCATTGCCAGACGCGGATAAGACCTTTAGCGTCTTCTGCGATGCAAGCATTTTTGCAATCGGCAGCGCGCTCATGCAGAAGGATGAAAACGGCGTTGACCGTGTCATATCGTATCAGTCTCGGCTTTTAAAAGCTGCCGAGCTGAATTACCCTGTGCATGACAAGGAGCTACTTTCAATTAAGTATGCCCTTGTGAAGTTTCGAGTGCACCTCTTGGGCACCGAACCTTTTGTGGTTTATAAGGATTACACATCACTGCGGATCGCTATAAATTCACCGCACAGCTCGCCTAGTATGGCGAGATGGCTAACATTCTTCTCTGAATTTAATTTCAAAGTTGAATATAAGCCGAATAAGTCGAATGTCTTGGCTGACGCGTTATCGCGCAGACCATACTTCGAGGCAAGACACCAAGATAGTGTGTCTCGTGCGAAAGCAAGAGTTGAGTCGTCAACATTGGCAGCCATGAAGGCCTACCATGTGACGAGCTCAATGGCCTCCGATATCAAGGAGTGTTACAGTCAGGACGAATATTGTCGCCTGCTGTTAGATCATTTTGGTGGACGAAAGGTTACCCTTCCGTCGCACTCAAAGCGAAACTAAATCGCTTTAGTTACAGTGATGGCCTTTTATGGCATCAGCTGTCACCCTGTGATCCCTTGAGAATCTATGTCCCTCATGACACAGATCTCAAGCTGATGATACTTCACGAGTGCCATGATGCGCCATCTAGTGGGCGTGGGCATCTGGGCCGTAAAACGACATTCTTACGAGTGTCAGAGGAATTTTGGTGGCCCCACCTATATCGGTGGGTGGCCAGCTATATTCGCTCTTGCGAAGAGTGTCAGCGCATAAAGCCTGCACCTTCGAATAGTGCGCCACTGAAGCCACTGCCGATTCCAACTGAATGTTGGAAGTCGGTCAGTTTGGACTTCATGTTTGGCTTACCGCCTGACCATAAAGGCAGGCCGTCGTCTTTGTAGACAGACTGAGCAAGATGGTGCATTTGGCACCATGTAGCACCAAGATCTCAGGAAAAGAGGCTGCCCTCTTGTTTCTGGATCACGTGTATCGACTACACGGGATGCCCGAGTCCATAGTATCGGACCGGGATCCGCGTTTTACGTCGGGTTTTTGGCGACATGTGTTCGAGCTGCTGGGTAGCAAGCTCCACATGTCAACCGCTGATCATCCCCAGACCGATGGTCAAACAGAAAGGGCTAATCGAGTCGTGGCGGATGTATTGCGTACAGTAGCGACACTCCCAAAGAATGGAGCAAGCAATTGTCATTCGTGGAGTTCGCTATTAATAACAGTGTTCACGCCAGTACGGGTGAAACACCGTTTTACATTAACGGACTGCGTCATCCTCGAACGCCAGTCTCGTTTGTACGCAGCCCGAGTCTTAGTGGGGGAGGGCCCCTCACTTCGCTCGGTGCGAATGCCAAAGAGGGCCAAGGTTGCCCTAGTGACACTGCTAATTTAGCAGTGGTCACGACACCTATAGGTGTCACAAAGGAGGCACGGCAAGAAATGCCCGTGCTCCTTGATGATGACACTATAGTGTTGTCAACACCGTCGACCCATGAACGACCTCTTGGAGGCGTCATAGGCGAGCTGGATGCTAAAAGCGTGAGTGAAGCTCAGCGCTTTGTGGATGAGCGATTAGCCATCACACGCAAAGTCCGTGACGCGATGGCAAGCGCACAGGACAAGCAAAAACAATATGCAGACCAGCATGGTCGCAAAAACAATGAACACTTTAGTGTGGGGGACAAAGTGCTATGAAGTACTACTACCCTACCTAAACATGCAATCTCTGTACTACCTGGTGGTACTACTAAGCTATTGCCCCGATTCATTGGGCCCTTTACAGTGGTTGAAGAAGCTGGAGACCTAAATTATAGGCTCACTCTCTCACCGTATATGAAGACGCACCCCGTATTTTACGTGGGTCGTCTGAAACAGTATGTTAATCCAGAAGAGATCACATATCCACATCGGTCTAACGAAACCGGTGGTGACGTCGACTGTGAGTCGAGCGTCGCGACCGATCAGGCGACGAGGAAGCCGAGAGGCTCCTCGTGTATGAACTAGGCGATAGAGGACTCGGTGATCGAGGAGGACTCCGCGCTTGACGCGGGTCTCTCATCACCAGTCGCTCTAAGATGTCCAAACGGGTCTTCAGGCGGTCATACCCCTGACGGTCCTCGTCCTCACATCGCGCAGATCCAAAGTCAGTCGCGAGACTTGACTCTCGAGATCTGTCACCTGTCTCTTCAGCGCAGCAGACTCAGCCTGCGACTGAACAACAGCAGGGTAGGCAGCCGCGATTAGGTGGGCGTAATCGCCACTCCTATCGGGCGCCACCTGTGTTGGTGGACACGGATGGGAACACGCGCTTCCTTGTTGGAAGGCTGTTGGCCCACCGGTTTGTGAAGCGAAAGCTCCAAATCCTTGTCCAATGGAAGGGTTACCCAACGAGCTTTGACTCGTGGGAGCCTGTGGACGCTTTGCGCGTTGACGTGCCTGGGCTGGTGGCTGCTTATGTGAAGCAGCACCAGCTGTCTTCTTTCTGCTAGGTCCGGAAGGACTAGCAGAAGAAGCGTGGCGAGAATTAATTGGGGGTCGTTTACCGCCCATAATTTCATGCGCACGCTTCATGGCGAAGCTGATTCGCTGCGACCGCTGTTTCGTTGCATCTTCATGCAAGGTAACACGGCGCCGAAGTTCAGCTTCATAGTCGTCGGCTGTTTCGTTAGAACGCAGCACGACTGGAATTGGGAAAGCACGACCAAGTGCTTTGCCCTGCTTTTTCCACAAATGAAAGACGCTATAGAATCTATGAGCGTCTATAGTGGCACGCTGCAAAAGCGATGCGCTAGACCCATCTGAGTGCATCCACTCAGATGGAGGTGGCATTGGTGGCAAGCCACCACTCACGTAGCCGCCCTCGCGACGGCGGGCTAGTGAGGCCGAAGGTGTACTTGGTGGAGCTTTAAGCTCACACTCACCTGAGTCTGACTCTCCATTATGGATTGTCAAGACATCAGCTTGAGGAGTTACATCTGACTGAGTCGCGACTACTCCTTTCAAAGTAGCGTGCTCAGTCTTAGTCGCTGCGCTCGTAGGCGCAGACGCCGAGGCGTTACCTTCGCTTGCAGGAAGCATAGATGCTTCCTCAAGGACGGGTGCCTCAAATGATGGGGACATATGTCCCATCAATGCATTATGCTCATCGCCACTTTGGGGTGATGGCAGTGGTGTGGTCTCATTGTAGTCAACAATGAGAGATGGATCTTCATCCACATTATCGTGAGATGGAAGATCCACCCCAGTGCCTGACGCACTTTGCGACGGCTGCGATAAATCGCGGCGCGTGCGCTTAGTGCTGGACTGCATGGGTGCCTTTGCAGGCGACCCATCAGCCTTACCACGTTTCGGTGGCATGAGTACTGAGCAGACTAAAGCGACGCGTTTATAACGGCTCGGCAGTCTCTCTGTCTCTTAGGCGATGTTTTATAAAATGTAAACATCGTTCTAAAACGGGGGATGGTGTAACAGGGCATCTAGTTACACGTAAACATTAAGTAATATACTTAATGTTTGGTCTAAAAGTATCCATGATTACTTTTGACCAGTCACTTGGGTGCGATACACAAATGTGATCCACCCCCGTGAATGTGATATCCATTGATGGATTCACATGAGAAGGGATGACGCTAGTTGAAGCTAGGCATCGCGACGTCTCAGAAAGACGTCAGTTGCGATCTTAAATCTAGATTTAAGATCATGCGACAGGATACGCTTCTAAAGAGTCGCGTATCCGATCTATATATAAAGCCAATCAGTAGTTAAACATATATTTAGTTATAATTAATTAAATATATATCAGTCTTGAATTTCCTTAAACAGCAACACCACGCACGAGAAGCTGAAAGACTTCTGCGTGTCGTCGGTGTTCTAAGTGTTATGAAGTTCGTTGCACTCTCGCTTAAGCGAGAGGCAACTGGTGGTACGACTGCTTAAGCAGTCGACCAACCTCCCTACCACCCTCGCACGCGAAGGTAAGACGGTATAACCGCTTCCTCGCTTGTGCATAAGGTGTGTGCTCGTAGTACAAGGCAACTTCATAGAAGTGCCCGTCTACATACTGTCTCCATGATGATTATACAGATCTAGATCGTTATCAACGGACTCATGTTTCGGCCTTATCGCTACAAGCTACAATTCAACCGACTTAGACTAAATTCAACAAAATGGAGATAACGTGGAAGAAGAAGCGATGACGACGTACTCATCCTTATAGCTCCATAAAAATTGTCAGGAATGGTGATAATTAGTGATGACAATATACTCTAATACAGACTGCAGGGAGAATGAAATTGTGTGAATGCTTTTGTCAGCAACACGTACTTGCTGGATCTGTTCAACTCATTGCAGTATCATCGGCTAAATTAACGTTTGACGCGATGCTACAAGTTGGAGACATGAGATATGTGCTGCCCGTTTAAAGAGAGAGTGAGGCTTTAAACACGGTCGGTATCCTATTTGCTGAGAGTTTTGGGAAGCTGCCAGACAGACCTTCCACTTGAGAGAAGACGATTGATAATAAAAGATGGAAATTGCGTCAGAGGAAGTAGTATATATTACAAAAACTGCGAAAAATCTTGTGATGGGTGGTGCTCGTGGAAGTGGACCGCTAAGAATCTCGTACGATGGATAGCGTGAGATTTTTGCGTTCCGCTGACTGCACAAACCGAGTTTCGAAGAAAACGTGCGTAGTTGCGTCTAGAGCGACTTGTTTGTCACTTTTACCGCCAGCAAGTAGTGTATCGACCGTTGAGCCATGTTTACACAGCAAATTACTCGGTCGTCATTGCCACGGTCCGAAGACAAAGACGATGCGGATAAATGCGGCACTACGACTTCGGGTGGCGCAATTCTATCGCTAGAACGGCATTTGCATCTCCTATTTTATGCCATGATCTGTTACTGCTTTACTTCAAATTGCTGTCTTCAGGACGTGGAATTCGCAATTGGCTTTGAGACTTTTGATGCATCTCTCGGCTTGCAGACTTTCTTTGAGAAGCTATGGCTGCTTGTTGTTAGCTTACGATCATCCGAGTACGGTAGATTGGGGCAAATTACATCATGCTGCGAATATATGAGCGACACTTCACTAATCGGTATTTATCCTAAAATATAAACTGTAAAGCATAGAGTTGAAATCGTGCATCATTCAACATGCGCTGCTGATTTAGCTGTGTTTCTTGGTGTTGATAGCACGCTGACGTCTGCTTCTATAGACAAGAAGTGCAACAATAGCGACGGCTGCAATTGCCATAAAACCAGTATATCTCTTGGCTTTCTTGCATATTCGCATCATAATGCGCACAGGGATCGGAGGTGGATAATACGGCGTCACTGGGGGAGTGCGCTCCGGGTGGCAAGTATCAAATTCGATCAGCATGCCTTTGTAGATGTTCATACCACGATAGTAAAGGCAGACGCGGCCATCCTTTCCGCCTTCGTCAGTGACATCCATGACAGCGTACTGACCTGGACCAGGAAAAGCTCCGTGACTATAAGGACCTCCTTTGATAGATCCAGGACGTCCTAATGCAGCAGCGTGAAGTACTGTCAGGTTTCCTGGGCTGTGAGAACCATCATCGACTGCCAGCATATGTGCATCTCCACTCACGATCACAATAGGTACCCACTTGTTGAGACCGTTTCCCTTGATGAAATTCACGAGTTCTTGCTGCTCATGACCAAAGTGTCCCCACTTCCGTTCGTCGTCCAGCCACGGCATGGTATTGACCCAAATAATCAATCGAATATCCGGATCACTAGTTGCGCGAACGAGCTCCGACTTGAACCATGCCTTCTGCTTTTTACCCAGCACGGTCTTGGTCGGTGCATCAGGAGCTGTATTTGGCGTTCTAGCAGAGCGGAGATCCGTCAGAATATAGCGCACACGACCAATTGTAAAAGCTTGGTGGACCGTATTCGTCCGTGACCTCCCTCCAATCAATGGGTAGTGCGGGACAAATTCCCGGTAAGCTTGTACCGACGCATTCCGACCAGGAGCGGTCGAATCACTGTTGTCAGGACCAAAATCATGGTCGTCCCACATATACGCAAACGGCACGTCCATCGCTAACATTGCTCTACCCGCAGGCGACGCAAAGATGGAATCATATCCATCTCGAAAGGCCGCTACATTGTTCACTGCTAGATTATGATAATGGAGATCTCCCGTGTGCAGGAATAACAGAGCCTTCTCTTTCTTAATTTCTTCAAAAACCTACAGAAAAAAACACCAGCATCTCTAAATAAGAATAATACAAAACACATATAA
Source organism: Peronospora farinosa (assembly GCA_947646735.1). Classification (NCBI taxonomy): domain Eukaryota; phylum Oomycota; class Peronosporomycetes; order Peronosporales; family Peronosporaceae; genus Peronospora; species Peronospora farinosa. The sequence continues at coordinate 100,014 of CANTFK010000991.1, forward strand.
CTTTTGTTTATACCTTCCAACTTTACCTTTGGATCTGATACTTCATCAGCACAGGAAGCAAATACCACTCGATAATCAAATGGATTTCCTTCTGCTTTGGGTGTTATGAAACTTCCATTTCTCACGTTTTCTCCAGATCTGAATAAGATCAATTCATAGCGATATTTTCGATTACTATATGGAAGTTTCAAGAGGTTACACTCCTTGACGTTTGGTGTCTTGTAAGACGATAAACTTCTTTCTTCTCCGTACCCCTCTTCACCTCCATCGACTTTATTACATGTGGCAATAACAGAATGAGGTTTCTCACCTTCCAGTAACTCTGGAAACGCGTACAACACAAAGTCTGAATCTGCACAATTGTAACCCTCGCGTAACCCAAATTTGAAACTGATGGAACGAGACGTCAAGGCGCCACTCCATAACCACAATACATCAGATGATTGGCAAAGGCTTTGGACATCTTGGAAAGCTAGTGACAAGATTGTCAAACAGGCGCTTGACACCAGGAACAACATCGTCATGAAGCATAATAAACGCGACATCTTTGAACTATTTTTGACAATTTGACATAATGTAACCCGTCTACTATTCGAGTTACAACACATTATTAACTTCGCTTCGTGTCGATGTTGCACGAACAGGTATTTTGTCGAAATTTATGTTGCATGATCGCTTCATATGTTGCGCATCATGTCCTATTGCTCTCGTTGCAACGTGCTTGAGTAAGAGCTGATGCACTCTTTAAAACGTACAATGTACCACTTTATATGCGTGTTGGTTATGCTGGAAGAACTGGTAGAGGTGACTACGGACCTTTAATGCAAAAAAATATCAACAACGTACAAAAATGGCTTCACTTTTCAGACATGGCTACAGTATCGACCTACCGTATCAAGTTCAGGCTCGGCGATGCATTGATCCAAGAGAAAGTGAAATTGAAACACGTATTCCAATGCTTCTGTCATGACGACGAGATGTCGACGAAGACGTTGAAACTATTGGCATCGATAATTGCAATTAATACGAGAGTCGAGACATTTGCGAAGAAAAAAATGAGATTTACAAACCCGCCTTTTGTCGCTTGGTTGTGACCTCACGCATGGTCGTGACGTGCTTTCTATTGGATTGTTCACCTCGTTTCAAGACGTCTGTGCGCATCGCTTGAAGCTATATCGGTTTTCAGCTAAAGGGTTTGTACTATGTGCATTGACGAATAAAAGTGTACTTACCTGCTTTTCAGCCACATTGACCTCGTGTCGAAGTTTCTCACGCACATTTAGTTTTTCCTATAGGAATAAACTGTTAGTATTGCAGAAAAGTAGTATCTTGAATGTGCTCACCTCAAAGAGTTGGAGCTCTGCGAGCTTCCTGCTGGTTTGTTTGGCCACTTTTTGCTCAAGGACATTCTACATAAAGTCAGCGACTAAGCATTATTCGATCATGTCGATGCCTATCAAATCAACATCTTCACCTTCATTTCATCGATGGCTGCACAGCTTTCTAATAGACTTGACGAACATTCAGCAGAAAAAGACGCCGATGTTTGTATCAAACATAGAAAAAAGGTTTCTTGCAGGGAAATCGTATCCGCGTGAAGTTGGTTAAGGTCGCGAAAAAGCTGCTCTCGGTGGTCTGCGACGTCATTCACATGATCCTTTAGCTTCGTGAATCCCGCTTTCAAGCGCTTGTATCGCGCCTCGCCTACTTCTGCCGTGGCAAGCATATCAAATGCCGAACTACCGCTAACTTGGCCTCGAGTTTTCCGATGCAACGTGCGTACAGCTTTGGAGACGATTCGCAACAGTGATGTCGCGATTGAAGTCTTTGATTTCGTCAGCGTAGTCAACATCGCATAATCTTCAACATCGGCATCTGTTGCTGCTTCATGCTTACCATTAACATATTGAGCGGCTACCGCATTGTCAACATGGTGGTGAGCCAAGCTCAGCAACTGCTCGATACCGGTTTGGGATGTCATTAACTGAATAGTTGCAGCCGATAGAGACGTGAACGCTGTACAATCGTGTGCATTAACATTGTCGGATATCCTGTATCCTGGCGACGTCAAGACTGTAAGCGAGGACGGTATCGGCTCACTCTCCATCTCGACTCGTGGTGTCACGCAGCAAACAAGTTTGCAACTGTGGATATACAACGAGCAGGATTTTCAAAATAAGAAGACAGAACACTGAATAAGAAACTGGCATGGAAACATCCGCTCTTCAGACTTGCTCATTCACAATACTCATCGAGGAACGCAAAGTGCCGCGCCACTTCGTCGACTGGAAGACGCAGCTGTTTGGCAAGAACCATGATCTTACTCCCGTTGGAGGCATCTTGAATCTCATTCGACTTACTGATGTACGAAAGTCGCCGAAAAGCATCTGCGTGATCTCGACACCAGCTTTGAGCCTTCTCGGCGATGGTTCTCATTTCTTGGCGACTGTGCTCGAGTGCTTCTGCCGATGGTGGCTGACAATCCCGACTCAACCGACCATTTGCATGCTCCCTTGGCGAATAATTCTTTGTAATGAACGGGTGCGCAAGGAGGCCAGCAGCAGAAGGTCGAAGCAGCGGGTTTTTATGTAAGCACTGGTCGAGGAAATCGCAGAATTCCGGGGAAAAGTGGTCGCCATAATCCTGAAGTCGCGGTGAGGGTTGCTCTTGTACAGCATGAACCACACCCCAGTAGCCGTCTTTGGTCGGGACAGGCAGCTTTCCGATAGCACAAGCCATGACCGCTAGACCAAAAGACCAGAGATCGGAAGGGTACGAGTACATGCCTCCACTGATTCTTTCAGGTGCCATGTACCTGCAGCATTCGTCAATGTTAGCTCAGAAGATGCAGCATTCAGGGCACAAATGTAATCGACTTACAAAAGCGTGCCCGTGAACGTCGTCGCCTTGGCCAAAGTGCTTTCGAGGTCGCGAGAGATACCGAAGTCTGATATCTATATTTGGTCCAAACGTCTGCGTTAAAGTGAATCCACAAGGGTATAGTCAAGTAAGACAAGCTAATACCTTGACTTGGCCTTTGCGGTTAATAAGCATGTTGCTGAGTTTGATGTCTCGATGCAACTGATGATGCTCATGTAAAAAAGCAAGGCCTTTCAATCCACACGCCGCAACATTTGCAATTTTTTTTCGGACAAGTATTTCGCTTTATCTTAATCGCCTTTGAAGTTCACCTTCAAATTGTAAAAGAGTGGGTGTTCAGCTGCATACAATTATAAAATAATTATATATCGCCACCTTCGATTTTCTGAAAGATTTTCTAAAAACTTCACCTTTGAGAGCTTCTCTAACTGCCGTTAACACGTGCCTGTACGACTCCGTCGTGGGTATGAACAATTTGATAGGATTGGACCTTCATGGCAACCAATCTAGTACTCCATTTATAAACTCTCACCTTTATGAGTGCGATGAGTGCGAGCAGAGTCCTGCTCAACTGAGTTGCGACGACTGCGATCTAGTGTATTGCGTCCAATGTGACGCCCACAAACACCGCAAAGGAAAACTGCAATTACATCAGCGAGTGCTAATAAAAAGAAAGAGAATCGAAACCTTAGAACTTGAAGAATCTGAGGAGGAAGCTGAAGATTCCATTGTCAAGTGGAAAATCTGTGACGTGTGCGACTGGCTAGAAGCGCACGACTTGAAGTTGTTTGCGGTGGAGGCACAACGACAGAAACTCACTGGAGCAGATCTACTAGCTCCTAATGGAATCGATAAGATCTTAGATGCTGTGACGGAGGCTAGTCGTGGGCACAAAAAGAAGTTGCAGAGAGAAGTTCACAAGCTTCAAAATTCGGTAAAAAGCTCACCTTTTGAGGACAAAATGTTGCCAGAACCTGCACCTTCGCCACCAATAGATTCTGCTAAGAACTCGATGCGGCAGCTTAAATGTGATTTACGTAATGATGTTAAGTCCGTGGTAAGTAAAGCACCTCGACGTCGTGCTCCGGGACTGAATTTGGTGGGTATCGGTCCATTGAGGATTGACGTGGATGAAGATGATCGTTTAGCAACCATAGCTCCAAAACAAAGCAGAGGTGGTAGACAAGTTTTACGTGGTCTAGAACTGGATATTGCACAGGTTAATACGGAGGAGAAGACAGTAGCTGCATCCTTTGATTTCTCTGCAACTGGAAGACTGCAGACCCAAGGTTTTGAGATTAATGTAAGAACATCATTTGATATCGATGCATTTGCTATTTTTGAATCTAGACTGATTTGTGCTTATTAATATTAGACACGGGGTATCGCTAATGTGCCTTTCGCAAGACCACAGCAGGACCGAGCACAAGACAAACAGTCTGTATCAGCTCCGGATACACTTAGTACGAAAGACTACTTGCTGCTGCTCGAGGAACTTGGTCATGGGGCTAGTGGAAAAGTGTACAAGGCACTGTACATGCCAACATTTATATTGGTTGCTGTAAAGGTCATTCGCGTGTACGATCAGAAAAAGCGTCATCAAATGGTGCGCGAACTCAAGTCACTATACGTAAATTTTGTACCGCTGATAACTGCCACTTTCCCATCATCTCCCGCTGCGACATCATCAGGTACACAAGCAGCATGCGCAGAACTTGTAGTCTTCTACGACGCGTACACAAATCCTGAGGTTGGTTCCGTATCAATTGTTCTCGAGTACATGGACGGAGGGTCTCTGGAAGATTATTTGCAGTCTTTTACCGAAAGCAATGAAGAAAAAGCGAAATACTTGTCCGAAAAAAAATTGCAAATGTTGCGGCGTGTGGATTGAAAGGCCTTGCTTTTTTACATGAGCATCATCAGTTGCATCGAGACATCAAACTCAGCAACATGCTTATTAACCGCAAAGGCCAAGTCAAGGTATTAGCTTGTCTTACTTCACTATACTCTTGTGGATTCACTTTAACGCAGACGTTTGGGCCAAATATAGATATCAGACTTCGGTATCTCTCGCGACCTCGAAAGCACTTTGGCCAAGGCGACGACGTTCACGGGCACGCTTTTGTAAGTTGATTACATTTGTGCCCTGAATGCTGCATCTTCTAGCTAACATTGACGAATGCTGCAGGTACATGGCACCTGAAAGAATCAGTGGAGGCATGTACTCGTACCCTTCCGATCTTTGGTCTTTTGGTCTAGCGGTCATGGCTTGTGCTATCGGAAAGCTGCCTGTCCCGACCAAAGACGGCTACTGGGGTGTGGTTCATGCTGTACAAGAGCAACCCTCACCGCGACTTCAGGATTATGGCGACCACTTTTCCCCGGAATTCTGCGATTTCCTCGACCAGTGCTTACATAAAAACCCGCTGCTTCGACCTTCTGCTGCTGGCCTCCTTGCGCACCCGTTCATTACAAAGAATTATTCGCCAAGGGAGCATGCAAATGGTCGGTTGAGTCGGGATTGTCAGCCACCATCGGCAGAAGCACTCGAGCACAGTCGCCAAGAAATGAGAACCATCGCCGAGAAGGCTCAAAGCTGGTGTCGAGATCACGCAGATGCTTTTCGGCGACTTTCCTACATCAGTAAGTCGAATGAGGTTCAAGATACCTCCAACGGGAGTAAGATCATGGTTCTTGCCAAACAGCTGCGTCTACCAGTCGACGAAGTGGCGCGGCACTTTGCGTTCCTCGATGAGTATTGTGAATGAGCAAGTCTGAAGAGCGGATGTTTCCATGCCAGTTTCTTATTCACGTAACCTACTGTGTTCTGTCTTCTTATTTTGAAAATCCTGCTCGTTGTATATCCACACTTGCAAACTTGTTTGCTGCGTGACACCACGAGTCGAGATGGAGAGTGAGCCGATACCGTCCTCGCTTACAGTCTTGACGTCACCAGGATACAGGATATCCGACAATGTTAATGCACACGATTGTACAGCGTTCACGTCTCTATCGGCTGCAACTATTCAGTTAATGACATCCCAAACCGGTATCGAGCAGTTGCTGAGCTTGGCTCACCACCATGTTGACAATGCGGTAGCCGCTCAATATGTTAATGGTAAGCACGAAGCAGCAACAGATGCCGATGTTGAAGATTATGCGATGTTGACTACGCTGACGAAATCAAAGACTTCAATCGCGACATCACTGTCGCGAATCGTCTCCAAAGCTGTACGCACGTTGCATCGGAAAACTCGAGGCCAAGTTAGCGGTAGTTCGGCATTTGATATGCTTGCCACGGCAGAAGTAGGCGAGGCGCGATACAAGCGCTTGAAAGCGGGATTCACGAAGCTAAAGGATCATGTGAATGACGTCGCAGACCACCGAGAGCAGCTTTTTCGCAGCCTTAACCAACTTCACGCGGATACGATTTCCCTGCAAGAAACCTTTTTTCTATGTTTGATACAAACATCGGCGTCTTTTTCTGCTGAATGTTCGTCAAGTCTATTAGAAAGCTGTGCAGCCATCGATGAAATGAAGGTGAAGATGTTGATTTGATAGGCATCGACATGATCGAATAATGCTTAGTCGCTGACTTTATGTAGAATGTCCTTGAGCAAAAAGTGGCCAAACAAACCAGCAGGAAGCTCGCAGAGCTCCAACTCTTTGAGGTGAGCACATTCAAGATACTACTTTTCTGCAATACTAACAGTTTATTCCTATAGGAAAAACTGAATGTGCGTGAGAAGCTTCGACACGAGGTCAATGTGGCTGAAAAGCAGGTAAGTACACTTTTATTCGTCAATGCACATAGTACAAACCCTTTAGCTGAAAACCGATATAGCTTCAAGCGATGCGCACAGACGTCTTGAAACGAGGTGAACAATCCAATAGAACGCACGTCACGACCATGCGTGAGGTCACAACCAAGCGACAAAAGGCGGGTTTGTAAATCTCATTTTTTCTTCGCAAATGTCTCGACTCTCGTATTAATTGCAATTATCGATGCCAATAGTTCCAACGTCTTCGTCGACATCTCGTCGTCATGACAGAGGCATTGGAATACGTGTTTCAATTTCACTTTCACTTGGATCAATGCATCGCCGAGCCTGAACTTGATACGGTAGGTCGATACTGTAGCCATGTCTGAAAAGTGAAGCCATTTTTGTACGTTGTTGATATTTTTTTGCATTAAAGGTCCGTAGTCACCTCTACCAGTTCTTCCAGCATAACCAACACGCATATAAAGTGGTACATTGTACGTTTTAAAGAGTGCATCAGCTCTTACTCAAGCACGTTGCAACGAGAGCAATAGGACATGATGCGCAACATATGAAGCGATCATGCAACATAAATTTCGACAAAATACCTGTTCGTGCAACATCGACACGAAGCGAAGTTAATAATGTGTTGTAACTCGAATAGTAGACGGGTTACATTATGTCAAATTGTCAAAAATAGTTCAAAGATGTCGCGTTTATTATGCTTCATGACGATGTTGTTCCTGGTGTCAAGCGCCTGTTTGACAATCTTGTCACTAGCTTTCCAAGATGTCCAAAGCCTTTGCCAATCATCTGATGTATTGTGGTTATGGAGTGGCGCCTTGACGTCTCGTTCCATCAGTTTCAAATTTGGGTTACGCGAGGGTTACAATTGTGCAGATTCAGACTTTGTGTTGTACGCGTTTCCAGAGTTACTGGAAGGTGAGAAACCTCATTCTGTTATTGCCACATGTAATAAAGTCGATGGAGGTGAAGAGGGGTACGGAGAAGAAAGAAGTTTATCGTCTTACAAGACACCAAACGTCAAGGAGTGTAACCTCTTGAAACTTCCATATAGTAATCGAAAATATCGCTATGAATTGATCTTATTCAGATCTGGAGAAAACGTGAGAAATGGAAGTTTCATAACACCCAAAGCAGAAGGAAATCCATTTGATTATCGAGTGGTATTTGCTTCCTGTGCTGATGAAGTATCAGATCCAAAGGTAAAGTTGGAAGGTATAAACAAAAGTTATATGTGTTTTGTATTATTCTTATTTAGAGATGCTGGTGTTTTTTTCTGTAGGTTTTTGAAGAAATTAAGAAAGAGAAGGCTCTGTTATTCCTGCACACGGGAGATCTCCATTATCATAATCTAGCAGTGAACAATGTAGCGGCCTTTCGAGATGGATATGATTCCATCTTTGCGTCGCCTGCGGGTAGAGCAATGTTAGCGATGGACGTGCCGTTTGCGTATATGTGGGACGACCATGATTTTGGTCCTGACAACAGTGATTCGACCGCTCCTGGTCGGAATGCGTCGGTACAAGCTTACCGGGAATTTGTCCCGCACTACCCATTGATTGGAGGGAGGTCACGGACGAATACGGTCCACCAAGCTTTTACAATTGGTCGTGTGCGCTATATTCTGACGGATCTCCGCTCTGCTAGAACGCCAAATACAGCTCCTGATGCACCGACCAAGACCGTGCTGGGTAAAAAGCAGAAGGCATGGTTCAAGTCGGAGCTCGTTCGCGCAACTAGTGATCCGGACATTCGATTGATTATTTGGGTCAATACCATGCCGTGGCTGGACGACGAACGGAAGTGGGGACACTTTGGTCATGAGCAGCAAGAACTCGTGAATTTCATCAAGGGAAACGGTCTCAACAAGTGGGTACCTATTGTGATCGTGAGTGGAGATGCACATATGCTGGCAGTCGATGATGGTTCTCACAGCCCAGGAAACCTGACAGTACTTCACGCTGCTGCATTAGGACGTCCTGGATCTATCAAAGGAGGTCCTTATAGTCACGGAGCTTTTCCTGGTCCAGGTCAGTACGCTGTCATGGATGTCACTGACGAAGGCGGAAAGGATGGCCGCGTCTGCCTTTACTATCGTGGTATGAACATCTACAAAGGCATGCTGATCGAATTTGATACTTGCCACCCGGAGCGCACTCCCCCAGTGACGCCGTATTATCCACCTCCGATCCCTGTGCGCATTATGATGCGAATATGCAAGAAAGCCAAGAGATATACTGGTTTTATGGCAATTGCAGCCGTCGCTATTATTGCACTTCTTGTCTATAGAAGCAGACGTCAGCGTGCTATCAACACCAAGAAACACAGCTAAATCAGCAGCGCATGTTGAATGATGCACGATTTCAACTCTATGCTTTACAGTTTATATTTTAGGATAAATACCGATTAGTGAAGTGTCGCTCATATATTCGCAGCATGATGTAATTTGCCCCAATCTACCGTACTCGGATGATCGTAAGCTAACAACAAGCAGCCATAGCTTCTCAAAGAAAGTCTGCAAGCCGAGAGATGCATCAAAAGTCTCAAAGCCAATTGCGAATTCCACGTCCTGAAGACAGCAATTTGAAGTAAAGCAGTAACAGATCATGGCATAAAATAGGAGATGCAAATGCCGTTCTAGCGATAGAATTGCGCCACCCGAAGTCGTAGTGCCGCATTTATCCGCATCGTCTTTGTCTTCGGACCGTGGCAATGACGACCGAGTAATTTGCTGTGTAAACATGGCTCAACGGTCGATACACTACTTGCTGGCGGTAAAAGTGACAAACAAGTCGCTCTAGACGCAACTACGCACGTTTTCTTCGAAACTCGGTTTGTGCAGTCAGCGGAACGCAAAAATCTCACGCTATCCATCGTACGAGATTCTTAGCGGTCCACTTCCACGAGCACCACCCATCACAAGATTTTTCGCAGTTTTTGTAATATATACTACTTCCTCTGACGCAATTTCCATCTTTTATTATCAATCGTCTTCTCTCAAGTGGAAGGTCTGTCTGGCAGCTTCCCAAAACTCTCAGCAAATAGGATACCGACCGTGTTTAAAGCCTCACTCTCTCTTTAAACGGGCAGCACATATCTCATGTCTCCAACTTGTAGCATCGCGTCAAACGTTAATTTAGCCGATGATACTGCAATGAGTTGAACAGATCCAGCAAGTACGTGTTGCTGACAAAAGCATTCACACAATTTCATTCTCCCTGCAGTCTGTATTAGAGTATATTGTCATCACTAATTATCACCATTCCTGACAATTTTTATGGAGCTATAAGGATGAGTACGTCGTCATCGCTTCTTCTTCCACGTTATCTCCATTTTGTTGAATTTAGTCCAGAGTCGGCTGAATTGTAGCTTGTAGCGATAAGGCCGAAACATGAGTCCGTTGATAACGATCTAGATCTGTATCATCACCAATGGAGACAGTAGAAACTCTGCGTCTTGTTCTTCTTTAAATCTGTGCGTCACTTTCAACAAAACCATGAATTGGTATCAAGACGTACGGGAGCTAGTATTTTTTGAAACAAATTGCTCTTAAACATGAGCGAGCCTGTCAGCGCTGTGACAAAAGCCATGGGACTGATATATTCATTTAGCAATCCACAGCCTTCGATGACCGAGAACATGCCTTTGAACGTCGAGATTTCTTGAATCGACCAATTTATTCTTTAAGAGAGGTTCGATCGTCCTCTTGCATTAGTTCAAAATCACCGCTCTTTCTTTTGAACACACGTGAGTGGTACTTCTCTCTCAATAGGAAAGAATCGAGTTTCTCCATTATTATTATTCATAAGATAAAAACTTTAGCGTAAACCGATTTTACAATAGTAAATAGAGATACAAATAAGGTTTGAAAGTGATTGAATAGAAACTGTAGACATTATTTTACGAAGCTTCTAATCTGCTAATGTGCATGTTAGTGACATCATTATTGAGCGTAAAAGACCTCATGAGCACGCCAATGGTAGAGCAAAAGGACTCGAAGCAGACTGAGAAAAGTAAGAGCGCTTCTTACCCTGCAAAGGTAATTGTAAATAGTTTTAGATGAAGAAGAAAAAAATGCGCGAATGAGCGTGCAAAAGGAACAATGTCGATGTGTGATTCATATTGTGGTAAGAAGGGCGACGACGAAAGGGACATAGATACTGGGCTTATACTACTGTCAGAACAGATGAGGTAGTAAATGCCCCTTCACGAGCGCCTCCTGGTCGTTCTATTAATTGATTATCCAGGATACGAGACTTTTGAGAAAACATCGAGCGAGTAAATTTTCATTCCAAGTTTCACCGTCTCCGACCGAAGCACCCCTTTACTTCTTCTTTTTCCCAATGACCCTCAAGCTCTACGCTAATCTCGTCAGCCAGCCGTCGCGTACCGTGGCTTGGGTACTCAAGGTCAAGGGGGTAGCCCATGAGCTCGTCTCTGTGGACCCAGGCAGTGATTTTATCAAGTCGGACGAGTTCACAGCTATTAACCCGAACCGTCTCGTGCCGGTCATCAAGGATGACGACTTTGTGCTGACCGAAGGGATGGCCATCTTGCAGTATCTGGGTGACAAGTATGAATGGACTGGCTCCACGGATCTATACCCGAAGGATCTTAAAGTGCGCGCCAAAATCAACGAGTTCTTGCACTGGCACCACACCAACACACGGCTTTTCACGATAAATATTGTGCGTCCAGAGATCGCCAAGAAGCTCAAGACCGTCACGCCTAAGGACTTGGCTGCATTGGAGGATAAGGACTCTCTCATTGAGGAAAAGTTTGATCTGCTCGAGACATTCCTAGTTAACGATTTTATCGCTCACACCGACTTCCCCACCATTGCCGATTACACGGCGTATTGCGAGATTGACCAGCTTGAGTTCATGGGTTACGACTTTTCCAAGTACCTAAAGGTGTCTGCGTGGATTGCTCGTATGAAGTCCCAGCCGTTCAATGACGAGATCCACGAGCCGCTCAAGGGGTTCATCGAACAGTTCGGTCTCATCGCGTGAAAGGCAGCGATAGAGAATTGATAATGCGTTTCCATAAAAATGGTTTTTTCGCGTCATCCCACATGCTATATGCAATGGGTTTCTTGTTTGCCAGCAACATAGCTACAGATTGGACATACACACTTTTCTAGATAGTTAAACAAAAAATAGCTGCTTGTTGGTATACTTCTTCCAAGCTTGTAACGCGTATGGCAACGTGACTGTCTACTGAGCGGAGATCAACTATTATGCTGGCTGTAAGCGTCTCACAGTCAAACTTGGACATACGCAATTCGTTGCTGCTTCTTCGATTCCTTACCAGCGCTATTGACGTTCACTAGTGGAACCCGGGTTCAAGCTCAGCATGATCGAATTTCTCGTTAATGAGCACAAGACGAGAAAAGCACTGCTCTCCAGTCTCCTAAGCCGTTCCCAGCCCGATTGTGTACGTGTAGAGTACCCCTTGGGCGACATTTCGACAATCATCGCATCTCCTGCCACATATAGAACACACCTCGCACAAAACACCTTTCACATATCGTGTAAAACCATAGAAAGTCATTCGCCATAGCGGCGACGTCGATATCGCGTTTGACCTCAACGTATACTGTACGAATGCCTTCCGTATGTTGACCTCGCGCTTGCATGCATTCCTTTTTCTCCAATTGAGAGCAAACGCAGTGCATCAAATGTCTTCACATGCAACACCTTGTCCAAGTTCACATCTGCTTTCACGCAATTACAAAGTGTATCTTCTTCATTGATACCGTCTACGTTTCTTACACTCTTCATTCAAACCCATGTCCATCTTGTTCAGCACCACAACACATGCATACAACGCTTATCACGGTAACTCCATTGTGAAAGGATAGATATATCTGCGTTTATTCCTTTTAGTATATCTAATTGTGACAATCACAATAAGTCGGAACCTTGACGCTCTCAACCATCAATGATCGGACTGGTCACTTCACAATTGTAAAAGCAACAACAACCAAGCGACGAAGGCCTCCAAAGCGCCGGCGTGCCGGTCCTTTACCTTGGGTGGGAAATCCCCCATCATGGGCCAAGTTATAGAGGAAGGCCTTCTCTCCGCTGCGTGCGTCACGGGAGGCAGAGAGTCAGGAGCCGGAGAAAATTGGCTTTGTAAGCGCATGGTCTTTGGGGTTCGTGTCCAATCTGGAAAAGAACAACCTTTGAAGGAATCCACTATTTAGAGCCTACAACAACGGATCAGACGGAAAACATTATGGTTCATAAGCTTCCGATCACGCGTCGCATCAGAAATTTACGTTCTAAGGGAGTTCGCTTCGTAGGACCGGAATTTGCGCTCGGTGAACGAGCCGACGACTGGAGGTGGATTGGAGAAGGGTAGGAACTTGTTGATGGCTGTTTGCTACTTTGTCGACGTGCATTACGATCTAAGCTGTTTAGTTACTTTGAGCTTAGAAAAGAATGCGTGAGTTTTCTCAAGGCTTTACCTCTTTCTTATCGACTTATGATGAGAACACTGCACAACATAACCCGTACTTGCCGTTCCTAATGAAGACACTGAGTAAAAAAAAATTAATGTTAGAAGATTCATTGCAACAGTGGCAGGATCATTCAAGCATTTGTATTTAATTGAAGGTGGATGAATCATTGCAAAATACATGGCCGACCAACTTGTTCTCGCTTTGTCAATTACACAACAGAAATCTCGATCCAACATCCCACACAGCGAGCTTGAAAAGAAGGGAGCGCATTCTCGTGATTAAACAAGGGAAAAAACGATTTTACTGGAAACGAAATCACTTTGACCGTACGTCAATGCGCAGGTAGATATTACGCTAGGGTCAAAACTTTCGGAGGCTTCCCAAAGCTAGCCCGTCAGCGAGATAAGTTACTGGTTTGTCTAAGAAAGAATGGGAGGATAAGGATGTCGGCATACTTCAGTTTGGAAACTACTTCTTGACTTTGATTCCAAGGTTGACTACGGCGCTAAATTAGAAAGAATCATCTTCTCTTCCCAATCTATTCAGCCTCTTCAGCTGCCGCCATGCCTTCTCTGAGGTTGCGACGGCTTTCGTCCGTAATTTCACGTTTGAAGATCGCCATTGAGCTTTTGTCTTGGATTAAGCCTCGTTTCAATGATATTCTTTCCTTTCTTTAAACTGGACAACTGGGTGAGAAGCTGCTGACGGCGCATCGCCTTGTCACTACTTTCTTCTAATAACTCCGCCACCTTTTCATCCGAAGCTGCTTTCAGCAATTCATTCTCCATTTCACGAAGAAAAGACTTTAACAGAAGTCCGTTTAGCTTTATAGGCACCATATCGACAAACCGGTGTGAAGCCACTTCCAGATAAGCAGACAAAGCAATTTTCATCTCCAGCGCTTCACGATCATCCACAGACATAGCAAATGGTTTCGATGAAATTTCTCCCAGGGCACACGCGACGTCATCCAACGATACTCGACCATACTCATCTCCACATGGAAGTGCAGCTTTTAGTCGGGCACTTAAAGCTCGTTGACGAAGTCGGTCCAGTGCGTCGTAGAGACGTTTGTCTTGTGTGTATGGCCGAGCTTCCTGTTGTAATAGTAAGATCAGCTCCTGTCGAGTACCTTCTATCAGCTTTTTGAGGACTCGCTTATTTGTTTCCTTGAAAAATTGTTCACTGCGCACATTACCACAATCTTTTAGAGGTACCGAGATCAAATGACTCGAAACCGATAAAGTTTGTGTGTAATAGTGCTCGAGTAGCTGCAAAGCAGGCCGCTCCCATTCTCTCACGCTTCGCTGAACACAGCTGCAAAAGATGCGGTAGGAAGGGAAGATGGCGAGTTCGTCGCCCCGATTCGCCTGAATAAATTGTTTCAGAGCCCACGATTCATTCTCCTCGAAAAATTGCCAACGCGAAACACTCAACCACTCGTGTGGCAATTCTTCGCATAGCACATCTGTACCATTCGTCTTCATGACTTTGCAAACTACCACTTCTTGGTCCCCAGCTTGCACAACGACGCGGTCCCCGACAGCAACATCAGCTTTTGGTATCTTGTCTCCTGCATACGAATCTGACTTTGCTGAAGACAACGGATCACTCGTCCCAAGAACGTCATTTTCCTTTTTAGCTTCAATTTCAGCCCGAAAAATCAAGTCCTTCTGCCTCAGTACAGCTCGCAAGCGTGCTTCCGACTTGACACTACTTGGTGAAACAACAACAGGAGGCAACAATTCGTACTGCCCGTTTATTGCAGCTTCCATCATGCGCAAATATTGATTCACCCACTTGCCGAAGCGCTGGCGCTGAGCACCAGGTGTCTCTAGTGGCAAGCCCAACCTCGACAATGCCTGCTGCGTTTCAACCATGCGCGTTTCTAGCTCTTCAATCACCTTCGGCAATGACCGACGGACATTGTCCTGCAAGATGGACACCAACCGTTCGATTAATTTTGACCCACCCCACAAATGTTGTGGTAGTCGACGCCAATAAGGATGCTCACTAAAAAATGACATCTCATTCGCCACACTCTTTGCAATCGTCGTGCCGTTTGTCAGCTCTAGTTGACTGCGGCATTTGACGGCATGATAGCCAAGCTTCATGCACTTCTTCTTGTTCAGCAGTAATTCATGAACACCTATCTCGGCACCAGTATCCACCAAATCCAGCTTTGTTATCACAGCGATAGTTCGAGTACCACTCGGATCGGCTTCCTGTGCTGCTTGCAGTATCTCCGTATTATGCATATCCACATTAGCTGGTACGACAGCGAGAATGATAGTGCGTTCCTGCTGCATATATCGATTGACCATGTGCCGAATCCTCGAAATGATACTCTGGTCTTCGTTATCACCCACCGTGCGCACAAGTCCTGGTAGATCCGTGAGCGTGAGATTAGGTAAGTGAGGGCCACTCATCTCAATGACAATTTCATCATCGCTAATGTACTGGCCCTCAGATACAAGCTGCTTGGTAAGCTTCGTTATAGCATCAGGGACGTCTTCCACGCTATCAAAGCTTTCGTTTTCTTCACGTTTCTTGTTTTTGTCTTCATCGTTGGCACTCGTCTGAAATCGGACTAGACGCACATTACCACGAAAAGTATCGGCACGTGTAAGGAGAACACGTGTGGGGCATCTCGTGGTGAGTTGGTCGGAAGATGGGAAAGAGATACCCGAAATAGTGCCGATAACAGGGACGACTTGCCACTGGAAGTGTCCCCCATAACGGCGATTTGCGGCAATTCGATGTACTCGTCGAGACCAATGTCTCGTAGCTGGTCAACTAGCTTCCGCTCCTCCTCGCATGTACGAACTTGCTCCAGCAGTCCATTGCTACCTTTCAGCTTCATAATGGTGTCTTGCTGACTGGTGACCCGCTCTTGGATTGCAAAGGGCAACCGGCTCAGACTTGCGGAGTGTTAATAGAAATGAGGAACCTTGGTACAAGCCTTATTGTTGCTTTATGTCCTAGCTTCATCATTATCTATCAACATTTATCTTGTAGTCAGTTCAGTCACATCAGTCAATTCCATCAGTCAAGTCACATGAGTCATACCTCTACCTTATTGAAGGGGCTTATCATTTCGCTTAGAAAAAATGGTGATTCAGTGGACGCAATGAATTGTCGGCCGATCAATTTCGGATACCACCTTCTTTTACAAAACCAACCCGTCCATCACATAGTTGACAGTTTGTCTATAGTTGAGAAAAGACGGTTTGACTACTCAATCAACTAAGTCAATAAATCACTCCATAGACGAAGATAGTCTTGGTTGTGTGGAAATGGCTTGATCTGAGGTAAAGATGGCATGGAACTGGGCGTCATGACTGCGGAGTCACCAATGTCATAACCAGAAGTTAAAGACGTGGCCTTGAGTCCAAGCTTGAAATTGATTAGAGTCGTGGAGGGTGCACCTTGCTAGACGGTACATGTGCTGGCAACCTTGACGGAAGTGGAGAGCGACCTGATGCGCTACAGCACCAGTGCAGAATCAATCACGCCGTGCCGAGCTTACTAGTAGTGGCCAAAAAGCTGGGGGGCGGCAGGTGCATCATGGGAAGGGGGGCAATATAATCGTCCCATCAGACAATAGCAAAAGTGTAAACAGCACCGACGTGGGAGACGAGCGTTCATGTGGTGGAGTCCACTCGGATACGCTAGCACCAAGGATGTCCATAACAGCCCCGAATAGGGCAGAGTCGGTGGTAACAGGGGTCGACGGTTTGGTTACGCAGGTGTGCAAACGCTGAATATTTCAGCGTGGCAATTGACGAAGCCATGGAAAGTTGAGTGCGAGCGTAGCCGATGAAGTGCTGAGCAAAGCAAAATTTGTTGACCAGCCGAGTATAGCCGGCGCTGGAAGTAGCGAAAGTGCGCCAAAAGTTGTGAGCACCCCCTGCAACGCCGCAAGCGTCGAAGTTGGCTAGCGTTCGTCAAGCAAGCATCGATTACGGTCGGACCAGATGAAGTCAAGGTGTCACGGTGCGTAGAACATGCCCCACGTCAGAAACGACGTCATCGCCGTCGTTCAACTTTACGCAAGCGTGCAACGGCCGTGCGAGAGCGATGTCGAGCCAAACTGGGCGCGGAGGAAAGAATGTCGTTGCCAGACCAAGTACATGGCTCCAGAGCTCAGACGCGAGTGTGCAGCCGAAAAAAAGGTGCTGCTCGGTCTCGATCGCGCCGCAGCCGTTGCGCACACAGTGACGGATGTTCGGGATCGTTGCTTTCAGAAACCAGAATCGCGACCGAACGGGCAGAAGACGGAGCATGAGACGACACTGCAGGTCTTCAAAGATTGGAAGGAGAATCACACGTAGGCGCTTTCCACGGTTCGCGGGGCTCATGATGTCGTCAGTGCTAACACGACTGCTGTGGATCTGCATAGGGTGCAGCCTCTGCGGCGTCGCAGGCGTCTAGACTACTGCGAGGACAGACGAGCATGGGTATTCGGAAACAAGAACGTATCCATGGTGGTGTTAATGCCAAGGTGTGGGATCAGCGCGCGGTTGCCAATCCATCCGTCCATCACACAGTCGTCCCGCCACTGCATTAAAACGTTTAGGCCATGAGTCATGGCTTAAAAGTTAAGTACAGTCATGGCCCATGACTTTACTTATATAAATCCACCGCCGTCAAAACGGACTGCATACCACGCATAAAAGATGATTAAATAGAGCACAAAGTCTAATTCTTCCATTGCTGGAATAATGACATGTTTAATTGCATATTCAATCGCTCCTGCCCCAGATCGTTTATACTGTACCCTTCTATAATTTTTTTGTCCTCTTTTTGAAGTTTGCACTAGTAGCTGGAGGGTCATTGTTACTCGTATAAGGTGAAATAATGAAAACAAATATCTATCATTCTCATACAAAGCTTTGCGTAACATTTTCGACGAATATAAAGTCCATAACTACAATTTTATAGACCATGCAAATGTTTATCTCGCTTTCACTAATCACATGGTGAATAGAGAACGTATGATGGCGTTAGTAGTAGTCAATCGACTCCTTCTCAGCGGAAAACCTTCCAGCCCTTTGTCTTCTTGTGTGAAAGGTTACTCTACTTCATCCAGATACTGTAACGGGGTGAGCCCGTTTATAACAATTTTCTATTGTATTGGCATGCCAATAAGAATAGGAATTTGCTACATGTATATTCACACCTTTTATTATATACATTCTTTACATTTTGTAAAATTATATATTAATAATAAAAGGAAGTGTTACAAACACACACCTTTATCTCACGGGTGAGTTCATTACATAATACTGTATTGACACTTGTGTGTAGAGTCAATAAAAAATATTTCAAACTAATAATATTTTGACAATATTACCTTTTCCTTTAATATTGTCCCTGCTCCTTGAAGTTAAGATGTCCTCTAACTGGTTGATATAGGCCAATATATCAACCAACGTGCTGACCAATTACCCGATGGGCGCGCGCAATGAGTGGAGGGCATAAAGCTAACATACATATTTGCACTATAATATAGGTAAGACAAGGTTAAAAAGATTCACATTTATAAAATAGCTTAACGATATTGAATACAATTCTTTTCATCTTCTTAACCCCTTTGTTGATAAGACTTCTTCTGTCACGTGTACGTGAATTTTTGAGGAACCTGTATACACTGTCATCAGTGAAGGTAGACAATACTGTTATCAGTATAGTCGGAGGGTGCCCCGTCACACCTGGTAGCACTTAGTGGTCCGTTTAACGACCACCGTACCATCCGCTATGAAATCAGCAATAAAGAACGTCATCACGCGTTGCGTGATGACTTCCGCCAGAGACGAACAACCTTCAACCATCACCAAGAAGTTCGCCTTGCTACAGGAGCAAGGTTCTTAACATGTAGACCTGCTGAGAGAACAAGGCGCTCAACAGTCTAGATTTTGGACAACAGCAGGCTAGTGCTGCTGCTTCCTGGTCAGTGCATATAAGTCGACCCGAGTTCTTGGAGCTTGATGTCTCCAAGTACAAGGCAGTCGAAAGCGACTCCTTGTTAAGATGGTTCGTCGAGCTCGACGATGTCATTGAAGCTCGTCGCATCGATGACGATGCGATGAAGGTCAAGTTCGCCATGTCGAACTTGGCAGGACGTGCCAAAGCTTGGGCCTTAGGGCTCAAACTGCACGACCCATACGTTTTCCCAACGTATGAAGTCTTCAAGGCGCGGCTCAAACACACGTTTGAACCGCCTTGCGCCGAATTCGGGGCTCGGGCTGAGCTCCTGAATTTGAAACAAGGTAAACGTGATATACACGCTTAGGCCCAACACGCACGATACCTCGTTAGCTGTATCGTACTGAACCCAATCGATGAACACACGCAGGTTACTGTGTTCATTGTGGTTCCGACAGATGGTCCTGTCAAGACCCACCTGTTCCGCTTGGAACTAGAATCACTCGATTAGGCGATCTCTGCAGCGGAAAAGGAGGACTATAGCATACAACATGCTCATTTTCACTCGGAATTTTATCGTCCACCGAGACGACAGGAAGGCGGAGGTCCAGAACCAATGGACCTCTCCTATGTAGAGAGAGAGCGACCTCGCCTTCCAGGGTACAAGCGATTGCAAAAGTGCAATCGCTGTCAGAAGTTGGGCCACTATGCTTATGAGTGTAGTGCCCCACGCCCAGTGTCTCGTAACACTGGGAGTGACGATCGACCGTCTGCCAAGAAGGGCCAGACACGTGGGCCCCACGTTGCTGCGAAATCGCAACAACGTGGTGGACCATCAAAAAACGGTCGGGGTCAGTAGGGGCGGAGCGCCCTACTGATCCAGCAACGTCAAGAGAGCTCGCAGGACTCCTGACGAAGGTTGCTCCCAACACACAGTCACTGTGTGTTGCCGCTCCCAGTGATGAGGTATCCCTCATCACCTTGAAGATCGAAGTGACAAAGAACATGTCACTTCGTGCCCTAGTTGATTGTGAGGCTTCGAACAACTTTGTTCGACGCCAATCGCTAGATGATCGTAGGCTCAAATATGTTAAGCGCGAGACCCCTCCAACGAGGATGACGGTGCGCCTTGCAGCTGGCGCATCCGTAACAGTAAAGAAACGTGTACTTGGAATTCACTACACGCTTGAAGGCAAAAAGTACGATGATGATTTCATCGTAATCGACCTAAATGACAAATTTGATGTCATCCTAGAATTATTATGGCTCAGAAGGTACGAGCCATGGGTCAGCTGGCAGCATCGAACCGTGAAGATGCCTGCCCCTTGTTCATCAGATGGCCATCTGATGAACGTCTTGGAGCGTTCACAAGCGTGTATATGTACTACGAGTAAGTGCGATGGCCTCACTTGTGGTTCGGTCGTTAGTACGACTGCACAAGAACTCAGCGTGACAGACAGTCACGCTGTGGAGCAAGCTGCCGGCGGCTGTGCACAAGCACAGGCAGCGCCGAAGGTCCACCACTTGAATAAGTCGAGTGGGCCGGGACATGAATGCTCGCCTAGAGGGCAGCATTCACCGAAGAGTAAACCGGTTGCCCAGAAGCGGCAACACTGTAATCCTAGATCAACTGGAGAGTTGATCGTAGAGGATATCGCTGTGGTTGCGCCACCACAGCTAGAGGAAGTCGATGGAACAAGTTCCATCGAGCCTGCGGGAATAAGTCCCCAAGAAATAATCACTGAGGGAATAAGTCCCCAGGAAGTAACCGAGACGTTGAACGTCTTGGTTAGTGATGGATCAAACGTAGACGCTTGTACGCTTGATCTGATCGCGCCTCCGAAGTTATCTTCGGAGATAACTCAGTTGCCTACGCTAAAACCTAAAAGGTTCTTGCGTGATCTGCGTAGTGGCAAAGTCAAGCAGATCTGTGTGCTCGTCGCAGAGGACGAGTACATGACTGACATTCGGTCAGCAACAGTTTTTGCCGAGAACGAACGGGTTCTCAGCAGCTCATCAATGGACGAAAGTGTCCTTGATGAGAAGACTCGGATTGAGCGATATACATCGCAATCTTGGGAGTCGCTGAAGTCAAATCCTTTTGTATAAGGATTTGGTCGAATTCAAGGATGTATTCCCTGAATCCGTTACGTGCGAGTTGACTAAGGATAAAGGTACTCGACACGAGATCGACCTAGTTCCTGGCACAAAATATTGTGTCATGAAGCAGTGGCCACTGCCTCGGGAACAGGTCGATGCGATCGACAAATTCTTTGCCGATCGCCTAGCAGCGAGCCATGTGATAGAGTCAACTTCACCTCACAGCTATCCGACCTTCTATGTGTGCAAGGTCACAGGAGGGTGGCGGATAGTACACGTATTCAACAAGTTGAACGCTGCAACGATACCGGCGCAAACACCGATACCGAGAAAAAACGTAAGCATAGATGGTATGTCTAAGAGTACTATCTTTTCGTTCATGGATCTGATGGATGGTTTCTATCAGATCTTAATGCGTGAACGGGACATCCCGTACACAGCAGTGAACACTCCCAGTGGTATGCTCTGGGAATGATTGGTGATGCCACAAGGGCTTAGTAATGCACCAGCCACATTCAATAGATGTGTTTCATATCTATTGAGACCGGTGCGCGATTTCGCATCGAGTTACATCGATGATGTGTTCGTCCATAGTCGAGCTATGGACGGGAAAAAAGACGTGGAAGTCCATAGACTCCACGTCCGTAAGGTTCTTACACTTATGCGCGAGCATAAGTTGTACGCCAGCCTCAAGAAGTGTATATTCGTACCTGCCAGATACTTCATCGTCGGAAAGAACGGCGTACGCCCTGATGTAGAAAAGATCAAGGAGATCACCGACTGTGCCAGTGCCAGTCGGTGTCAAGGGACTAAGAAGGTTCCTTATGCTAGCGGCGTACTTGCACAAGTACTCGCGCAATTACGCCGAAATGACAGTACATCTTTCTTGTTTACTCAAGAAAAATATAAAGTGGAACTGGAACGCTGATTGTCAGCGCTTATTTAAATGTATCAAGCAAAGCTTGATGCAATCGCCAGTATTGGCGATTGCCGATCAGGACAGACCATTTCATGTGGTCTGTGACGTCAGTGATTTTGCAATCGGCTGTGCACTGATGCAATATGATACCGACGGTGCAGGCGTGTTGTCTGTTATCAATCGCGTCAGCTGCAACTGGCCGAGCACAATTACCCGGTGCATGACAAGGAACTCCTTGCCATGAAGTATGCACTGGCTAAGTTTCACTTCTATCTCTTAGGAGATAGACCGTTCACTGTGTAACAGACCATGCGTCATTTCGCACGGCTGAATACAGTTCATATTTCTCGCAACGAATGGCGAGATGATTGCCGTTCTTCGCGAAGCACATCTTCTCCGTGGAGTATAAACTGGGGCGACTTAACATCGCCGCCGATGCTCTTTCACGTCGGCCTGACCTAGACCCGACTGTGCAATTCGACAGTGATGTAAACACCACTGTCGCCACGCTGAGTACCAGCGTCTTGTCGTAGAGCTTACTCGACGACATTAAAAGGGCATGCGCACAAGATAATAATCTTGTACGCCTGATGTATTACCTCATGGACCCATCCAAGCAAGCTAAGAAGCGCTTGCCAGCCATGTATCGATCTTCTCTCGATCGATACACCCAGCGGAACGGCTTACTGTACTACACAGCCGTCAACAACGACACGCCTCGTGTCGTTATACCGCCACAACATGACCTAAGGTTACGGATCATGTTTGAATGTCACGATGCACCAATAAGTGGGCATCGCGGCCGTGAGAAGACTTACCTCACGGTCAGTCGCGACTTTTACTGGCCACGCCAGTATAAGTTTGTGCGCCAGTACGTGCGTGCTTGCGAGGTGTGTCAACGAGTGAAGCCTAGTCCCTCACTCCGTGCACCATTGCAGCCTCAACCTGTTCTGGTAGAGTGCTGGGAGTCCGTATCAATGGACTTCGTCTTTGGGTTTCCCAAAGATGCTCACGGGAATAATGGTATTCTCGTGTTTGTAGACAGGTTCAGCAAGATGGTACATCTTGTTGCTGTACCTGATTCGATCACAGCAGAGGGCTGTGCTCGAGTGTTTATCGATACAATCTGTAGATTGCACGGTTTACCCCGTGAACTTGTGTCCGATAGGAAACCCCGGTTCACGGCTGAGTTTTGGCGTTCCGTGCTCCAAACACTTGGAACACGGCCCACTATGTCTACTTCTGACCATCCAGTAACCGATGGTCAGACTGAACGCGCCAATCGTGTCCTCGAAGAGATACTTCGAGGGTACGTCCACTCGTTTACGAGTTGGAGTGAGCTCTTGTCGATGGTCGAATTCGCCATCAACAACTCAGTGCATGCTTCCACGACGCATACACCGTTCTACGTGAATGGCCTTCGCTATCCACGTGTCCCCACCTTAGTAGAGGCTGACTCTAATTTAAGGGGAGAGAGACTCGCTCGAGCGAGAACCAATCTGGCTCTTGCTCATCACGCTACGACGTTATAGTCGACGCGAAAGCAACCGAAGTCGTGCCATTCGACTTCGGTGAAGAGGAAGAAAGTAAGAGCGATGGCGCTCTTACTGATAACGATGCTGAAGATATCAGCATCGCTCGAGGTATCACAAGTGAGAACAGTAATGTTCTCGCTGAATTAGTAACCGATATCTCTGCAGTGCATTCACAATGCACTGCAGCCAAAAGCAACGAGTCAGTTGAGGATTTCCTGCTGACTCGTGAAGCGGTAGTCCGTTTCGTGCTAGACTCCATCGCATAATCGGTGGATAAGCAAAAGCGAAACGCAGACAATAATGGAAGGGCAAATGCTCAGACATTTATTAAAGTTGATTTAGTTTTACTGTCAAAAGCAAACCTACCTAAACATGTAGTGACTAACGTGGGCAGCAATAAATTGTTGCCCAAGTTCATCGGCCCGTTTCGTGTAGTTCGCCGCCTAGGCAACGCGTACACGTTCGAGTTGCCACGCAAGATGCGTACGCATCCTAAATTTTACGTGGGACGTCTTCGTCCGTACGTTCAGTACGCGGCTTCTTCGAGCGATGAAGATATTTATCATACCCTTAGATAACAAACTAGGTTCGATGCCTAGTCGTTTAAAAGAAGATCGTTCGATGACACTGGGCGATCTCCTGACGAGCTGCCGCCAGCTCGTCACGCAAAGATCGAAGCATCCTCTCGCTCTCTAACTGTGCAACAGCAGAACTTTATGGGCATTTTCTCGGTAAAACTCAAGCTGCTGAACAGATTTCCGCAATCAGAGACGCATGTCCCACTCGTGGTCCACGTCCAGACGTATTCCACGAGTTACGTGATTAAACTGACCTATCTCGACAATCAAGTTCGACGTAACAGTCGAAACACTTATTTCCTCCACCACCGCATCCGCTGATAAATTCTCGCGATGGTTTTTGTGGTGGAGAGGGTTCTTAAAATTTTATGATGAGGCCCCAAACCACTCTCTGTGCCGGACTGCCGACTGTCGGATGGGGTACCCCGATGCCGCGTATGAACCTTCTCTCACCTTGTGTACCCGTCGGCTGGCGAGTTGCACTCTTCGGAGGACTTGGTGAAGATGTAGACGTCTGCCTTGAGGGAGGTAGACCTGGGGGGCCTCGAGTGGATATGCTTCACTCGGTGAGCCGGTAGGTGGCCACTCGATCGACCTTGTCGAGAGTGGACTTAAAGCCAAATTCTTCAGGGAGCTTGTCGTCCCTGGCCTTTTCCTTCTGTTTCAAGAACTTAAACCACCTGACCTTTACTTTGCTCCCGGACTGTGAGGTGAAGGAGATCGCTTCCGGTAGCGGGTCTTGGGGGGGGGGTACACGAACGAGCTTACAGTATCCTGGATCTCTATTCACACTTGAACTTCGCTACACGACTGGAGGCCAAAATATATCCCCACCGGAATAGGTGAATAACTTAGAACAGGTCTTTTAGGAACGGCAAAGTGGTGCCACGTAGATCTTAAATTGAGTAATATTTAGTATAGTTCTATTCTTTAAGCTCAATTTATTCTATCCTTTCCTGAAGCCCTGATTCTTTGTGTCGACTGGTCTGATCCATGTGTTGACGGGTCAGGAGTGGCTGGACCTCGAGAGAACGAGGTCTGCCGGCGAGGGACCCATGTCCACCAATGGGGACCCACGTCTACCGATGAGGGACCGAGGTCGTCCGACGAGAGACCAGGTCTACTCAGGTCTACAATGAGGGGAGCGTTTTCGACTCCTTCGCTACCATTAAACCAGTATTCTATTGAAGATCAACCGTTTGTTGTTCCTTTACATTCTTAGCCAGTGGTCGCTTTAATCCGAGGTTTCCTTTCTCTTCGGTCCCTTCTCTCTGGTGCGTGTTCCCTTCTCCCTAGTGCGCGGTCCTTTGTCCCTAGTGCGCGGTCTTTGGTCCCTTCGATCCAACTGACCCCTCGATTCTACACATTTCGTACCACACTTTACCAAATTCTCGTACAACGCTTGTGAACACACCGCTACATAAAAGGACGTCGGAGGAGATGCGGCGTCCGGTGGCGTGGTTGTTCGTCTCCAGCAGATAGCTGAAAACTTCGTGATGAGTTAATAGCAGACGTTCGTGGCAGTACGACGAGGTCATTCAATGACGTAAAAAGGGTCATCGAAATTAAGCGCCCAGCGCGCCTGTATAGGGATTGCAAAGTAGTTTTTACGCATTTTAAAAAAGATGAAACCCTCTAATAAGTCTCAGTAAGGAGGTAAGCCTTCTTTGGCGCCTTAGCCGACTTGCTTCTGCAACTCGAAAAAAGGTTGTTCTAAGAGAGGCATGACAACCCAGCCTCCGTTGACGATCACAGCAAACGAAAGCCCGCACCGGTCATGGATACCCTTTAATTTGTCGCGATTAGCTATAAGGTTTTAAAGCCAGGCCTCGAGTCCACAGTTATTAATCTTAGTAATGAACGCGATATAAGCCAGAAGAAACACATCAGCGTCACGCTTATGGAGTGCGCTGTACCATTGATGCTTCGAAAACAAATTTATATGCATTGCGAAAACTATTCGCAATGGCATCAAATTCGTGAAGCTTTGAAATAACAAAAAGCGGAATACTTTTACCGTTCACTGGTCATACCAGACCAGCGAATCCGTAGATGTTCAGGCAGCATTTACACTTTTCGTTCGTAAGCAAGAGGCAAAACGTTGCGGTCTCTAATTCTCTGTATTATGTCGATACAAGCTTTGACATAACGTGTAACACACCCCAACGACTTATTCGGCTCGAATCGCGAGTCAGGCCACTTGACTTATAGTAGTTTGAAGTGCCGTGACAGGAAGTCAGGTGACACATATTTGTGGAGAAGTGCCAGAGAAATGGGGGCCCTTCGTAGTTATTATAATAACTAGCGTAAAAGATCTCGGTCACTCTCTTGAATGAGTGACAGGGAGTGACCAGGGTTCCAAACTAGCCCAAGGTCCCGAGTTCGGAGAAGGTACCAGGTTTCCCTACACTACAGCCTTAACGTTCAGTGCCTCTAGGAAAGCTAAAGGTTGACCCCAGGTGACCGGTCGACCCCAGACAAGAGGTGGACCCCAGGTGACAATTGGACCCCGGAGACCAGTAACCCCAGGCGACAGGTGGACCCAGGTGACCGGTGGACCCCAAGAGACAGTAACCCCAGGCGACAGGTGGACCGTAGGCAACAGGTGGACCCAGGCGACCGGTGGACCCCATGTGACAGGTGGACCCCAGGTTATAGAAAGTACAAGGCTTCCTTATAGTGCAGAGCCGGTACAAGTTCCATGTCCTAAAAGAGCCAGTTGTTCGTCCACAAGTTGACAAGTGGTGTCATCTAGAGCGAAGGGTTAGGGTTAGGCAAGAAAAGCATACAGAAAATAAGATAAATAAACACACTCGAATTTGCTTTACACGTGGCAGCTTTAAGCGCCCCTTCCAAGCTTCTCCGTCACCTCACCTATTTCGGGCGTGATACCCTTTGGCCCACCGACGTCAGGTGAGGTGACGGCTCAAGCTACGCAAGTTGAACCTCAGGATAGTTGGCCTGAGGTGTCAAGTAAGTGTGAAAACTCAAGTGCGAACTTGTTTCGATCTACCCACCTGTTCCGGGGAAAGGATTAATTTTGGCCCCCCCCGTTAAAGACAGTCGTGTGGTAAGATTCAAGCTCGAACGAACCCCAGGAAGTATTTTGGCCTGTGGGTTCGTACCAATTCAAGACCCGCTATAGGAAGCAATTTCTTCGGGGAAAAGGACAAAGAATCCAAGGACCAAGAACAGTCAGCCACCAAAGGGGTACATAGTACCAGGTGCATTGCTTTCGACTCAGTCCATCGAGCACAAGAATCCCGGTCCCGAGTGAAGCATATCCACTCGGGGACCACCAAGTCCAAGTCCTATACAAAGACCAAGTCTATAAGTCTTCTGCGTCTAATGAGGAGCAAGACCAGCCAAGCCGACGGGTACAAAAGGAGAGACTATAGGTTAACACGACACGGTATCGGGGTACCCCCTCCGTAAGTCGGCAGTCCGGCGCTGTGTGTGTTTGTTGTTCTCTCACGTCGTTTGAGAATCCACTCCACCACATATTCCTACCCAGCTCGAGGAGGCTGGTGTAGTGAATGGGGCGATGACAAGCAGTCATGCGTCCAATGGTCCTGCACAGAACCAAGAGCCTGTGGCAGCTGATGGTGGGCTGACAGGAAGTCAAGCGCCACAAGAACTGGCACAGAGCCATGAGCCTGGTGTAGTGCGTTGGCTATAACAGCAACGACACCTTCTTGCAGGTCAAAGGTCGTGGTGACTCGAAGAACGAGCACCAGACGTATTAAGACGATCAAGGTCACGTCGAAACGAGTGACCCTTGGATCAGTCTCGGTCCAAGAGGACGGACCTACGGACGAGTTGTTCGAGGCCGTCGAAGACAAAATGCCGGAGGCATCCTCAGTTGAGGTGCTCCAACTTTTCTTGGCATCTGCCGAGGAGATAGTAAATCTCTCGGAGATGACGTGGGATCTGTTCCTGTCCGAACTAAAGGAAGGAAAGATCTACGAGATAGTCGCACCAGTTCCAGAAGATAACGTGGTGGACTGTTGCTCTTCATCCACAATGGATGAGAGCGTCTTGGAGACCGACAAAAAGAAACGGTTCGCTGCTCAAGGCTGGGATGCCTTGAAAGACAGCCCGCTCTATGACTTTCTGTGGAAAAATCGTAATGTGTTTCCAGCAGAAGTGCCAAGCCGCCTATCGGCCGATAGGGGCACCAGGCACGAAATTGACCTGGAGCCTGGCACCAAGTATTGTGTGACCAGGCAATGGCCGTTGCCGAAGGAACAAGTCGATTACATCGATGAGTTCTTCGACAAGCGAGCCAAGGCGGGGCATGTACGTGAGATCAAGTCGCCTCACTGCATCCCGACCTTCTGTGTGCGTAAAGTAACAGGTGGATGGCGCGTGGTTCATGCTTATAATTAGCTGAACACGGCCACCATTCCGGCTCAAACGCCGATCCCGCGAAAAGATGTCTTGCTGAATTCCATGGCAAAGTCAACTATCTTTTCCGTGTTGGATCTGAAGGATGGCTACTTTTAGGTTCTCATGAGAGATACTGATGTAGCCAAAACGGCAGTAGGCACCCCAAGCGGTATGCTGTGGGAGTGGCTTGTGATGCCACAAGGGTTGAAAAATGCTTCGGCAACATTCAACCGAGTGGTGGCTCACGTGATGCGTCAGCACCGTGCCTACGCGCCCCATTACTTTGACGATGTATTCGTGCATAGTAGGGCGGAGGACGGTCTGAGCGCAATAGAGTCGCACAAGCGTCATTTAGACGCTGTGTTGCAGACTCTGGGCGACGCCCAATTATACGTAAACTTGCAAAAGTGCGTAATAGGGGTCCCCGAGATACCTGTACTGGGCTGCATTGCTGGTGCACACGGTGTACGAGCAGACCCAGGAAAGGTAAAGACTGTAAAGGAATGTTCAGTACCACAACACGTAAGGGATCTGCGCCAATTCCTTGGGCTCGCTAATTACTTGCATAAGTACAGCAAGAATTATGCGGAGCAGACTAAGCCATTGTCTTACCTTTTGAAAATGGATACAGAATGGACTTGTTCAAAGGAGCAAGAAGATGCGTTCACATCACGAAAGCAATCTCTAGTAGAGGCACTGATATTGGCTTTTACAGACGAAGAAAAGCCCTTTAGCGTCGTCTGCGATGCAAGCAGTTTTGCAATCGGCAGTGCGCTCATACAAAAGGATGACAACGGCGTTGACCGTGTCATATCGTATCATTCTTGGCTTTTAAGAGCTGCCGAGCTGAATAACCCTGTGCATGACAAAGAGCTACTTTCAATTATGTATGCCCTTGTTTCGTGTGCACCTCTTGGGCACCGAACCTTTAGTGGTTTATACGGATCACGCATCACTGCGGACCGCTATAAATTCACCGCACCTCTCGCCGAGAATGGCGAGATGGCTAACATTCTTCTCTGAATTTAATTTCAAAGTTGAATATAAGCCGGGTAAGTCGAATGTCTTGGCTGACGCGTTATCGCGCAGACCAGACTTCGAGGCGAGACACCAGGATAGTGTGTCTCGTGCGAAAGCACAGAGTTGAGTCGTCAACATTGGCAGCCATGAAGGCCTACCATGTGACGAGCTCAATGGCCTCCGATGTAAAGGAGTGCTACAGTCAGGACGAATATTGTCGCCTGCTGTTGGATCATTTTGGTGGACGAAAGGTTACCCTTCCGTCGCACCTCAAAGCGAAGCTTAATCGCTATAGTTACAGTGATGGCCTATTATGGCATCAAGTGTCACCTTGTGATCCCTTGAAAATCTATATCCCTCATGACACAGATCTCAAGCTGATGATACTTCACGAGTGCCATGATGCGCTATCTAGTGGGCATATGGGCCGTGAATAGACTTTCTTACGAGTGTAAGAGGAATTTTGGCGGCCCCACCTATACCGGTGGGTTGCCAACTATATTCGCTCTTGCGAAGAGTGTCAGCGCATAAAGCCTGCACCTTCGAATAGTGCGCCACTGAAGCCACTGCCGATTCCAACTGAATGTTGGAAGTCGGTCAGTTTGGACTTCATGTGTGGCTTACCGCCTGACCATAAAGGCAGGACGGGGATCGTCGTCTTTGTAGACAGACTGAGCAAGATGGTGCATTTAGCACCATGTAGCACCAAAATCTCAGGAAAAGAGGCTGCCCTCTTGTTTCTGGATCACGTGTATCGACTACACGGGATGCCCGAGTCCATAGTATCGGACCGGGATCCGCGTTTTACGTCGGGGTTTTGGCGACATGTGTTCGAGCTGCTGGGTAGCAAGCTCCACATGTCAACCGCTGATCATCCCCAGACCGATGGCCAAACAGAAAGGGCTAATCGAGTCGTGGCGGATGTATTGCGTACAGTAGCGACACTCCCAAAGAATGGAGCAAGCAATTGTCATTCGTGGAGTTCGCTATTAATAACAGTGTTCACGCCAGTACGGGTGAAACAGTGTTCTACATTAACGGACTGAGTCATCCTCGAACGCCAGTCTCGTTTGTACGCAGCCCGAGTCTTAGTGGGGGAGGGTCCCTCACTTCGCTCGGTGCGAATGCCAAAGAGGGTCAAGGTTGCCCTAGTGACACTGCTAATTTAGCAGTGGTCACGACACCTATAGGTGTCACAAAGGAGGCAGGGCCAGAAATGCCCGTGCTCCTTGATGATGACACTATAGTGTTGTCAACACCGTCGACCCATGAACGACCTCTTGGAGGCGTCATAGGCGAGCTGGATGCTAAAAGCGTGAGTGAAGCTCAGCGCTTTGTGGATGAGCGATTAGCCATCACACGTAAAGTCCGTGACGCGATGGCAAGCGCACAGGACAAGCAAAAACAATATGCAGACCAGCATGGTCGCAAAAACAATGAACACTTTAGTGTGGGGGACAAAGTGCTATTAAGTACTGCTACCCTACCTAAACATGCAATTTCTGTACTACCTGGTGGTACTACTAAGCTATTGCCCCGGTTCATTGGGCCCTTTACAGTGGTTGAAGAAGTTGGAGACCTAAATTATAGGCTCACTCTCCCACCGTATATGAAGACGCACCCCGTATTTTACGTGGGTCGTCTGAAACAGTATGTTGATCCAGAAGAGATCACATATCCACATCGGTCTAACGAA
This sequence comes from Peronospora farinosa, assembly GCA_947646735.1. Classification (NCBI taxonomy): domain Eukaryota; phylum Oomycota; class Peronosporomycetes; order Peronosporales; family Peronosporaceae; genus Peronospora; species Peronospora farinosa. The sequence continues at coordinate 131,310 of CANTFK010000991.1, forward strand.
ACCGGTGGTGACGTCGACTGTGAGTCGAGCGTCGCGACCAATCAGGCGACGAGGAAGCCGAGAGGCTCCCCGTGTATGAACTAGGCGATAGAGGACTCGGTGATCGAGGAGGACTCCGCGCTTGACGCGGGTCTCTCATCACCAGTCGCTCTAAAAGATCCAACCAAAGATTCAGGCGGTCATACCCCTGACGATCCTCGTTCTCACATCGCGCAGATCCAAAGTCAGTCGCGAGACTTGACTCTCGAGATCTGTCACCTGTCTCTTCAGCGCAGCAGACTCAGCCTGCGACTGAACAACAGCAGGGTAGGCAGCCGCGATTAGGTGGGCGTAATCGCCACTCCTATCGGGCGCCACCTATGTTAGTGGACGCGAAAGGAAATACGCGCTTCCTTGTTAGAAGGCTGTTGGCCCACCGATTTGTGAAGCGAAAGCTCCAAATTTTTGTCCAGTGGAAGGGTTACCCAACGAGATTTGACTGATGGGAGCCTTTTGACGCTTTGCGCGTCGACGTGCCTGGCCTGGTGGCTGCTTATGTGAAGCAGCACCAGCGGGCGTCATTCTGCTAGGTCCGGATGGACTAGCAGAAGACGAAGCGTAGCGAGAATCATTTGGGGGTCGCTAACTACCCAAGATTTCATCCGCACGCTTCATGGCGAAGCTTATTCGCTACGACCGTTGTTTCGTTGCATCAACATGCAAGGTAATACGGCGCCGGAGTTCAGCTTCATATTCTTCCGCTGTTTCGTTATAACGCAGCACGACTGGAATTGGGAAAGCACGGCCAAGTGCTTTGCCCTGCTTTTTATACAAAGGAAAGACGCTATAAAACTTATGAGCGTCCATAGTAGCACGCTGCAAAAGCGCTGCACTAGATCCCTTCGAGGTCATCCACTCAGATTAAGGTGGCATTGGTGGCAAGCCACCACTCACGTAGCCGCCCTTGCGACGGTGGGCTAGTGAGACCGACTTTGAAGTCGAAGGGGCTTTAGCTCACCCTCGCTTGAGTCTGGCATTTCATTATGGATTGGCAAGACGTCAGACGTAGGGTTGACAGAGGCGGTCGATTTCGAAATCGCCTACCTGCTGTTGAGCCGCAGGTGTTTCTTTCGAAGCAGCGTGCAGATAGTTGTGGTCGCTGCGCTTGCTGGCGCAGACGACGAGGCATAACACTCGCTGTCAGGAAGCATGGAAGTTTCCTGAAGGTCGAGTGTATCAAATGATGGGGACGAATGTCCCATCAATGCGCTATGCTCATCACCATTTTGGGGTGATGGCAATGGTGTGCTCTCATTAGAGTCAACGGTGAGAGACAGATCATCATCCGCACCATAGTGGTATGGACCAGTGTTCTCTACTGCCAAGCTGATATGAAATGTCGGCGTAGTCACAGAGGCACCTATCGACGGCTGCGAGTTATCGCGGCGCATGCACTTTGTGCTGGTCTGGATGTGTGCCTTTGCAGGAGATCCATCAGCCTTGCCTCGTTTTGGTGGCATTTGTTTGCTTTCGGTGTTTAACACAAAATTGTAAAATTGGTTATTAAGAAGGGGATGATGTAACACGCATAACGTTACACGGTTGTGTGGAGAAGTGCCAAGGTAATTAGGGCACGAAGAGATATATGAACGGGGGGGCAAGAAAATTCCCGGTCACTTCCTCGAGGGAGTGACAACAACACAGCCTCGCAGATCCACAACATCACACCAAGCCCCAGACTGATGAAAAATACAAGGACTTAACAGTGCAGAGACAGTACGGGCCCCAAGGTACAAGGACCCCAGGGTCCAAGGGTACCCGGGTACCAGGGCCCAATGTCCGAAGGCGCAGAATCGGTACACGAAATATCGAAGATTACAGAAAGTACAGGTACCAAGGAGCCAATTCTTCCTCCAAGAGTCGACACGTGGCACTATCCAGATCAAAGGGTTTGGGTTAGGCAAGAAAAGCATACAAAGTATAAGATGAATAAACAAACTCGAATTTGCTTTACACGTGGCAGCTCCGAACGCCTCCTCTTAGCTTTTACGTCGCTGCACCTCTTCCGGGCGGAATATCTTTTGGTCGCCCGACGTCAGCAGGTGCTAGCGGCTCAAACTACGCAAGTTGAACCTCAGGATAGTTGGCCTGAGGTGTCAAGACACCCAAAATTCGCTATAGACAGCGGTTTCCCTACGGGGAAGAACACAAAGGGGTCCAAGGACCAAGAAACAGTTAGACATCGAAAGGTGTACATAGTCCAAGGTGCGTTGCTCTCGAAACCGTCGATTGAGCCCAAGAAACTCCGGGCCCGAGTGAAGTATATCCACTCGTGGGCTCCCAAGTCCCTCCATACAAGGATCAAGTCTATAAGTCTTCTGCGTCTAATGAGGAGCAAGACCAGCCAAGCCGACGGGTACACAAGGTGAGACCCAAGGTTGACGCGACACTGTATTGGGGTACCCCCTGAATAAGTCGGCAGTCCGGCGCTGTGTGTGTTTGTGGTTATCTTACGTCGTTTGAGAATCCACTTCACCCCACTCACGCTGCTCGAAGGTGTGTGATAGTAGCACGTGGCACCTTTTAGAAGTGCCCGTCTACACGATTGGTCTTGCTTGATATTACTGACGCGCGCAAAACGAATTCCAGACTTATTCCAGAGAGGTACCTCTTTTTGACACACTTGACCAATTTTTCTTGACACTTCCAGCCATTGCACGGGCATGTCGGTGGAGGCAACGGCATCAGGAGTGGCGTCACGTTCGTCTCATGTTGGCTGGAGTCTAAAATTGTATAAATATTACAGGTAAAAAGGTAAGGGGTTATTTATAAAGGAAGTTTTAAAGCATAAAAAAGACAGGATGGACCTTACTTTGAGGTTCTTAAAAATTGAGGGTAGCATTTGTATACTGGGGCAGCGGGAAACTCTAACGTAAACCACAAAAATTTCAGCTGCACCTATTTGCCGCATCCTCTACTAACTTTGATTCTTTTTTATTATATGGGGCGCCATTGCACGAAGTAAATGAACTGATTGTGATGAATGATGATATTGAAGTATATGGCTTTACCATAATCTTTAAGTACCATGTGGCCGCTTAAGAAAATGATCACACTACCCATTCAGATCTCCATACGGCGCCCAATGCTAACGGCTTTGTAATGCACGCCCATGTACTTGCCTACAGCCATGAGAAAACGGCACACATTCAGGCCGTTGCCAGACACTGCACACTTTAGCAGAGGCAAGTTTGACACAAACTTGCCGATACCTTCGTCCATCTCTTTCGACAACGTGCCACCCAGGATCACCCGCATGATAAGATGTGCACCCTCACCATTGCGAGCAATATCTTCACTGAGTTCGAGGCAGGCCTTATCAGCGCCTACTTGTTTTCGTCGCGCTGCATTATCCTTTTTATGACAAAAGAATCGTGTCCGTCCGTCCGCCCGTAATGCTTCTTTTCCGGCATTAGGATTGGCTAATCTTACATTATTGCCTAATTTTGCATTGGCTGATTTTGCATTTTGCATTGATAACAACATTAGCAGATTTGCATAATCGAATATATGGTCCATCCAAAGTGTCCATATTCCGTGCTCTTATTATACAATGCATCCTCGAAACGATGTGTACACATCAACCTTCATACCCTTGATACATATTTGCTACATCAAACACAGAATTTTCTTAAAAATTAAGATGAGGTACATGCTATAGATTTGTTTCAGAATATGAATTCAGTACTTATATTTAATACACCTCTACATGGCAAGAGCAAGCGTTGTCATCAGGTTGAACTGGATTCAGTTGCAAAAAGCAAAGTGTCCCCTATGTCATATTATTTTACCAGAGTCAACCAAATATTCTTATATAAATAGATGGGCACGAATATCAAAAAGCAGACTTCACTCACCATGTCCGTCGGAATAACAGGTACACACCCTAGCAAATCGCTGCGTTTTCTAAAAATTCCTATAGTATATATATATTACTTTTCGCACCGGCGGAACGACGGGTGAACACCCTAGTATAACAAAAAAGATCAAATAGGTGATGGGTGCGGCAAATGGGTGCGACAAATGGGTGCGGGGTAAATTTCTTGATGGCAGCTGTTCATCGTACTTCGCTGTATCGTGTAAAGTATCACAAGCAAGAAGACAAGATTGGTACGACCCAACAGTAATAGTTTGAACCTCGAAAAAACTCAAACGCATTCTTCTAAGCTCAAAAGCAACTGAACAGCTTGGATTGGTAGCTGAGGCTTGTGGAGGTACAAGTTCTAGAACTTGTGCTCTCAGCTCATCCAGTTCTGTAGCAACCCTGCGACAATGTGTCATCAATCTGCTTTACGTTTTGGCCCGTATATGAGCTACGCTTGACGGCTCTCGATCGTGTACACCCTCAGTTTGTTCTGAGACGGCTTTTCGTTCCGTATAAACCACTCCGCCGAGACAAGGAGGGATGCAGGATAACCTCGTGGAGCACATGTCTACAAAACATCTTGTGTTGAACCAGGCCATGATCTCTGTAGACGAGCATTCTACGAAGTTGCCTCGTGCTACTTAGCACCTACCTTCAGCACAAACGAGGAAGCGGTTAGACCGTCTTACCTTCGCGTGCGAGGGTGGTGAGGAGGTTGGTCGACTGATTAAGCAGTCGTACCACCAGTTGCCTCTCGCTTAAGCGAGAGTGCGGCACTCGTCGAGTCGTTCATTAATAGGTGATCGATGTTGTTACACTCTTTTGCTATGGCTGTCGGGCTGGTCCAAGAATTTCTTCTTATTCTAGATTACACAACGTAAGCAAAAGTTTGAAATGCATGACGCAAGTGGGAACTTTAATGTTAATCAACATAATGCTTTAGTTAATTACCACGACTAGAGCGATTCAAACGGGACAGCCACACCAAAATGTAGTCTACTGTCGTGCACAGGGGCTCACGTAATTGATCATAAGGAAGCTAAGGTTGCACATCTACCACATCACTGGGGACCTTACCTGGGCGATGTAATAATGAAGCAGAAAAGTTCATTTATACCTCCTCGGGAATTGTTTCAAGTGATGGTTTATATCGATGCGTTATTTTACTTGGTAGTATAAATTCAGTTTCTTCCACGTAAGGCTTCGTTCGCAACTGCTTGAATTTACTGACCAACGCTTCATAAATTTGTTTCATATAATTCACAAAAGCATTGGGTACCTTTCTCTCTTTCGACATCTGCAACGCCGCGTTTTGGACCTTTGGCATCAAACTCTCGAAATTAAACCCCAACTTTCCAAAATTAAATGCATTCCTTTCTTCCACGTCAGCGATATCATCCTCGACCACCCCTTCTCTTAGATTGCGACGGATTCCATCCGTCCGCTCGCGTTGAGAATTCGCATCCAAAGTCTTGACTTGGATCAAGTCTTTCGAGCTCGCGACGATGCTGTCGCAAGCGATACAGGAGAGAGTCACGAGCAGGAGAAACAAGCTGAATCGCATGGTTTGTCTGGGTTTCGTCTGATTCGCAAATGAACAACTTCGAAAAGAACGGGTTTTTGGAGTTTTCAATGGACACACGAAATGTTACAGATGTCCGTCAAATACATAAGGTAAACTAATGGATTGCCAGAATAATATATCAACTGTATATCAATTTGTTCTACGACACCACGGTGGCGACTTCTTTTCTTGGTAGTTCTGAATAGTTTTCTTTATGTGCTTACCATTCTATGGGTGCCTGGTGCTGTAAATGGCGTGCCAAACGCTTTTCCTCTTTCGATCCATCGTCGGATCGGATTTGATACGATCGACCATACCTCAAATATTCTATTAACCAGAGCAAAGAGGCGCTGCATCGATCTCCCACACAAACTGCATGTAATGGATTGGCTTTGCAAGTTACAATTACTCGTAATTCGGGGATGGGGTCGTGCCTATCCCATGTGTAAAGATTGTTGCAATCTCGCTTGAACATATCACAAGAAAGATAACTTTAATGCATCACCCTCCAATTTCATCCTTGCTTGTTTCATCCATACCAATTATACCGGATTGGTTAATACTAAGTGCGTCTTTCGTCGCCTTTCAATATATAAAAAACATTATGTCAGCGATGCCCCCGAGTTGTACGAACGCATTCTAGGTGCTGACTTCCGTACGGAATTTTGGCGTAGGTTAGCAAGTCACACGCGGTATCTGGTCCAAATTTGTGGAGTATTCGTACTAAGAAGTGGTGCGCATTTTTCCATCTCCCGATTTAAACACGGCAAAGTCTTTGACAGATTCACGTTTCGTAGTGCGTTAAAACGATAATTTTGAAGGATGTTTGACATTATTTGACTTGGTATCTGACTTGATATTTGTATGAATATTGAACAGGCAAGACACTTTTTTAAGTGAAGCAAATGAATGGCGTCATGAAGAAGGATTGAAGCTTTTTCGAGATGTAAACAGTCTATCGAATGACATGTTTTATCCCCAAAAGTACAGTTGATTGATTAATGATTATAAGAGAGGATGGAAATACCTAATGAGGCAATATATGCCGGGGTATTTATTCATATTAGCAACGTTTTCTATAATGTTTTGTTGTTTTCCTATAAGGTTATAGCATTGCTTGATGCGTAAACAATATCGTGCCATCTCATGTGTGCAATTACTTCGCACAAAGCGACTCAGCTCCTAGAGTAGCCACATGGATTTATCAGGATTATGGGCTCGTAGCGTTGAGACATACTCTGTATCAATTGTAGTGCATGTTTTGGTCGACTACCATTTTATAAAACTGCCGCCGGAACTGTCACGTTTATGTTATCTGAATGAGAAACGTATGTCGCACAACTAACGACATGGTGCCCATGTAGTCCGTAAAATCGCCATATTTGGACGATAGCCTTGGGCAGTCCGGTCCGACCCACCTTTACTCGGCATTCGTGGTTGATACCACCCTATTCCTCGAGACAAATCCCTCACGTTCGTACGAGCATTCAACGCTCTCTTCGGCCTACAAGTTCAACCGGCAAAAAGTCAGCTGCTTTTTATGTATCAGGCATCGCTGTTGTTCCCACGGACGAAACAACTCGGTACTTGGGCTGTGAGATTGGAACTGGGGAAATTAGGATCAGATACTTTGCGTATGTGAAACCTATAAAGGAGCCGTAATGCGGAGTATCGCTACTTGTGTGCTTATACAATAATGAGTTTACCTCAAGAACTTGCTGAGCTGATGAGACATATTGTGGAGTGTCGGAACGGCTCATTACGAGGCTTTCAATCTTTCTCGCCTGTGGTTGTGCGCACGGTGTGGTATGCCAGCGATTTCTGCAAACGTTACGCTCGCAAACGAGCTTTCGCTACTGGGTCAAGAAAGACCCACTACCTCGACGACAGCCGTAACGCGGTCTTGCATTATGTTCATGACGACAGAGGACAGCTACCGCTTTTTCTAGTCTCTACATCTTATAAGTGCATCTTGACCTAGAGATGTGACAACCAGTAGAGGGTTTCATTATGAAAAGCATTTTTTCGATGGCAATGAACATGACCACCCTTTAAAGCGCTAACAGTAGTGAAGGTGTTCCTGGCATTAATAGAGTCATATTGAGCAGGATCAATATCACGTTCTCGTGAGTAAGGCGCGTACAAATTTTATATCGAAGCTGACTGTAATTGTGTAACGGGGTGAGCCCGTTACATAATATTGACACTTATATGAAGTTCCATAAAAATATAATTATAGCTAATAATATTTTGACAATATTACCTTTTCTTATAATATTGTCCCTAGATCTCCTTGAAGTTGGAGATGCCCTATCATTGGTTGATATGGGCCATCATATCAACCAACGCGCTGACCAATGACCAATGGACGCGCGCAATGAGTGGAGGGCAAGTCGTCAACATACATAGTTGTAGTTTAATATAGTTAACATAGGTTATAACAGATCAGTTTTATTAGATAGTTAACTATATTAAATACAGTTTTCTTTTCCTCTACTTCTAAGCGTATCGTTTAGAAGTAAAGCTTCCTCTGCCTCTTGTGTAAGAGAGGTAATTAAGGCACCTGCTTTCACTGTAATCAGTGAAAGTAGACTATACTGTTATCAGTATAGTCGGAGGGTGCCCCATTACACCTGGTAGCACTTCGTGGTCCGTTCAGCGACCACCGCACCATCCGCTATGGAATCAGCGGGTGATGATTTCCGCCATTTGAGTGATCTCGAATGGAATGCAGTTCAGCGTTTGGCTGGAACCATCGGCAACCCTGCCGTTGGTGCCATGTTGCTCTTTCTTAGCGGAGACGACTAACATGCAACCATCGCCAAGTTCATACAACATTAACTTGACGAAGTTGTAAAGAAATTCACCTTGCTAGAGAAGCAAGGTTCTTAACAGGTTGAACTGTTGAGAGAACAAGGCGCTCAACAAGCTGACTTGTTGATGCAGCAGGGTGCTCAACAGTATGAACTGTTAAGACAATAGCAGGCTAGTGCTGTTGCTGCCGGGTCAATGTGTATACGTCGACCCGAGTCCTTGAAGATTGATGTAAGGCAGTCGAAAGCGACTTCTTGTTAAGATGGTTTGTCGGGCTCGACGATGCCATCGTGGCTCGTCGCATTGATGACGATGCGATGAAGGTCAAGTTCGCCATGTCGAACTTGGCAGGACGTGCCAAAGCTTGGGCCTTAGGGCTCAAACTGCACGACCCATACGTTTTCCCAACGTATGACGTCTTCAAGGCGCGGCTCAAACACACGTTTGAACCGCCTCGCGCCGAATTCGGGGCTCGGGCTGAGCTCCTGAATTTGAAACAAGGTAAACGTGATATACACGCTTAGGCCCAACACGCACGATACCTCGTTAGCTGTATCGTACTGAACCCAATCGATGAACACACGCAGGTTACTGTGTTCATTGTGGTTCCGACAGATGGTCCCGTCAAGATCCGTATGTTCCGCTTGGAACTAGAATCGCTCGATTAGGCGATCTCTGCAGCGGAACAGGAGGACTATAGCATACAACATGCTCATTTTCACTCGGAATTTTATCGTCCACCGAGACGACAGGAAGGCGGAGGTCCAGAACCAATGGACCTCTCCTATGTAGAGAGCGAGTGACCTCGCTCTCCAGGATACAAGCGATGGCAAAAGTGCAATCGCTTTCTAACGAGGATTACTACGATTATGAGTACGCCCAGTGTCTCGTAACAATGGGAGTGACGATCGACCGTCTGCCAAGAAGGGCCAGACACGTGGGTCCCACGTTGCTGAGAAATCGCAACAACGTGGTGGACCATCAAAAAACGGTCGGGGTCAGTAGGGGCGGAGCGCCCTACTGATCCAGCAACATCAAGAGAGCTCGCAGGACTCCTGACGAAGGTTGCTCCCAACACACAGTCACTGTGTGTTGCCGCTCCCAGTGATGAGGTATCCCTCATCACCTTGAAGATCGAAGTGACAAAGAACATGTCACTTCGTGCCCTAGTTGATTGTGAGGCTTCGAACAACTTTGTTCGACGCCAATCGCTAGATGATCGTAGGCTCAAATATGTTAAGCGCGAGACCCCTCCAACGAGGATGACGGTGCGCCTTGCAGCTGGCGCATCCGTAACAGTAAAGAAACGTGTACTTGGAATTCACTACACGCTTGAAGGCAAAAAGTACGATGATGATTTCATCGTAATCGACCTAAATGACAAATTTGATGTCATCCTAGAATTATTATGGCTCAGAAGGTACGAGCCATGGGTCAGCTGGCAGCATCGAACCGTGAAGATGCCTGCCCCTTGTTCATCAGATGGCCATCTGATGAACGTCTTGGAGCGTTCACAAGCGTGTATATGTACTACGAGTAAGTGCGATGGCCTCACTTGTGGTTCGGTCGTTAGTACGACTGCACAAGAACTCAGCGTGACAGACAGTCACGCTGTGGAGCAAGCTGCCGGCGGCTGTGCACAAGCACAGGCAGCGCCGAAGGTCCACCACTTGAATAAGTCGAGTGGGCCGGGACATGAATGCTCGCCTAGAGGGCAGCATTCACCGAAGAGTAAACCGGTTGCCCAGAAGCGGCAACACTGTAATCCTAGATCAACTGGAGAGTTGATCGTAGAGGATATCGCTGTGGTTGCGCCACCACAGCTAGAGGAAGTCGATGGAACAAGTTCCATCGAGCCTGCGGGAATAAGTCCCCAAGAAATAATCACTGAGGGAATAAGTCCCCAGGAAGTAACCGAGACGTTGAACGTCTTGGTTAGTGATGGATCAAACGTAGACGCTTGTACGCTTGATCTGATCGCGCCTCCGAAGTTATCTTCGGAGATAACTCAGTTGCCTACGCTAAAACCTAAAAGGTTCTTGCGTGATCTGCGTAGTGGCAAAGTCAAGCAGATCTGTGTGCTCGTCGCAGAGGACGAGTACATGACTGACATTCGGTCAGCAACAGTTTTTGCTGAGAACAAACGGGTTCTCAGCAGCTCATCAATGGACGAAAGTGTCCTTGATGAGAAGACTCGGATTGAGCGATATACATCGCAATCTTGGGAGTCGCTGAAGTCAAATCCTTTTGTATAAGGATTTGGTCGAATTCAAGGATTTATTCCCTGAATCCGTTACGTGCGAGTTGACTAAGGATAAAGGTACTCGACACGAGATCGACCTAGTTCCTGGCACAAAATATTGTGTCATGAAGCAGTGGCCACTGCCTCGGGAACAGGTCGATGCGATCGACAAATTCTTTGCCGATCGCCTAGCAGCGAGCCATGTGATAGAGTCAACTTCACCTCACATCTATCCGACCTTCTATGTGTGCAAGGTCACAGGAGGGTGGCGGATAGTACACGTATTCAACAAGTTGAACGCTGCAACGATACCGGCGCAAACACCGATACCGAGAAAAAACGTAAGCATAGATGGTATGTCTAAGAGTACTATCTTTTCGTTCATGGATCTGATGGATGGTTTCTATCAGATCTTAATGCGTGAACGGGACATCCCGTACACAGCAGTGAGCACTCCCAGTGGTATGCTCTGGGAATGATTGGTGATGCCACAAGGGCTTAGTAATGCACCAGCCACATTCAATAGATGTGTTTCATATCTATTGAGACCGGTGCGCGATTTCGCATCGAGTTACATCGATGATGTGTTCGTCCATAGTCGAGCTATGGACGGGAAAAAAGACGTGGAAGTCCATAGACTCCACGTCCGTAAGGTTCTTACACTTATGCGCGAGCATAAGTTGTACGCCAGCCTCAAGAAGTGTATATTCGTACCTGCCAGATACTTCATCGTCGGAAAGAACGGCGTACGCCCTGATGTAGAAAAGATCAAGGAGATCACCGACTGTGCCAGTGCCAGTCGGTGTCAAGGGACTAAGAAGGTTCCTTATGCTAGCGGCGTACTTGCACAAGTACTCGCGCAATTACGCCGAAATGACAGTACATCTTTCTTGTTTACTCAAGAAAAATATAAAGTGGAACTGGAACGCTGATTGTCAGCGCTTATTTAAATGTATCAAGCAAAGCTTGATGCAATCGCCAGTATTGGCGATTGCCGATCAGGACAGACCATTTCATGTGGTCTGTGACGTCAGTGATTTTGCAATCGGCTGTGCACTGATGCAATATGATACCGACGGTGCAGGCGTGTTGTCTGTTATCAATCGCGTCAGCTGCAACTGGCCGAGCACAATTACCCGGTGCATGACAAGGAACTCCTTGCCATGAAGTATGCACTGGCTAAGTTTCACTTCTATCTCTTAGGAGATAGACCGTTCACTGTGTAACAGACCATGCGTCATTTCGCACGGCTGAATACAGTTCATATTTCTCGCAACGAATGGCGAGATGATTGCCGTTCTTCGCGAAGCACATCTTCTCCGTGGAGTATAAACTGGGGCGACTTAACATCGCCGCCGATGCTCTTTCACGTCGGCCTGACCTAGACCCGACTGTGCAATTCGACAGTGATGTAAACACCACTGTCGCCACGCTGAGTACCAGCGTCTTGTCGTAGAGCTTACTCGACGACATTAGAAGGGCATGCGCACAAGATAATAATCTTGTACGCCTGATGTATTACCTCATGGACCCATCCAAGCAAGCTAAGAAGCGCTTGCCTGCCATGTATCGATCTTCTCTAGATCGATATACCCAGCGGAACGGCTTACTGTACTACACAGCCGTCAACAACGACACGCCTCGTGTCGTTATACCGCCACAACATGACCTAAGGTTACGGATCATGTTTGAATGTCACGATGCACCAATAAGTGGGCATCGCGGCCGTGAGAAGACTTACCTCACGGTCAGTCGCGACTTTTACTGGCCACGCCAGTATAAGTTTGTGCGCCAGTACGTGCGTGCTTGCGAGGTGTGTCAACGAGTGAAGCCTAGTCTTTCACTCCGTGCACCATTGCAGCCTCAACCTGTTCTGGTAGAGTGCTGGGAGTCCGTATCAATGGACTTCGTCTTTGGGTTTCCCAAAGATGCTCACGGGAATAATGGTATTCTCGTGTTTGTAGACAGGTTCAGCAAGATGGTACATCTTGTTGCTGTACCTGATTCGATCACAGCAGAGGGCTGTGCTCGAGTGTTTATCGATACAATCTGTAGATTGCACGGTTTACCCCGTGAACTTGTGTCCGATAGGAAACCCCGGTTCACGGCTGAGTTTTGGCGTTCCGTGCTCCAAACACTTGGAACACGGCCCACTATGTCTACTTCTGACCATCCAGAAACTGATGGTCAGACTGAACGCGCCAATCGTGTCCTCGAAGAGATACTTCGAGGGTACGTCCACTCGTTTACGAGTTGGAGTGAGCTCTTGTCGATGGTCGAATTCGCCATCAACAACTCAGTGCATGCTTCCACGACGCATACACCATTCTACGTGAATGGCCTTCGCCATCCACGTGTCCCCACCTTAGTAGAGGCTGACTCTAATTTAAGGGGGAGGAGAGACTCGCTCGAGCGAGAACCAATCTGGCTCTTGCTCATCACGCTACGACGTTATAGTCGACGCGAAAGCAACCGAAGTCGTGCCATTCGACTTCGGTGAAGAGGAAGAAAGTAAGAGCGATGGCGCTCTTACTGATAACGATGCTGAAGATATCAGCATCGCTCGAGGTATCACAAGTGAGAACAGTAATGTTCTCGCTGAATTAGCAGCCGATATCTCTGTAGTGCATTCACAATGCACTGCAGCCAAAAGCAACGAGTCAGCTGAGAATTTCCTGCTGACTCGTGAAGCGGTAGTCCGTTTCGTGCTAGACTCCATCGCATAATCGGTGGATAAGCAAAAGCGAAACGCAGACAATAATGGAAGGGCAAATGCTCAGACATTTATTAAAGTTGATTTAGTTTTACTGTCAACAGTAACCTACCTAAACATGTAGTGACTAACGTAGGCAGCAATAAATTGTTGCCCAAGTTCATCGGCCCGTTTCGTGTAGTTCGCCGCCTAGGCAACGCATACACGATCGAGTTTCCACGCAGGATGCATACGCATCCTACATTTTACGTGGGACGTCTTCGTCCGTACGTTCAGTACGCGGCTTCTTCGAACGACGAAGATAGCCATTACTCTCAAGAATCTTCTTCAGATTTTTGCTGTCACGAACCAGATTCGAAACCTGGTCGTGTAACGATGAGATCGTCCCATGATATTGGACGATCTCCTGACGACCTGTCGCCAGCTCGTTACTTATAGAATGAAGCCGCCGCTCATTATCCAATAGTGCGACAACATTGTTTGCCCGAGACTTCTCATGGTGAAACCTAAGCTGTCGCACAATGCCCTCTAAGCGGCGACTCTTACTTCGTTCGTGATTAACGTCACAACAGAGCTCACGAGTTACACAGGCAAACCCGTCTAACTCAGTAGCCAAGTCCGATAAAAAAATCGGACAGGGTTTATCCTCCACCACCGCATCCGCTGGTGGACTATCATGGTGGAAAGCGCTTCCTCGAGGAACGCTTACTAAAGCATTGCGAGGTGAAGGGACGTCGGACGAGCTATCTTGTCCGGTGGCGTGGCTATCCGCCTTCGGCGGATAGCTGGGAACCTCGGGCTCAACTGATGGCCGACGTTCCCGACCTTGTCGAATAGTACGACAAGGGACACCCGATGGTGAAGAGGGACCTTCGGAAAACGAGCGCCCAGCGCTCTTGTAAATGATCTGAAAAGTATCAATCCTTTCACGCATCCCAGAAGAGATGCGAGCTCTCTACCAGGGCTCATCAGGAGGTAAGCTTCCTTACGCGCTCTTGACGAGGTGCTCAGGCACCCCGGGAATGGGTTGCCCCAAGAGAGGCATAACAGGCCTGCCTATCTAGATAATTGGTGCAAACGATAGAATGCACCGGACGTACTTCGTTTCTTAAACTTATTGCGGCTAGCAAAAAGTCTGAAACCAAGCCTCTTTCCCAAAGTCTAAGACGTTGGTAATAAACGCGTTCAAACATTGGAGTAACGCGTCAGCCTCACGCTTCTTGTATGGGCCATACCATCGATGTTCAAGAAACACATCGATGTAATATTCGCTCTCAGTGCGAAAGTTCTTCGCACTGGCGTCAAGGCCATGAAGCTTTGACGCATCAAACAACGGTATGAGGAACCTTTCGTTGGTCTTTCCAGACCAACGATTAAGCAGATGCTTAGGTAGCATCCATGGCTTGCGATCAGGAGCAAGACGCAATACGTTGCGGTCTAAAGGCTCCTTCGTGGTGTCAACAGAAGTACCGACACCACAGCATTAGTGTCAACAGAAGTACCGACACTACGAGCATTGATGTCAGTAGAAGCACTGACATCACCCTTACCGTCCCCACCCGAGTCACTATCCTTCGACTCGTTTGGCGAGTCGTCTGATTCATCAGACGACCCGAACATTTCACGGTAGATTGATTCACTCAATGTACCACGATCCCTCTTCGTAACATTTGACGACGAGGTATCACCCCGGGGAGAGCCCGGGAGTGAAACAGGTGACTTTGAGCCGAATGCGTCATCCTACTCACCAGAGTAGTCAACGACTATCTCTGGGTCAACATCTTCACGTGGCGAAGCGCTACGTGAACCTGCAACAGGCGTTGCAGGCTGATGTTGACTTCCAGCAGACACATTAGTGTCTGTTGGCTAAGGCTGTGAAGCCTCAGTAGCGGCTGCACACAGGCGTGCAGCCGAGCTCTTAGCTGCCTTAGCTGCCTTAGCTGCCTTAGCAGCGACGCGCATTGACTTTGTCATAGCGAAAAAAGGTTGGAATAAAAATAAAATTCCACAAGTGCTCCTTTCCCATAGTCACTAAACAGTCACTTATGTGATTGTTGGTTGAAGGGGGGGGTGATGTAACGGGGTGAGCCCGTTACATAATATTGACACTTATATGAAGTTCCATAAAAATATAATTATAACTAATAATATTTTGACAATATTATCTTTTCTTATAATATTGTCCCTAGATCTCCTTGAAGTTGGAGATGCCCAATCATTGGTTGATATGGGCCATCATATCAACCAACGCGCTGACCAATGACCGATGGACGCGCGCAATGAGTGGAGGGCAAGTCGTCAACATACATAGTTGTAGTTTAATATAGTTAACATAGGTTATAACAGATCAGTTTTATTAGATAGTTAACTATATTAAATACAGTTTTCTTTTCCTCTACTTCTAAGCGTATCGTTTAGAAGTAAAGCTTCCTCTGCCTCTTGTGTAAGAGAGGTAATTGAGGCACCTGCTTTCACTGTAATCAGTGAAAGTAGACTATACTGTTATCAGTATAGTCGGAGGGTGCCCCATTACAAATTGGGTTTACACGACGGTTGATACGTTATATTCAGAATATGTCATGCTTGTAATTATATGAATATTGCAAATTTGTAATCTTGATACTTTCCTATATATAGGAATTAAGTATGAGCGCTAGTGTAGACGATCACTTCTACGAAGTTGCCTCGTGCTACTAGCACACACCTTCAGCACTAGCGAGGAAGCGGTTAGACCGTCTTACCTTCGCGTGCGAGGGTGGTGAGGAGGTTGGCCGACTGATTAAGCAGTCGTACCACCAGTTGCCTCTCGCTTAAGCGAGAGTGCAACGAATTTTTTCAAAACAAGAAGTCACCGGCATCACGCAGAAGCTTTTTCAGCTTCTCGTGCGTGGTGCTTTCGGTTTAGCAAATTCAAGACTGAGCTATATTTAATGAATTATAACTAAATATAAACTTAACTACTGATTGGCTATATATGTATATAGATCGGATACGCGACTCTTTAGAAGCGTATCCTGTCGCATGAACTTAAATCTAGATCTAAGCTTGCGAATGACGTCCTTCTGAGACGTCGCGATGCCTAGCTTCAACTAGCGTCATCCCTTCTCATGTGAATCCATCAATGGATATCACATTCACGGGGGTGGATCACATTTGTGTATCGCACCCAAGTGACTGGTCAAAAGTAATCATGGATACTTTTAGACCAAACATTAAGTATATTACTTAATGTTTACGTGTAACTAGAAGCCCTGTTACACCATCCCCCGTTTAGAACGATTTTACATTTTGTAAAACATCGCCTAAGAGACAGAGAGACTGCCGAGCCGTTATAAACGCGTCGCTTTAGTCTGCTCAGTACTCATGCCACCGAAACGTGGTAAGGCTGATGGGTCGCCTGCAAAGGCACCCATGCAGTCCAGCACTAAGCGCACGCGCCGCGATTTATCGCAGCCGTCGCAAAGTGCGTCAGGCACTGGAGTGGATCTTCCATCTCACGATAATGTGGATGAAGATTTATTTCTCATTGTAGATTACAATGAGAGTACGCCATTGCCATTACCCCAAAGTGGAGATGAGCAAAGCGCATTGATGAGACATATGTCCCCATCGTTCGAGGCACCCGTCCTTGAGGAAGCTTCTATGCTTCCTGCAAGCGAAGGTAAAGCCTCGTCGCCTGCGCCTACGAGCGCAGAGACTAAGACTGAGCACGCTACTTCGAAAGGAGCATTCGCGACTCAATCAGATGTGACTCTTCATACTGATGTCTTGACAATCCATAACGGAGAGCCAGACTCAGGTGAGTGTGAGCTTAAAACTCCACCAAATACACCTTCGGCCTCACTAGCATGACGTCGCGAGGGCGGCTACGTGAGTGGTGGCTTTCCACCAATGCCACCTTAATCTGAGTGGATGACCTCGAAGGGATCTAGTGCAGCGCTTTTGCAGCGTGCTACTATGGACGCTCATAAGTTTTATAGCGTCTCTCCTTTGTATAAAAAGCAGGGCAAAGCACTTGGCCGTGCTTTCCCAATTCCAGTCGTGCTGCGTTCTAACGAAACAGCCGACGACTATGAAGCTGAACTTCGGCGCCGTGTTACCTTGCATGCAGATGAAACTAAACAACGGTCGCAGCTAATCAGCGTGCGCATAAAATTTCTGGGTGGTAAGCGACCCCCAATTAATTCTCGCCACGCTTCTTCTGCTAGTCCGTCCGGACCTAGCAGAAATACGACAGCTGGTGCTGCTTCACATAAGCAGCGACCATCCCAGGCCCGTCGACGCGCAAAGCGTCCACAGGCTCCCATGAGTCAAAGCTCATTGGGTAACCCTTCCACAGGACATAAATTTGGAGCTTTCGCTTCACAAACCGGTGAGCCAGCAGCCATTCAGCAAGGAAGCGCGTGTTCCCTTCCTCGTCCACCAAGGCCCGATAGGAGTGGCGACGCACACCTACTCGCGGCTGCCTATCCTGCTGCTGTTCAGTAGCAGGTGGAGGACTGTTTCTCTGACGAGTCATGTGGATTAGTTAAGTCTCACGACTGACTTTGGAGCTCCAATATGCAAGGGCGAGGAATCGTCAGGGGTATGACCGCCTGAATCTTTGGTTGGATCTTTTAGAGCGACTGGTGATGAGAGACCAGCGTCAAATGCGGAGCTCTCCTCAATCACCAAGTCCTCTATATCCTCGTTCGTATATGGGGAGCCTCTCGGCTTCCTCGTCGCCTGATCGGCCGCGACGCTCTTCTGACTCACAGTCGACGTCACCACCGGTCTCGTTAGACCGATGTGGGTATGTGATCTCTTCTGGATCAACATATCGTTTCAGACGACCCACGTAAAATACGGGGTGCGTCTTCATATACGGTGGGAGAGTGAGCCTATAATTTAGGTCTCCAACTTCTTCAACCACTGTAAAGGGCCCAATGAACCGGGGCAATAGCTTAGTAGTACCACCAGGTAGTACAGAAATTGCATGTTTAGGTAGTAGTACTTCATAGTACTTTGTCCCCACACTATAGTATTCATTGTTTTTTCGACCATGATGGTACGAATATGTTTTTATTTGTCCAGTGCGCTTGCCATTGCGTCACAGACATTACGTGTGATGGCTAATCGCTCATCCACGAAGCGCTGAGCTTCGCTCACGTCTTTAAAATCCAGCTCGCCTATGCCACCCCCAAATGGTCGGTCATGGGTAGGCGCTGTTGATAACACTATAGTGTCATCGTCAAAAGCACAGGCATTTCTTGCCGTGCCTCCTTTGTGCCCGTGACCACTGCTAAACTAGCAGTTTCACTAGGGCAACCTTGGCCCTCTTTAGCATTCGCACCGAGCGAAGTGAGGGGCCCTACTCGGGCTGCGTACAAACGAGACTGGCGTTCGAGTATGACGCAGTCCGTTAATGTAAAACGGCGTTTAACCCCTACTAGCTTGAACACGATTATTAAAGTGAACTCCAAGAATGGCAATTGCTTGCTCCATTCTTTGGTAGTAGCTACTATACGCAACACACCCGCCACGACTTTATTGGCACGTTATGTTTAATCATCGGTCTATGGATGATCATCAGTTGACATGTGGAGTTTGCTACCCAGCAGCTCAAACCCATGTCGACAAAAACCAGACGTAAAACGCGGATCCCGGTCCGATACTATGGACTCGGGAATTCCGTGTAGTCGACACACATGTGCCAGAAACAGGAGGGCAGCCTCTTTTCCTGAGATCTTGGTGCTACATGGTGCTAAATGCACCATCGTGCTCAGTCTGTCTACAAAGACAACAATTCCCGTCCTGCCTCTATGGTCAGGCGGTAAGCCAAACATAAAGTTCAAACTGACCGACTTCAAACATTCAGTTGGAATCGGCAGTGGCTTCAGTGGAGCACTATTCGAAGGTGCAGGCTTTATGCGCTGACACTCTTCGCAAGAGCGAATATAGTTGGCAACCCACCGGTATAGGTGGGGCCGCCAAAATTCCTCTTACACTCGTAAGAAAGTCTATTCACGGCCCATATGCCCACTAGATGGCGCATCATGGCACTCGTGAAGTATCATCAGCTTGAGATCTGTGTCATGAGGGATATAGATTTTCAAGGGATCACAAGGTGACACTTGATGCCATAATAGGCCATCACTGTAACTATAGCGATTAAGCTTCGCTTTGAGGTGCGACGGAAGGGTAACCTTTCGTCCACCAAAATGATCCAACAGCAGGCGACAATATTCGTCCTGACTGTAGCACTCCTTTACATCGGAGGCCATTGAGCTCGTCACATGGTAGGCCTTCATGGCTGCCAATGTTGACGACTTAACTTGTGCTTTCGCACGAGACACACTATCCTGGTGTCTCGCCTCGAAGTCTGGTCTGCGCGATAATGCGTCAGCCAAGACATTCGACTTACCCGGCTTATATTCAACTTTAAATTAAATTCAGAGAAAAATGTTAGTCATCTCGCCATCCTAGGCGATAGGTACGGTAAATTTATAGCGTTTATAGCGGTCCACAGTGATGCGTGATCCGTATAAACCACAAAAGGTATGCCGTTTTGGCTACATCAGTATCTCTCATGAGAACTTGATAGTAGCCATCCTTCAGATCCAACGCGAAAAAGATAGTTGACTTTACCATGGAATTCAGCAAGCCATCTTTCCGCGGGATCGACGTTTGAGCTGGAATGGTGGCCGTGTTCAGCTTATTATAAGCATGAACCACGCGCCATCCACCCGTGGCTTTACGCACACAGAAGGTCGGGCTGCAGTGAGGCGACTTGATCTCACGTACATGCCCCACCTTGGCTCGCTTGTCGAAGAACTCATCGATGTAATCGACTTGTTCCTTCGGCAACGGCCATTGCCTGGTCACACAATACTTGGTGCCAGGCTCCAGGTCAATTTCGTGCCTGGTGCCCCTATCGGCCGGTAGGCGGTTCGGCACTTCTGCTGGAAACACATTACGGTTTTTCCACAGAAAGTCATAGAGCGGGCTGTCTTTCAAGGCATCCCAGCCTTGAGCAGCGAACCGTTTCTTTTTGTCGGTCTCCAAGACGCTCTCATCCATTGTGGATGAAGAGCAACAGTCCACCACGTTATCTTCTGGAACTGGTGCGACTATCTCGTAGATCTTTCCTTCCTTTAGTTCGGACAGGAACAGATCCCACGTCATCTCCGAGAGATTTACTATCTCCTCGGCAGATGCCAAGAAAAGTTGGAGCACCTCAACTGAGGATGCCTCCGGCATTTTGTCTTCGACGGCCTCGAACAACTCGTCCGTAGGTCCGTCCTCTTGGATCGAGACTGATCCAAGGGTCACTCGTTTCGACGTGCCCTTGATCGTCTTAATACGTCTGGTGCTCGTTGTTCGAGTCTCCACGACCTTTGACCTGGAAGAAGGTGTCGTTGCTATCTCAGCTAACGTACTCCTTCCAGCCGCACCAGGCTCTAGCTCTGTGCCGGTTCTTGTGGCGCTTGACTTCCTGTCAGCCCACCATCAGCTGCCACAGGCTCCAGCTCTGTGCAGGACTATTGGACGCATGACTGCTTGTCATCGCCCCATTCACTACACCAGCCTGGTAGGAATATGTGTCAACTGGCTTTCCGCCAGTGCACTTCCAACTACACCACTCCTTTCGAGCTGGGTAGTTCCTGGTATACCGTCATAGCACCCTCGACTGTGTTGGACACAGCATCAGCCACATAAGCCTCTCGCAAAAGCACATCTTTTCTGTGTCTTGCGTAGAGCTAGCGACTGTGCGTGTACGCCAGCCTATCCATGGTTGGTGTTTAGCCAACCAAGGCATGCCTAGGATGAGGTCATACGGACTCTCCATACCTAGCACTGTGAACTTCGCTTTACAAGAGAAGTCACTGAAACTGAAGGCGAGTTCAACTTGATCTCCCTCCGATTTGACGAGCGCGCCGTTCGCTAAACGAACGATCGCCTCTTCTCGCTTGCCATCCTGGCAAAGCGACTCATAACTTGGCGGACTCGTTTTCAGAGCCGCGAGTTTCACAAAGTTTTGTGATGCACCCGAATCCACAAGAAGGGTCATCACTTGTTCATAGCCTCGTACTCGAGCGCTATAGATCAAAAGGGTTGAGGTCCGACCTTTTCGAACCTCAAGGACTATGCTACCCATTTGTTCGATAACTCTGAACTTAGGGGTAGCTTCAGAGTCCGCGACAGTAGGGCATCCCACCCCTACTGCGCTCCCACATTTCCCGACCCATCTTAGGCAGGTGCTAAACCCGTGCGTCGTGCACGCTGGTTTTTCGCACCTCCCTTCGGGTTGGTAGATCTTTTGCTGGATGCCTTAGCACCAGAAGCTAGTTTAGCATAGCAGCGAGCCATCATATGGCCTCGCTTGCCGCACTTGTAGCAGATGTGATCTGCGCATCAGACTTCTCGGACGACGGCCTGTAATAGGCTGTCGCCGAGGCGCTGTTGTAGGATTGCTCCTCAACTAAGGCAATGTCAATTGCCTCTTCCATCGCCGCTGGCACCTTTCTAAAAAGGGCCTGACGCGAGGGGACGTGCCTAAGTCCATTCATGAACGTGGCCACCTTAATACGTTCTGGTATCGGTTCTTCATTAATGGACGCCGACAGCGAACGTATCTTCTGCACATCCTCTTGCAGAGATCGTTTCGCGTGTCGTGCTCCAAAGAAACGCGCCTGAAGCAACACTTTACTGTAAGGAGGCTGATGCATGGCACGAATCTTTGTCTTAAAGTTCGACCAGAAGAAAACGCATTTGCGTTTGTGTGGTGAAGTGGATTCAAATAAATTTATAATAAGACTCCAAACCACTCACTTTACCGGACTGCCGAATGTCAGATGGGGTACTTCGACGCCGCGTATGGAACTTCTCTCACCTTTTGTACCCGTCGGCTGGCGGATTGCACTCTTCGGAGGACTTGGTGATGATGTAGACGTCTGCCTTGAGGGAGGTAGACCTGGGGGGCCTCGAGTGGATATGCTTCACTCGGTGGGCCGGTAGGTGGCTACTCGATCGACCTTGTCGAGAGTGGGCTTAGAGCCAAATTCTTCAGGGAGCTTATTCCTGGCCTTTTCCTTCGTGTTTCAGGGGTATCAATCACCTGATCTTTCCTTTGCTCCCGGACCGTGAGGTGAAGGAGACCGCTTCCGATAGCGGGTCTTTGGGGGGGGTGGTGTTCGAGACGAAACCACAGGCCAAATAGATCCTGGAGCTCTATTCGCACTTGAACTTCGCTACACGACTGTCTTCAACGGGGGGGGGGGGGGCAAAATATATCCCTTACCCGGAACAGGCGTGTGGTCGACTCGAGTTCCTTAAAGGGCGACGAAGACGTGCCTAGTAGATCGCAAATTGAGTAGTATTTAATTTGGTATCATGCTTTAAAATTCCTTGCCTACAGCCCTGATTACTTGTTTTTACTGATTCTGAGTCCTTGTGTTGACCGGTTAGGAGTGGCAGAACCTCGAGGGACCCAGGTCAACCGGTGCGGGATCGGGTCTACCGATAAGGACCCAGGTCTACCAATGAGGGACCAGGTCTACCGATGAATACCAGGTCTAACGACGAGGAATCCAGGTCTATCAATGAGAGACTTAGTTCTATCAATGAGGGACTCAGGTCGACCGATGAGGGACCGAGTTCTACCAATACTGGACCGGGCCTTCCAAATGGAAACGTGGTTGACTCCTTTAGCTACCGATTAAACGGTACCCTGGCAATGATTTCACTTTTGTCCGTCCTCCCCAAATTGTTCTCCACCAACGGTCGCTTCACCTCGAGATCCCCTGTCTTTCTGGTCTCCTGTCCCTGATACACGGTCTCTCATACCCCGAATTCAACTGTTCTCTGCGGTCTCCATATTTCAACAAGCACTTCACCACATTTTCCATACACGCAGAGTAAGCCCACTCTCGCTTTGCCACGCAAATTTGACATGGCATACGACACCAAGTATCACATACTTCACGGACTCGTGTAACTATCGGCCCGTTACACCTGGATAGTTCTTCTCCGCAGCTTTCAGCTCGTGAGATGTAAAGGCGATCACACGCCTACGTCCTACATTAGCCGTTTGTAACAGAGCACTAAAATCCGACGCTAAAAAGTTGGTTGGGATCAGGCAAAGCTAGATTTGGGGCATGAAGAAGCTTTTCTTTTAGCGCTAAAGAAAGAATTTTTGTGTTCTGCATGCCAACATGGTCCTACTACGGAAGTCTCTGTTGTTTGCATAGATATTCTGAAAAATGAATTACCCCCTTGAAGATTAAACAACCTAGACTATCGATTTGTTCACCAACACAATCTAGCGATCAGCTTGAAGACGCTGGTAACGAATGCATGAGTAGCATTGCGGCTCTGGTATTCTCAAGCTACACGTCGTGCAGCACACATACAGCAAATGAACCATCTCAGACAATCCTTTGCTCATCATAACGGCATAACAAGTAGCCGATTTACTAGCTGTTGCTTTGCCAGAGCTCGTCTCACCATTTTTATACCCTCGTCGTTGTGTTTGTTGTTTCGCCTTCCTTGCAGAGACGACCAGTCGTCATTGGGGCTCACCTCAGCTTAGGGCTCCGGTAGCGCATGCCGACATGTTGGACACTCCATCTTGACCTGCATCCAGCCCTGAAGACACTCGCGGTGAAAAATATGGTCACACGGAGCGATCATGTAGTCTCGCGCTTCAATTTCCAGCTCTACCATACAGATCACGCAATCGATAGAACTGTCGCCGCCCTTGAGCAGCACCAACTGCTGCAGATCAATGCACCGTTCGTAGTTATATTTGACAGGCAGGAAACGCGCAGGTACGAAGAATCTCGGACCATGTCGCTGCTGCAGAGCCAATATACCCACTTGCAGACCCACCCACGCCGCCAGCAGAAAACAAAAATGCGAATCAATTTTGCTCTCGTACTGTGTAGATGCCCATTCAAACACATCCCATAAATACATTAGTGACAAGATTAACTCTACAGCGCATTTGTTTTGCGACATCCTTACCATTGGAAAGGCTGTTAAGAAACTATCCGGGCAGCCATAAAAGTACAGCGGCAAGAATAAGCGCAGTGCACTGATACCGTACAAGTATCCCAGGTCAAACGGGTTTCGTACCTCCCTGTAATATATGTGATATTAAAACTGATCACCACTTGCAGACCTTACATCACGCAAGACATTACAACACATACCTGTGGACATTGTGCACAATTTGGGGGACCCAAAACGAGTAGCAGATAAATACCAGCACGGGCAAGTGATTCTGCAATGACAAACAAGCAAAGGTTAGAAAAGTAACAACACAACCACCAATCTATCCCTGATCGCCAATGGTACCGAGAAATTGTAAAAAATGCAAAGCCCAGCCAGAAGAGACAGGTAGAACCGCGAATAGAGCGTCGTGAGCTCGCGTCGAAGCGTAAGCCAGCCTTCCGAAAACCCCTGTGGTCTTCGTGCCTTCCAAATAATTAGCAGGTACCGCATTTCAAACACCGAGAAAATAATGAGTTTAACAAACGCGACAGAAGCAAATGCGGCAAATACGTTTTGCGCTATAATGCCCACAGTCAAGTGGCCCAAGCACAGGTACGAGTCCACAATAGCCTGCTGTCCAATCGTCAGTAGCGACACCTTCGCCGCTGAAGCCTGAGTGCTAGAAATCTGCAGCTGTCGCAGCAGAAAGTAGATTTCAGCCATAGCGACAAATGTCATGATCACGGCGTAGCGTGATGCCTTGGCGAAAAACAAGTTAAGGTTCTCCTCTTGGAACGTCGTGTCCAGCTTCAAATACAGCCCACAGTTCACACTAGCCAGCGTTCCTTCTAGTTTCATATGACGCATTGATTTCTGCAGTGCTGTCGCCGCGTCGTCGTCCTCTTCTCCATCGCTCGCCGGTTTACTCGAATCATTCACCAATGTCATCTCCACAATACTCACACACTGGTCACTGAACGAGTCACTACTTCTGAATCGCGACACGTACGAGTATCGCGGAGGCGAAATGTCAATGGCCGCATACTCGTCTCTATTTTCCACTAAAGGCACACCATCTAGCCCATCCAAATTTATCAAGTCAGCTAGTGGTTGATGTGGCATGATCTCAAAATCACCCTTCCCGCCTCCTTCCTTCTCTACTTCTTCCTCCACACTATCCGGCGGTATTTCCGTCTCCAATTTCGTCAAATTCTCCTTTTCACTTCTCTTTTTCCGATATAAAATCTGCACACTCGAGTCGGGACTATTGCCAAAAAGTGTCAATTTGCCTAATTTTCTCAAAAAAACTCCTTGTACCGGTAAAATCGTAGCAGCTAGAGATGCCTGTTCCTCGTAAATAACCAATTGTCCCGTCACATATGCCACCTCTTTCATCAACTCTTTCGATGCCGGTGTCTTCATTTTTAGAAATAACCATGTATGTCCTGTCTCCACTGGCTGTGTGTACTGCTGCACTTGAATCTCTCGGTCGACCTTGAGGTATGGAATAATATCACTATCCACAGGTTTTTTCGCGTATTCGTTTGCAGCTAAAGAGTCCCATGTCCCAGAATAAATGCCCGTCACATTTAGTGGGGGTTCTGTATGGCGATAACCTGCTTGAGTCTGTAGTAGCATTTTGAGCTCCTGTACCTTTTGCACACGATCGGTATCATTGAATGCATTGGACGGTAATGCATACCGGTTACGTCCTGAAGTACCGGTATTATCTCCTTGCCTTCTGTGACCGTCCCCCGCACGATTATCAAAAAATAGGACGAGGAAGCAGAGAAAGATGGCCATACTAAGTAACTGCATGCGCTGGCGCTGGAATTGTTGCTGGCGCCAATCTGCCTCCATTGCCGATAAATTCAAACCCACGGGTTCAGTGCCATGTGGAGGACTCCCTCGTGGAGAATTAGCCCGTACAATCATGACGACACGCCCGTTCTCGCTCATAATAATGGAGTGATGACTATTTAAAGAAAAAATGTTGCCGTTACTTCAGTCAGCAACTTTACTTGCAGCAACCGACAGTGGATGCAACTTCAGCAAGTGGTGTGATACACACGTTTATCGGACTTAGTGAGCGGTCGTTTCACTTTATTAGTGGCTTCAAGATCAGCAAGTGTCGCTCTCTTCTTGGCAGCGCCTCTCTACTATGCTTGGGTCCCAGACGTCAACGGATACATCATCTTGCTCGTCTTTATCTCCTCTTTCTTCTGATATGCTAAAATCATTGTCTTTGTCATTGTACAACTCACTAGAAGATGAAGACGCAGTTGATGCAAACCAAGTGGACCTTGTGCTTGAAATGACGGCAACTTTTGATTACGATGGATTTCAATTGCCGTCTAAAGTAACGCGAACTGAAGTGGAACGTGCAATTAAATCATGTGGTGGCGATGTGGCAAGAGCGGTGGACGACGTGCTGAGTCTCGTGGCTATTAAGACGCTCAGTCAAGAGGACCAGCAGACACTGGAGGAACGCCAAGGAAGTGCTAAATTACAGCTTACAGAGCTCTGTAGCGGTCTAGGATTGAGCCAAGAAACGTCATTCGTTGCAGCCCTAAAACAGCTGTCAGAGAGTGAGCAGAATGAGCTCCTTGCTACAAATGGGGCATTCGTGCAGCAGCTTTTGCTGAGTCTGGACCAAGATGACGACAGTGAAGAAGAAGACGTCCATTCGTTGCAGTATTTGCTGCAAATGTACCCGGACTACAAGGCAGATATAGTGGAGGACGTGCTGGACAGTCATAATTATGATGTCGATAAGGCTGCAGACGCGCTGCACAATTTACAGGCGCTGAATCATGTGCAGAGTTATGCTACGGTTGTAAATGCCGATGCACGGACTGCATGGCAACAACGAGAATTGGCTCAGAATGGACCAAAAGTGGAATCGTTGGGACAGTTTCCTGAATTAGGGGCTACCAGCAAGACACTGCGGAAGAAATTGAAGAGGCAGCAGCGCAGAAAAGAAGAATTGCAACTGACGCCACATCAAAGACCGCCGCCAAAACCTTCGCCTTTGTCTGTAGAGTACCCCATGCTGCCGGCACGTACATACATGGCGACGGACAAAAGGATGGCTGTGCACAATGCATGGGATCACCAGAACGCGACTCGTGGCCGTCCGGAGTCGGGCATTACGACTCAACTTAAGCTCGAACGGCTTCAAAAGCTACTGCCAAGCATTGATAGCAGCGTCATTCGGACTGTATGCTCGATCGTGCTTTTCATTCTTCTTATTTTCGTAGGGTATTCGCCGTTTAACCATTTTTTTATCTGTTGTGCATACAGACGTTCATCCTAAACGGGTACAGTTCCGATGCTACAGAGGCAGCCTTACGTGAAGTATACAACATACCGCTGGCTGGAAACCAACTGCCTGCACCCACCGTGGCTGAGGAAGTGGAAATGGCAGCTGATGCGGAGCAGATGATTGCTGCTACCAGAAGCACTCATCAATCGTACTGTGGTAGTCGTACGGAGCACTGGACCATCGTTTCTAGCAAGCACAAGGTCAACGCAGCGAGAGAGACCCTCAGCAACCGCTACTGTGACGTCCTTGCATCGTTCAGGCGTGGTCAACACGTTCTTGCTGTTGACCGTATTCGAGAGTGAGCGGATTACTTTTCCTGTCGAACTTTTGTTTGTGGCAAACTCATCATGTAGTGTCTGATGTGCATAACAGATTGAGCAAAGCGCGTCGTGAACACCGCGATGCCCAACGTCAGTGGGCTCACGACTACTTCCTGGCGCACGAAGAGCATCTAAAGTAAGTCTGTGTAGATATATCTATTGGCGCATGTTTCTCATCTCAATCGAATGTGCATTTTGTTTTTGTTGCAAAACAGACACCAGCGGCCAATTGATCTGCACGGTATGATTGTGATGGAGGCCCTTTGGGTGGCTCGTGAAGCTATCGAGTACTGCCAGACGCATCGAATTCGTCGATGCTTGTTGATCTGCGGTGTAGGTCACCATTCGATCAACGGCAAACCACGCATCCTAACAGCGCTTCAGCTATCCTTAACCCGACGGCAGATCGCATCTCGCGAGCTTAATGGCGTGGTGACGGTGTTTCCACTCCGTTCAACGGATTCGACCTGATCAATATTGCGTTCGACTGACTATGTTTTCTACACTGACCACGATCTATCTCCAAGCATCGACTCGTGTAGATTCAGCTTGTTTTCAAACCGATCACAGCTCTTCTGTTGGATATTTGCTAAGATTTTTGGGAAGCACAGATCAGTTTCTGTCATACGCTTACCCTGAAGTGGCTTGTGCTTGAACCCTCCTGCTTTTCAGAATAGTGGCTCTTTGAATAACTGTTTGCTGTCGCTTTCTCTTCCAATCAAGTAACGCACAGTGAAGCGAGAAAGCGACAGCAAGCATTTGATCGTGTAGATTACTCGTGAATATAATGCTGAGTTTTATTTGACTCTAGGCAGTCTCGATGATGCCGATACGAATCCTCATCACTATAGAAGATGAGGTGACCGATCAAGTACAGTAGCAATGTCTTGATATGACGAAAGAATTCGCAAGTGATTACAGTGAGGCATACCGTAACGGGCAGGCGATACTTTGGTAGCAACTTTGTGAATGTAGCAGATCATCTATTTTGTGCGAGCTTGGGTACAGCATCCCACTCTATGCCTACACAATCCTTCCCTTTCGTTAAATGACATCATGTGGGCAAATCAACCTCCACATGCATCAATCTTCAAAGTCGCAACAGGGCAATGTCGTTTGGAAAATATGGCACCAAGATGATAGTTAGCCATAAAGATGGGAACGCACAGTGCAATGCCTGGCCGAATATGTCTGGATCGAGGTCAAAAATGGGCGACAATCCATACGCGTGCGTACCATAGTACGCGTTTTATATCCGCTACATAGGAGCTGTTAGATCAGGAAGCAAAAGATCTTCCCCATGCATGCAACCATATCATTCCTCAATTTGCTCTTGATCTTCAATCACCGCTTCGTATATTGTCAAGATGACTATTAAGCTCTACGCCAACCTCGTTAGCCAACCCGCTCGTGCAGTCGAGTGGATCTTGCGTCTTAAGAAGCAGGACCACGAGTTGGTGGTCATGGATTTCGGCAGCCCCATTTTCAAATCGGCTGAGTTTCTAGCCTTGAACCCCAACGGACTGATCCCGGTCCTGCAAGATGGAGACTTTTCAGTGTTTGAAGGGAACGCCATCATGCAATACCTGGCTGAGAAATTTGGGTGGACGGATTTGTACCCGACCGATGCGAAGGCCCACGCCAAGGTGAACCAGTATTTGCACTGGCACCACACGAACGTTCGTCTTCTCACGCTCAAGGTGCTCGTGCCGTTGATGCACTCGAAACAAAACATTGCCACCCCCGATGAAGCCGTGCTGATAAAGGACGCTTCGTCCCTCATTACGAAGCAAGCGGAGCTCGTGGAGAAGTTTCTAGTCAAAGACTTTGTGGCCGAGACGGACCAGCCGACGATCGCTGACTTTGCTGCCTATTGCGAGTTCGTGCAGATCGAATTCATGGGTATCAATGACTTTTCCAAGTACCCCAAGCTTTCTGCCTGGCTGAAACGCATGAAGGCTTTGCCGCACCACGACGAGGTCCACGAACCGTTGGACCAGGTCTTTACTACCATGGAACTCAAGACTAAGGCGAAGCAATAAGATACTCGTATTCTCGCATGCACTGGAGCTTTTACAATGCTGCTACAGTTAAAGACAAATGCTATGTGATAATCGTACAACTTGAATAAAGCTTCGTCCCATTTGTCTCTCGTCGCACGTATTGACGCCTAACGGTGTTGTCCTCAAAAGACTCTTTGTTCAGTACCTCCTTTGACATGACGATGCTCAAGCTCTACGCAAATTTAATCAGCCAGCCAAGTCGTGCGGTTGAGTGGATTATGCGTGTGAAGAAACTGGATCATGAGCTTGCTTTGACTACGCATGGTAGTCACACGCTCACATCTGCCGAGTTTGTAGCTTTGAACCCTAACGGCCTTATCCCAGTGCTGCAAGATGGAGACTTTACATTGTTCGAGAGCAATGCTATTATGGTGTACCTGGCTGAGAAGTTTGACTGGCTGGACTTGTATCCGAAGGATATCCAGGCACACGCCAAGGTGAATGAGTATTTGCACTGGCACCACACGAACGCACGTCTGATCACGTTGAAAGTGCTGCTTCCGCTCAAGCGTATAAAGCAACACAAACAGTATGAAGATGACGCTGTGCTGGTAAAAGAAGCTCCGACACTGATTGGAAATCTGGTCAAGTTGATGGAGAAGTTTTTGGTAAAGGACTATATCGCCAATTCCGATGAGATCACGCTCGCGGACTTTGCTGCGTACTGCGAGTTTGTGCAGATTGAACTTATGGGCGTCTTCGATTTCACCGAGTATCCAAAATTCTCAGCGTGGATGCAGCGCATGAAGAAGGTACCGCTGCATGATGAGATGCATGCCACGCTGGACGAGTTCCTATCTGATCTTAAGCTAAAAACCAAGGCCAAGGCCAAAGAAAAGTCTCTGGCGAGCTCATAAGAGTACGCAGCAGGTGTAGCTCACGGAGGGAGGAAGAAGGCTGCAGATTAATGCTTTATTAACGAGCCTAACAGATTCAAAGTTCTCTGTTTGTCAATTTAGCTTATTAACGGTGCCAAGCACGTCACATTTACCTTCTAGCCGCTCCCGACGACGGTAACAACCCATATAGACATAATGACACTTATATTTCCACCTCGGAGTGAAGCTTCTTGTAAAGTGCTTCGAGCTCTCGAGCTACCTCCTTCTTTTCGTCGAGGTCCGTCTCCGGTTGCGCTTCCAATTCGTGGCGTTTATTGGTCAGCTCTAGGATCCGTTGATACAGCTTCACGACGGTTGTCTTGGAAGCATCCGATCGATACTTGGCGGCCGAGGCACCAGCGTTGGCTGGATTCACATCACTATCGCCCATGGCGCTGTAATCCTGGCTACTTGAGTCCACAGACAAACAAATACTTTCCTCCGTAGGACGTAGATCCTCCGGACGCAGCAACGAACCGAAACTGAGAGCCAACTCATACATGGAGTCAAGCCCGTCCTCATCGTCCGCAACGCTCACCGTTCGCTGTCCCAAGTTGGTGGTCTGGGCCTTATTCACAAACGGAGGCAAGGATTCATCAGTCAGAGCGTCGTGGCCTTGCGAGTGTGTGCTGTTGTCCGGGCTACAGAAAAATGATGGCAGCCTTAGACCACGACCATTTGCTGAGTCTTCCAAGCTACTAGTTCGTCGGCGCCGGGGATTTGACGGCAAAGTCTTTGCCTTTTCCAGCTCAAAGTCAAAAATTGGAGCCTCTGTTGTGACTTGTTCACGAAATTTTGCCTCCTGCTCCGCCCATAGCTGCACTTGCAGTTGCTCCAGTTGCGTAAGTGGTCGATCAGTCGAAAGCGATGGAGGCAGCATTCTACGTGAGAATTCAACCTTCGGTTTTCTGCGTCTAGCCTGCTGTTGTTGTTGTACTGGATACGACGCTGGGTCTCTTTCATATTTATGACTGACTCGACCAGGTTTCTCCATCTGCTTCGTGTGTCGTGCTAAGTGGCTCGACGTGAGTAACGAAGGGTACATGCCCGAGGTAGCGCTACCGTAATTTGACTCGCTGTATTCGCCGCTACTAAATGAGTCCTCTCGTTCCGCGCCGTACTTATTCGGTTCCTGTTGAAGCTGGCAGCGATGCATCAGTGCCTCCTGCTGTTGTTGCTGGCGCTTTAAGAGTCGCCGTTTGTTCTGCTGCTGCTGCAAAGCACGCTGTTGACGCTGGAGTGCTCGCTTCTGCTCGTCGTCGCGATACTGCGGAGGCGAAACACCATAGGTCTCGTGGTCGTACATGTCTGGATTCCTCGGGTCGTATCTCCTGTCGTCGCGCCTTCTTTCGCACAACGGAGGTTCGTCATACTCACTAAAGTCGTTCGTGTAGTCTAGGCCCACATCAGCATAGTCAATACTATTTGTACGCTCGAACTCTGCATCTGAGTCTTGGAAGCTGCTATTTTGGCTGTATATCTCTTCGTAGCTATTGCTGTACGGTCCTCGTTCACCAGAATGCTGACGATAGTCACTACGGCTCTCATATTCATCACTGTCAAGACTGTATTTGCTACGATGACGCGGAGACGAACCCTTGTCACTTCTTGTATTGTACTGGTAGCCTGGAGCACGCACGCTCACCACAGGCACGCCGTCATCATTGACACTGATGTCTGAGTACTGCTCGCTGGGCGGCAGGTCCTCAAATACTGATGGGTCCGTGCTTTGAGCACACCTTGTGCAAACGCGAATCTTTCTAGCCCCCTGATTAGGAATCAACACCTCCCACTCCATACTGCACGCAGAAGCACATACTACTTCACCACACTTGCGGCATCGTGCCTTCCGTGTAATCAGTCCAAACTTGGCCGAGCATAAGTTACAGCGCTTACGTTGGCTTTTAAGTACAAGCTCTAGATCTCCAAGGAAACGTTGCGTACCAAGTCGCCTTCGCGTGATTAGATTCTGTAAATCTGCAATGCTTGATAGTCTCTTCTTCTGGATCGTCATGTACAGTGCACTTGGTACCTTTACGCTGCTCTTCATGTTGACCTGTGCACTGAATATAACGTCCACCAAGCCAGGTCTCTCACTCTCTACAAACACGTAGCCCGTGTGGTAATAACTGCCGCGAACAAGGCCGTAGTCGCTTAATTCCGGACAACAAGGTAGCTTAATAGAGTGGTAAGAACGCACCCAGCCTCGACGGCCACTCACGTCCATAAAAGTACTTTGACACTCCACCGTAAGAAAGTCGCGGTTTTTCATTAGTTTCGATGGCACGTCCATGGCAAACCACTTGACGGTGACCTGATTAGCGTTAAGCATCTTGCTCGCACCTCTACGATTCTTTCCAGTGTTATTTGTGGGATCGTTCAGCAGAACTGGGTCCTGCAGCGCGTATAGTAATTGACTGTCCAATATGTCGGCGTCCCAAGTAACACATTCAGCGACCTTCTCGTCCGTCGAGAGATCGAAAAAGTCAGCAACCTCATCAAGTGTAGATTGAATCGTGGTCGCCCCACAGCCGTACGTAATGGATTCCCCCACGACACTTTCGGGATATCGAGCTTCACCCTTGTACATTTGCACTCCTCGATATGTACCTGCTTCCTCCCATCGCACGGGTCCTTTATTGCTACGTGTAGCATCGACCAGAGCTTGAGCTGACTCTTTGGCTTTCCCGACAAGATGTTGCTCCTCACGTTGCGTGAGCTCCGGGCACTTGAAAAAGCGCGGCGGTAGAGGCAACGATTTGGTCATGACTTGACAAGAAGTTGAAAGCAATCACGATTGGAATATGCACAAGTCCGACAGCAAGAGGGGGGGGGAAGTGCGGGAATTGGGGAGTGGGGAGTGGACTGGGAATGGCAGTAACTGACTTTTACACACTAGTGTGTGTCTTGTTGTCATGCACCAGAGAAAAGACTGAACTTGTAGCTGGTCAAGCGCCTGGCCGCAATGAGAATAAGCGACGCTGATTCTACTTGGTTTGAGGGCACGCCTCGTCTAATCAGTTGAGTCGCATGCAGCAGATGAATGCTCATCTGTTTCTTGTATCGAGTGTCGTCTGACAAGGCGATGGACACTAATGCGATGCTAATAGCGTGTCATGTCTGACACGATTCAAGTTGGTCGACTTTTCGAAAACTGCTTCATGCGTGTAGTTAGTAGCTCAAGGCGAGGATCACCTTATGCGATTTTACGAGAAGTCACTGGTGAAATGACACTGTAAGTGCCAGTCTCGAGACGATGTGGTCCGACGTCGGGGGCCGTAACCCAATCATTTACAAAGTCCTTACTGAAGTGCTAGTTGCATAACGTGCGACTTTATCATGGCGTCGTCTCTCATCTTCTTTGTCATCAAAGTGGGAGGATACTGTACAGATTGCAAGTAACGCAAGCACATGTACATCAAAGTTTATCGTCTTGATAAAGTGCGCTGACACGAACGCTACCAGGACTCAGTGTGGGAAAGTGTGTGGCAAACAGCAGCTTTACAGCAGACGTCAACTAATCTCTGGGCTCATAAGGAACGAGTTCACCGCGTATCATGTTTGGGGGTCGTTTATAGAGTGCCAGTGAGGCAACTGACTCTCTTCCATCCAGCAAGATAACAATGGCCGCACGCTCCAATGCTGGCTAAAGCTCATCTGCCACTGGACAAGAGAACGATGACGGCTTGGACGACTCCAAAGCTTCCTTGCAAACAGGGCAAGCAGACGCGTGCCAGGACTATCCAAGGTGTTCCAAGGACAGCTCACCATACACCACCGAGACGATGTTGCCGCATACGTCGCCGTGTGAAAACGCATATGGCACATCTTGTGCAGCGTTTACATCACCAGCTTATGGATACAACGCAACCAAGTAGCTGACGTGCCCATCGCCGGCAGCCTTCATGACTTTTGGGATACCAGCATGAGGCCTCTTCAAGCCGCCGGCGAACAAATACACACCACAAGGGACCCGTCTGATACTTTGTCATGTGCCTATAGCCATACAACTCCGAGATTTGTCACCGCAGGTGACAAGCCCTACCGGACTAGAACGAGAAATCGGCGTTGCTAAGTAGGCTTAGGATTCTTTAGACATCCTGCAACCATAAAGGGTGATATCGGCCTTGTCTGCCCCTCTCTTTCTTATCTTCTTGGTGCTCTGGAAGCTCCTTGATTTTGTGATCATGTCTCTGCATGACGTT
Organism: Peronospora farinosa; assembly: GCA_947646735.1. Lineage (NCBI taxonomy): Eukaryota > Oomycota > Peronosporomycetes > Peronosporales > Peronosporaceae > Peronospora > Peronospora farinosa. Next base: position 166,312 of record CANTFK010000991.1, read on the forward strand.
GCAAACATTAAGCCGGCATGAACATGGAATATGTATGCAGAGTTCCAAAAAAGCTGGCAAATCTCCTGGCGCCGGAGGATAAAAGGCGCCAGCCTCTTTCGGCACCCATTTGACACTTATCGGGATTTGTACTTAAAAGGTTCACTTGCTGGAACAATGCAGTCAATATGTATGTATCAGAAGTTAAGGAGTCAAAGAATGCTGTCTACAGCTTCATTTAGCCTAAGTAAGCCTTTGCACGACATATCGACATACCCAAGTTACCTAACGTTCATGGCTCACAAAAGTGCACTGTACATGTAGCAGTCACCATGTCTGCTTGCAATACCGTAAGTTGCGCTGTAATGCTGCTTTGGCCTATCGCCATCGAACACAACGCGTCCATGTCAGACGTAGCAGTTCGACATGGTTCCGTGTCGCAAAATAGCCGCTAACGACTGCAAACTACCGCCCTTTGCTATGCAGACTTGCGGACGAAAACTCAGCTTTTGATAGTTGAATACTAGCGACCATATCGAAGAAAGATGAATTTGCTCGGTGATGGTTCATATCTACCCTGTAGTGCTAGAAGGGGGTAAGATGGCCGCTAAGAAATTTAAGATACCTCCAACTTAAACCACTGGCAACGTCTCGAATCGTTCGCTTTTGGCGCCGTGTTTGACGTTCTCTCCGCTCAATATCAGGTATACGACACCTGGCGGTAACGGCGATCGTCAAAGTTGTCATGAAGGCTACAATGGCACTACGGGAACAGGCAAGTCGCACATAACGGAAAACTAAAGAGCCAACCAACTCATAGCGGCAAAGGGTAAAGCTAAATCTGTTCAATCATTTGTAAATGAGGTTCATTGCAGACAGAACATGTGTAGTTAGGGCGTGCGCTGTCTTCAAGATTAATTTTGTGAGCTAGGTAACGTTGTTTCTGAATGTCAAGTTCAGATTCATTGAAGCTCACGAGACTCATTAGGTGACAGTGTAACGGGTTATCTCTCATCTAAAAGACCCGATCCTTCATTGTAGATCTAACAGAGTATCGCAACCTTCTTTTCACGCTGTTGTAGTGCTTCGTGCTTTGTGATTGCCGTAATCTGGTCAATGAAATGGATGCTGCGATTGGTCAACAACAAGCTGTTTATTGAAGAAGATCGCCTCTCGTTCAGTCCTGAGCACTATTGAACTGCTATAGTGATCACCTAGATGTGCTTCATGCTTTTTGCTGTTCCAATACAACATGTGTTGCTATGACAGAGTCAGATGTTTAGCCACAAGAGCTGAATGGGTTCACCTACTGCATATCAGCAAGCACGCCCTTACCAAGCATCTATTGTGCTCCAGGCGAACACATCGGTCTTCAGGGTTTAATACATGCTGGCTCCTTGATGAACAGACAGAAGACGCAAAAGCGTTTTGTCTTCTTTATCGTGTCTAACCAAAATAAACTTTATAAAAGGCAGGCTATTCGTATCGTTGCTTAGGAAACCATAGGAAAAGGGCATGTCTTCGCTTCTGCACCATCGAGGGCACTAAAGTCTGATCACCAGTTTGGTGATGCCAGAATCAGTAGTGCTCGATCGCCGGTCTTTGGTGGTGCGTGGCGAGGAAGCAGGTCACTTTGCCACCCTGTAAAACTTTTTAGAAAAAATCCTCCGAGTTCTCTCTATGCATCGGTGTATGTCTGTCCGTAAAGCTCTTGTCCATCATAAGTGCAACACGAGCGGCCAGCATCTACGACTTTTGCTAAGCTAGACATTAGAAAACTGTAAGGTATAATAGAAAGAGAAAGAGACTAAAGACCTGCTCATTATACGTCACCTTGTTACGTGTTGTTGTTACCTTGTACTGCAATCGGAAAAGCAAGATCAAAGCTCTCACATTATATTCTTTTCACCAGCTTGTATTCCTTCTGACGAGCCTCAGTAAGATTGGTGGTCTTCTCGTGAAGAACAATGTCATGCCGGATCAATCCTGAGCGCTCTCCTTCGTCATCACGAAATATAGGCGTAGCTTCTGGGTCTACCACCAAATTCTCGCTGCTGATAGCATCAATGTCATCATCTCCTTTATGACTAATCCAGCGCGAGGCAAAGCCACCGGTCACCATTACCGAGGTTGTGACCAATAGCAGTGCTTCAAGGTGAGATGGAGGACCCATGAGAAAACCGTTTACGAATTGCGCTGTAATGGCAGCAAGTCGGTTTGAGCAGTTGACCATCGAGATACCTGTCGTTCGTAGCTCCTGTGGGAAGTTTTCCGCCGACAAGACTCCGAACTGAAGGATATACGCAGAAAAAAGTAGCTCAGATTAGAGGTAATTTTCAGTTCACATGTCGCTTATACGGTCGAATACGTACCCCATTCCAGGCTGCCGTAGTGCATGCGTTGAAAAGACACGAGATTACGACAATGATAATCTTAGATCCTTCCACGTTGAAGGCAAACAGCAGCGCACAGAAGCTCGACATGAAGAGCGAGCAGGATAGCAGGCGCTGGTGGCCGATAACATCAATCAGGTACAAGCTACCACAATTAGAAAGTAAGTCATCAGCACCACGATTAGGTAAAAAGGCACCAGCACTCTCTCTTCAATGCAACTCACCTGACAATGTTACCCGGTAGATTAGCACCAGCAAACAGGAATGCGTTTTTAAAAGGATTTGCGAGACCAGCACTTTGAAATAGCTTTGTGATCCACGTCGACAGACCATACGAGCCAAAGCTTAAAGAGAAACCGCACAACATCAATAGCAGGGTAGGCCCTGCGTTTGGTCGCTCAAACAAACGTGCTACGACGCGCAAGCTATCCCAGCTGCAAACGACATTGTGCGAGGATGCCGAGTCTTCCGTATGTGGCTTCTGCTGCAATGCTAACGGAGAGCTTCCCTCTATTTTTTGCACCATCTTTGCACTTATAACGTCTTTGACACTAGAAAAGCTGATTTGAATATGACATTCACTTTGATGCACATCGTGAATATACTGCAACACTGATGTTGCACCCTGTGCATCCCCTTTACTTGCCAAAAAGTGCGGACTCTCGGGAACATACCACCACGCCAGCATAAAACACGTAAGTGACGGTAGTCCAACAATTCCGGCAAACCAGCGCCACGAAAGGTGCAATATTTGTTCACCATTACTGTACTTGCCTAGCATGATCCACGCCGTGCCTGCCGTCAACACAGCACCCACCATCCAAAATGAGCACAAAATTGTAACGTATCGTCCTCTTGACGATACAGGAACATGCTCCAGACACAAAGCAAAGAGTACAGCAACTGCTCCACCCACACCCAAACCGGCCAAAGCCCGAAAGAAGATAAGCCACGTGATATTTGGAGAAAAAGCCGATAGAAAAGCCGCAATGGCATTGATGGCTAATGTTGTCAGCAATACTGGTTTACGACCATAGATATCTCCAGTTATACCCCCTATTAAACCTCCACCTAACATGCCAACAAATACTGCAGCAGTTAATAGACCTACACACAAATATCACAATAACATTATTATGTTTCGTAATAATTTTTGGATCAAATCTAGATTTTTACAACATACTGGATTCCCACGGCGTCATCGCCCCTTCCGATTCTTCATATACTGTCAAAATGTAGCCAATTGCAAGAATTTCTACGGCATCCGCAACATTTCCAAATCCTAAAATTCTACAAAATATCCACAACTAAAATTTAGAATTTTAGAATATTGCACAACAAGCGTATTTTTTGAAATAAAAGATCTTGACTTACGTAACAACACGATATTGATGAAAACCACAGCCAATACATTCCATCTCATCATGCACAGCCTTTTTTAACGCTTTGACATTATCAACAGTTACGATGTGGTTTGTCAAGGAACCTAATGTCGTAGCAGACGTGACCGGCTGAGCCATGCGTCCGTCTCTTTGTCTTTATTTTAGATGAAAAACATCTAGATATTTCTGAGTCTGAGTCTACAATATCTTTAAACTCAATCAAGTATACACGGTCTTTTCAGCCAATCATATGCGGTTTTGCATCCTCTCTCCCTTAAAGAAACAAATACCGTATCAGCAGTACGTGGTCGTAATCTTCTGATCAGATTCCGTGTGTCTGTGCTCTTTTTCATTGCCACTTTACGCGCTTTCATCTATTGCAACACAGTCTCTTGTCTGTCTGTCTGTGCACATATTTGTTTGGTCTCGTATTTTCGCTTTGTCGTACAAGAAACAGCTAAAAACAATGCACGCATGGCGTTCGCTATCTCGTAGCATTTTAGTGTTTACAAATGTGCTTTTCCTGCTACTTGGATCAGTGCTTGTATCTATTGGAGGTAGGGCTGTCATTTTCTTTATTATTTTCTGCAACAATTAGCTGAATAGCTTTAAAATTGAGCTCAATACGATCATTTGTCACTAATTGGACCTCTATGCTATCTTCTTACACTATCATAGGTTACATGGCGTCATTACCGGCACTTACAGAGTTTTCAGACGGTGGCGTCGCCTCTTCTGTCATCACGTGTGGCTCACTGATCATTGTGATGGCGTTGCTGGGCTGCTGTGGGGCCCAATGGGAGAGCAAAGTTTTTTTGTTCCCTTATGCCATCTTAGTACTAGTCTCGGTCGTCGCACAACTGTCACTGGCTGGTTTCCTGACCCATGTGCACAGTTCATTGGTGGAAGTGGCCAAACATAACTTTGACCTGTCGGTGCTAGCACCAGCGGATCAGGAAACGCTGCACTGGATCAACCGAAGATTCAAGTACGTTTACTACGGCTGTGGCGTTGACGTGGACATCGACCTGACGGGGACACACAGTCGACCGCTCATTGCTTCATGCTCCAATCCGGAATTTACCTGGTTTGCGGCATTTGTCGAGGAAAATTGTCCCATTGGACACAAGCAGCTACAGACTGGTAGCAACTTCCTTAAGTGTGCTGGACCGAGTTTTTCGCTAAGCAATGCCATGACAGAACACACATTGCTGTGTGCGTGCGAAACACGTATGATCTCGTGGGTGAACGACCAGTCTCTGCTTGTGGCTGTTTTCGTCTTTGTCATTGTGACGCTGGAGATCATGCTCGTGGCTTTGTCGTGCTACATTATGCACTCGCGCCGCTACCGTCGCTATGGGTACCAGGAGATCACGATGCCCGTGCGGCAGCAGCCGTATAACCCACACCCGCGGAACTATTTTGGCCAGCAGGCAGGGCAAAGTCAACCGCTCAACTTTCACCCAACATACTCCTCGTACGGGCCGACAGGGGGAGAAAATCCTTATGCTGCCGCCGCCACGGGTGGCAAGGCCAAAAAATCTACCCAATACGTGTAGTGTAGACTAGTTGGACTATGTTTGAAATAGGATAAGTGCGCAATTAGCTGCGAGATAGCTATGAGACTCCGTTGGAAAAGGGTCTAAAGTTTACAAGAATTGAACGCTCTGCACATTGAGTAGATCTTGAGTCGGTGTACTTGAAGTAAAGCGTGTGCAACTTGCAACCAGCTTGCTAGCAAAGGATTCCTCTTCGTGTTGACTAACTGGCTTGCACAATTGCAGAGGTCCATGTTTGTCTCCATCCACTCCGTTCATATTGTTATGAGACACATGAGTCAACATCTTCTACGTAACTTTGAAACGCTACATGATAGAGAGTGCTCGATATTTGCTTGATTGATAGCACAACAATAACAACAATTCATTTCATCTTGTCCACTTTAACTTCCAAGTCTTTCTTTTTACTATCCTGACACAAGGATTTGACTGTCCTGCAACAAATGCTTGTCTTCAATTTATCTTCCTGGATTTCTTAGATGGTCTTGCCGTATGTTCATTGGGACGATCTGGAAGAAAACGAGTAATCGTGGTACATAAACGGCACGGAGGTGTAGTTTTTCAAAGCCGTAGCATGGTACAAATACACCAGTCCAACTGTCAGACTGCATAGCCAGCTACATCCCACACAATTGGAGCACCCACAACTCGTGTACGTCATCCGGAAAGATATCAGCCATAACTCCCCATGCCAACGGTCCGAGACTTGAACTAAACGTTGTAACGTAGAGTGCATGTAAAGACGATAGCAAGCGCAGGCACATGGCCAGATAGTGCAGCCGTCATGCCGACTGCACTTCAAAACATTACCGCCAATCCGCACAAGATGAGCATGCGATTACCCACACGCGCAGCTAGCAACCCGCAAAACAAGGACGGTAGGACATTCACAAAATTGACTAGCAAGACATCGATGCGGCCGTCTGCGAGTCCCGCCTGCTTGAAGATTCCAGACGAGTAAAAGAAGACAGCATTAACACCCGTGAGCTGCTGGGTTCCAGCCACGCCAATTGCTACCAGTAGCTGCCGAATGAGTGCAGGTGATAACAGTCGGGTGACGTTGCGCTGCTTGGGTGTTTCTGGAGACATCGACATCGCCAAGTCTTGCATCGGCATGACATACTCACTACCAATGCCCACTCTAGGAGCCGCTTCGTCCTGGTCCATCCAGGTCTTTATCAAATGCACGTTCTCCGAACCATAGAGATGAGCCAGCGCTAGCTCGGCAAGCACCGGCTGACCTGCCATCAACAACCACGCGGGGCTTTCCACGAGAACAAAAGGTGCCAGTCCCAAGAAAAGCAATGCCAGTACAATAGGGAATCCTGCGATATACCTCCAACCAGTACTAGTGCTGGCGAAGAAGAAGGTGATCGCAACAAGTAGATGACCCAATGTGATGGAAATCTGGAAACACACACCCAACTTGTTCCGGAGGTGCGGCGGACAGATTTCGCCGATAAATCCAGGGATAACATCGGTCGAACCACCAGCTGCAATGCCTGCAAAGACACGCCCAACGGTGAATATAGTAATGGTGCTGGAAGATGCCTGCACGACTCCACCTGCAAGCATGAAAAGGCAGTTTGCCATCATGGTAGGCTTTCGTCCAAACTTGTTGGAGGCACGTCCGGTCAAAAGACTGCCGATCATACCACCTACGATCCAGGAGCTGACGGCACTAGTCCACTCCATCCAGTTTTCTATATGAAGAGGTCGACGTTGCTGCTGCTATTGGTATTTCTATTGCTAAGACAATATGTCGATTTTTAATGATCTATAACATACATTTGCAACGCGTGGTGACATTGTTACAGTATCTAGGGATACAGCACTATTGTGGTCCCGTGCTGACGAATAAATAAGACTCATTTAGAAAAATTAAAACCGACGAATCGTCCCAGTAGCTCATATGACTACTGGGACATCACGTCGGCTTTTTCCCGGCATTTTACCGGTAAAAAAATAAAGTTATCCATTTCAATAATTGCTCCCTCGTCCGAGTGCTGCAACCACCTCATTGAAGTGACTCTATAAATCTGAATAATGCCTCGATACCACCAGCTATTGGACGCACAGAAGGGTCGCTGCGCCGTGGCTTCCGTTGCAATCCAGGCCGGATCCTGTATTCTCCGAACATCTGCCATATGTGCTGTGCCTTTCTCTTCCTGTGGATGGTGTTTTACTACCCAAGTCCCTCTTTCTCGCTGTACAGGCTGCCGTAAGGTTTGCTATTGCTCTCGAACGTGTCAACAATACGACTGGTCTCAACATCGTCGCGAATGCTCGGCTTGGCGCTCTATTCCATATACTTCCACTTTACCTACTGTTTTAATAGTGAGTCGACTTGCCGCCAAGCTTTTTCTGGGCTCTGAAGCGAACGAGGAAGAGAAGAATCAGGTGTTGAAGCTACGTCATCATTTAGACGATCACTCGAAGGCTAAACTTCAACAATTCAAAGAAATGACGCAGTTAGTACTGCTGCTCTTAGCACAATATAAAGTCGATGGTAAACAGCCAATTACGAGCTTTAACAAGCTTCAGAACGATCTAGAGACGGAGATATTGAAGTTATTTGGTCTTGTGAATTGCAACGCATTCTCGCTAGCAAACGACGTAACAAACGAGGCACTGGGCATCGGGATATACCCAGACGGTGCGCTGTTTAATCATGACTGTGACCCAAACTGTATTGTGAGTTTTAAAGGACGAGAAATGCTGGTGCATGTGGTAAAAGATGTTGGAGTGGGGCAAGAGCTCACGGTCTCATATATTGAGTTGCTGCAGTCGACGAAGGCAAGACGCAGCGAGTTGAGGGAGTCGTATTTTTTCGACTGTGAATGTCTACGATGTCAAGCTGGTAGGAAGGAGGAGGTGGAGGATGACTGGTATCTGAATGGACTGGTATGTAGTAGCAAGAAGGGCAATACTTGCGGAGGTGTTGTCGTGGTAGAAAAAGCCAAAGACGGTAGCGTTAGTAGTGCGACGTGCAAGATGTGTCGTACTGAGCGAGATCGAAAAGAGATTGAAAGGTTGGAAAGGCAGCTAAAGGAGCTTGAAACGCATAAAAACTTTGCATCTGAACAGGATAAATGGCAGTTGTATCAACAAAAATGGGAAATTGTAACGCTGCAACTACGGCTTCATCCGCAAAATTCACGTGTAGCTGTGATGGCCCGTACGATTGGTAACTTTCTCTTTGGAGCGAAGTCGCCGGGTTTGCAACGCCTGGCACTACCTTTCTTCTTGGCAGAGCTACGTGCAGTGGAGTGGCTGCTTCCAAACACAAAACTTCCGTCACGGGGTTTACTGCATTTTCAAATCGGCAAACTTTTGATTGAGGAAACAAAGACACCGCTCCGTTTTCTTTCACCTGCGAATCGAGCCAAACAGATTGAAAGCGCTGTAAATCATCTTCAGCAGTCCCTCTCAGTGTAAGTTTTAAGTCGAACTGTGCCAACAAAATTGTAGTTTTTTGACGAGGGCTGCGATATGTCTTTATCTCTTGTAGGTTGACGAGCGCGTACGGAAGTGATAGCGTTGCTGTACAATCTGCGCAATTGGTGCTAGATGAGGTTCAACGCACAGCTGACCAGCTTCTTTAGCTTCGTATTTGCTACCCATTGTAGTACGGGTCGATCTCTTTTGCTTTGCATCGATAGCAGCCACGTAGAATTCTTCAGCCATGAACTCAGTCAGTGTAACGGGGTGAGTCCGTTACATAATATTGACATTTCTATGAAGTGTGAATAAAAATAGGGAGTTAGCTATATTCTCACCCTTTTTCCTTAAATTCACACCCATTTCATTTTAAAAATATATATATGAATAATCTAGGGGAGATGCTATTATATTCACACCCTTCACATTTTGGGAATATCTATATAAATAGCACCCTCTAAAAGTATGGATCTAATAAACAATTGAAGAGTAATTTCCTTACCATTGCGTTGTGTGGCTAATCCAAATGTCATTGCTCATGAAAGTCAATTTTTGTTAGAGCCCCTTCCTGTTAGTTTCCGTTAGCTTGTGAGCGCAAGGGAGACCCATGGTAGAGGTAATCACCATGGTGCAACAAGCTCTCTGCTCTGCTTTTCCCTCAGATTTTTCGAGACAATTTTTGAGCGCACAGGCTAAAATCTTTTCAGATACTGAAGCAAAAATTGATGGCAACTTGTTTGAATGACGCACCTTCTCTCTGCTGCGCTGCGTTTCTTCACATTTACGCTGCAAAAGTATATTTGCTGAACACTGACAGCAAGTCCCCTGTTGACACTTACCAAAAAGTTTAATGTAAGCATAAGCGCCTTCAACCCGAGATGTAGCTTTGTTGCCGAAATAGAGATACTTTAACGTCCAAGCTTGTACAAAGCGCTCCTTTTATAAACGCCACGTATTTGAGAGGAATTTGAAAAATGTCGGTTTACTTTTTAAACCGTGTGACAGCTCTTCCCGCTTTTTTCATTTTCCACTTCTGTGTTAACCACAAGGAGCAAACACCCCAGTGTTGGGGGAATTAGTCCCCCACCTGGTGCAGCGGTAACGCACCCACCTGATGACCCAGCGGTCACGGGTTCGATTCTCACTCGCGCAAGACTTCAGATTCATGGATCCATTCCTCGTTCATCTCAAATTGATTTTTGCATTTGGCCAGGATGTTCTTTTTAATGTGCCATATGCACAGCACGATCTTTCACAATAACAACTGGCATGTCTCAGGTGTCCAAATAGTAGCAAGTTTAGATAATGCCCACACGCATTCATTATGCTTCTCTACCTTCAAAAAGCAGAAGCCGAGCGAGAAATAAGTATTGAAGTTTGTCATACCTACGATGTAAAGTAAGGGGAGCTGGTACTGGTTTGCTTCGTATGTACAGTCCATAAGCGCATCAGGATAATATTGGCGACTAGCTTTAATACTTTCATGGTAAGCAAAGAAAAGAGAGGTAATTGTTCTATGTTAATCACATCGGTGAATGTGAATACATTTGGACGATTGTAAGTATAGCGGAGCGACACAGCTCTTTAGCCAGAGGAAGACTTTAGGCTGGGCCTCTTAGTTCTAGAGAACTAAATAGAGTTGAGGCTAAAAGCCACTTAGTTCTAAAGAACTAATTAAACGACTTAAAGTCACCCTGTTCTAAGGAACGAGGAGGGACTTTTAGTCTGCAAGCAATAAGCTTAAGGTTCAGAGAACCAACGCACAGAGTGCAAGAGCAAGCTAGAAGCTTAAGGTTCAGAGAACCAACGCACGAAGTGCACAAAAAACAAGTCAGAACGACTTGCGATCTTAAACTCAAAAGGAGAACTGATTATATTTATGCATTAAGATTTTATGAAAAGTCCTACTCTAAGTGCCCTACACTAGATTACTCACTATATAGTAATTATAATATGAAGACTTTTGCTATTGGACGATGTATCGTCTAAATATCTGTGTATGATGTACTTAGTATAGCGTTATCGATCATCGAATTCTAATCGATAGGATACGGTATTACCGAATATCGTATCTTAACGCTCAAACTCAAAACCTCTCTAAAGAGAAGTATAATAATGCATTATATGCAATAAAAGGAAAATTCAACCGTAAACTTTCGGAAAGACGCTACAACCGTCGTGTAACCCCGTTACACTCTCCCCCACCAGACTGACGTTCCCATAGAATGTCATCCGACATCTTTCCTCTCTGAGGTAGTGCTTTAGCGAACGTTTAAACCTCACGGTTTGTTCACGGCACATAACATGACGCCTCTTGGCAATGATTCACAGATTCTACGGGACCTCATCGAAGGCGACCTTGACGAAGCGGTTGATTACGAATGTGACACCGTCTTTGTGGAACCCGATGGGTCCCCTTTAACCACCCTTACGGGTGAACATGACAGTAATAATGCACCAAATTTGTTTCCAGGACGTGGTGCTGCAGATGCGCTAACAGCGTTACGGTACCCGCCTGAACTATCGTCAGCAGCGACGGTTACTAACCCACTCGACGAGCAGCAACAGCAGACCATCGACCAAGAGGAAGGTGCCAAGCGCCGGACGAAGAACATGGCGAGACTTCAGGACCACCGACAGTATAGGTTCAAACCACCTACAGTGGAATAACGCCTTAAGAAGGCATCTGGTCATTCCCTCTCTGGCTGGGCCATTGGGCCTGAGGCCATTTCACCCGAGGATGCTGCTACGCGAACGTCCCTTCGTCAACGCTATCTGGAACCTCATATCACTACGCAAATCCAATACCTGGAACGCCTCAACAGGCAAGTGCGCGGTGCGCCAGTTCCTCCCATAAAGGGCGTTCCCATCCTTCTGTTCGCGGGGGAAACCGAGGAAGAACAAGACACGGCTTTTAACCGCTGGGCGCATATGCGCGACGTTTAAGCAGCATGTGGGCTCTACGGGAAAGTGCCGACGTGGCAGATGTTCGTCTCGAACGAAAAATGCGTTACGATTACGCTAAACAGAAGGCCCGAAATTGTTGAAGTCTCAACGAACGCAATATGCGTCTGCTATCCAGCACTCCAGCGTTTCGGCTACACCTGTAGCCGCGAGTCCACGACAGGCCGAGGCCGATAACTTGCCTACCACCACCACTACTGGTGAGAAGCGTCACCGCCAACAGGCTGACCCTGCGCACGAAGCTTAATAACGTCCACGGCGTATGGACAATCCTGCCGAAGGGGAACCTCAAACTCCCATGAGTTCCACGACTCAGGATATCCCCGCCACTTCACCAGATGCTGGTTTTGACCATGCGGCGACGTTTCTGCAGAAGACTTTTTACATGGAACTGAAGGTTTCCCTGTCCATCAAGCAAAGCCGGAGGAGGCCGGTGTACCGACTCAAGCTTATGCCGAGCTACTTGAAGAGGTGCGGTCTCTCCGTGAGACTGTGCAGTCGATGCATACTCGCCTCAAATCGGTAGAGCAGAGTTGGAACCGAGTAGAGAGACAGCTTGACCTCTTGGTTTAAATTATCCGTCCTGCGGCAGTGCCGATGAGCTCGGCGCGAGCGCCTTAGCGTTCACTTGGGACGGATACCGATATGGCTTGAGCATGCCGACGTATAACACGGGGTGCGTACGCAATTTGCGCGGCAGATTAAGCGTATACGCTAAGCCTTTCTTGGACACGACCGTAAAGTGTCCGATAAAGCGCGGACGCAACTTCGTCTTAAAGACAGCAGATACTACATTGGTAGGTAGGTTTTTTGCATTAAGTAATACTTGGTCTTCAGCCTCATAATCATCAATACAACTTCTTCCTTTAGCATTATATATGTTTGGCTTGGCTTTCAGCCATTGCGTCTTGCACATGTCTTAAGACATTTAGTCGCGTTGCGAGAAACGTATTCACCTGTTTCGTAACAGTATTAGGGTTGACATCAGCAAGCCGATCGGCAACCTCTCCACCACCAAGCCTTGAACCGCTCGGTGGTAGTGCTAACGGAATGCATGGGTGTGTGAGGCCATTCACATAGAACGGAGTGTAGCCGGTAGAGGCGTGCAAGGAGTTATTTAGTGCAAACTAAACTACAGGGAGCATACAGATCCAACGCTTAGGCGTTTCAGCACAAACGCTGCGGAGGATATCTTCAACAACGCGATTTACGCGTTCGGTTTGACCATCGGTCTGCGGATGATCCGCTGTGAATATGTCCAAACGGGTACATAGCACCTGAAAAACGGTCTTCCAAAATTTACTCGTAAAACGCGGATCACGATCAGAAACAATTGCCACTGGCAAGCCATGTTGGCGAAACACCCGATCGATAAACAGCTCCGCTGTACCCATACCATCGATCGAATCTGGCACAGCCGCTAAGTGAGCCATCTTGCTCAAACGGTCAACAAAGACCACAATACCTGTGTTGCCATGCGAATCTTTCGGTAGGCCAAATACAAAGTCCATACTAATGGATTCCCAGCACCCAGTGGGAATAGGCAAATTATCCAGCGGCGCTGACGAATGGGGCGAACGATTCACCCGTTTACACATTTCACACGTACGCACATATGTGCTCATCCATTTATATAATTTGGGCCACCAGTAACTTTGGCATACTGCCCCATAGGTCTTTTCACGACCCAAATGACCACCGACGGCGGTGTCATGTACCTCATAGAGGATACGATACTACAGGTCCTCTTCGTGAGGAATTACAGTACGCGGAGGATCCGCCACATCTGTACAATAGTACAACAGCCCCTGGTCAATAGAATATTGATGAAGGCTCGCACATAATCGTGCCGACAATTTAATGTCCGTGTCTTTAAACTCATCACTGCCAAGAGCATGTAGCAACTCTATACAATGATCATCTTTAGCATACACCGATCGAACGAGATCAATAATAGAAGACGAAAACGTCGTAACATGAGCAAGCTCATAGTCAGGTCTGCGTGACAACGCATCAGCCAAAGCATTTTGCTTGCTCGGCTTATATTTTACCTCAAAATTATATTCGGCAAAGAATGACAACCAACCGGCCATTCTCTGCGAGAGATGCGGCGACTGGGTTGCAGTTCGTAAAGATGCATGATCGGTATAGATCACAAAAGGCTTTGAGCCAGCAGATGAACTCTGAATTTGACTAGATAATACTTCATCGCAAGTAGCTCTTTTTCATGAGCGGGATAGTTCTTTTCTGCAGCTTTCAGCTGGCGAGATTTAAAAGCGATCACACGCTCACGGACTTCATCATATGTTTGTAACAGAGCACTGCCAATGGCAAAGTCCGATGCGTCACAGACGACGCTAAACGGTCGGTCAGGGTCTGGCAAAGCCAAAATAGGAGCATGAAGAAGGTTAGCCTTCACCGCTTTAAAAACGTCTTCGTGTTCGGCACGCCAACACCATTCCACATCCTTTTCAAGGAGATTGGATAATGGCCGAGCCATATCAGCGTAATTTTCGCTATACTTGTGTAAGTAATTGGCAAGGCCAAGCCATTTACGCAAGTCCTTCTGAGATTGTGGAACAGGCCAATGACTATGGCTTTGACTTTGGCGGGATCCGCTCGTAGTCCTCGCTTCTCAATGAAGCACCCTAGAAAGGGAACTTCTTCGGCCCCGAAGATGCACTTAGATAAATTAGCAAATAGCTTATTAGTGCGCATGCACTCGAACACAGCTCGTAAATGAACAATATGGTTCTCAATATCTGACCGTCCATGTTCAGCACGGCTATGGACAAAAATGTCATCAAAGTACGTATGTGCATAACTTCGATGGTGTCGAAACAATTGCGTCACCAAACGGTTAAACGTAGACGGAGAATTCGATAGCCCCTACGCATCACCAACCACTCCCATAGAATACCGCTCGGAGTACTAACAGCAATAAGCGGAATATCGCTAGCTCGCATGAGCAATTGGTAATAACCATCGACTAAGTCGAGCGCACTGTACATGGTACAACCAACCATATTGTTCTGAAGAACATCCTTCCTGGGTATTGGCGTCTGTGCAGGTATAGTGGCTGCATTGAGCTTATTATAAGCATGAACAATACGCCACTTACCCTTCGGCTTCTTGACACAGAAAGTAGGTGTCGAGTGCATAGATCTACTTCTCGCGCACCATACCTGCCGCATGATTTGCACGAAAGAACTCGTCAATGACGTCACACTGTTCTTTGGGTAAAGTCCACTGCCGTGTTACGCAGCATTTGGTTCCAGGAACCAAATCAATCTCATGACGTACATCCCTATCAGGCGGTAGAACCGACGGTGGATCGTGACACACCACGTCCTGAAATCCCTCAACTAAAGGATAGTAGGGATCTGAAGGGTTCTTCAGAATAGATGCTCCACTACGTGCACTAAGTGCTGCCTTTGTATCTTCAAGGACTGCCTCATCGACAAGCGAGGATGAGTTCAGCTCGAGATTAGGTCGAATTACCACCATATCGGGTAGAACACCAGCCTTCAAGGCTTGATAAAACTCATCCACATACATTTCTTTTAGCTCTAAGAGAGCATTTAATGATGGGAAGGCCTCAAGGTCAACCTCACCATCTACATCACCTGTCACTCCGTTTAACAGGGTGTACAACTGGTCACTGACATTACTATGTGATAAAGCAGACGCTTTACGTCTCGCAGCCGCCATCTGGCGACGCTGCCGTCTCATTGACGAGACCGTACTTTGTAAAGTACTTGGGTACCATCATTCCTAAGGTCGTTGGTTTCCTTGACCTTAACCTGCCCTATGCGAGAGCCGATGTCATCACTAACATTCAGTGAGTCATCGTCACATGTTACATCACTAACAGGATCTTCGACCTTAGCTTGCTCTATACGAGAGCTGATGTCATTACCGACATCCAGCGAGTCAATATCACAGGTGGCATCACTAACAAGGTCATCGACCTTCACTTGCTCTATAAGAGAGCCAATGTCTTTACCGACATCCAGTGTCTCAATATTACTATGAGTATCACTCAACGGAGTACGTGCCGTTCCACTAGGTGTCATTAAGCTTTGCTCGACACTATTATTGTTGACATTTGAGTTTATCAACTCAGACACTCCAATGTCCCGCACACTAACTGAATTAGTTAATAGCTCGCGCCAATAGCACTTTTGTTTCTTAGCGAAGGTGGGTTCATAACTCTCCAAAGCTTGCTAGGAACATTGCGCGTTGCACCTAAGGTTTTGGATCTCCAATCGATCCACGGTTCATGGCGTTCCAGCCAGGCCATACCGAGAATGAGATCATATCTCGAGTCCAAATCTAGGACAAGATAGCGTTCAACGCTATTGAAGTCTAAGAGCTTTACACCTAAGTTCAACGGAACTTTAGGAACGGTGACACGTACACCTGTCGCGAGACGAACGGTTATACTGTCACCCTCTTGCGCTTCCAGTGCCTCAGCATACAGCTGACTCCCTTCAAGGGAACGACGTCGGACATAATTACCTGACGCCCCTGAGTCAATTAGAATTGACCATGGCTTCTCAAAACCCTTAACGGTTGCCGACACAACCAACAAGCCTGGCTTGTAATCTTGTTCCATGGAAGCATTCACAGAACCACCTGGAGCTAAGCCCTGTTTATCTTTACCTCCTTAAGGTTCAACAGAACTTAGTTCTTTCCCAGTAGGGCGCCCCGCGCCTACTGGGAGTTGACGTTTTTCCCTGGCCTGCTCGCCTTTTGGCTAGGAGCAGGGTTTCGGCTCTGCCGATTTGAACGTTGCTTTCGCAACGGATAGCTAGGGCGAAGATGCCTAGTGCTTCCGCACATGTAACACCTACGGATGTTACCTTGCTGCTCAGCAGCTTGAAGCTCAGCTTCTTCAGCCTGGCTGAGGTCCATGGGTTCCGCCCTGCTAGAGGCATTTAATCTGTACCATGGCAGACCATAGCGAGAAGATTTGAAATTAAATTCAGCGTTAAACGCTATGCTCACTTCCTCTTTGAAAGTCGAAGGCTGGACACGAAAAACTTCTGTCCTGGCGACCCCAGTGCGAAGTCCTTCCATAAAAACGGTTACTCGGACTTCTTCTGCCAGAGGGTCCTGCTGCATAGCAGCAATGAGAGTTCTCAACTCTTGGACATAGTCCGACAATTATTTCTTACCCTGTCGGGTAGCTAAGAAACGTGAGCGCAAACGATAAGCCTAATTAGGTGGTGCAAACACGCAAGTTAATTGCTTTTTGAGCATTTCCCATGTGTAAAACGCGGCATTTACAGAGACATCGCCCGTTAGAGCCCACTCTCTAGCTCTTCCACCGAGCTTCGAAATGGACAAGCCAGCTCGTTGCTTATCTGATACAAGCATGGCGGCATCCATTGCCATTTCAACTTCTCGGATCCAGAGGAGAAGAATTTCTCCCTCCTTTCCCTCAAAGGTCTTTACGTTTAAAACGAGTGGGCAAGCCTTTGGCTCTGCATCGGGCACAGGTACCTGAATTTACTGCGTAGGCGCAGCTCACGCTGTGTAACGGGGCTAGAACGTACCGTCACTAGCTTACACGCGCGCTCGAGGAAGACTCAAGCCCGAGTATTAGGTATAAGTAAATGTAACTCTGATTTTCATTTTGGTTTTAATTCGTACTAATTACGAAGATTTTAGTCGCAATAAATACGACAGTGTTCCCGCCTTTCGGGAACCACACAATTTCAGGTTGATTTATCATTGGTCGATATTGGGGACTTTAGGCCCAATAATAAACCAATAATAAATTACCACGCTGTGCCCGCTATTCGGGCCCAGCACTTGCCTACATATGTAATTGTTTATTTGTGTTAATGCTATATGTGTAATGTAGCCCATTACATCACCCCCTTCTCATGACAGCACTCACCAACCGTGAGTGCTCAACTGTCGAAAACCCTTCGCCCACAAACGAACAAGCAATGTCCGGAGACCCAGAACCCAATCCAGCAGGACGCCCAAGATACATCAGCGGGAATGCATCAACCAGCATCATGGCGCGGCAGCTCATACCTTGGTCGCTGTACGACTTGTCCGGAGCTCACGCTCCGGACTCACTGGACATGATGCGGGACTACTTCCGCCGATTTCGAAATTGCGCGGGAAAGGTCTTGATGGAATCGAGCATGAAGCTCTACAACGTTCTTGGTGCGTCTTCATCCAACGTTGGATTCGGATGCTTGAGGATGGTAGCAGCTTTCAGTTATGGCTCGCCAATCGAGAGGAGCTTCGCACCGATCACTCCATCGGCGCGCTACGCGAAAGGGTGTGTGAGGAAGCTTGGAATGAGGACCGTCTCTGCTTCATCCATGTCAATGAAGGATGCCAATCTTGTGACTCGACTCCACGCCCAACTCATGACGAATGGAGACGACACATCGCTGAGTGTCCACTCAGCGATTGCGAACGAAGTTGGATTGCAAAGTATGAGCGAGGTCTGAGCGAACGGAGAAGCGCAGTTATTCGTGGTGCGCCTCGTTGGCAGCACCACTCGCGACAGCGGAGTCAATCTCCGCGGGATCATCAGCGCAGGGCAGCGACACGTTCGCTTGTCCGTCCTGCTTCGCGATTCTCGCCTCGCAATCGTGATATGTATTCACCGCGACATTCTCGATCACGGCATCGATCTCGTTCACGACATCGTTTGCGTTCGCGTCATCGTTCCCGTTCCCGACGACGTGAATCTCCTTACCGCTCTCGTTTGTCACGAGAGCGTTCGCGTGCTCGCCCGCCTTGGAATAGTCCGACTTCGTGGCTTCATACGACAGAACCACATCTGGAACGTCACGAAGGAGCGAGGAACTTGGTTCCCATGTATCCTGCTCGGGAGGGAATCCAAGCCAACGTACTCGGTACCTACGCACGGATGGATGCACGCTTCTCATGAGCCGACTGCAGTACTGGTTGTGGAGGGTCCTCGTGACCCACAATGCGGTCTACAATCCAGCGCACCTGTCCCTCCGCATCAACAAGCGGAGGAGGGCCCTCGCGATGGTAGTGCTGGCGTCCTGGTTGCTCAGGACGATGTTGATCAGGCCGTGAACATAGCTGCCGATGCTCAGCTGGAGGCTGAGGCTGCCAGTGAACGTGCTGCCCGGGCGGAGAAGACTTCGAGTAAGAACAGACAGTCGAACCGTGAACTGCTCGAGCGGATAAGGATTCTGGAGCGCCAGATGCTTGGTCAGGTTCAGACGGGATCGAGACCCCGTCCCATGTCATCGGCGCGTCGAGCACGAAGGGAAGGCCGTTCGACTTACGAACCCCTGAAGCCGGCGTCGGAGCCAAACCGTGAAGCGTAGCCGGACGATATTCCTTCAGCCGACCGACATAGAATGTCGGGTGGAGTCGCAGTGAAGAGGGGACGTCGAGTGTATAAGCGTCGCCGATTGCCTTCAGAACCTTGAATGGACCGATGAAGCGTGGAGCGAGCTTACTCGCGCCCAGGTTAGTGACCGTTGAATCCCTTAAACCTTCCGTAGATAATATTACACGGTCACCTTTCTCAAACTTGCTCATGTTCTTTCTTCCATGTTTGTCAGCGTTCTCCTTCTGTTGGTCTACCGCAGATTGTAGTGCGTCGCGTACAAACCTGGTGATGGCTTGACGTTGGAGTATAAATTCCGACACGGCCATGTCATCAATTGGTCGCGCCGACTCAATCGGCGCGTAGTTGGCAGTAGGGGAACGCTTACCCGAAGACGGGTCAATCAATGTCTGCGCAGTCCATCGAGCTAATGGGGACGCCACGTCTGATGGCGTCAAAATGGCCGTTTTTGCCTTGGATCGTGTTACTGCATTCGCGCTCAAAATACCGTGAGCTGCACTCGATCCTTGTTTATCACCTTTATCCCCCCCAGAGTGGAGCCACTAGGTGTTGTGGGTCGCCCCACGGCCAGGACAGTAGGAACACGAGGGTGACGAGCCGAATTCACAAAGAATGGCGTCAACCCTGTTGACGCGTGTACGGCGTTGTTGAGTGCGAACTCAGCGAGTGGTAAAAATGCACTCCAACTTGTAAATGAAGTAGCGTAACTCCGAAGAACATCTTCGAGGACCCGGTTCACGCGCTCGGTCTGCCCATCCATTTCCGGATGGGCCGCAGTCGACATCAGCAGTTTTGTCCCGAAGAGCTCGAAAAGTGATGTCCAAAATGCGGACGTAAATCGCGGGTCACGGTCCGAAACACTGTTTTCTGGAAGGCCATGATGACGGAACACCGCGTCGATGAAGTGCGCCGCGGTCTCTGCCGCGGTGACCTTAGCGTGGACAGGCACGAGATGTGTCATCTTGCTGAATCTGTCAACAAAGACCAAAGTGCCTGTTCGAGCTTGGCTATCGGGAGCAAGCCCGAAGATAAAGTTCATCGAAACTGATCTCCAGGCCTCTGCTGCAATTGGCAACGATCGCAAGGGAGCCTGTGACGATGGAGATGGCTTCACACGCTGGCATATTTCGCACGTTCGGATCCAGTTGCGTACCCACTTATACATGTGGGTCCAGAAGAAGTCTCGAGACACAGCCGCGAAAGTCTTTTCGCGGCCTAAATGGCCGCCAGCAGGAGCATCGTGATACTCGTGAATGATTCTTGCACGCAAATCCATGTCATTGACAATTACCGTGCGATATGCATCGAATTGGTCGATGCTATACAGAAGCAAATCGCCATCTAAACTGTATCGATGAATATGATCGCGCTTGGTACGGGATTATGCTCCCAGTGCAGCATCGCTGGGAGCACGCAGATAGTCGATAATGTCTGCATAATCTGAGTCACCCTTGTACGCTGCGACGATCTCATCAAATAAACACGGCTCGGGTGTAACCCGAGTTAAGTTCAGCGATACACACATTGCGCATCGGTCATCATCGTCCTCGTCATCAGTAGCCTGACGACTCAGAGCAGTCCGAGGATCATAGTCGGGACGTCTTGACAAGGCGTCAGCGAGAATATTAGTTCTGCCTGGCTGGTAATATATGACAAATTTGTACTCTGAAAAGAATGAGAGACATCGTGCCATCCGTTGGGACAGGTGTGGGCTCTTCATCGCTGTGCGCAGCGATGCATGATCGGTGTACAAAGCAAATGTACGTTCACCAAGGAGATGCACGCGAAACTTGATGAGTGCATAGCGCATCGCTAATAACTCCTTGTCGTGAACCGGATAGTTCTTCTCAGCTGGCTTCATCTGTCGCGACTGGTAACTCACGACTCGTTCACGGCCCTCATCATTAAATTGCATGAGAGCACAACCGATTGCAAAATCACTGGCGTCGCAAACCACGTGGAACGGCTTGGAGTCGTCTGGTAGGACCAGGACTGGCGCTGACGCCAGGCTCTTCTTTACTGCTTCGAAGGCTGCTTGGTGCTCGGGACGCCACAACCACGTGGCGTCTTTCTTCAAGAGTGACGACAAAGGCTGGATAGAACCAGCATAATCCTTCGTATACTTATGCAAGTAATTAGCCATAACGAGCCACTGGCGCAGCTCCGTAGGGTTCTTGGGCGTGGGCCAAGAACAGATGGACGACACCTTCTCTGGATCAGCTCGAACTCCCGATTTACTCACATAGCAACCTAACACCAGAATCTCCGGTGCACAAAAGACACACTTCTTGAGATTCGCGTACAACTTGTTGTCCCGCATAACTTGAATAACTTTCTTCAGGTGTTGAAGGTGAACTTGGACATCGTTGAGGTTGCCCTCGGCGCGACTATGGACGAAGATATCGTCAAAATAACTTGGGGCAAAGTTCCGAAGGGGTCTCAACACTTGAAACACCATTCGATTGAAAGTGGCCGGAGCGTTCTTCAATCCTTGTGGCATAACCATCCACTCCCATAACATGCCACTCGGGGTGCTCACCGCGGTGAGTGGGATATCGCTCGGGTGCATCAAAATCTGGTAAAAGCCATCGGTCAAGTCGATGGCACTGAAGATGACACTACCTGACATGGAATTCAGCACCATGTCCTTCCTGGGAATTGGCGTTTGCGCAGGAATAGTGGCATCATTCAACTTATTTTTCGCATGCACTAAATTCTAGCCTCCCGTAGCCTTCTTCACGCAGAAGGTTGGACTCGAATGTGGAGAGATACTTTCACGCACATGACCCGTTTTGCGGCGGCCTTCGAAGAATGCGTCAATAGCTTCGACTTGATCTCGAGGCAACGGCCACTGCCGTGTCACACAATACTTCGACCCTGGCACGAGATCAATCTCGTGCCGAACACCGCGGTCCGCAGGAAGTTCAGCCGGGATCTTGTCCGGGAACACGTCTGCATACTCACGAGCAATGTCGTAGACAGGGTTACCAGAATCTCGCAGAGCCTCCCATGACTGTGATGCAAACCTTTCTTCACGCGCAGACTTCGGCTCAGCGCTTCGAGGACGCGCCATATGCTCCTCGTTTGCCACGGTAACCACCTCGTTGGTAATTAGACACACTTGTTCCACAGTGCCTCCCTTAAGGTCACGTAGTAAATGCTTCCAGGAAAGCCCTGGAAGGCTTGTAATGGAAGACGCATGACGAGGAGGACTCTCGACCTCGATATATTGGCGCCTTTGTGGACTCCCTTCCACGTACACGATAGCGTGGAAACATTCCAACGCTAAATTCTCGGTGCTGTTGTCCCCATCGTGCTTCGAGTCACTACTCGAAGCTGGCGAACCGCAGTCAGGTGATAAACCATCACCCTCTAGGCACTGGATGTCGTCATCCAAGATGCCGGAAACACTGGACGGGAGTACCCCAAACTCGACCGTCGACACTTGATGCGGGAGCTCCTGCTCGGCCGCCGTAAACCCGTGTGGGAGCCCCTGCTCAACCACAGTATGCTCAAGTGGGAACCTCGGTTCGACCACAGTGGGTGATGATGGGAACCCCGGCTCGACCATCATGCTCTCGCGTGGGGACTCCTGTCCGTCCACGTTGTACTCGTGTGGGAGACCCTGCTCGACCACAATATGCCCATGTGGGAACCTCGGTTCGACCACAGTGGGTGATGATGGGAACCCCGGTTCGACCATCATGCTCTCGCGTGGGGACTCCTGTCCGTCCACGTCACACTCGCTGGCGAGCTCTTGCTCGTCGTCACAATGCCCTTGTGGGAGCCCCTGCTCGACCACAATAGGTGCAGATGGGAACCCCGGTTCAACCATTGCATTCACTTGCGGGAACCCCTGTTCAACCGCATTAATGACGCGCGGGAACCCCTGTTCGACCGCGTCGTCCTCATCGTCCTCTTCGCTCTGTAGCGAGGAGTCACTGTCACTTGTGTCTCGAAGAACAGCACAAGCAGTACAGAGAGGGCCATTGCTCGCTCTGTGCACCGCCAACGTCGTGGATTCACGATCCACGAATGTGACGTTTGGCCAGTCACTTGGAGATACCAAGAGATGGGTAAACACTTCACTGACATCGAACTTGCGTCGACGTCTCACTGATCTGGCTAACCAGTCGATCTGGGGCTTATAACGTGCCAACCATGGCATGCCCAGTATGCAATCGAATGCATAATTCATTGCGATCACCAAGAAATCATCATTACTGCGAAAGTCATCAAACGTATACGGCAACGACACTTCGCGCCGCGATACGCGGTGTGGTTTCCCGTCAGCTAACTTGACGACGACTTGGCCAGGTCCCTCACGGACCTGAATGCTGGGAGGCAGCATCGACAAACAAGATTCACGAAAGAAATTGTTTGTTGCTCCTGAGTCCAAGAGTGCTCGCAGAGGTCGCCGGACGCCTGCGACATGTAAACTGACAATAATCAGACGTGAATCACCACTCGTAGTGGTGGCATTTAATCGTGCGCGTAGCGCAGGAGGACTGGAAGGTTGGGCTGCCACCGGGGGACCCGGACCTCCGTTCCAACCAGTAGGGCGCCCTGCACCTACTGGTCCCGACCGTTTTTTGGACGTCGGCCGGTACAGCATCCTCATGATGGGCGTCCACTACTTGCACCGATATTGGGGCTGGCGCACGGCACTCTGCCGCGCGATGTCCTGGCTTGCGACAACGAAAGCAAACCATTTGACGCCCTTTGCGAGCGTCACCTTTATAGGAAATGACACGTCGTCGGTCACCCGACGACTCAATCACGTTGATATCCATAGGTTCTGGGCCAGAAGGCCGGGGAACGCTGACGACCGAGGGTTTGGCATAGGCCTTTGTGACCCTAAAGGCTTCACGGAGTGCGATGGCGAATGCCTCCTCCAATGTGGCAGGCTCGGCGCGCTCCAGCGATAAGCGGGTCTGCCCCTCACGCATACCATCCACAAAGACAGTACATGTCCATGGGGTGCGTGATAATACACGACGCCAGATGCCTAGCCATCTGTACGTAGTCGCGCATCGCCATTTTACCCTGTCGCATCGACAGGAATCTTGATCGCACCAGTTTCTCCTCTTGTGGTGGCTCGAAGGCAAGACGGAGATCGTCCTGGATGGTATCCAAGGTGGGAAATGCATGCTCGTCCACAACGACTTTACCAAGGTCCCACACCTTGGCCTTTCCGTTGAGGTGGGAAAGAAGAAAGTTGACCTTCGCCTGGGGAGCCTCAAGAAGTATCGAGGCGATGGCGATATCAACTTCTCGGAACCACCGATTCAGCGAAAACCGGTCCTTACCTTCTCCAGAGTAGGAGGAGGTTTCCATCTTCACGGCCTCATTACGTGAAGGGCGCGAGGGAGTTAAGCCTCGCCGGTTGGATTCGGCGAGCTCGCGTGCCATAAACTCATGTATGGCGAGACGTTGCGCGTCAGGGGTCGCTGATCTCATCAACGACGCGACGAATGCCTCTCCCGATATCGCCGCGAGTCGAATAAGGGCATCCCACTCAACACCAGTAAGATGGGGGAAGGTCGCTTGCTCCAGAAATAAATCTGGAGCGCCAAAGTACGACGATTCGCTCATCCCAAACTCGGGCATAGGAAGGACTACAAAGTGCTACCAGGTATAACGGGGCTAGAACGTACCGTCACTAGCTTACACGCGCGCTTGAGGAAGACTCAAGCCCGAGTATTAGGTATTAAGTAAATGTAACTCTGGTTTTTATTTTGGTTTTAATTCGTACTAATTACGAGGATTTTAGTCGTAATAAATACGACAGTGTTCCCGCCTTTCGGGAACCACACAATTTCAGGTTGATTTATCATTGGTCGATATTGGGGACTTTAGGCCCAATAATAAACCAATAATAAATTACCACGCTGTGCCCGCTATTCGGGCCCAGCACTTGCCTACATATGTAATTGTTTATTTGTGTTAATACTATATGTGTAATGTAGCCCATTACACGCTGCCTGGTCGTGGGCCTGCCAGAGCATCGTTACCTCATAACGCATGAAGGCCTCAAGGCGAGCATTCAGAACCTCCGGGCCTTGAGCCAAAAGAGCCAAGATTTGATCGATACCAAAGAACGCAGATAGTTTATCTAATGCGAGTGGTTGCGCCTCAAAGAGGTTATTTTGAATCTCCATCTTCACAAAGAGTCATTCTTAAAGAATCAGACGTAGAATTGACTCTGGGTGCTATTGAGTATAGGGAAGCTCGCAGCCGTAAAAATGATGAAGACTTTTAGGCTGAAAGCCTCTTAGTTCTAGAGAACTAAATAGAGTTGAGGCTAAAAGCCACTTAGTTCTAAAGAACTAATTAAACGACTTAAAGTCATCCTGTTCTAAGGAACGAGGAGGGACTTTTAGTCTGCAAGCAATAAGCTTAAGATTCAGAGAACCAACACACAGAGTGCAAGAGCAAGCTAGAAGCTTAAGGTTCAGAGAACCAACGCACGAAGTGCACAAGAGAACAAGTCAGAACGACTTGCGATCTTAAACTCAAAATGAGAACTGATTTTATTTATGCATTAGGATTTTATGAAAAGTCCTACTCGAAGTGCCCTACACTAGATTAATTACTATAATCTATATAATAATACTTTACTGTCCGTCTGTCCGTCCGTCTGTCCGTTTGATCCTTTTCCGGCATTCGGATTGGCTACTTTTGCATTAATCGCTAATTTTGGATTGGCTGATTGTGCATTTTTGGCTCATTTTCCATTGGCAGAGTTTGCCTTTTTGTATCGATAATTACATGTGCGAATAATTACATGTGCGATTTCCATATCAGAGTGTCCATATGTCGGCTTCTATCTATAAACACTGATATACGAAACGATTGCACACATACGTGTTCATATTTGATATAAACACAGCTTATTTATAAATATAAGATGAGACATGCTTTATAATCGTTTTAATTTATGGGCTCAGTGCTTTATTAATACACTAGAAAGGTGGCAAAAGCAAGCGTTTTCATCAGGTTGTATTAAATTGCTTACAATAAGTGATGTGACCCATATGTGTTGTATTTGCATTTTGTATAGATTGTTACGTAAGCAGAATTCATAATTTGATTTAGTCCATCCCTGGGTGTCCACATCACGTGCTTCTATCTATAAATTGAATATACGAAACGATGGCACACATAAATGTTCATATGTATCATTACATATTGCAATATCAAACATAGATTTTTTAGGAGAGTAGATGAGACACATACTTTCACTTCGTTTTTCAAACATGGGCTCCGTGCTCATATAATACACTAAATAGTGGCAAAAGCAAGCGTAGTGATCAGGTTCAAGTGGATGCAGTTACAATAAAGCAAATCGAGTCAAATGTAATGCATCATACATATTCATTTACCTGAGTCAACCGTATATTCTAAATTACGGAACGATGGATTTACATTTACATTTATATTCATCAATTTATCTATTGAACCGGATATATAGAAGTAATATATATGGGTACGAAGATCAAAAAAACTTTGCTTACTGTGTCCGTCAAAACGACGGATACACATTGATCTGCGAAACGACAGGTATACATTGGCCGGCGTCGACGCGTACACATTGACTTTTTTACATATTGACCATAAAATAAATTAATTTACCTTAGTAAAACCGGATATATAATAAGGTAAAATGGTGGGCCAATATGCTATCAGCGTAAAAATTGCGCACCCATATGTCAGAACGACGGATTAACATCCTAGACCTTAGTATCAAAAAGCTGCATATAGGTTGAAAGTAGCATGGAAAAAGCTGATTGACACACCAACATTCGGTCCTTTCCATTTATTATGTTAAAATTTATGGTCCGCTCGGACCTTATCGTCGCAACGTCAGATGAACACAACTACTTATTTGCAATAACGCAAGTAGATTTCCATCACTTATATATTCAATTAGTAATATGTATCAGGTATATGTAGACGGGCACTTCTATGAAGTTGCCTCGTACTACGAGCACACACCTTATGCACAAGCGAGGAAGCGGTTATACCGTCTTACCTTCGCGTGCGAGGGTGGTTGGGAGGTTGGTCGACTGCTTAAGCAGTCGTACCACCAGTTGCCTCTCGCTTAAGCGAGAGTGCAACGAACTTCTTAACAAGAAGGCACCGACGTCACGTAGAAGCTTTTCAGCTTCTCGTGCGTGGTGCTTCGGTTTAAGGAAATTCAAGACTGAGCTATATTTAATTAATTATAACTAAATATATGTTTTAACTACTGATTGGCTATATAGGTATATAGATCGGATACGCGACTCTTTAGAAGCGTATCCTGTCGCATGATCTTAAATCTAGATTTAAGATCGCAACTGACGTCCTTCTGAGACGTCGCGATGCCTAGCTTCAACTAGCGTCATCCCTTCTCATGTGAATCCATCAATGGATATCACATTCACGAGGGTGGATCACATTTGTGTATCGCACCCAAGTGACTGGTCAAAAGTAATCATGGATACTTTTAGACCAAACATTAAGTATATTACTTAATGTTTACGTGTAACTAGTACCCTGTTACACCATCCCCCGTTTTAGAACGATGTTTACATTTTGTAAAACATCGCCTAAGAGACAGAGAGACTGGCGAGCCGTTTATAAACGCGCCGCTTTAGTCTGCTCAGTACTCATGCCACCGAAACGTGGTAAGGCTGATGGGTCGCCTGCAAAGGCACCCATGCAGCCCAGCACTAAGCGCACGCGCCGCGATTTATCGCAGCCGTCGCAAAGTGCGTCAGGCACTGGAGTGGATCTTCCATCTCACGATAATGTGGATGAAGATTTATTTCTCATTGTAGATTACAATGAGAGTACGCCATTGCCATTACCCCAAAGTGGAGATGAGCAAAGCGCATTGATGAGACATATGTCCCCATCGTTCGAGGCACCCGTCCTTGAGGGAGCGTCTATGCTTCCTACAAGCGAAGGTAACGCCTCGTCGCCTGCGCCTACGAGCGCAGCGACTAAGACTGAGCACGCTACTTCGAAAGGAGTAGTCGCGACTCAGTCAGATGTGACTCTTCAAGCTGATGTCTTGACAATTCATAATGGAGAGTCAGACTTAGGTGAGTGTGAGCTTAAAGCTCCACCAAGTACACCTTCGGCCTCACTAGCCCGCCGTCGCGAGGGCGGCTACGTGAGTGGTGGCTTGCCACCAATGCCACCTCCATCTGAGTGGATGCACTCAGATGGGTCTAGCGCATCGCTTTTGCAGCGTGCCACTATAGACGCTCATAGATTCTATAGCGTCTTTCATTTGTGGAAAAAGCAGGGCAAAGCACTTGGTCGTGCTTTCCCAATTCCAGTCGTGCTGCGTTCTAACGAAACAGCCGACGACTATGAAGCTGAACTTCGGCGCCGTGTTACCTTGCATGAAGATGCAACGAAACAGCGGTCGCAGCGAATCAGCTTCGCCATGAAGCGTGCGCATGAAATTATGGGCGGTAAACGACCCCCAATTAATTCTCGCCACGCTTCTTCTGCTAGTCCTTCCGGACCTAGCAGAAAGAAGACAGCTGGTGCTGCTTCACATAAGCAGCCACCAGCCCAGGCACGTCAACGCGCAAAGCGTCCACAGGCTCCCACGAGTCAAAGCTCGTTGGGTAACCCTTCCATTGGACAAGGATTTGGAGCTTTCGCTTCACAAACCGGTGGGCCAACAGCCTTCCAACAAGGAAGCGCGTATTCCCTTCCGTGTCCACCAACACAGGTGGCGCCCGATAGGAGTGGCGATTACGCCCACCTACTCGCGGCTGCCTACCCTGCTGCTATTCAGTCGCAGGCTGAGTTCGCTGCGCTGAAGAGGCAGGTGACAGATCTCGAGAGTCACGTCTCGCAACTGAACTCGGATCTGCGCGATGTGAGGACGAGGGAACGTCAGGGGTATGACCGCCTGAAGACCCGTTTGGACATCTAAGAGCGACTGGTGATGAGAGACCCGCGTCAAGTGCGTAGTCCTCCTCGATCACCGAGTCCTCTATCGCCTCGTTCATATACGGGGAGCCTCTCGGCATCCTCGTCGCCTGATCGGCCGCGACGCTCGACTCACAGTCAACGTAACCATCTTCTCGTTAGAATGATGTGGATATGTGATCTGTTCTGGATCAACATACCGTTTCAGACGACCCACGTAGAATACGGACGGCGTCTTCATATACGGTGGGAGAGTGAGTCTATAATATAGGTCTCCAACTTCTTCAACCACTGTAAAGAGCCCAATGAATCGGGGCAATAGCTTAGTGGTACCACCAGGTAGTACAGAAATTGCATGTTTAGGTAGGGTAGCAGTACTTAATAGCACTTTGTCCCCCACACTAAAGTGTTCATTGTTTTTGCGACCATGCTGGTCTGCATATTGTTTTTGCTTGTTCTGTGCGCTTGCCATTGCGTCACGGACTCTACGTGAAATGGCGAATTGCTCATTCACGAAGCGCTGAGATTCGCTCACGCTTTTAGCATCCAGCTCGCCTATGACGCCTCCAAGAGGTCGTTCATGGGTCGACGCTGTTGATAACACTATGGTGTCATCGTCAAGGAGCACTGGCATTTCTTGCCGTGCCTCCTTTGTGACACCTATAGGCGACGTGACCACTGCTAAATTAGCAGTGTCACTAGGGCAACCTTGGCCCTCTTTGGCATTCGCACCGAGCGAAGTGAGGGGCCCTCCCCCACTAAGACTCGGGCTGCGTACAAACGAGACTGGCGTTCGAGGATGACGCAGTCCGTTAATGTAAAACGGTGTTTCACCCGTACTGGCGTGAACACTGTTATTAATAGCGAACTCCACGAATGGCAATTGCTTTCTCCATTCTATAGGAGTCGCTATTGTACGCAACACATCCGCCACGACTCGATTGGCCCGTTCTGTTTGGCCATCGGTCTGGGGATGATCAGCGGTTGACATGTGGAGCTTGCTACCCAGCTGCTCGAACACATGTCGCCAAAAACCCGACGTAAAACGCGGATCCCGGTCCGATACTATGGACTCGGGCATCCCGTGTAGTCGATACACGTGATCCAGGAACAAGAGGGCAGCCTCTTTTCCTGAGATCTTCGTGCTACATGGTGCCAAATGCACCATCTTGCTCAGTCGGTCTACAAAGACGACGAGCCCCGTCCTGCCTTTATGGTCAGGCGGTAAGCCAAACATGAAGTCCAAACTGACCGACTTCCAACATTCAGTTGGAATCGGCAGTGGCTTCAGTGGCGCACTGTTTGAGGGTGCAGGCTTTATGCGCTGACACTCTTCGCAAGAGCAAATATAGTTGGCCACCCAACGATATAGGTGGGGCCACCCCCAAAATTCCTCTGACACTCGTAAGAATGTCGTTTCACGGCCCAGATGCTTACTAGATGGCGGATCATGGCACTCGTGAAGTATCATCAGCTTGAGATCTGTGTCATGAGGAACATAGATTCTCGAGGGATCACAGGGTGACAGCTGATGCCATAACAGGCCATCACTGTAACTAAAGCGATTTAACTTCGCTTTGAGGTGCGACGGAAGGGTAACCTTTCGTCCACCAAAATGATCCAACAGCAGGCGACAATGTTCGTCCTGACTGTAACACTCCTTGATATCGGAGGCCATTGAGCTCGTCACATGGTAGGCCTTCATGGCTGCCAAGGTTGACGACTCAACTTGTGCTTTCGCACGAGACACACTATCCTGGTGTCTTGCCTCGAAGTCTGGTCTGCGCGATAACGCGTCAGCCAAGACATTCGACTTACCCGGCTTATATTCAACTTTGAAATTAAATTCAGAGAAGAATGTTAGCAGTCTCGCCATTCTCGGCGAGAGGTGCGGTGAATTTATAGCGGTCCGCAGTGATGCGTGATACGTATAAACCACAAAAGGTTCGGTGCCCAAGAGGTGCACCCGAAACTTTACAAGGGCATACTTAATTGAAAGTAGCTCCTTGTCATGCACAGGGTAATTCAGCTCTGCTGATTTCAAAAGCCGAAACTGATAAGAAATGACACGGTCAACGCCGTCGTCA
The DNA here is from genome assembly GCA_947646735.1 of Peronospora farinosa. Classification (NCBI taxonomy): domain Eukaryota; phylum Oomycota; class Peronosporomycetes; order Peronosporales; family Peronosporaceae; genus Peronospora; species Peronospora farinosa. The sequence continues at coordinate 197,419 of CANTFK010000991.1, forward strand.
TCCTTCTGCATCAGCGCGCTGCCGATTGCAAAATTGCTTGCATCGCAGACGACGCTAAAGGGCTTATCCGCGTCTGGCGCAATGCCAAGACCGGTGCCTCTACAAGAGATTGCTTCACTGAAGTTAACGCATCTTCTTGTTCCTTTGACCAAGTCCCTTCTGCATCTTTTTTAAATGGTCAGACAACGGCTTGGTCTGCTCCGCATAATTCTTGCTGTACTTATGCAAGTAATTAGCGATCCCAAGGAATTGGCGCAGATCCTTCACGTGTCGTGGAACTGTCCATTCTTTGATAGCCTTCTATCTTTTCTGGGTCTGCTCGTACACCATGTGCACCTACGATGCAGCCCAGTACAGGTATCTCGGGGACCCCTATTACGCACTTTTGCAAGTTCACGTATAATTTGGCGTCACCCAGAGTCTGCAACACAGCGTCTAAATGACGCTTGTGCGACTCTATCGCGCTCAGACCGTCCTCCGCCCTATGCACGAATAAATCGTCAAAGTAATGGGGCGCGTAGGCACGGTGCTGACGCATCACGTGAGCCACTACTCGGTTGAATGTTGCCGGAGCATTTTTCAACCCTTGTGGCATCACAAGCCACTCCCACAGCATACCGCTTGGGGTGCTTACTGCCGTTTTGGCTACATCGGTATCTCTCATGAGAACTTGATAGTAGCCATCCTTCAGATCCAACGCGGAAAGGAAAGTTGACTTTCCCATGGAATTCAACAAGACATCTTTCCGCGGGATCGGCGTTTGAGCTGGAATGGTGGCCGTGTTCAGCTTGTTATAAGCATGAACCACGCGCCATCCACCTGTTGCTTTACGCACACAGAAGGTCGGGCTGCAGTGAGGCGACTTGCTCTCACGTACATGTCCCGCATTAGCTCGCTTGTCGAAGAACTCATCGATGTAATCGACTTGTTCCTTCGGCAACGGCCATTGACTGGTCACACAATACTTGGTGCCAGGCTCCAGGTCAATTTCGTGCCTGATGCCCCTATCGGCCGGTAGGCGGCTCGGCACTTCTGCTGGAAACACATCACGGTGTTTCCACAGAACATCGTAGAACGGGCTGTCCTTCAAGGCATCCCAGCCTTGAGCAGCGAACCGTTTCTTTTTTTCGGTCTCCAAGACGCTCTCATCCATTGTGGATGAAGAGCAACAGTCCACCACGTTCTCTTCTGGAACTGGTGCGACTATCTCGTGGATCTTTCCTTCCTTTAGTTCGGACAGGAACAGATCCCACGTCATCTCCGAGAGATTTACTATCTCCTCGGCAGATGCCAAGACAAGTTGGAGCACCTCAACTGAGGATGCCTCCGGCGTTTTGTCTTCGACGGCCTCGAACAACTCGTTCGTAGGTCCGTTCTGTTGGATCGAGACTGATCCAAGGGTCACTCGTTTCGACGTGCCCTTGATCGTCTTAATACGTCTGGTGCTCGTTCTTCGAGTCACCACGACCTTTGACCTGGAAGAAGGTGTCGTTGCTATCTCAGCTAACGTACTCCTTCCAACCGCACCAGGCTCTTGGCTATGTGCCGGTTCTTGTGGCGCTTGACTTCCTGTCAGCCCACGATCAACTGCCACAGGCTCTCGGCTCTGTGCAGGACTATTGGACGCATGACTACCTGTCATCGCCCCATTCACTACACCAGTCTTTTCGACCTGGGTAGGAATATGTGTCACCTGGCTTTCCGCCAGTGCACTTCCAACTACACCACTCCTTTCGAGCTGGGTAGTTCCTGGTGTCGATTGACATACCTTCATCGCACCCTCGACTGTGTTGGACACAGCATCAGTCACATAAGCCTCTCGCAAGAGCACATCCTTTCCGGTGTCTTGCGTGGAGCTAGCGACTGTGCGTGTACGCCAGTCTATCCATGGTTAGTGTTTAGCCAACTAAGGCATGCCTAGGATGAGGTCGTACGGACTCTCCATACCTAGCACTGTGAGCTTCTCTTTACAAGAGAAGCCACTAAAACTGAAGGCGAGTTCAACTTGAACTCCCTCCGATTTGACGAGCGCGCCGTTCGCTAAACGAACGGTCGCCTCTTCTCGCTTGCCATCCTGGCAAAGCGACTCATAACTCGCCGGTCTCGTTTTTAGAGCCGCGAGTTTCCACAAAGTTTTGTGATGCACCCAAATTCACGAGAAGGGTCATCACTTGTTCATAGCCTCGTTCTCGAGCGCTATAGACCAAAAGGGTTGAGGTCCGACCTTTCGGAACCTCAGGGACTATGCTACCCATTTGTTCGATCCCTCTCTACTTAGGGGTAGCTTCAGAGTCCGCGACAGTAGGGCATCCCGCCCCTACTGCGCTCCTGCATTTCCCGACTGTCGGAGGCCAAATCTGAGCCCGTGCGACGTGCACGGTTCTTCGAACCATCCTTCGGGTTGGGAGACCTTTTGCTGGCTGCCTTAGCACCAGCAGCTACTTTGGCATAGCAGCGAGCCATCATATGGCCTCGCTTGCCGCACTTGTAGCAGATCACATCTGCATTGCCTAACTCCATAGGAGTGGCATCAGACCTCTCGGACGACGCCTGTAGTAGGCTGTCGCCGAGGCGCTGTTGTAGGATTGCTCCTCAACTAAGGCAATATCAATTGCCTCTTCCATCGTCGCTGGCACCTTTCTGAAAAGGTCCTGACGCGATAGGCCGTGCCGTAGACCATTCATGAACGTGGTCACCTTAATACGTTCCGGTATCGGTTCCCCATTATTGGACGCCGACAGCGAACGCATCTCCTGCACAAATTCTTGCAGAGAGCGTTTCGCCTGTCGTGCTTCAAAGAAGCGCGTCATAAGCAACACTTCGTTGTTAGGCGGCTGATACATGGTGCAAATCTTTGTTTTGAAAGATAGTCCATGATAGAAACGCATCAGCATTTTCCATTAGCGAAGAGTATGCCCACTCTGACGCTTTGCCACGCAAGTTGGACATGGCATACGACACCATCCTGGTGTCGTCTTCGATGAGCGGAGCCACTCCACATTGCTCAACTGCTAATAGCCAGCGAATAATCGTGTGAGGGCTAGTTCCATCGAGCTTCGGAGGGTCCATCCAGATGAGCCTCGGTTGAGTAGGCCGGGCAGAGAGCGTCTCAACAGTTCTGTTGAGCGCCTCATTACGTGCCTGCTCAAGCCTAAGCTCATCCTGAGTCTTAGTGATGGACTCAGCGGTGGATTGGCTGTTTACCTCGGACGCGTTTCTACGCTGTCCGAGCACAAACGCCACAAATTGCTCCAACTGAGCAACATGTTGCTCAGGAGGACAATGCAAGAGGTTGACCAGGGCTTGTTCGCCAAGTCCCTACGCCATATGCTCTGCCAACTCCTATGATGTTGAGAGAGGTGAAGGAAGGCACTCCATTTCATATTAAGGACCATGTCAACCACACGCACGATCAGAGAGACGGGTCGTGGGAAGGACTACTAGTGCTACCAAGTGTAGACGGGCACACACCTTACGCACAAGCGAGGAAGCGGTCAGACCGTCTTACCTTCGCGTGCGAGGGTGGTTAGGAGGTTGGTCAACTGATTAATCAGTCGTACCACCAGTTGTCTCTCGCTTAAGCGATATTGCAACGAACTTCTAAGACAAGAAGGCACCGACGTCAAGTAGAAGCTTTTTAGCTTCTCGTGCGCGGTGCTTTGGATTTAGCAAATTCAAGACTGAGCTATATTTAATTAATTATAACTAAATATATGTTTTAACTACTGATTGGCTATATAGGTATATAGATCGGATACGCGACTCTTTAGAAGCGTATCCTGTCGCATGATCTTAAATCTAGATTTAAGATCGCAACTGACGTCCTTCTGAGACGTCGCGATGCCTAGCTTCAACTAGCGTCATCCCTTCTCATGTGAATCCATCAATGGATATCACATTCACGAGGGTGGATCACATTTGTGTATCGCACCCAAGTGACTGGTCAAAAGTAATCATGGATACTTTTAGACCAAACATTAAGTATATTTCTTAATGTTTACGTGTAACTAGGTACCCTGTTACAGTATATATATATATATTTCGTCGGACATCCATCTACAGGAGTGGGTATCATGACTATAATTTGTATTGTATAATCTATATGATATCTCCATCCATCATGCTATATCATGCTATATAATTAAGTGGAAAATGCACGAAACGACGGGTACACGTTGAGTTCCATACCCATCACTTCACCATAGCCGACCCTATCTTTTAAGTAAAAATGCATATATATACTACTTCGCACTGTCGGAATGACCGGTGAATGCCCTAACGAAACGCTGCGTTAAAATTGCCCATATGAGTACACATTGACCTTTATATCATCATCTAAATGTAGTCAACAAAACGGTTAAGCAATGATATAGAGGTCAGTATATTACCAGCGTCGACTCGCCCACCATATCCGTCGGAATGACGGGTATACACCCTAGCAAATTGCGGCGTTTAACATGCCAAAATTTGTTACTTTGCACCATCAGAACGACGGGTGAACACCATAATATGGTGAGTCGATGAAACATGGTGCAATCGTCTATCGATTCACTAGGGTGTAGGCATCATCTAAATGCAAATGACTGTATATTAACGCGTTACAGAAATTCGCTAATGTGTACCCGGTGGAACGACGGGTTTACATTGACCTGAATACACATTGACTTCAATCCCTATTAAATTCCTAATTCAAAATGATGTTCTAAGCAGAGTGATTGACCAGTATACATGTACTGTAGGGGTATCCGTCGAATCGACGGGTAAATACCCTCGTCTTCTATATAATAAAAGAATACTGTCCGTCCGTCCGTCCGTCCGTTTGATCCTTTTCCGGCATTCGGATTGGCTACTTTTGCATAATTCGCTCATTTTGCATTGGCTGATATTGCATTATTTGCTAATTTTGGATTGGCTGATTTTGCATTTTTGGCTCATTTGCAATGGCTGACTATGCATTTTTGTATTGATTGTTACATGTGCAGATATCCATAACAGAGTGTCCATATGTCGTGCTTCTATCTATAAACACTGATATACGAAACGATTGCACACATACGTGTTCATATTTGATATAAACACAGCTTATTTATAAATATAAGATGAGACATGCTTTATAATCGTTTTAATTTATGGGCTCAGTGCTTTATTAATACACTAGAAAGGTGGCAAAAGCAAGCGTTTTCATCAGGTTGTATTAAATTGCTTACAATAAGTGATGTGACCCATATGTGTTGTATTTGCATTTTGTATAGATTGTTACGTAAGCAGAATTCATAATTTGATTTAGTCCATCCCTGGGTGTCCACATCACGTGCTTCTATCTATAAATTGAATATACGAAACGATGGCACACATAAATGTTCATATGTATCATTACATATTGCAATATCAAACATAGCTTTTTTAAAAGAGTAGATGAGACACATACTTTCACTTCGTTTTTCAAACATGGGCTCCGTGCTCATATAATTCACTTAAAGTGGCAAAAGCAAGCGTAGTTATCGGGTTCAAGTGGATGCAGTTACAATAAAGCAAATCGAGTCAAATGTAATGCATCATACTTATTCATTTACCTGAGTCAATAGGACATTCTACATGACGGGCTTACATCTACCTTTATACCGATAAATTTACCTTATTAAACCGCATATATAGATGTAAAGAGATGGGTACGAAAATCAAAAGACAGACTTCGCTTACTGTGTCCGTTGGAACGACGGGTACACATGGTCCTGCGAAACGACAGGTACACATTGACCAGCGTCGACAGGTAGACGTTGACTTTCATACTTATTGACTTCATATGTAGCAATTACCTGACTTAACCAGAATGATTAGTGGGTACGACAATTATTTAGCCGATGTTTGCTTACCATGTCCGTCGGGGCGATGAGTGAGCATCCCTATTTTAAGATATATGGTGGGCCAGGGTACTATCAGCGTAGAATCGCGCCCCTATCCGACGGAACAATGGGCACTACCAAAAGCTGCACACAGGCAAAAAGTTGTATCTAAAATTGATTGACGCACATAGAAAAAATAACATTCGGTCCTGTATACATAATTACATTGATATATTCGGTCCGCACGCTACTATTCGTCGGAACGACGGGTCCACATCGAGCCTTATATTCATCACTTTACCTTGATATTGTAAGGTAAAATGTTGGGTTCGAAGGTCAAAAGACGAATTTTAGTCACCATGTCCGTTAAAACGACGAGTACACATTGACCTTTATATCATCATTTTAATGTAGTCAACCAAAATGGTAAAACGATGACTAAAGGTCAGTATATTACCAGCGTCGACTCGCGCACCATATCCGTCGGTATGACGGGTATACACCCTAGCAAATCGCGGCGTTTAACATGCCAATATATTATACTTTGCATCATCAGAACGACGGATGAACACCATAATATGGTGAGTCGATGAAACATGGTGCAATCGTCTATCGATTCACTAGGGTGTAGGCATCATCTAAAAATAAATGACTGTATATTAACGCGTACCATAAATTCGTCAATTTGTACCCGGTGGAACGACGGGTTTACATTGGGCTGGATACATATTGACTCTAATACCTATTAATCTACCAAATATCACCTGATATTCTAAGCAGAGTGATTGACCAGTATACATGTACTGTAGGAGTATCCGTCGGAACGAGGGGTCAAACCGTATGTAAAGCAAACTACTTTTCAAAGGAAAGTGATAAATCCAAATACTGTCAGCGTAGAATTTGTGCACCTTTCCGTCGGAACGACGGGTGAACACCATTACTTATTTGCATTAACGCAAGCACATTTCCATCTTTTTAATTTTAATTAGTAATTTACTATGAGGTAACGCAATAAAATTCGTCGGACATCCACTATAGAAATGGGTATCATGACTGAAACTTGTAAAGCAAATCTATATAATAACTCCGTCCATCATGCTATAATAATAAACAAAAAGTTCACGGAACGCGTGTACACATTAAGCTTCATACCCATCACTTTATAGAGTCATCCTGGATATTCTAAATAATAGGAAATAGGTATGAACATTTACAGGCACCATGTCCGTCGGAACGACAGGTGTAAATCCTATATTGGACAATATACTATCAGCGTAGGGTTCGCGTTCCTATTTGTCGGAGCGACGGGCACCATATAGCTGCGTTGAGTTCGCGCAGCGTTCCATCAAAACAACGTAATATTCTTAGTAGATAAACTATTTTGTGTAGACTTCGCGTACTTAAATTGTCGGAAAGGCGGGTAAGCACCCTAGCAAATCGCTGCATTTAAGATGCCTATATATGCTACTTTGCACCGTCGAAACGACGGGTGCACACCTTAATTTGATACAAACATCAGTCTATTTGCACTAATATAGCAAACAAAATTTTGTAACAGATCTTAGCATTAAAAAGATGTTTGACCATATTCAGTCCTTTATATAATAAAATCTAAAAATTTGGTCTGCGCGAACCTACCCGTCGGACGACGGGTGAACATCCTAGCGAATTGCTGCTCTTCATGAAGATGCCTACAGTGTATCTATTACTTTTCGCACCGTCGGAACGACGGGTGAATATCCTAGTATGTTGTATGTAAACGCTTTACGCGAGCCGTCTTGCCACCAAAGTGGCTCAACTTCCGCATGCGTCGGGTTATCTCTCTCTTTCTACAAATCTCTCTCTCTCGGCCAGGGTCCATCAAGCGGCGTGTGCGCTACAAGAGCCTCTGTCAAGTCCTTCCAGGCTGCACGATCCTGTGCACAAAGGCGAAGGAGGTACAGGTCTGGGGCACGTCGAAGGTGATGTCCTGCGGAAAGTGTCTGAAGGTCGGCATCGAGGACCATCGGTAGCGTTAGTCGGCGTCTGCCTCTCCATTTGCCGGTCTCGCTGGGGTTGAAGAAAGCTTCCATGAACCGGTATGCTGGAATGCATGCAGGTCTGCGGAGGATGTGGCCCTAAAGTCTCCATCGACTGCGAAGCAAGTGTAATCGGAGTGGCTGCGTCTTCGTACGGTCGTAGAGCTTCTCATTCGAAATCGTGGCTAAATAACGGACTCCGATCACTTTGCGGAGCTGTTGACGATAAAAACTCTCGAGGCTACGTAGGACGGAATCGGTGAGAGCCCAAATCCCGCAGTTGTAAAGCAGGATCGGCAAGACGTAGCAGTTGTAGAGGCGCAGGCGCGTAGCTTCCGAGGTCTTCGATGGCCGGAGCTAAACTTTCCACAGGCGGTGTAGTGCAGCAGTCGCTAAATTCTTGCGACGGGAGACGTCTTCGGCGTCTCCGAGGAGAGAACCTAAATTTACGCGTAATTCGCCAATCCTCATCCTTAGCACGAGTAATCCGGTTGGACAGCGCAGTTGTGCTGAGGTGTACGATGGTGTGTTCGGTCTTGGACGTGTTCATCTGAAGTGATCATTTGGCTAGAACGGCAGGGGCTTCAGTCTCGATCAGGGTAGCTATGTCAGCGCTCTGACAAATTAAGTCGGCGTCGTCGGCGTACACGATCATGTCGCGAGAAGATCGTGGGGAACGTCGAGCTGGCCGGATAGGTCTCGTAAAGCTGCTTCGAGGTAAACAACAAAAAGAACGGGGGAAAGTGAGTCACCTTGGGGAGTACCTGTATTGCTCTCGAACGGGGAAAACAGGCGACTGCCGAGTCGAAGTGAGAGCATTGTTTCTCGTAGTACTAACCGGATCAGTCAAATTTCGTCGTCATCACGAAGTGGCTTGAGCACGGAGACAAGTTTGTCGCGGTTGACAGTGTCAAAAGCACGTGAGAGGTCGATTCCAAGAATATGGAAGCGTTCTTGGTATCTCTGAGCGCGTGCTGCTATCCACCTGTGAGCCCACACTGCATCGGCAGTGCTGCGACAGGGTCTGAACCTGCTTTGGTGCGGGGACAAATATTGTTTGACCTTGGGGGAGATGCGGCGTAGCACCACCAAAGAGATAGCCTTACGAATGCTGTTGAGTAAGACGATGGGACGAAGGGCGGCACATTGGCCAGCCGGCTTGTTTGGCTTGTGGAGTCCGAGAAAAATCCCGTCGCCCAGGTGGATATTGTCTCCGGTGGCGAGTCCGTGGTTGATGATGTCAGAGAGTGCTTGAGCTAGTAGCTCTGATCCATACTTGAGTAGCTCTGCAGGAATGGAGTCCGGGCCCGTTGCGCGTCCATTGCGTAAGCGGCGGAACGCGCATTCGAGTTCAAAGGCGGTGATTGGATTGTTCAGGGGTCGTTTGACGCCGTCGTCGGCGACGGGCATGCGCGTGCGATCGAAGAGCTGGTCCTGGAAGTGTTGCTTGATCTGGATACCTGCTTCTTGGCGGCTGAGTATATATTTACCTGTAGAGTCATGTAACGAGAGTGATGGCAAGCGCCGTCGGAAAAGGGCTCGCGTGGCTTCAAACATGTGAGTCGAGCGGTTCGACTGTTCAATGATAGCGAGTTTCTCGTCGATGAAATCCCCAGCAAGAGCTTTGCTGCGTTCTCAAATCCGATGCAGAAGTCGGTTGCGTTTGGTTAGTAGAACATTGACGTCTTGCGTGTGGTCGTTGTAGATGAGCTGCCGAAGTTGACGTTGTTCGTACGTGAGGCGAGAAAGCTCGGGATCCACCTCTTTGCCATGCTTAACAAGCGGCATGTAGCCAACAGAGTCCGCCGCGGCCTCAAGCGCAGAGTGAAGAGTGCTCGTACTTAGTTGATTCGTAGTTGTCCCTCTTTGCGGTAAGTCGGCGAGGTACACCTCGAGATATTCGCGGTACATGGTGCGGTACGTGCTGTCACGGACAAGAAGATGTTTTGCTAGGCGCGTTTCAGCTTCGCTATCACGTGCTCGTTCTTGACGTCGGCTTAGTCCGCGTAAGGCGTGGAGGTCGAAGTCGAGCGTGACGAGCTTGTGGTCGGACGGTGTGAGAGTGCCCCTTCCAGGATTGCGCGTTACTGCATAATGTCTTCGTCCGTTGGCTGCAGATGATGTAGTCGATTTGGTTGAAGATGCAGTGGTCCTTGAGTCATAGTGTCCATGTCGTGATGTTGCGCGCACGTTTCCTAAATGCTGTGCTAGTAATAAACAAGTCGTTAGCGTCACAGAAAGAAGCGAGAATGTGGCCATTGCGGTTTCGTCGGCCACGGCCCCAATGTTCAAGAAACGATTCATTGTCGCGGCGTTGACCGATTTTGGCATTAAAGTCTCCGAGGATGATCGTCGTGTCGCGTTGAGGGAGCTTCGATAGCGCTGTGTTCAGGTCCGCGTAGAAGCCGTCGATTGCTGTAACAGGATTTCCACTATGGGGCGCGTATGCGTTCACGATGTTCACTCGCTGGGCTTTGGGAAGACTTAGTTGAAAAATACCAACTCGGTCGGACTGGGCCCAGTATTTGTAAAGAAACCTGCGTAGATGGGGGGCAACTGCAAAACCAATTCCGTGCCAGCGGTTGGAGCATGGAAGGGTAAGAAGATGATACGTACCGGCCTTCTGTTTACTTTGAAAGGCAATACGAGTCTCTTGAATCCCCAGGATGTCAATCTTATACGTCAACAGATCTCTGGGAAGGGTCTCATATTGCTTGCGCTGGGAACCAATGGATTGAACATTAAACGTACCTAATCGGAGATGTCGAGGCTTCGGGCGCGGCTGCGTGCGTCGTGGCGGCTTAGCTGGCGGCTGGGGGTGAGAGAGGTTAGAAAGAGGTGAGTAGAGGGAGAGGCCCGTCAAAGACTGACGGATGCCGCGAAGCACCAGTCGGAAGAACTGAGCTAGCATCATGCTGGCCCAAACTTCCCGGGAAGGCGTCACCCCAACCCGACCAAAAGAATATCCTAGTCTATATAATAATAATTTACTGTCTGTCTGTCCGTTTGATCCTTTTCCGGCATTCGAATTGGCTAAATTTGTTTCGTTTCAATTTTGGATTGGCTGATTATGTATTTTTGGCTCAACTTGCATTGGCAGAGTTTGCATTTTTGCACTATTATTACATAGGCAGATCTCCATAAAAGAGTGTCCATAGGTCGTGCTTCTATGTATAAAACGAATATAAGAATCGATGGCACACATAAATGTTTATGTGCATCATTACTAATTGCAATATCAACACAGCATTTCTTAAATAATTAGATGAGACACATGCTTTCACTTCGTTTTTCAATACATGGGCTCCGTGCTCAAATAATACACTAAAAAGTGGCAAAAGCAAGCGTTGTTATCAGGTTAAAGTGTATGCAGTCACAATAAGCGAATCGACTCAAATATCATGCATCATACTTAATCAGTTATCTGAGTCAACCGGATATTCTTCTAGACGGAACGACGGGTTTACATTCACCTTTATACCCATCACTTTACCTTATTTAACCGGGTATATAGAAGTAAAATGATGGGTACGAAGATCGAAAGATGACTTTACTTACTGTGTCCGTCAGAACGACGGGTACACATGGTCTTGCGAAACGAAAGGTACACATTGACCAGCGTCGACAGGTAGACCTTGCCTTTCATACTTATTGACTTCATATGTAGCAATTACCTGACTCAACCAGAATAATAAGTGGGTACGAAGAATATTTAGTATATGTTGGCTCACCATGTCCGTCGGAACGACGAGTGAGCATCCCTATTTTAATATATATGGTGGGCCATGCTTCCATCAGCGTAGAATCGCGCCCCTATCCGACGGAACAATGGGCACTACCAAAAGCTGCACACAGGCAAAGAGTTGTAACGACGAGTGCACATTGAATCTCATACCCATCACTTTACCTTAATAGTGTTAGGGAAAATGTTGGATTTTTTTAAGGTCAAAAGGCAAACTCTAGTCACCATGTCTGTTGGAACGACAAGTACACATTGACCTTTATATCATCATTTTAATGTAGTCAACCAAAATGGTAAAGCGATGATGTAAAGGACAGTACATTACCAGCGTCGACTAAACACCATTTCCGTCGGTATGACTGGTAGACACCCTAGCAAATCGCGGCGTTTACCCGTCGTTCCGACAGTGCGAAGTAGAATATATTGGCATTTAACGCAGCACTTTGTTGGGGTGTTCAATCTTCGTTCCAACGGTGTGCAGTATTGTATATAGGCATCATAAGCACAGCTATTTGCTTGGATGTTTATCCATCATTACGACGATTTAAGTACGCGAAGTCTACGGTAAGAGTTTATTTATTAAAAAAATCACGTTGTTTTAATGGAAAGCTGCGCGAAGTCGACGCTGCTAGGTGTGTGCCCGTGGCTCATTTGAATAGGAAAAGCCAACGCTACGCTGATAGTAGATTGTTCCATTCAGGGTGTTCAGGTCAATATATTACCAGCGTCGACTTGCGCACCATATCCGTCGGAATAACGAGTATACACCCTAGCAAATTGCGACGTTTAACATGCCAAAATTTGTTACTTTGCACCATCAGAACGACGAGTGAACACCATAATATGGTGAGTCGATGAAACATGGTGCAATCGTCTATCGATTCACTAGGGTGTAGGCATCATCTAAATGCAAATGACTGTATATTAACGCGTACCATAAATTCGCTAATGTGTACCCGGCGGAACGACGGGTTTACATTGGCCTGAGTACACATTGACTTAAATACCTATTAATCCTCCTAATCCAACCTGATGTTCTAAGCAGAGTGATTGACCAGTATATCCGTCGGAACGACGGTACACACCCTAGTAGTAATAAAATGTGAGCACTTTTGCTATTGGACGATGTATCGTCTAAATACCTGTGTATGATGTACTTAGTATAGCGTTATCGATCATCGAATTTTAATCGATAAGATACGGTATTACCGAATACCGTATTATAACGCTCAAACTTAAAACCTCTCTAAAGAGAAGTATAATAATGCATTATATGCAATAAAAGGAAAATTAAACCGTAAGCTTTCGGAATGATGCTCTAACCGTCGTGTATTCCGTTACATTAAATAATTAAAAAGAGCTTGACTTGGGGTCCTTCCATGTTTTACATCCTTCCTGTAACGGGGCAGAACGTACCTCACTAGCTCACACGTGCACTTGAGGAAGACTTAAGCCCAAGTATGAGGTATTAAGTAGATTAATCTTTTTTTATTTATTAGTACTAAATACGAAGTTGTAAAGTCGTAATAAATACGAGTGTTTTCGCCTTTCGGAATTCACACACTTTCATGTTGATTAGCTATTGGTCTATATTGGGACTTTAGGCCCCAATAATAAACCAATAATAAATTGCCACGCTGTGCCGCTATTCGGGCACAGCACCTACCTACATATGTAATCAATAATTTCTTCGATGCTATATATGCATTAGGCTCATTACACTTCCGCACTTTTGCTCGCCCATTGTATGATGTAGATAGATTTGCAAGAACCCCATTACAAGTCTAACGGATGTCTGAATGAATCCTTAATGGTTATAAACCAGCCGAAGTTGTACTTTTAAAATATATTGTAACGGAATACACGACGGTTGGAGCATCATTCCGAAAGTTTACGGTTGAAACTTCCTCTTTTTGCAAACAATGTATTCTTAATACTTCTCTTTAGAGAGGTTTTAAGTTTGAGCGTTATAATACGGTATTCGGTAATACCGTATCTTATCGATTAAAATTCGATGATCGATAACGCTGTACGAAGTACATCATACACTGATGTTTGGACGACACATCGTCCAATAGCAAAAGTCTTCATATTATAATTACTATATAGTAAGTAATCTAGTGTAGGGCACTTCGAGTAGGACTTTTCATAAAATCTTAATGCATAAATAAAATCAGTTCTCATTTTGAGTTTAAGATCGCAAGTCGTTCTGACTTGTTCTCTTGTGCACTTCGTGCGTTGGTTCTCTGAACCTTAAGCTTCTAGCTTGCTCTTGCACTCTGTGTGTTGGTTCTCTGAATCTTAAGCTTATTGCTTGCAGACTAAAAGTCCCTCCTCGTTCCTTAGAACAGGATGACTTTAAGTCGTTTAATTAGTTCTTTAGAACTAAGTGGCTTTTAGCCTCAACTCTATTTAGTTCTCTAGAACTAAGAGGCTTTCAGCCTAAAAGTCTTTATCATTTTTACGGCTGCGAGCTTCCCTATACTCAATAGCACCCAGAGTCAATTCTACGTCTGATTCTTTAAGAATGACTCTTTGTGAAGATGGAGATTCAAAATAACCTCTTTGAGGCGCAACCACTCGCATTAGATAAACTATCTGCGTTCTTTGGTATCGATCAAATCAAGGCTCTTTTGGCCCAAGGCCCGGAGGTTCTGAATGCTCGCCTTGAGGCCTTCATGCGTTATGAAGCAACGCTACTCGGGCAGGTCCACGACCAGGCAGCGTGAGCTGCGCCTACGCAGTAAATTCAGGTACCTGTGCCCGATGCAGAGCCAAAGGCTTGCCCATTTGTTTTAAACGTAAAGACCTTTGAGGGAAAGGAGGGAGAAATTCTTCTCCTCTGGATCCGAGAAGTTGAAATGGCAATGGATGCCGCCATGCTTGTATCAGATAAGAAACGAGCTGGCTTGTCCATTTCGAAGCTCGGTGGAAGAGCTAGAGAGTGGGCTCTAACGGGCGATGTCTCTGTAAATGCCGCGTTTTACACATGGGAAATGCTCAAAAAGCAATTAACTTGTGTGTTTGCACCGCCTAATCAGGCTTATCGTTTGCGCTCACGTTTCTTAGCTACCCGACAGGGTAAGAAAGAATTGTCGGACTATGTCCAAGAGTTGAGAACTCTCATTGCTGCTATGCAGCAGGACCCACTGGAAGAAGAAGTCCGAGTAACCATTTTTATGGAAGGACTTCGCACTGGGGTCGCCAGGACAGAAGTTTTTCGTGTCCAGCCTTCGACTTTCAAAGAGGAAGTGAGCATAGCGTTTAACGCTGAATTTAATTTCAAATCTTCTCGCTATGGTCTGCCATGGTACAGATTAAATGCCTCTAGCAGGGCGGAACCCATGGACCTCAGCCAGGCTGAAGAAGCTGAGCTTCAAGCTGCTGAGCAGCAAGGTAACATCCGTAGGTGTTACATGTGCAGAAGCACTAGGCATCTTCGCCCTAGCTATCCGTTGCGAAAGCAACGTTCAAATCGGCAGAGCCGAAACCCTGCTCCTAGCCAAAAGGCGAGCAGGCCAGGGAAAAACGTCAACTCCCAGTAGGCGCGGGGCGCCCTATTGGGAAAGAACTAAGTTCTGTTGAATCTTTAGGAGGTAAAGATAAACAGGGCTTAGCTCCAGGTGGTTCTGTGAATGCTTCCATGGAACAAGATTACAAGCCAGGCTTGTTGGTTGTGTCGGCAACCGTTAAGGGTTTTGAGAAGCCATGGTCAATTCTAATTGACTCAGGGGCGTCAGGAAATTATGTCCGACGTCGTTCCTTGAAGGGAGTCAGCTGTATGCTGAGGCACTGGAAGCGCAAGAGGGTGACAGTATAACCGTTCGTCTCGCGACAGGTGTACGTGTCACCGTTCCTAAAGTTCCGTTGAACTTAGGTGTAAAGCTCTTAGACTTCAATAGCGTTGAACGCTATCTTGTCCTAGATTTGGACTCGAGATATGATCTCATTCTCGGTATGGCCTGGCTGGAACGCCATGAGCCGTGGATCGATTGGAGATCCAAAACTTTAGGCGCAACGCGCAATGTTCCTAGCGAAGCTTTGAAGAGTCATGAAACCACCTTCGCTAGAAAACAAAAGTGCTATTGGCGCAAGCCATTAACTGAATTAGTGTGCTGGACATTGGAGTGTCTGAGTTGATAAACTGCAACGTTAACAATAATAGTGTCGAGCATAGCTCAGTGACACCTAGTGGAACGGCACGTACTCCGTTGAGTGATACTCATAGTAATATTGAGACACTGGATGTCGATAATGACATCGGCCATTGCAAAAAGCAAGCTAAGGTCGATGACCTTGTTAGTGATGCCACCTGTGATATTGACTCGCTGGATGTCGGTAATGACATCAGCTCTCGTATAGAGCAAGCTAAGGTCGAAGATCCTGTTAGTGATGTAACATGTGACGATGACTCACTGAATGTTAGTGATGACATCGGCTCTCGCATAGGGCAGGTTAAGGTCAAGGAAACCAACGACCTTAGGAATGATGGTACCCAAGTACTTTACAAATTACGGTCTCGTCAATGAGACGGCAGCGTCGCCAGATGGCGGCTGCGAGACGTAAAGCGTCTGCTTTATCACATAGTAATGTCAGTGACCAGTTGTACACCCTGTTAAACGGAGTGACAGGTGATGTAGATGGTGAGGTTGACCTTGAGGCCTTCCCATCATTAAATGCTCTCTTAGAGCTAAAAGAAATGTATGTGGATGAGTTTCATCAAGCCTTGAAGGCTGGTGTTCTACCCGATATGGTGGTCATTCGACCTAATCTCGAGCTGAACTCATCCTCGCTTGTCGATGAGGCAGTCCTTGAAGATACAAAGGCAGCACTTAGTGCACGTAGTGGAGCATCTATTCTGAAGAACCCTTCAGATCCCTACTATCCTTTAGTTGAGGGATTTCAGGACGTGGTGTGTCACGATCCACCGTCGGTTCTACCGCCTGATAGGGATGTACGTCATGAGATTGATTTGGTTCCTGGAACCAAATGCTGCGTAACACGGCAGTGGACTTTACCCAAAGAACAGTGTGACGTCATTGACGAGTTCTTTCGTGCAAATCATGCGGCAGGTATGGTGCGCGAGAAGTAGATCTATGCACTCGACACCTACTTTCTGTGTCAAGAAGCCGAAGGGTAAGTGGCGTATTGTTCATGCTTATAATAAGCTCAATGCGGCCACTATACCTGCACAGACGCCAATACCCAGGAAGGATGTTCTTCAGAACAATATGGTTGGTTGTACCATGTACAGTGCGCTCGACTTAGTCGATGGTTATTACCAATTGCTCATGCGAGCTAGCGATATTCCGCTTATTGCTGTTAGTACTCCGAGCGGTATTCTATGGGAGTGGTTGGTGATGCGTAGGGGCTATCGAATTCTCCGTCTACGTTTAACCGTTTGGTGACGCAATTGTTTCGACACCATCGAAGTTATGCACATACGTACTTTGATGACATTTTTGTCCATAGCCGTGCTGAACATGGACGGTCAGATATTGAGAACCATATTGTTCATTTACGAGCTGTGTTCGAGTGCATGCGCACTAATAAGCTATTTGCTAATTTATCTAAGTGCATCTTCGGGGCCGAAGAAGTTCCCTTTCTAGGGTGCTTCATTGAGAAGCGAGGACTACGAGCGGATCCCGCCAAAGTCAAAGCCATAGTCATTGGCCTGTTCCACAATCTCAGAAGGACTTGCGTAAATGGCTTGGCCTTGCCAATTACTTACACAAGTATAGCGAAAATTACGCTGATATGGCTCGGCCATTATCCAATCTCCTTGAAAAGGATGTGGAATGGTGTTGGCGTGCCGAACACGAAGACGTTTTTAAAGCGGTGAAGGCTAACCTTCTTCATGCTCCTATTTTGGCTTTGCCAGACCCTGACCGACCGTTTAGCGTCGTCTGTGACGCATCGGACTTTGCCATTGGCAGTGCTCTGTTACAAACATATGATGAAGTCCGTGAGCGTGTGATCGCTTTTAAATCTCGCCAGCTGAAAGCTGCAGAAAAGAACTATCCCGCTCATGAAAAAGAGCTACTTGCGATGAAGTATTATCTAGTCAAATTCAGAGTTCATCTGCTGGCTCAAAGCCTTTTGTGATCTATACCGATCATGCATCCTTACGAACTGCAACCCAGTCTCCGCATCTCTCGCAGAGAATGGCCGGTTGGTTGTCATTCTTTGCCGAATATAATTTTGAGGTAAAATATAAGCCGAGCAAGCAAAATGCTTTGGCTGATGCGTTGTCACGCAGACCTGACTATGAGCTTGCTCATGTTACGACGTTTTCGTCTTCTATTATTGATCTCGTTCGATCGGTGTATGCTAAAGATGATCATTGTATAGAGTTGCTACATGCTCTTGGCAGTGATGAGTTTAAAGACACGGACATTAAATTGTCGGCACGATTGCGTGCAAGCCTCCATCGATATTCTATCGATGAGGGGCTGTTGTACTATTGTACAGATGTGGCGGATCCTCCGCGTACTGTAATTCCTCACGACGAGGAACTGTAGTATCGTATCCTCTATGAGGTACATGACACCGCCGTCGGTGGTCATTTGGGTCGTGAAAAGACCTATGGGGCAGTATGCCAAAGTTACTGGTGGCCCAAATTATATAAATGGATGAGCACATATGTGCGTACGTGTGAAATGTGTAAACGGGTGAATCGTTCGCCCCATTCGTCAGCGCCGCTGGATAATTTGCCTATTCCCACTGGGTGCTGGGAATCCATTAGTATGGACTTTGTATTTGGCCTACC
Source organism: Peronospora farinosa (assembly GCA_947646735.1). Classification (NCBI taxonomy): domain Eukaryota; phylum Oomycota; class Peronosporomycetes; order Peronosporales; family Peronosporaceae; genus Peronospora; species Peronospora farinosa. The sequence goes on from CANTFK010000991.1 coordinate 215,791, forward strand.
GAAAGATTCGCATGGCAACACAGGTATTGTGGTCTTTGTTGACCGTTTGAGCAAGATGGCTCACTTAGCGGCTGTGCCAGATTCGATCGATGGTATGGGTACAGCGGAGCTGTTTATCGATCGGGTGTTTCGCCAACATGGCTTGCCAGTGGCAATTGTTTCTGATCGTGATCCGCGTTTTACGAGTAAATTTTGGAAGACCGTTTTTCAGGTGCTATGTACCCGTTTGGACATATTCACAGCGGATCATCCGCAGACCGATGGTCAAACCGAACGCGTAAATCGCGTTGTTGAAGATATCCTCCGCAGCGTTTGTGCTGAAACGCCTAAGCGTTGGATCTGTATGCTCCCTGTAGTTTAGTTTGCACTAAATAACTCCTTGCACGCCTCTACCGGCTACACTCCGTTCTATGTGAATGGCCTCACACACCCATGCATTCCGTTAGCACTACCACCGAGCGGTTCAAGGCTTGGTGGTGGAGAGGTTGCCGATCGGCTTGCTGATGTCAACCCTAATACTGTTACGAAACAGGTGAATACGTTTCTCGCAACGCGACTAAATGTCTTAAGACATGTGCAAGACGCAATGGCTGAAAGCCAAGCCAAACATATATAATGCTAAAGGAAGAAGTTGTATTGATGATTATGAGGTTGAAGACCAAGTATTACTTAATGCAAAAAACCTACCTACCAATGTAGTATCTGCTGTCTTTAAGACGAAGTTGCGTCCGCGCTTTATCGGACACTTTACGGTCGTGTCCAAGAAAGGCTTAGCGTATACGCTTAATCTGCCGCGCAAATTGCGTACGCACCCCGTGTTATACGTCGGCATGCTCAAGCCATATCGGTATCCGTCCCAAGTGAACGCTAAGGCGCTCGCGCCGAGCTCATCGGCACTGCCGCAGGACGGATAATTTAAACCAAGAGGTCAAGCTGTCTCTCTACTCGGTTCCAACTCTGCTCTACCGATTTGAGGCGAGTATGCATCGACTGCACAGTCTCACGGAGAGACCGCACCTCTTCAAATAGCTCGGCATGAGCTTGAGTCGGTACACCGGCCTCCTCCGGCTTTGCTTGATGGACAGGGAAACCTTCAGTTCCATGTAAAAAGTCTTCTGCAGAAACGTCGCCGCATGGTCAAAACCAGCATCTGGTGAAGTGGCGGGGATATCCTGAGTCGTGGAACTCATGGGAGTTCGAGGTTCCCCTTCGTCAGGATTGCCCATTTGCCGTGGACTTTATAGAGCGTCGTGCGCAAGGCCAACCTGTTGGCGATGACGCTTCTCACCAGTAGTGTTGAGGATAGGCGAGTTAGTGGCCTCGGCCTGTCGTGAGCTCGCGGCTACAGGTGTAGCCGAATCGCTGGAGTGCTGGGTAGCAGACGCATATTGCGTTCGTTGAGACTTCAACATTTTTGGGCCTTCTGTTTAGCGTAATCGTAACGCATTTTTCGTTCGAGACGAACATCTGCCACGTCGGCACTTTCCCGTAGAGCCCACATGCTGCTTAAACGTCGCGCATATGCGCCCAGCGGTTAAAAGCCGTGTCTTGTTCTTCCTCGGTTTCCCCCGCGAACAGAAGGATGGGAACGCCCTTTATGGGAGGAACTGGCGCACCGCGCACTTGCCTGTTGAGGCGTTCCAGGTATTGGATTTGCGTAGTGATATGAGGTTCCAGATAGCGTTGACGAAGGGACGTTCGCGTAGCAGCATCCTCGGGTGAAATGGCCTCAGGCCCAATGGCCCAGCCAGAGAGGGAATGACCAGATGCCTTCTTAAGGCGTTATTCCACTGTAGGTGGTTTGAACCTATACTGTCGGTGGTCCTGAAGTCTCGCCATGTTCTTCGTCCGGCGCTTGGCACCTTCCTCTTGGTCGATGGTCTGCTGTTGCTGCTCGTCGAGTGGGTTAGTAACCGTCGCTGCTGACGATAGTTCAGGCGGGTACCGTAACGCTGTTAGCGCATCTGCAGCACCACGTCCTGGAAACAAATTTGGTGCATTATTACTGTCATGTTCACCCGTAAGGGTGGTTAAAGGGGACCCATCGGGTTCCACAAAGACGGTGTCACATTCGTAATCAACCGCTTCGTCAAGGTCGCCTTCGATGAGGTCCCGTAAAGTCTGTGAATCATTGCCAAGAGGCGTCATGTTATGTGCCGTGAACAAACCGTGAGGTTTAAACGTTCGCTAAAGCACTACCTCAGAGAGGAAAGATGTCGGATGACATTCTATGGGAACGTCAGTCTGGTGGGGGAGAGTGTAACGGGGTTACACGACGGTTGTAGCGTCTTTCCGAAAGTTTACGGTTGAATTTTCCTTTTATTGCATATAATGCATTATTATACTTCTCTTTAGAGAGGTTTTGAGTTTGAGCGTTAAGATACGATATTCGGTAATACCGTATCCTATCGATTAGAATTCGATGATCGATAACGCTGTACGAAGTACATCATACACAGATATTTAGACGATACATCGTCCAATAGCAAAAGTCTTCATATTATAATTACTATATAGTAAGTAATCTAGTGTAGGGCACTTAGAGTAGGACTTTTCATAAAATCTTAATGCATAAATAAAATCAGTTCTCATTTTGAGTTTAAGATCGCAAGTCGTTCTGACTTGTTCTCTTGTGCACTTCGTGCGTTGGTTCTCTGAACCTTAAGCTTCTAGCTTGCTCTTGCACTCTGTGCGTTGGTTCTCTGAACCTTAAGCTTATTGCTTGCAGACTAAAAGTCCCTCCTCGTTCCTTAGAACAGGGTGACTTTAGGTCGTTTAATTAGTTCTTTAGAACTAAGTGGCTTTTAGCCTCAACTCTATTTAGCTCTCTAGAGCTAAGAGGCCCAGCCTAAAGTCTTCCTCTGGCTAAAGAGCTGTGCAGCTCCGCTACACGTAGCGTTGGATGCTCGATGAAATGATTGTTGCAGCTGACCATGAAGTAATTTTCTATCCAGAATGTTTGTAGGAACTTACTTCACCGAGAACTTCCGTGGTGCGACAAAGCGGTATATGCGCATTATTTGCGATCATTCGTGGGCAGGCTTGCAGCGAACAGTCTCGCTTGTATTAGCTTACATCAGCGTTGAGCAAATCTGTCGGTATGCGCGGAAAGCACACCGATGCATGGATGTTTATTGGAAAGGTCTGCGTGGAAAACAGGCCGAGTACGCAGTGCTTAGATATCGGTCCCATGGTCATGTGTCGAATTCGGTCTATAGGACATCAATGCCCTTCTTATAGAAGCTCTAGGGCTGATGTTTGACACGACTCCATGGCAAGCAAGCGTTTCTATTGGTTGATACCACTTATTTTGGATCAATTTTTAATCAATATTAATTAACTTAATCATTAATAAGATGCGGCTATTTCTTGTCCACGATAAATTGCATATTCTTTTTAAACTTTAACATCTTATAGCTCAGTCTGAAAAAGAAAGGGAGAATCCGAGACCCAGGAGTGGGCTGCTATCTCCCTCTTTTCATGCTACATTGGCAGAGTTAAGTCATTGTGAATGTAGCAGAGCTACACAGCTCTTTAGTCAAAGAAAAACGTTAAAGGCTAAAAGCCACTTAGTTTAATGGAACTAATTAAACGACTAAAATGTCTACCCGTTCCACTGTGAGGGACTTGTTCAGTCTACGAGATTATGCTTACAAGCTTAACAAGCTTGCGGTTCGAAAAGCCAAACGCACAAGGTGCATTAGAAAGCAAGTCTTATAGACTTGGCTTCTATAACTCATAATGAGAGCTGATTTCATTTATGCATTATGGTATCAAAAAAAACATACCTAAGTACCATACACTAGATTACCTACTACAGTATAGCAGTAGTTATAATATGCAGACTTTGTTATTGCACGACGTATCGTCCAAACATCTGTGTACGATGCACTTCGTACAGCGATATCGATCATCGAATCCTAACCGATATGAGACGGTATTACCGAATACCGTATCTTGACGCTCATATAGAATACCTTCCTAAAGGGAAGTATCCGAGAGGGTAGTATCCTAAAGGAAAGTAATAAGAATACATCTATGCAATATACATAGAATTACAAACATTACAAAATTCTGGATATAATTATCCAGCGATCCTGTAACCCCGCTACAGTGAATGCCAAAAGATCCTTAGAAATTCTAGTTTATATGAGATTTAGTTGATTGTTATAAGTGTCTTGTATGAAACGTTACGCCCATTGTTATAACGTGGCAAGTGTTTGGTTATCTACTGGAGTAAAAACAGGCACGTGTGTGGGTCCGAAAGTACCTGTAGCTCCGAAAGTTTCCGTTAATCACAAATTGGGGGAACTTTCAGAGCCACAGGTGCCTTTTTTACTCCGTTGATTACCAGTAGATTACCACTTTACCGTCGTGAGCTTTCCGGATGATCTCCATAACTTCCTGAGAAAATTCGAAGCGCACGATTGCGAAGAACAGGCATTCCCTGTCATACGCTTTTAGCAGGAGAATGGCCGAACTCTAGCCCGGGAAAGTCGTTTTCGACTAGAACGGCTACTAAGGATAGTGGTTTACTTCAAGCTAGACATCTCCTAAGCTAAGCATCTTCAAGGCTACTCGCTACGCGTACTAGCATACTGGCCTTCTATCACTTCTATCCTACAACCTAGTTTTCTCTATATCGCGATGCCGAGATGACAATGGGGTATTTTTGCTCTCGATGATTATTACAAAGCTGCGCAGGGTTCTGCCGATCATATCTTGTCCCAAATGCATTGACGAGGATTTTATGTGAGAGTCTGTTCGGTGGATGACAACATCGAAATCATTTGTAGAGCACGAGACTTTCTCAGATGAATAGTAAGATTCTTGTATAACTTGTGCGTAAGATAAGAATCCTATACAATGAGCATTGGGATCCGTGAAAACCAACTGAGTCGAAACCGTAATCGGAACACACGATTTAGCGATAGAGCAATCAATGCCAAAAGCGCAAGTCTCAGACAAGAGGGCTGCTACAGCCCTCTGGTTTTACTCGTGATGATAAACTGAACGTCATTTTAAGTGCTTGTGACTATCTTCGATAGCAGTATGCTTCTACCAAGATTATATCATTCTTCTTCTACCTGGCTCATTCTGCTGACTCATTCTGTTGGCTCGAGACGTCGGGCTTTACAGGGGACACTCCGCAAAAGACACTTGTAATCGGTGGTCCATCCCAGGGTGCATGCAGGGCGTTGATGTCGCGGCAAGCGCCGGTTACCACCCGACTGACCGCTGACGCATCTGAGTGGGCCGATAGCCTCACGTTCTTCGCAAGTTCGCTTCGTGGGACCGGGATTTGCGCTAAGCGAACGAGTAGGCGACAAGAAGGCAAACGTAGAATTGCAGAAAATAGATGAGGGGTGACGTTTTTGGACGTCGTGCCCCCATCCCGGGGTTCTTGGTTGTTGCTCCCTTGCAGTTCGCATGCTGCGTTGCCTTTCGTAGCAAATGCAGCGAAAAGTAGGCATCCCCCTATTACCTGGAGCCCCACTTTTGGGGGACTTCCCATCCAAGGAAAGGAGACAGGTGACCCGGCTATTAAAAAGTCTTTGTCTCGTAGCCGTTGTCGCTCGAAAGCCAAAATTTGGAGGTGCTGGATTCACTTTTGCAACAGCGCCAGAGTCCCGATTTCAAATAGCTGTGAAAGTCGAGTTCGGTCCGCCTGGAGGGTTAAGTATTCGAAGTTCTGCGGCGAAAAGATGGAGTTCACTCCGTCAAGTAGTAGCTTAAGCCACGTCTGGTTAGTGCCATCGCCTTTAACTACCAGGACAGCACCAATTCAGAACATCTCAAGCCTCCAACCAACTCGGAGACTCTACGCCAACATTCTCGTGGCAGTTTTACAAGCGGTGCAATTCGGATGGTCCACTTCGCAAATGAACAACTCAATTTTCAATAACGAACAGGATTGCATCGCAAGACCCGTCGTACCCGGCACGTGCCTCATGTTCCCCGGACATACTAAGACAGAGTGGACTATTGCCGTCAGCTCCTGGATCGTAGGTGGTATGATCGGCAGTCTTTTGACCGGACGTGCCTCCAACAAGTTTGGACGAAAGCCTACCATGATGGCAAACTGCCTTTTCATGCTTGCAGGTGGAGTCGTGCAGGCATCTTCCAGCACCATTACTATATTCACCGTTGGGCGTGTCTTCGCAGGCATTGCAGCTGGTGGTTCGACCGCTGTTATCCCTGGATTTATCGGCGAAATCTGTCCGCCGCACCTCCGGAACAAGTTGGGTGTGTGTTTCCAGATTTCCATCACATTGGGTCATCTACTTGTTGCGATCACCTTCTTCTTCGCCAGCACTAGTACTGGTTGGAGGTATATCGCAGGATTCCCTATTGTACTGGCATTGCTTTTCTTGGGACTGGCACCTTTTGTTCTCGTGGAAAGCCCCGCGTGGTTGTTGATGGCAGGTCAGCCGGTGCTTGCCGAGCTAGCGCTGGCTCATCTCTATGGTTCGGAGAACGTGCATTTGATAAAGACCTGGATGGACCAGGACGAAGCGGCTCCTAGAGTGGGCATTGGTAGTGAGTATGTCATGCCGATGCAAGACTTGGCGATGTCGATGTCTCCAGAAACACCCAAGCAGCGCAACGTCACCCGACTGTTATCACCTGCACTCATTCGGCAGCTACTGGTAGCAATTGGCGTGGCTGGAACCCAGCAGCTCACGGGTGTTAATGCTGTCTTCTTTTACTCGTCTGGAATCTTCAAGCAGGCGGGACTCGCAGACGGCCGCATCGGTGTCTTGCTAGTCAATTTTGTGAATGTCCTACCGTCCTTGTTTTGCGGGCTGCTAGCTGCGCGTGTGGGTAATCGCATGCTCATCTTGTGCGGATTGGTGGGAATGTTTTGTAGCGCAGTCGGCATGACGGCTGCACTGGTTGGCCATGTGCCTGCGCTTGCTATCGTCTTTACAGCACTCTACGTTACAACGTTCAGTTCAAGTCTCGGACCGTTGGCATGGGGAGTCATGGCGGACCTTTTTCCGGACGATGTTCGAGCCATGGGATGTTCCATTTGTGTAGGTTGTAGCTGGCTGTGTAGCCTTGCCGTGGGTCTATGCTATCCGTATGTTGCCGCTGTTTTCGGCATCTATAGCTTCGTGCCTTTCATGTGTACCGTTACGATCGCGTTCCTCTTTGTACAAAATTTCGTGCCGGAGACGTATGGTAAGACCATACAAGAGATTCAAGATGAGTTTGACGCGCTACGATGTAAGAAAAGCCGAGATCATATTAACCAGATTGCCGTACTAGAATAAACTTCTTAGTAGAAGTACGACGGATTGAATACTTGCCAGTTTGATTGCTATTCCATTCCTAATGTTCATATCCATATCCATATCGTTTTCTAACGGTACAACACACACTATTCTTGTGGTATCCTAATCACAACACATTGCAGAAGATACCCCATTACAAGAATTGACTTATCGGCTAGTGTCAATGACGTCCTCACACGTGCCTCATGTTTCCTTGTCACTCGAAACTGGAGTAAACATTCGCCGTGAACGTCTGGATCTTAGGCGCTGTGATCGGCTCGCTGTCCTACAGCCGCTTCAGCGCAAACAGACTTTGATGTTAAATTGCATCTTTATGATTATGGATGATATCGTGCAGGCGTCCGAGTATTCATCGGGTGGGATGAATGGGGTTGGCCACATTCATTACAATCTAAGTTTAGATGATCACATCATTCTTGCAGCACACACAATTTGAATTGTCATACTCTTGCGTGTATTAAGCAAGCACTGACGCGAATGTACGATATCAATTGCGATGCAAAAATGTTGCGCGCGACGCAGACCGACCTCTCAAGCCAATATTTAAAGTTTCAGAGCTGTTCCCAGCGGATTGTGGTGTGATGGCGGATCACTGAGCCGTATTCAATAGAAACTGCGATTTCGATCGCTCCACCCAGACATCGTCAATATGGCAATGATCTCGAGCTTAAATGTGTAATGGATGCGGTCAATCCAATCCAGCCTTGTAACGATAGTGTATGGTTTCCTGCATGACGTTAAGGATTCTTGTGGCGAGGAACGACGGGTACTCCTGGTCGCGAAAGGGCCCTTGAAAGCAGTGAAGGAGGCAGAGAAAAGCAAGGAAATGCAGACCTAAATCGAGTTAACAAGATGTGGATCTCATGCGAGAACTGGGTTGGTCGATTGGACAAACTCAAGGATTCACTGACGGAGCCTCGCAAGAAAGTGGTGATGGAAATGAAGAAACTGGGGGATCATTCGATGACCCTACAAGTTTGTTGGAATCAGCCCTTGAACAAGGCGCAAGAAAAAATATCAGGACTCCTTGTCTGATCAAAGAAGATACCAAGGTGCGGTGCCTCGAGGGTTAGTGCCGATCGCCAGTTTTTATATCAACGTCGCGACTATGGCAACGAGAATGTGCTGCCGATGCGGCCGATGGAGATTTGCGTGAGGAACAAGTACAAGGTAGCGAGCCAATTATATAACGCACTTGGACCTACGATGTATAGCGCCAGAGTGGGCTTCTGATATCCAGTAGAAATTAATATTTTGATGATTCGATGGGGCAGAATTGTACCAAAGGCTAGAATCAGTTTTTGGAGTGGGGACGGCTTTTAACATGCAAGTTGTCGGGGCTCAGTCGAATTGCGATTCTACTGGTCGGAAAATGTCAAGGGGGATTCACTTGGTCAATGGCTGAATAGTATGATTGAGATTTAGTTTAATTGACAAGTTGAAGCATGGTGGAGTCAGACTACAACGCTTTGGTTTGCTATGGATTGTACTCACGACCACTGGCATACGCAGTCCAATGATCCATGAAAATCGTGGATTGTACTTGTAATGTAAGTAGACGCTGTCACTGAAGCATGACAGTGGAGAATCGAATTATTTGGTCCTCAACAATAGTCCAATATGCAACATGAGATTATGCAAGTGAGGTTTAGTAGACAATTGAGCAGAGGCAGAGCGATTGTGACTTAGCTAAAATACATCCCTACTTTAATTAAGTAAGCTCTATGTTAAAGCTAACCTTCTTCTAAAGTATCCATAATTACTTTTGACCTTTCACTTGGGTGCGATACACAAAGGTGATCCACCCCCGTGAATGTGATATCCATTAATGGATTCACATGAGAAGGGATGACGCTAGTTGAAGCTAGGCATCAAGACGTCCCAGAAGGACGTCAGTTGCGATCTTAAATCTAGATTCAAGTTCATGCGACAGGATACGCTTCTAAAGAGTCGCGTATTCGATCTATATACATATATAGCCAATCAGTAGTTAAGTATATATTTAGTTATAATTCATTAAATATAGCTCAGTCTTGAATTTGCTAAATCCAAAGCACCGCGCACGAGAAGCTAAAAAGCTTCTACTTGACGTCGGTGCCTTCTTGTCTTAGAAGTTCGTTGCAATATCGCTTAAGCGAGAGACAACTGGTGGTACGACTGATTAATCAGTTGACCAACCTCCTAACCACCCTCGCACGCGAAGGTAAGACGGTCTGACCGCTTCCTCGCTTGTGCGTAAGGTGTGTGCCCGTCTACACTTGGTAGCACTAGTAGTCCTTCCCACGACCCGTCTCTCTGATCGTGCGTGTGGTTGACATGGTCCTTAATATGAAATGGAGTGCCTTCCTTCACCTCTCCCAACATCATAGGAGTTGGCAGAGCATATGGCGCAGGGACTTGGCGAACAAGCCCTGGTCAACCTCTTGCATTGTTCTCCTGAGCAACATGTTGCTCAGTTGGAGCAATTTGGGGCGTTTGTGCTCGGACAGCGTAGAAACGCGTCCGAGGTAAACAGCCAAGCCACCGCCGAGTCCATCAATAAGACTCAGGATGAGCTTAGGCTTGAGCAGGCACGTAATGAGGCGCTCAACAGAACTTTTGAGACGCCCTCTGCCCGGCCTGCTCAACCGAGGCCCATTCGGATGGACCCTCCGAAGTTCTATGGAACTACCCTCACACGATTGTTCACTGGCTATTAGCAGTTGAGCAATGTGGAGTGGCTCCGCTCATCGAAGACGACACCAGAATGGTGTCGTATGCCATGTCAAGTTTGCGTGGCAAAGCGTCAGAGTGGGCATACTCTTCGCTAATGGAAAATGCTGATGCGTTTCTATCATGGACTATCTTTCAAAACAAAGATTTGCACCATGTATCAGCCGCCTAACAACGAAGTGTTGCTTATGACGCGCTTCTTTGAAGCACGACAGGCGAAACGCTCTCTGCAAGAATTTGTGCAGGAGATGCGTTCGCTGTCGGCGTCCAATAATGGGGAACCGATACCGGAACGTATTAAGGTGACCACGTTCATGAATGGTCTACGGCACGGCCTATCGCGTCAGGACCTTTTCAGAAAGGTGCCGGCGACGATGGAAGAGGCAATTGACATTGCCTTAGTTGAGGAGCAATCCTACAACAGCGCCTCGGCGACAGCCTACTACAGGCGTCGTCCGAGAGGTCTGATGCCACTCCTATGGAGTTAGGCAATGCAGATGTGATCTGCTACAAGTGCGGCAAGCGAGGCCATATGATGGCTCGCTGCTATGCCAAAGTAGCTGCTGGTGCTAAGGCAGCCAGCAAAAGGTCTCCCAACCCGAAGGATGGTTCGAAGAACCGTGCACGTCGCACGGGCTCAGATTTGGCCTCCGACAGTCGGGAAATGCAGGAGCGCAGTAGGGGCGGGATGCCCTACTGTCGCGGACTCTGAAGCTACCCCTAAGTAGAGAGGGATCGAACAAATGGGTAGCATAGTCCCTGAGGTTCCGAAAGGTCGGACCTCAACCCTTTTGGTCTATAGCGCTCGAGAACGAGGCTTTGACCAAGTGATGACCCTTCTCGTGAATTTGGGTGCATCACAGAATTTTGTGAAATTCGCGGTTCTGAAAAAGTGTCCGGCAAGTTATGAGTCGCTTTGCCAGGATGGCAAGCGAGAAGAGATGATCGTTTGAATAGCGAACGTTGCTGTGTAATAGTCGATTAGGGGATTTGGCTAAGTCCATGTAACAATTTGCTCGATAAATCCGGAGCCGAGTTATTGGGACTTTTCTCGCCAACGGTTGAATTCCTTTCCCATAACGGTCGGATCTCTTTCTCATAACGGTCGGTTTCCTTTCTCATAACGGTTGGATCCCTTTTCCTCATTAAGTCACTTACTAGAATGACTTATTGGGTTTGATGAAGTCGATCTCAATTCATGGACGATCGAATGGAAAAGTACCATTGAATCAATATCGTTTATTTGCTTGTTTGATAAAACGAATGAAGAAGGGATCAATGGTATCGAAGACGATGATGATATGGATTGATATATACTTAAGGTGAAGATACATGTCATGGATCAAATTTCTGAATTATATTGGATTATACTGGATTCCAGTATCGGTTGATCCAATTAGATGGATTGATTTTGAGAGGATTATACGTGAATGTGGAATAGTGGAATTTCGCAAAGTGTAAATTGCGAGTACTTTCCACATCGGTGCCGCTTGACGGCATACAGTCAGACCACAAAGGATTTTTGCTTAGATTTAGAGACCCGGACCACCCAAATATAGTACACAAGCCGCCCAAGTATACCGGGGTCCATCGTATGCGCGTCAGCAAGCTCGCAAATTTATCGTTTGTAAATAGAACGTGTTTGCCGCTGATATGGAGGATAAATTTAATAAAAGGAGAAGATATATCGGAACGATGGAACCGTTTGAAAATGTAAATTGTGGTTGGAATAACCCGGCTAAAATGCACCATTCGCCACGCTAGAACGAGCACGTATCAACGCAAGCTCCGAAGAAGGTATCACAAGTTACATCAGCTTCAGCAGCTACGAAATCAGCCCGACGAGGGCAATCGGACATTATTCGCCTTCGACCTCATAACGACTTAATGCAACGACATTACGCGCAAAATTTCGAATCTGAAACGGGAACGTATTCGATATAAAACATCTCTACTATTTCAGTCGCATGCGTGGCGTCCCGGACAAACTACGAGGGAACTTTTCTGGCGAATATCGACAAAATTTGACGACCATGTTTTTCCAACACTCCGGGGCAACGATGGTAGGGCTGTTGCTACAGCACAGGAAAAAGAAAATACAATGGCTGCAGCTTGGAAACCAATTATGATTAAGGTCTCGCTGTGGAGACCCGTATGGACAACGTTATTGAGTGGATGCCTCAGGCGAGGTAAATGCCTACAGAGTTGTTTGATACACTATGCTGATAACGGAGGACACAGTAGCCCAGGCAATTTGCGCCTGCAAACCGGGAAAAGATTGTGGCTCGTACCAACTGGGCAACGATTTGTTTCGAGATTATATAATCGAAATGACTTTGATCCTTACTACACTATATTGCCAGTGGTATGCGCAATAACTATCTCCGGCATCGTTCACTGAGGCCAATTTTATTTGTTTAAAGAAGTCTGAAGATTAATGGAATTCGCTCAATTACCGACCACTGGCTCTCCTCACTTTGAATTATAAAGTTATCATGCGAATTGTCGCAATGGCTATACGAAAGGTGTTGAACGATCGACTTAATAAAATCCAATCTGGGTTTGTCCCGGGACGCACGATTCACACCACTCTGGACTGCTATGCTTTGGCACGACATATGGCGCTATACAGGCCGGAAGCGCGTAACGCGTTGGCCTTACTGTTAATTTTTTATAAGGCTTATGACAGCCTTGACCGAAATTTCATGGTAAAGGGACTTAAGTGTCACGGTTTTCCACTACGTTTGATCCAAGTTATAAGACTACGCACAAGCACCAGTGTGCGCTTCTTAGTTGATGGCGCCCTCTTATCCCGAATACAAGTAACAAGGGTTTCCGGCAAGGATGTCCGATGGCACCTTGCCTATTCATCCACGAGCTAGAACCATTGTATTTAAAGCTGAATGGGGGTGAGGTTTAATCTGGAATTTTAGTGGTAACTGAATCAGCATCACAAGCGCTTCAAATGGATGGGTTGCTGATGTTACCACAGTCTATTTGCGCCACTCGGCGGATTCAAACAAAGTTTTAGACGTTATTTGTGACTGCGGAGAAGGATCAGTTCTTTTCAAATGAAAGCAAAACCGTAGCCATACCATTACAACCGGACGGATTCAGCGACGACATCACATGGGCAAGCCGTATATAGCTTCAGAGAACTACAGCCACCACTCGCTATCTTAGCATTTCAGCGAGTTGTAAAGATTACGTAGAGGCAGCATTGGCTTCGGCCGAGCACCAAATCGTCATTCGCATCAGATTAACGAGTCACAAAACGCTTTCAGTTCGGCAGAGAGCAAAAGTCGCAGCTGCGGTCATACTACCCAAGCTCTTTTATATTGCTCGCCATTGCTGGCCTACTACACAAATAGTGAAGCGCTATGACCGTCTTATTAAAACTTTGTCTGGGCCAGTTTATTTGTGGAGGATGCCCCGAAACATGATCCATGGATGACATAGGAACTAGAAATGATGCCTATGTAACCAATTTAAAGCATAAAATCAGGAGATGTCCTTCACGCTACATCAGTGCACGTGGTGTCGGTCCTTCTGTCGATACTAATGCACATGGTGTCGGTTCTTCTGTTGACACCACGCAGGAGGCTTTAGACCGCAAAGTATTGCGTCTTGCTCCTGATCGCAAGCCGTGGATGCTATCTCAGCATCTGCTTGATCGTTGGTCTGGGAAGACCAACGAAAGGTTCCTCATACCGTTGTGTGATGCGTCAAAGCTTCACGGCCTTGACGCCAGTGAGAAGAACATTTGCACTGAGAACGATTATTACATCGATGTATTTCTTAAGCATCGATGGTGTGGCCCACACAAAAAGCGTGAGGCTGACGCGTTCCTCCATCTTGGAACGCGTTTATCACCAACGTCTTAAACGTTGGGAAAGAGGCTTGGTTTCATAGACTTTATGCTAGCCGCAATAAGTTTGAAAAACGAAGTACGTCCGGTGCATGCTATCGTTTGCACCGGTTATCTAGAGAGGCAGGCCTGTTATGCCTCTCTTAGAGCAACCCATGCCCGAGGTGTCTGAGCACCTCTTAAAGAGCGCCTAAGGAGGCTTACCTCCTTACTGAGCCCTGGTGGAGGGCTCGCATCTCTTCTGATATGCGTGAAGGGATTGCTACTTTGCAGATTCTTTACGAAGTCGCTGGGCGCTCGTTTTCCGATGATTCTTCTTCACCATCGGTTATGCCTTGTTGTACTGTTCGACAAGGCCGGGGACGTCGGCCATCAGTTGGGCCCGAGGTTCCCAGCAATCCGCCGAAGGAGGATAGCCACGCCATCGGACGAGATAACTCGTCCGACGTCCCTTCACCTCGCAATGAATTAGCAAGTGTTCCACGACGAAGCGCTTCCCGCCATGCGAGTCCACCAACGGATGCGGTAGTGGAGGGAAAACCCTGTCCGATTCTTTCATCGGACTTGTCTGCTGAGTTAGACGGGTTTGCCCGTGTAACTCGTGAGCTACGTTGTGATGTTGATCACGAACGGGATAAGCGTCGCCTCTTCGAGGACATTGTGCGACAGCTTGAATTTGACCATGAGAAGTCTCGGGCAAACAATGCTGTCGCACTGTTGGAGAATGAACGGCGATATCATTATCTAAGTAACGAGCTGGCGACAGCTCGTCAGGAGATCGTCCGATATCATGGGAAGATATCATCTCTACACGACCAGGTATTGAACCTGGTTCGTGACAACAAGAATCTGAAGGGAATTCTGGAGAATAATGGCTATCTTCGTCGTTCGAAGAAGCCACGTATTGAACGTACAGACAAAGACGTTCCACGTAAAACGTAGGATGCGTACGCATCCTGCGTGGAAACTCGATCGTGTATGCGTTGCCTAGGCGGCGCAATACACGAAACGGACCGATGTACTTGGGCAACAATTTATTGCTGCCTACGATAGTCACTACATGTTTAGGTAGGTTTACTGTTGACAGTAAAACAAAATCACCTTCAATAAATGTTTGAGCATTTGCCCTTCCATTATTGTCTGCGTTTCGCTTTTGCTTATCCATCGCTTCTGCGATGGACTCTTGCACGAAACGGATTAACGAATCACGAGTCAGCAGGAAATCCTCAGCTGACTCGTTGCTTTTGGCTGCAGTGCATTGTGAGTGCACTGCAGAGGTACGTGTTACTAACTCAGCGAGAACATTACTGTTCTCACTTGTGATACCTCGAACGATGCTGATATCTTCAGCATCGTTATCAGTAAGAGCGCCATCGCTCTTACTTTCTTCCTCTTCACCGAAGTCGAATGGTACGACTTCGGTTACTTTCGCGTCGACCATAACGTGGTCGCGTGATGAGCAAGAGCCAGTTTGGTTCTAGATCGAGCGAGTCCCTCCTCCCCTTAAATTAGAGTCACCCTCTACTAAGGCGGATACACGTGGATGGCGAAGGCCATTCGCGTAGAACGGAGTATGCGTCGTGGACGCATGCACTGAGTTGTTAAAGGCGAATTCGACCATCGACAAGAACTCACTCCAACTCGTAAACGAGTGGACGTACCCTCGAAGAATCTCTTTAAGGACGTAATTGGCGCTTTCAGTATGACTATCAGATTCTGGATGGTCAGAAGTAGACATTGTGAGCCGTGTTCCAAGTGTTTGGAACATGGAACGCTAAAACTCATCGGGGGTCCCTGTCGCACACAAGTTCACGTGGTAACCCATGCAATCGAAAGATTGTATCGATAAACACTCGAGCACAGCCCTCTGCTATGATCGATCCAGGTACAGCAACAAGATGAACCATCCTGCTGAACCTGTTTACAAACGAGAATGCCATTATTCCCGTGAACGTCTGTGGGAAACCCAAAGCCGAAGTCCATTGATACGAACTCCCAGCACCCTTCCGGAACAGGTAGAGGCTGCAATGTTGCACGGAGTGAAGGACTAGGCTTCACTCGTTGACACACCTTGCAAGCACGCACGTATTTCGCAAAGTGTGGATCGCCCAATATTGAATGTGGTCCGCACCTTATAGATCGACCGTCATCCGTCATCGCAATTCGTCATAGCGATCCGTCGACCGCAATCTTCCATCGCGATCCGTCATCGTGATCTGTAATGGCGATCCGTCGACCGCGATCCGTCATAACTATCCGTGACCGCGATCTGTCATAGCGATTCTTCAACCGCGATCCGACATATGTGGTCCACACATTGAGATCTGATTTCTCTTGAAAGGGCAACACGTGGCAGTACATCCTAGTCTACAGATAGACAGAATCGTAGGTTTTGATATGTAATTGGTTAAAATTAAACAGAGCTCGATTTTACTTTTAAAAAACGCAGGCTTCTCTTTCGGGTGGGATAACTTTGGCCCCCCGACGACTCAAGAGCATCTGCTACGCTAAGACACAAATGATATCTCTGGATTGTTTAACCAGGGATTACGAGAATTTCAAACACACAACTCCCCTGCGATTGGACGCAGCACAACAAGAAAAGGACAAGGTACAAGATCGCGAGACGGCTCCAGTGGTCAGAAGATCAAGTATATCAGGTGGATCAAGTATCTACATTTTTGGACCAGGCAATCTCAAGAGAGATCATAGTGACTCGGATAGAGCACCTACAAGAACCCCTCGACCGCGTGAAGATTTCCGCACGGTCGATCCCAACCTATTCCAAACACGGTTAAGTTTAGCATCGACTCAAGTCTACCGAGAAGAGTGCTACCCGCCCTACCGACGGGTACACAAGGTGAGGAAGGAATTGCTTTACACGGAAACGGAGTACCCCCTCCAATAGTTGGTTGAGTGGGCGCCAGTGGAGAGTTGGGATCACTTCAGAAATTTTGTGAACCCCGCTCCACCACAGTGCGCTTGTGAAATCAAAGGGAGTTCAAGTTGAACTCGCCTTCAGCTTTAGTGATTTTTCTTGTAAAAAGAAAAGTACAGTTCTAGGTATGGAGAGTCCGTATGGCCTCATCCTATGCATGCCGTGGCTAAGCACCACCCATGGATAGACTGGCGTACACGCATAGTACGTAGGACACCGGAAAGGATGTGATCCTGCGAGAGGCTTATGTGAATGATGATGTATTTGTGGTATGTCAATTGACACCGGGTCCTACCCAGATCATTGAGCCTAAAGTATTTAGAAGTGTCCTGGCAGAAAGTCCGGTGAAGCAAATTTTTACCCAGGTCGAAAAGACTGGTGTAGTGGATGGGACGATGACAAGCTGTCATGTGTCCAATAGTCCTGCACAGATCAGAGAGCCTGTAGCAGTTGATGGTGGGCTGACAGATAGCCAACGCCACAAGAACCGACACAGAGCCAAGAGCCTGGTGCGGTTGGAAGGAGTGCGCTAGCTGAGATAGCAACGACACCTTCTTCCAGGTCAAAGGTCGTGGTGACTCGAAGAACGAGCACCCGACGTATTAAGACGATCAAGGGCACGTCGAAGCGAGTGACCCTTGGATCAGTCTCGGTCCAACAGAACGGACCTACGAACGAGTTGTTCGAGGCCGTCGAAGACAAAATGCCGGAGGCATCCTCAGTTGAGGTGCTCCAACTTGTCTTGGCATCTGCCGAGGAGATAGTAAATCTCTCGGAGATGACGTGGGATCTGTTCCTGTCCGAACTAAAGGAAGGAAAGATCCACGAGATAGTCGCACCAGTTCCGGAAGAGAACGTGGTGGACTGTTGCTCTTCATCCACAATGGATGAGAGCGTCTTGGAGACCGACAAGAAGAAACGATTCGCTTCTCAAGTCTGGGATGCTTTGAGGGACAGCTCGTTCTATGATGTTCTGTGGAAACACCGTGATGTGTTTCCAGCAGAAGTGCCGAGCCGCCTACCGGCCGATAGGGGCATCAGGCACGAAATTGACCTGGAGCCTGGCACCAAGTATTGTGTGACCAGGCAATGGCCGTTGCCGAAGGAACAA
The DNA here is from genome assembly GCA_947646735.1 of Peronospora farinosa. Classification (NCBI taxonomy): domain Eukaryota; phylum Oomycota; class Peronosporomycetes; order Peronosporales; family Peronosporaceae; genus Peronospora; species Peronospora farinosa. The sequence goes on from CANTFK010000991.1 coordinate 233,718, forward strand.
GTCGATTACATCGATGAGTTTTTCGACAAGCGAGCTAAGGCGGTGAGAGCAAGTCACCTCACTGCAGCCCGACCTTCTGTGTGCGTAAAGCAACAGGTGGATGGCGCGTGGTTCATGCTTATAACAAGCTGAACACGGCCACCATTCCAGCTCAAACGCCGATCCCGCGGAAAGATGTTTTGTTGAATTCCATGGGAAAGTCAACTATCTTTTCCGCGTTGGATATGAAGGATGGCTACTATCCGGTTCTCATGAGAGATACCGATGTAGCCAAAACGGCAGTAAGCACCCCAAGCGGTATGCTGTGGGAGTGGCTTGTGATGCCACAAGGGTTGAAAAATGCTCCGGCAACATTCAACCGAGTAGTGGCTCACGTGATGCGTCAGCACCGTGCCTACGCGCCCCATTACTTTGACGATTTATTCGTGCATAGGGCGGAGGACGGTCTGAGCGCGATAGAGTCGCACAAGCGTCATTTAGACGCTGTGTTGCAGACTCTGGGTGACGCCAAATTATACGTGAACTTGCAAAAGTGCGTAATAGGGGTCCCCGAGATACCTGTACTGGGCTGCATCGTAGGTGCACATGGTGTACGAGCAGACCCAGAAAAGATAGAAGGCTATCAAAGAATGGACAGTTCCACGACACGTGAAGGATCTGCGCCAATTCCTTGGGATCGCTAATTACTTGCATAAGTACAGCAAAAATTATGCGGAGCAGACCAAGCCGTTGTCTGACCTTTTAAAAAAGATGCAGAATGGACTTGGTCAAAGGAACAAGAAGATGCGTTAACTTCAGTGAAGCAATCTCTTGTAGAGGCACCGGTCTTGGCATTGCGCCAGACGCGGATAAGCCCTTTAGCGTCGTCTGCGATGCAAGCAATTTTGCAATCGGCAGCGCGCTCATGCAGAAGGATGACAGCGGCGTTGACCGTGTCATTTCTTATCAGTCTCGGCTTTTGAAATCAGCAGAGCTCAATTACCCTGTGCATGACAAGGAGCTACTTTCAATTAAGTATGCCCTTGTAAAGTTTCGGGTGCACATCTTGGGCACCGAACCTTTTGTGGTTGATACGGATCACGCATCACTGCGAACCGCTATAAATTCACCGCACCTCTCGCCGAGAATGGCGAGATGGCTAACATTCTTCTCTGAATTTAATTTCAAAGTTGAATATAAGTCGGGTAAGTCGAAGGTCTTGTCTGACGCGTTATCGCGCAGTCCAGACTTCGAGATAAGACATCAGGAAAGTGTGTCTCGTGCGAAAGCACAAGTTGAGTCGTCAACATTGGCAGGCATGAAGGCCTACCATGTGACGATCTCAATGGCCTCCGATATAAAGAAGTGTTACAGTCAGGACGAACATTGTCGCCTGCTGTTGGATCATTTTGGTGGACGAAAGGTTACCCTTCCGTCGCACCTCAAAGCGAAACTAAATCGCTTTAGTTACAGTGATGGCCTGTTATGGCATCAACTGTCACCCTGTGATCCCTTGAGAATCTATGTTCCTCATGACACAGATCTCAAGCTGTTGATACTTCACGAGTGCCATGATGCGCCATCTAGTGGGCATCTGGGCCGTGAAAAGACATTCTTACGAGTGTCAGAGGAATTTTGGTGGCCTCACCTATATCGGTGGGTGGCCAACTATATTCGCTCTTGCGAAGAGTGTCAGCGCATAAAGCCTGCACCTTCGAACAGTGCGCCACTGAAGCCACTGCCGATTCCAACTGAATGTTGGAAGTCGGTCAGTTTGGACTTCATGTTTGGCTTATCGCCTGACCATAAAGGCAGGACGGGGCTCGTCGTCTTTGTAGACAGACTGAGCAAGATGGTGCATTTGGCACCATGTAGCACAAAGATCTCAGGAATTGAGGCTGCCCTCTTGTTTCTGGATCACGTGTATTCAATACACGGGAGGCTTGAATCCATAGTATCGGATTGGGTTCCGTGTTTTACGTTAGGATTTTGGCGTCATGCAGTTGAGCTGCTGGGTAGCAAGCTCCACATGTCAACCGCTGATCATCCCCAGACCGATGGCCAAACAGAACGGGCCAATCGAGTCGTGGCGAATGTGTTGCGTACAATAGCGACTCCTATAGAATGGAGAAAGCAATTGCCATTCGTGGAGTTCGCTATTAATAACAGTGTTCACGCCAGTACGGGTGAAACACCGTTTTACATTAACGGACTGCGTCATCCTCGAACGCCAGTCTCGTTTGTACGCAGCCCGAGTCTTAGTGGGGGAGGGCCCCTCACTTCGCTCGGTGCGAATGCCAAAGAGGGCCAAGGTTGCCCTAGTGACACTGCTAATTTAGCAGTGGTCACGACACCTATAGGTGTCACAAAGGAGGCACGGCAAGAAATGCCAGTTCTCCTTGACGATGGCACTATGATGTTATCAACAGCGTCGACCCATGAACGACCTCTTGGAGGCTCCATCGTCGAGATGGATGCTAAAAGCGTGAGCGAACCGCAGCGCTTCGTGGATGAGTGATTATCCTACGTAAAGTCCGTGACGTAATGGCAAGCGCAAAGGACAAACAAAAAATATATTTAGACCAGCATGGTCGCAAAAACAATGAACACTTTAGTGTGGGGGACAAAGTGCTATTAAGTACTGCTACCTTACCTATACATGCAATTTCTGTACTACCTGGTGGTACTACTAAGCTATTGCCTTGATTCATTGGGCTCTTTACAGTGGTTGAAGAAGTTGGAGACCTAAATTATAGACTCACTCTCCCACCGTATATGAAGACGCACCCCGTATTTTACGTGGGTCGTCTGAAACGGTATGTTGATCCAGAACAGATCACATATCCACATCATTCTAACGAGAAGATGGTTACGTTGACTGTGAGTCGAGCGTCGCGGCCGATCAGGCGACGAGGATGCCGAGAGGCTCCCCGTATATGAACGAGGCGATAGAGGACTCGGTGATCGAGGAGGACTACGCACTTGACGCGGGTCTCTCATCACCAGTCGCTCTTAGATGTCCAAACGGGTCTTCAGGCGGTCATACCCCTGACGTTCCCTCGTCCTCACATCGCGCAGATCCGAGTTCAGTTGCGAGACGTGACTCTCGAGATCTGTCACCTGCCTCTTCAGCGCAGCGAACTCAGCCTGCGACTGAACAGCAGCAGGGTTGGCAGCCGCGAGTAGGTGGGCGTAATCGTCACTCCTATCGGGAGCCACCTGTGTTGGTGGACACGGAAGGGAATACGCGCTTCCTTGTTGGATGGATGTTGGACCACCGGTTTGTGAAGCGAAAGCTCCAAATCCTTGTCCAGTGGAAGGGTTACCCAACGAGCTTTGACTCGTGGGAGCCTGTGAACGCTTTGCGTGTCGACTTGCCTGGGCTGGTGGCTGCTTATGTGAAGCAGCACCAGCTGGCGTCTTTCTGCTAGGTCCGGATGGACTAGAAGAAGAAGCGTGGCGAGAATTATTTGGGGGTCGCTTACCGCCCATAATTTCATGCGCACGCTTCATGGCGAAGCTGATTCGCTGCGACCGTTGTTTCGTTTTATCTACATGCAACGTTACACGGCGCCGAAGTTCAGCTTCATAGTCGTCGGCTGTTTCGTTAGAACGCAGCACGACTGGAATTGGGAAAGCACGACCAAGTGCTTTGCCCTGCTTTTTCCACACGGGAAAAAAGACGCTATAAAATTTATGAGCGTCTATAGTTGCACGCTGCAAAAGCGCTGCACTAGACCCATCCGAGTTGATCCACTCAGATGGAGATGACATTGGTGGCAAGCCACCACTCACGTAGCCCCCTCGCGACGGCGGGCTAGTGAGGCCGAAGGTGTACTTGTGGAGCTTTAAGCTCACACTCACCTAAGTCTGACTCTCCATTATGGATTGTCAAGACATCAGTATGAGGAGTCACATCTGACTGATTCGCGACTACTCCTTTCGAAGTAGCGTGCTCAGTCTTAGTCGCTGCGCTCGTAGGCGCAGGCGACGAGGTTTTACCGTCGCTTGTAGGAAGCATAGACGCTCCCTCAAGGACGGGTGCCTCAAATGATGGGGACATATGTCCCATCAATGCATTATGCTCATCGCCACTTTGGGGTGATGGCAATGGCGTGCTCTCATTGTAGTCTACAAAGAGAGATGGATCTTCATCCACATTATCGTGAGATTGAAGATTCACCTCAGTGCCTGAAGCACTTTGCGACGGCTGCGATAATCGCGGCGCGTGCGCTTAGTGCTGGACTGCATGGGTGCCTTTGCAGGCGACCCATCAGCCTTACCACGTTTCGGTGGCATGAGTACTGAGCAGACTAAAGCGGCGCGTTTATAAACGGCTCGCCAGTCTCTCTGTCTCTTAGGCGATGTTTTACAAAATGTAAACATCGTTCTAAAACGGGGGATGGTGTAACAGGGTACCTAGTTACACGTAAACATTAAGTAATATACTTAATGTTTGGTCTAAAAGTATCCATGATTACTTTTGACCAGTCACTTGGGTGCGATACACAAATGTGATCCACCCTCGTGAATGTGATATCCATTAATGGATTCACATGAGAAGGGATGACGCTAGTTGAAGCTAGGCATCGCGACGTCTCAGAAGGACGTCAGTTGCGATCTTAAATCTAGATTTAAGATCATGCGACAGGATACGCTTCTAAAGAGTCGCGTATCCGATCTATATACATATATAGCCAATCAGTAGTTAAGTATATATTTAGTTATAATTCATTAAATATAGCTCAGTCTTGAATTTGCTAAACACCGAAGCACCACGCACGAGAAGCTGAAAAGCTTCTACGTGACGTCGGTGCCTTCTTGTCTTAGAAGTTCGTTGCAATCTCGCTTAAGCGAGAGACAACTGGTGGTACGACTGATTAATCAGTTGACCAACCTCCTAACCACCCTCGCACGCGAAGGTAAGACGGTCTGACCGCTTCCTCGCTTGTGCATAAGGTGTGTGCTAGTAGTACGAGGCAACTTCGTAGAATTGCCCGTCCACAAAAGCAAGCGTTCTCATCAGGTTGTATTAGATTGCTTACAATAAGTGATGTGACCCATATGTGTTGTATTTGCATTTTGTATATATTGTTACGTGAGGAGATTTCCATTATATGATTTAGTCCATCCCCGGAAACCCTTATGCCGTGCTTCTATCTATAAAATGTATATATACGAAACGATGGCACACTTAAATGTTCATATGCATCATTACATATTGCAATATCAAACATAGCTGTTTTAGAATAGTAGATGAGACACATGCTTTCGATTCGTTGGTCAAAACATGGACTGCATGCTCAAATTATACACTAAAAACTGGCAAAAGTAAGCGCAGTTAGCAGGTTAAAGTGGATGCAGTTACAATAAGCGAGTCGAGTCAAATGTAATGCATCATACTTAATCATTTATCTGAGTCAACCGGATATTCTTCTAGACGGAACGACGGGTTTACATTCACCTTTATAATGATAACTTTACCTTATTGAACCGGATATATAGATGTAAAGAGATGGGTACAAAGATCAAAATACAGACTTCGCTTACTGTGTTTGTCGGAACGACAGGTACACAACGCCCCAGAACGACTTAACCGGATATTCGAAAGTGAATTAAATAGTTTAATATACCGACCTTCATTAACTTTCATACTTATCAACTTACGTAAAGCAACCTAACATTCTCAGGAAAGTATCAGCATGTAATTTGTGCACCTATTTGTCGGAACGAGGGGTCAACACCTACGTAAAGCAACCTGATATTCTTAGGAAAGTTTTAAATATAGATACTGTCAGCATATAATTTGTGCACCAATTTGTCGGAACGACGGGTCAACACCTAACCTGATATTCTAAGGAAAGTGATACATTTATATACTGGCAGCGCAAAATATGTGCACCTATCAGTCGGAACGACGGATACACACCATTACTTATTGCATTAACGTAAGCACATTTCCATTATTGATATTTTAATTATATTTTTCATGAGGTTAAGCAATGAATTTCGTCGAACATCCATCTATAGAAATGGGTATCATGACTGAAATTTATAAATAATCTATATAATATCTCCGTCCATCATGCTATAACAACAAACAGAAAATGCACAGTCGGGGTTCCCCCCTGGTGCCTTGGGTAAGCACCGGCCTGTGTCGTTAGTGGCGCAGGTGAAATCCCCCTTCAACCAACCCAAGGTCTCAAAACAATGTGGGACACACTCTCTCACTGGTACCCCCCCCCCACCAAGAACCTTGGTACCAGTGAGTACGGACTCTCGTAGAAGCATGGAGAATAGTTGGGGGTATCCGAACTGGTTGGCACCCAGAACATCCGGTTAACAAACCACCCGTCCATGGCCCGATAGCCATGACCGGTTACAAGATCAATGAGCCCTGCCGAAGAGGACAAGTATCAGGCCGCTAGAGAAATCTAAATGTGCCGGCTGGCCTATATATAAAAAAGAAATATACAGACCGCGTGTACAAATTAAGCTTCATACCCATCACTTTACAGAATACAACCGGATATCAATAATGATAGGAAATGGGTACGAACATTTATATGCACGAGCGACGAGTGAACACTCTAACTTTCGAAACGAGAGGTACACATTACCTTGAAATACCAATCAATTACCGAAGTCAATATACGATCAGAGTCAAATCTGTGCACCTATCGGTCGAAACGACGGGAACCCCTATATATGTATTTATAGCATAAAACCATGTCCGTCGGAACGACGGGTACACACCCTAGTCAATAAATAGATGCGGCCGATTTTTTCCCCTACAAAATTGCATATTTTGGCCGAACTTCAACATCTTATAAACTTCAGTCAGAAAAAGATAGGAAGTATCTAAAAACGAGAGAATGGAGCTGAACTCTCCCTTTTCATGCTACATTGGCAGAACTGGATCATTGTGAGTGCCAAAAGATCCTTAGAAATTCTAGTTTATATGAGATTTAGTTGATTGTTATAAGTGTCTTGTATGAAACGTTACGCCCATTGTTATAACGTGGCAAGTGTTTGGTTATCTACTGGAGTAAAAACAAGCACGTGTGTGGGTCCGAAAGTATCTGTAGCTCCGAAAGTTTCCGTTAATCACAAATTGGGGGAACTTTCAGAGCCACAGGTGCCTTTTTTACTCCGTTGATTACCAGTAGATTACCACTTTACCGTCGTGAGCTTTCCGGATGATCTCCATAACTTCCTGAGAAAATTCGAAGCGCACGATTGCGAAGAACAGGCATTCCCTGTCATACGCTTTTAGCAGGAGAATGGCCGAACTCTAGCCCGGGAAAGTCGTTTTCGACTAGAACGGCTACTAAGGATAGTGGTTTACTTCAAGCTAGACATCTCCTAAGCTAAGCATCTTCAAGGCTACTCGCACGCGTACTAGCATACTGGCCTTCTATCACTTCTATCCTACAACCTAGTTTCTCTATATCGCGATGCCGAGATGACAATGGGGTGTTTTTGCTCTCGATGATTATTACAAAGCTGCGCAGGGTTCTGCCGATCATATCTTGTCCCAAATGCATTGACGAGGATTTTATGTGAGAGTCTGTTCGGTGGATGACAACATCGAAATCATTTGTAGAGCACGAGACTTTCTCAGATGAATAGTAAGATTCTTGTATAACTTGTGCGTAAGATAAGAATCCTATACAATGAGCGTTGGGATCCGTGAAAACCAACTGAGTCGAAACCGTAATCTGAACACACGATTTAGCGATAGAGCAATCAATGCCAAGAGCGACAGGTCTCAGACCAGAGGGCTGCTACAGCCCTCTGGTTTCACTTTTGCAAGTTTTTGAAACGCCAGAGTGCCGACTTCATACTGTTGTGAAAGTCGAGTTCGGTCCGCCTGGAGGGTTAAGTATTCGAAGTTCTGCGGCGAAAAGATGGAGTTCACTCCGTCAAGTAGTAGCTTAAGCCACGTCTGGTTAGTGCCATCGCCTTTAACTACCAGGACAGCACCAATTCAGAACATCTCAAGCCTCCAACCAACTCGGAGACTCTACGCCAACATTCTCGTGGCAGTTTTACAAGCGGTGCAATTCGGATGGTCCACTTCGCAAATGAACAACTCAATTTTCAATAACGAACAGGATTGCATCGCAAGACCCGTCGTACCCGGCACGTGCCTCATGTTCCCCGGACATACTAAGACAGAGTGGACTATTGCCGTCAGCTCCTGGATCGTAGGTGGTATGATCGGCAGTCTTTTGACCGGACGTGCCTCCAACAAGTTTGGACGAAAGCCTACCATGATGGCAAACTGCCTTTTCATGCTTGCAGGTGGAGTCGTGCAGGCATCTTCCAGCACCATTACTATATTCACCGTTGGGCGTGTCTTCGCAGGCATTGCAGCTGGTGGTTCGACCGCTGTTATCCCTGGATTTATCGGCGAAATCTGTCCGCCGCACCTCCGGAACAAGTTGGGTGTGTGTTTCCAGATTTCCATCACATTGGGTCATCTACTTGTTGCGATCACCTTCTTCTTCGCCAGCACTAGTACTGGTTGGAGGTATATCGCAGGATTCCCTATTGTACTGGCATTGCTTTTCTTGGGACTGGCACCTTTTGTTCTCGTGGAAAGCCCCGCGTGGTTGTTGATGGCAGGTCAGCCGGTGCTTGCCGAGCTAGCGCTGGCTCATCTCTATGGTTCGGAGAACGTGCATTTGATAAAGACCTGGATGGACCAGGACGAAGCGGCTCCTAGAGTGGGCATTGGTAGTGAGTATGTCATGCCGATGCAAGACTTGGCGATGTCGATGTCTCCAGAAACACCCAAGCAGCGCAACGTCACCCGACTGTTATCACCTGCACTCATTCGGCAGCTACTGGTAGCAATTGGCGTGGCTGGAACCCAGCAGCTCACGGGTGTTAATGCTGTCTTCTTTTACTCGTCTGGAATCTTCAAGCAGGCGGGACTCGCAGACGGCCGCATCGGTGTCTTGCTAGTCAATTTTGTGAATGTCCTACCGTCCTTGTTTTGCGGGCTGCTAGCTGCGCGTGTGGGTAATCGCATGCTCATCTTGTGCGGATTGGTGGGAATGTTTTGTAGCGCAGTCGGCATGACGGCTGCACTGGTTGGCCATGTGCCTGCGCTTGCTATCGTCTTTACAGCACTCTACGTTACAACGTTCAGTTCAAGTCTCGGACCGTTGGCATGGGGAGTCATGGCGGACCTTTTTCCGGACGATGTTCGAGCCATGGGATGTTCCATTTGTGTAGGTTGTAGCTGGCTGTGTAGCCTTGCCGTGGGTCTATGCTATCCGTATGTTGCCGCTGTTTTCGGTATCTATAGCTTCGTGCCTTTCATGTGTACCGTTACGATCGCGTTCCTCTTTGTACAAAATTTCGTGCCGGAGACGTATGGTAAGACCATACAAGAGATTCAAGATGAGTTTGACGCGCTACGATGTAAGAAAAGCCGAGATCATATTAACCAGATTGCCGTACTAGAATAAACTTCTTAGTAGAAGTACAACGGATTGAATACTTGCCAGTTTGATTGCTATTCCATTCCTAATGTTCATATCCATATCCATATCGTTTTCTAACGGTACAACACACACTATTCTTGTGGTATCCTAATCACAACACATTGCAGAAGATACCCCATTACAAGAATTGACTTATCGGCTAGTGTCAATGACGTCCTCACACGTGCCTCATGTTTCCTTGTCACTCGAAACTGGAGTAAACATTCGCCGTGAACGTCTGGATCTTAGGCGCTGTGATCGGCTCGCTGTCCTACAGCCGCTTCAGCGCAAACAGACTTTGATGTTAAATTGCATCTTTATGATTATGGATGATATCGTGCAGGCGTCCGAGTATTCATCGGGTGGGATGAATGGGGTTGGCCACATTCATTACAATCTAAGTTTAGATGATCACATCATTCTTGCAGCACACACAATTTGAATTGTCATACTCTTGCGTGTATTAAGCAAGCACTGACGCGAATGTACGATATCAATTGCGATGCAAAAATGTTGCGCGCGACGCAGACCGACCTCTCAAGCCAATATTTAAAGTTTCAGAGCTGTTTCCAGCGGATTGTGGTGTGATGGCGGATCACTGAGCCGTATTCAATAGAAACTGCGATTTCGATCGCTCCACCCAGACATCGTCAATATGGCAATGATCTCGAGCTTAAATGTGTAATGGATGCGGTCAATCCAATCCAGCCTTGTAACGATAGTGTATGGTTTCCTGCATGACGTTAAGGATTCTTGTGGCGAGGAACGACGGGTACTCCTGGTCGCGAAAGGGCCCTTGAAAGCAGTGAAGGAGGCAGAGAAAAGCAAGGAAATGCAGACCTAAATCGAGTTAACAAGATGTGGATCTCATGCGAGAACTGGGTTGGTCGATTGGACAAACTCAAGGATTCACTGACGGAGCCTCGCAAGAAAGTGGTGATGGAAATGAAGAAACTGGGGGATCATTCGATGACCCTACAAGTTTGTTGGAATCAGCCCTTGAACAAGGCGCAAGAAAAAATATCAGGACTCCTTGTCTGATCAAAGAAGATACCAAGGTGCGGTGCCTCGAGGGTTAGTGCCGATCGCCAGTTTTTATATCAACGTCGCGACTATGGCAACGAGAATGTGCTGCCGATGCGGCCGATGGAGATTTGCGTGAGGAACAAGTACAAGGTAGCGAGCCAATTATATAACGCACTTGGACCTACGATGTATAGCGCCAGAGTGGGCTTCTGATATCCAGTAGAAATTAATATTTTGATGATTCGATGGGGCAGAATTGTACCAAAGGCTAGAATCAGTTTTTGGAGTGGGGACGGCTTTTAACATGCAAGTTGTCGGGGCTCAGTCGAATTGCGATTCTACTGGTCGGAAAATGTCAAGGGGGATTCACTTGGTCAATGGCTGAATAGTATGATTGAGATTTAGTTTAATTGACAAGTTGAAGCATGGTGGAGTCAGACTACAACGCTTTAGTTTGCTATGGATTGTACTCACGACCACTGGCATACGCAGTCCAATGATCCATGAAAATCGTGGATTGTACTTGTAATGTAAGTAGACGCTGTCACTGAAGCATGACAGTGGAGAATCGAATTATTTGGTCCTCAACAATATAGTCCAATATGCAACATGAGATTATGCAAGTGAGGTTTAGTAGACAATTGAGCAGAGGCAGAGCGATTGTGACTTAGCTAAAATACATCCCTACTTTAATTAAGTAAGCTCTATGTTAAAGCTAACCTTCTAACTTTTTCTGGTTTATCAGACACGCGCAACTTGAGCTAGATCCTCCCCGAAAGGCTATAAGAGGCCCGAACTTCACAGTATGTATTAGGTAGACAGGCTAATCGCACTTTTTAATGAATGCATAGTCTAGATGAAATTGAAGCCATCGTTGGGTCACATGATCGTACACCTCAGCTTTTTCATCGAAAGCTTTTCCGTAAATTAATCTGCGATTTGGTGTCTAAATTCCTTGTAGTAGAGCTCCATGTATTATCCAGCTCATTTTTCTCACGATGAAGTGAAACAGATGCCAATATGTTTAGTGCGAGCTTAATATATCCGACATGCCTTGCTAATGTATATATAACCTTAATTGTCCTTGTATATCACTAAAGGTGTAACGGGGTTACACGACGGTTGTAGCGTCTTTCCGAGAGTTTACGCTTAAACTCTCCTTTCTATTGCATATAATGCATTATTATACTTCTCTTTAGAGAGGTATTAAGTATGAGCGTTATAATACGGTATTCGGTAATACCGTATCTTATCGATTGGGATTCGATAAATCACTAACGCTGTATTAAGTACATATACACAGATGTTTAGACGATACGTCGTCCAATAGCAAAGTCTGCATATAATAATTACTATTATAGTAATTAATCTAGTGTAGTGTACTTAGAGTAGGACTATTCATAAAATCTTAAAGCATAAATATAATCAGTTCTCCTTTTGAGTTTAAGATCGCAAGTCGTTCTGACTTGTTCTCTTGTGCACTTCGTGCGTTGGTTCTCTGAACCCCTAAGCTTCTAGCTTGTTCTTGCACTCTTTGCGTTGGTTCTCTGAACCTTAAGCATATTGCTGATTGATTAAAAGTCTCTTCCTAGTTCCTTAGAACAGGGAGACTTTAAGTCGTTTAATTAGTTCCTCAGAACTAAGTGGCTTTAAGCCTTCACTCTATTTAGTTCTCTCGAACTAAGAGGCTTCCAGCCGAAAGTCTTCCTCTGGCTAAAGAGCTGTGTAGCTCCGCTACACTTGGTAGCACTTGTTGGTCAATCCTACACCTGAGTCTTTAAAGACTGACCCTCTGTGAGAATGGAGAATCAAAATCACCTCTCTGAGGCACAGCGACTCGCCTTAGATAAACTATCGGCGTTCGTCGGGCCCGATCAAATCGAGGCTCTTTTGGCCCAAGGCCCGGAGGTTCTAAATGCTCGTCTTGAGGCCTTTATGCGTTATGAGGCAACGCTCCTCGGGCAGGTCCATGACCAGGCAGCGTCAGCCGCGCCTATACAGTACATTCCGGTACCTGTGCCCGATGCAGAGCCAAAGGCTCGTCCACTTGTTTTAAGTGTCAAGACCTTCGAGGGGAAGGAGGGAGAGAACCTTCTCCTCTGGATCCGAGAAGTTGAAATGGCAATGGATGCCGCCATGCTTGTATCAGATAAGAAACGAGCTGGCTTGTCCATTTCGAAGCTCGGTGGAAGAGCTAGAGAGTGGGCTCTAACGGGCGATGTCTCTGTAAATGTCGCGTTTTACACATGGGAAATGCTCAAAAAGCAATTAACTTGTGTGTTTGCACCGCCTAATCAGGCTTATCGTTTGCGCTCACGTTTCTTAGCTACCCGACAGGGTAAGAAAGAATTGTCGGACTATGTCCAAGAGTTGAGAACTCTCATTGCTGCTATGCAGCAGGACCCACTGGAAGAAGAAGTCCGAGTAACCATTTTTATGGAAGGACTTCGCACTGGGGTCGCCAGGACAGAAGTTTTTCGTGTCCAGCCTTCGACTTTCAAAGAGGAAGTGAGCATAGCGTTTAACGCTGAATTTAATTTCAAATCTTCTCGCTATGGTCTGCCATGGTACAGATTAAATGCCTCTAGCAGGGCGGAACCCATGGACCTCAGCCAGGCTGAAGAAGCTGAGCTTCAAGCTGCTGAGCAGCAAGGTAACATCCGTAGGTGTTACATGTGCGGAAGCACTAGGCATCTTCGCCCTAGCTATCCGTTGCGAAAGCAACGTTCAAATCGGCAGAGCCGAAACCCAGCTCCTAGCCAAAAGGCGAGCAGGCCAGGGAAAAACGTCAACTCCCAGTAGGCGCGGGGCGCCCTACTGGGAAAGAACTAAGTTCTGTTGAACCTTAAGGAGGTAAAGATAAACAGGGCTTAGCTCCAGGTGGTTCTGTGAATGCTTCCATGGAACAAGATTACAAGCCAGGCTTGTTGGTTGTGTCGGCAACCGTTAAGGGTTTTGAGAAGCCATGGTCAATTCTAATTGACTCAGGGGCGTCAGGAAATTATGTCCGACGTCGTTCCCTTGAAGGGAGTCAGCTGTATGCTGAGGCACTGGAAGCGCAAGAGGGTGACAGTATAACCGTTCGTCTCGCGACAGGTGTACGTGTCACCGTTCCTAAAGTTCCGTTGAACTTAGGTGTAAAGCTCTTAGACTTCAATAGCGTTGAACGCTATCTTGTCCTAGATTTGGACTCGAGATATGATCTCATTCTCGGTATGGCCTGGCTGGAACGCCATGAGCCGTGGATCGATTGGAGATCCAAAACTTTAGGCGCAACGCGCAATGTTCCTAGCGAAGCTTTGGAGAGTCATGAACCCACCTTCGCTAGAAAACAAAAGTGCTATTGGCGCGAGCCATTAACTGATTCAGTTAATGTGCTGGACATTGGAGTGTCTGAGTTGATAAACTCCGATGTCAACAATAATAGTGTCGAGCAGAGCTCAATGACACTTTGTGGAACGGCACGTACTCCGTCAAGTGATACTCATAGTAATATTGGCTGTAAATGCGATTTACTTGATGTCGGTAATGACATCGGCTCTCGTATAGAGAAGTTAAGGTCAATGACCTTGTTAGTGATATTGGCTGTAAATGGATTACTGGATATCGATAATGACATCGGCTCTCGTATCGAGCAAGTTAAGGTCAATGACCTTGTTAGTGATATTGGCTGTAAATGCGATTCACTGGATGTCGATAATGACATCGGCTCTCGTATAGAGCAAGTTAAGGTCGATGACCTTGTTAGTGATATTGGCTGGAAATGCGATTCACTGGATGTCGGTAATGACATCGGCTCTCGTATAGAGCGAGTGAAGGTCAATGACCTTGTTAGTGAAGTCACTGGTACTAGTGACCCATTGGGTGTCGGTAATGACATCGGCCCTTACATAGGGCAGGTAAACGACAAGGGGTCTGTTGACCTTGGGGACGATAACATCCCAAGTACTTTGAAGAGTACGGTCTCGTCAAGGAGACGGCAGCGTCGCCAGATGGCGGCTGCGAGACGCAAAGCGTCTGTTTTATCGCATAGTAATGTCAATGACCAGTTGTACACCCTGGTCAACGGAGTGACAGGTGATGTAGATGGTGAGGTTGACCTTGAGGCCCTCCCATCATTAAATGCTCTTTTAGAGCTAGGCGAAATGTCTGTGGATGAATTTCATCAGGCCTTGAAGGCAGGTGCTCTGTCCGATATGGTGGTCATTCGACCTAACCTCGAGCTGAACTCATCCTCGCTTGTCGATGAGACAGTCCTTGAAGATACCAAAGCGGCACTAAGTGCACGTAGTGGGGCATCTATTCTGAAGAACCCTTCATATCCCTACTATCCTTTGGTAAAGGAATTCCAGGACGTGGTGTGTCACGATCCACCGTCGGTTCTACCACCTGATAGGGGCGTACGTCATGAAATTGACTTGGTTCCCGGAACCAAGTGCTGTGTAACACGGCAGTGGCCTTTACCCAAAGAACAGTGTGACGTCATTGACGAGTTCTTTCGTGCAAAGCACGCGGCGGGCATGGTGCGTGAAAGTAAATCTCCGCACTCGACACCCACTTTCTGTGTTAAGAAACCGAATGGTAAATGGCGTATTGTTCATGCTTATAATAAGCTCAATGCGGCCACTATACCTGCACAGACACCGATACCTAGAAAGGATGTTCTTCAGAACAATATGGTCGGTTGTACCATGTACAGTGCGCTCGACTTAGTCGATGGTTATTACCAATTGCTCATGCGAGCTAGTGATATTCCGCTTACTGCTGTTAGTACTCCGAGCGGTATGCTCTGGGAGTGGTTAGTGATGCCCCAAGGGCTATCTAATGCTCCGTCTACGTTTAACCGTTTGGTGAAGCAATTGTTTCGACCCCATCGAAGTTATGCACAGACGTATTTTGATGACATTTTTGTCCATAGCCGAGCTGAACATGGGCGGTCAGATATTGAGAACCATATTGTTCATTTACGAGCAGTGCTCGAGTGCATGCGCACTAATAAATTATATGCTAATGCCTCTAAGTGCATCTTCGGGGCCGAAAGGGTTCCCTTTCTAGGGTGCTTCATTGAGAAGCGAGGACTACGAGCGGATCCCGCCAAAGTCAAAGCCATATTCGATTGGCCTGTTCCACAATCTCAGAAGGACTTGCGTAAATGGCTTGGCCTTGCCAATTACTTACACAAGTATAGCGAAAATTACGCTGATATGGCTCGGCCATTATCCAATCTCCTTAAAAAGGATGTGGAATGGTGTTGGCATGCCGAACACGAAAATGCTTTTCAAGCAGTGAAGGCAAGCCTTCTACATGCTCCTATTTTGGCTTTGCCAGACCCTGACCGACCGTTTAGCGTCGTCTGTGACGCATCGGACTTTGCCATTGGCAGTGCTCTGTTACAATCAGATGATGAAGGGCGTGAGCGTGTAATCGCTTTTGAATCTCGCCAGCTGAAAGCTGCAGAAAAGAACTATCCAGTTCACGACAAAGAGCTACTTGCGATGAAGTACGCCCTGGTCAAATTCAGAGTTCATCTGCTGGGCTCAAAGCCTTTTGTGATCTATACCGATCATGCGTCGTTACGCACTGCGACTCAGTAGCCGCATCTCTCGCAGAGAATGGCCAGATGGCTGTCATTCTTTGCCGAATATAACTTCGAGGTAAAATATAAGCCGGGCAAGCAAAATGCTTTGGCTGATGCGTTGTCACGCAGACCTGATTATGAGCTTGCTCATGTGACGATGTTGTCGTCTTCTATCACCGATCTCATTCGTACGGCGTATGCTAAAGATGATCACTGTATAGCGTTGCTACATGCTCTTGGCAGTGAGGAGTTTAAAGACTCGGACATTAAATTGTCGGCACGATTGCGTGCAAGCCTCCATCGATATTCTATCGATGAGGGGCTGTTGTACTATCGTACAGATGTAGCGGATCCTCCGCGTATTGTAGTTCCTCATGACGAGGACCTGAAGCATCGTATCCTCTATGAGGTACATGACACCGCCGTCGGTGGTCATTTGGGTCGTGAAAAGACCTATGGGGCAGTATGCCAAAGTTATTGGTGGCCCAAATTATACAAATGGGTGAGCACATATGTGCGTACGTGTGAAATGTGTCAGCGGGTGAAACCCTCGCCCCATTCGGCAGCGCCGCTGGATAATTTGCCTATTCCCACTGGGTGCTGGGAATCCATTAGTATGGACTTTGTATTTGGCCTACCGAAAGATTCGCATGGCAACACAGGTATTGTGGTCTTTGTTGACCGTTTGAGCAAGATGGCTCACTTAGCGGCTGTGCCAGATTCGATCGATGGTGTGGGTACAGCGGAGCTGTTTATCGATCGGGTGTTTCGCCAACATGGCTTGCCAGTGGCAATTGTTTCTGATCGTGATCCGCGTTTTACGAGTAAATTTTGGAAGACCGTTTTTCAGGTGCTGGGCACCCGTTTGGACATGTCCACGGCGGATCATCCGCAGACCGATGGTCAAACCGAACGCGTAAATCGCGTTGTTGAAGATATCCTACCAGCGTTTGTGCTGAAACGCCTAAGCGATGGAGCGCTATGCTCCCTGTCGTTGAGTTTGCACTCAATAATTCCGTGCACGCCTCCACCGGCTACACTCCGTTCTATGTCAATGGTCTCACACACCCACGCGTTCCGTTAACGCTACCACCGAGCGGTTCAAGGCTTGGTGGTGGAGAGGTTGCCGATCGGCTTGCTGATGTCAGCCCTAATACTGTTAGGAAACAGGTAAATGCGTTTCTCGCAACGCGACTAAATGTCTTACGACATGTGCAAGATGCAATGGCTGATAGTCAAGATAAACAAAAGGAATATGCAGATGCGAAAGGCAGAGGTTGTATTAATGATTATGAGGTCGGAGACCAAGTATTACTTAATGCTAAAAACCTACCTACCAATGTAGTATCTGCTGTCTTTAAGACGAAGTTGCGTCCGCGCTTTATCGGACCCTTTAAGGTCATTGCCAAGAAAGGCACAGCGTATACGCTTAACTTGCCGCGCAAATTGCGTACACATCCTGTGTTCTATGTCGCCATGTTGAAACCTTATCGGGATCCGTCCCAAATAGACGCTAAGGCGCTCGCGCCGGGCCCATTGGCATTGTCGCGGGACGGAGCATCTGCACCAACAAGTCAAGTTGACCCTGCATTCGGGTCCGACTCTCTTCCAGGGACTCAAGCCGGGAGTTCATCGTCTGCCTCTCCTCACGAAGGGTCCGCACCTCCTGAACAAGCTCGGCATGAGCTTGTTCCGATACACCGACCTCCTCCTCCTTTGCTCGATGCGCAGGGGAACCTGCAGTTCCATGTGGAGCGTCTACTGCAGAAGCGTCGCCGCCATGGTCAAAACCAGTATCTGGTGAAATGGCGGGGTTATCCCGAATCATGGAATTCATGGGAATTTGAGACTCCCATTCGGCAGGATTGCCCGTACGCCGTGGACGTTTTTGAGCGTCGTGCGCAGGGTCTGTCTGTTGGCGCTGACGCTTCTCACCAGTAAGGGTGAGGGTAGGCGGGTTAGCGGCCTGGGGCTGTCGTGAACTCGCGGCTACAGGGGTAGCCAAACATTGGGCTGCTGGGCAGCAGGCGCATAATGCGTTAGTTGGGATTTCAATTTCCCCCGGGCCTTCAATTTAGCGTAATCATAACGCATCTTCCGCTCAAGTCGAACATCTGCCACATCGGCACTTGCCCGTAGGGCCCACATGCTGCTTAAACGTCGCGCATAATGCGCCCAGCGGCTGAAAGCCGTGTCTTCTTCTTCCTCGGTTTCCCCCGCGAACAGAAGGATGGGAACACCCTTCATCGGAGGAACTGGCGCACCGCGCACTTGCCTATTAAGGCGTGCCAAGTATTGGCTTTGAGTAGTGATATGGGGCTCCAGATATCGTTGTCGTAGTGCCGTGCGTGTGGCAACATCCTCAGGTGAAATGGCCTCAGGCCCAATGGTCCAACCAGAGAGGGAATGACCAGATGCTTCCTTTAGACGTTCTTCCACCGTAGGTGGCTTGAACCTGTACTGTCGGTGGTCCTGCAGCCGCGTCATGTTCTTCGTTCGGCGCTTGGCGCCTTCCTCTTGGTCGATGGACCGCTGTTGCTGCTCGTCGAGTGGATTGGTAACCGTTACCGTTGATGATGCGTCAGGCGGGTCACGTAACGCTGTTAGCGCATCTGCTGCACCACGTTCAGGGAACGGATTCGGTGCATGACGAGTGTCATCTTCACCCGTGAGGGTGGCTAAAGGTAACCCATCGGGTCCCACAAAGACGGTGTCACTTTCATAATCGACCGCTTCGTCAAGGTCGTCTTCAATGAGGTCCCGAAGAGTCTGTGACTCACTGCCGGGAGGCGTCATGTTGTGCCGTAAACAAACCGTGAGGTTTTAAAAGTTCGCTTAAGCACTACCTCTATGAGGAAAGATGTCGAGTGACATTCTATGGGAACGTCAGTCTGGTGGGGGAGGGTGTAACGGGGTTACACGACGGTTGTAGCGTCTTTCCGAGAGTTTACGCTTAAACTCTCCTTTCTATTGCATATAATGCATTATTATACTTCTCTTTAGAGAGGTATTAAGTATGAGCGTTATAATACGGTATTCGGTAATACCGTATCTTATCGATTGGGATTCGATAAATCACTAACGCTGTATTAAGTACATATACACAGATGTTTAGACGATACGTCGTCCAATAGCAAAGTCTGCATATAATAATTACTATTATAGTAATTAATCTAGTGTAGTGTACTTAGAGTAGGACTATTCATAAAATCTTAAAGCATAAATATAATCAGTTCTCCTTTTGAGTTTAAGATCGCAAGTAGTTCTGACTTGTTCTCTTGTGCACTTCGTGCGTTGGTTCTCTGAACCTTAAGCATATTGCTGATTGATTAAAAGTCTCTTTCCTAGTTCCTTAGAACAGGGAGACTTTAAGTCGTTTAATTAGTTCCTCAGAACTAAGTGGCTTTAAGCCTTCACTCTATTTAGTTCTCTAGAACTAAGAGGCTTCCAGCCGAAAGTCTTCCTCTGGCTAAAGAGCTGTGTAGCTCCGCTACAAAAGGCTTCACCAATGCTCTTCAAGAGACTTGTCATCCACACTTACGTCATGCAGTCGCCGAGTGCCATGTTATCAGCCTCGGTTGAGCTCAAAGCGACGGGTTATGTAAAGTCTAATGTCATACCACTGAACCGCCGCGCTTCATAAACATGATGCTGCTCACCGAGCGTCGGCTGTTGCAGTTGCCGTCCCTGTCCGCATCCGAGAAGGCACCTCACTTAGCGTTTACGTAACCGTTGTATTGAATACCTACGTCCTTATCTTTATTAGGCGACACATCTGCACCCCTATGCTACTGACCATAATGTTCTGGAAAAGACTCAGTTTTTAAAAGCAGTAGAGATGTCAAGTCAAGTCATGTAACGGGGTTACACGACGGTTGTAGCGTCTTTCCGAGAGTTTACGCTTAAACTCTCCTTTCTATTGCATATAATGCATTATTATACTTCTCTTTAGAGAGGTATTAAGTATGAGCGTTATAATACGGTATTCGGTAATACCGTATCTTATCGATTGGGATTCGATAAATCACTAACGCTGTATTAAGTACATATACACAGATGTTTAGACGATACGTCGTCCAATAGCAAAGTCTGCATATAATAATTACTATTATAGTAATTAATCTAGTGTAGTGTACTTAGAGTAGGACTATTCATAAAATCTTAATGCATAAATAAAATCAGTTCTCCTTTTGAGTTTAAGATCGCAAGTAGTTCTGACTTGTTTTTTGTGCACTTCGTGCGTTGGTTCTCTGAACCTCTAAGCTTCTAGCTTGTTCTTGCACTCTTTGCGTTGGTTCTCTGAACCTTAAGCTTATTGCTTGCAGACTAAAAGTCCCTCCTCGTTCCTTAGAACAGGGTGACTTTAAGTCATTTAATTAGTTCTTTAGAACTAAGTGGCTTTCAGCCGTAAATTTATTTAGTTCTCTAGATCTAAGAGGCCCAGCCTAAAGTCTCCCTCTAGCTAAAGAGCTGTGCAGCTCCGCCACAAGTCAAGTCACGTCCCACATACCCGATACATCAGAAGCAATCGGTATGGCTTCATCTACATTTTCTATCTCAATTATCAGTCTGCGATCTGCCAGCATCAAATTCTCAAGGATTCTTTACTTTTTCCTCCAATATTCTAGTTCTCGGATGCTATGTCAGCAAGGAAGGCGTCCGCGCTGATCCTGAGAAGATCTCATCGATTCGTTCCTGGTTAACGCGCAGAAATCAAAACTATACTACGTCAATTGCTCGGTCTAGCGAATTACTTGCATATGTAATGGGGCACCCTCCGATTATACTGATAACAGAATAGTCTACCTTCACTGATGACAGTGAAATCAGGTTCCTCAATTACCTCACGTATACGTGAGCAGAGGAAGTCAATCAACTAACCAAACGCTTAGTTGAGAAGGAAAAGAAAACTCTATTTAATATAGTTAACTGTCTAATAAAACTAATCTGTTATAACCTATGTTAACTATATTAATCTACAACTATGTATGTTGACAACTTGCCCTCCACTCATTGCGCGCGTCCATCGGTCATTGGTCAGCGCGTTGGTTAATATGATAGCCCATATCAACCAATTAGAGGGCATCTCCAACTTCAAGGAGATCTAGGAACAATATTACAGGAAAAGATAATATTGTCAAAAATATTATTAGTTATAATAATATTTTATTGACACTTCATATAATTGTCAATATTATGTAACGGGCTCACTCCGTTACATCACCCCCCCTCAACCAACAGTCACATTAGTGACTGTTTAGTGACTATGGGAAAGGAGCACTTGTTGGGTTTTCTTTTATTCCAACAGTTTTCACGCTATAACCAAGTCAATGCGCGTCGCTGCCAAGGCAGCCAAGAGCTCGGCTGCACGCCTGTGTGCAGCCGCTACTGAGGCTTCACAGCCTCAGCCAGCAGACACTAATGTGTCTACTGGAAGTAAACATCAGCCTGCAACGTCTGTTGCAGGTTCACGTAGCGCTTCGCCACGTGAAGATGTTGACCCAGAGTTAGTCGTTGACTACTCTGGTGAGTCGGATGACGCATTCGGCTCAAAGTCACCTGTTTCACTCCCGGGCTCTCCCCGGGGTGATACCTCGTCGTCAAATGTTTCGAAGAGGGATCGTGGTACATTGAGTGAATCAATGTACCGTGAAATGTTCGGGTCGTCCGATGAATCAGACGACTCGCCAAACGAGTCGAAGGATAGTGACTCGGGTGGGGACCGTAAGGGTGATGTCAATGCTTCTACTGACTTCAGTGCACGTGGTGTCGGTCCTTCTGTCGATACTAATGCACGTGGTGTCGGTTCTTCTGTTGACACCACGCAGGAGCTTTAGACCGCAAAGTATTGCGTTTTGCTCCTGATCGCAAGCCGTGGATGCTATCTCAGCATCTGCTTGATCGTTGGTCTGGGAAGACCAACGAAAGGTTCCTCATACCGTTGTGTGATGCGTCAAAGCTTCACGGCCTTGACGCCATTGAGAAGAACATTTGCACTGAGAACGATTATTACATCGATGTATTTCTTAAGCATCGATGGTGTGGCCCACACAAAAAGCGTGAGGCTGACGCGTTCCTCCATCTTGGAACGCGTTTATCACCAACGTCTTAAACGTTGGGAAAGAGGCTTGGTTTCATAGACTTTATGCTAGCCGCAATAAGTTTGAAAAACGAAGTACGTCCGGTGCATGCTATCGTTTGCACCGGTTATCTAGAGAGGCAGGCCTGTTATGCCTCTCTTAGAGCAACCCATGCCCGAGGTGTCTGAGCACCTCGTAAAGAGCGCCTAAGGAGGCTTACCTCCTTACTGAGCCCTGGTGGAGGGCTCGCATCTCTTCTGATATGCGTGAAGGGATTGCTACTTTGCAGATTCTTTACGAAGTCGCTGGGCGCTCGTTTTCCGATGATTCTTCTTCACCATCGGGTATGCCTTGTCGTACTGCTCAACAAGGCCGGGGACGTCGGCCATCAGTTGGGCCCGAGGTTCCCAGCAATCCGCCGAAGGAGGATAGCCACGCCATCGGACGAGATAACTCGTCCGACGTCCCTTCACCTCGCGGTGCTTTAGTAAGCGTTCCACGAGGAAGCGCTTCCCACCATGGGAGTCCACCAGCGGATGCGGTGGTGGAGGAAAAACCCTGTCCGATTCTTTCATCGGACTTGTCTGCTGAGTTAGACGGGTTTGCCCGTGTAACTCGTGAGCTACGTTGTGATGTTGATCACGAACGGGATAAGCGTCGCCTCTTCGAGGACATTGTGCGACAGCTTGAATTTGACCATGAGAAGTCTCGGGCAAACAATGCTGTCGCACTGTTGGAGAATGAACGGCGATATCATTCTCTAAGTAACGAGCTGGCGACAGCTCGTCAGGAGATCGTCCGATATCATGGGAAGATATCATCTCTACACGACCAGGTATTGAACCTGGTTCGTGACAACAAGAATCTGAAGGGAATTCTGGAGAATAATGGCTATCTTCGTCGTTCGAAGAAGCCACGTATTGAACGTACAGACAAAGACGTTCCACGTAAAACGTAGGATGCGTACGCATCCTGCGTGGAAACTCGATCGTGTATGCGTTGCCTAGGCGGCGCAATACACGAAACGGACCGATGTACTTGGGCAACAATTTATTGCTGCCTACGATAGTCACTACATGTTTAGGTAGGTTTACTGTTGACAGTAAAACTAAATCACCTTCAATAAATGTCTGAGCATTTGCCCTTCCATTATTGTCTGCGTTTCGCTTTTGCTTATCCATCGCTTCTGCGATGGACTCTTGCACGAAACGGATTAACGAATCACGAGTCAGCAGGAAATCCTCAGCTGACTCGTTGCTTTTGGCTGCAGTGCATTGTGAGTGCACTGCAGAGGTACGTGTTACTAACTCAGCGAGAACATTACTGTTCTCACTTGTGATACCTCGAACGATGCTGATATCTTCAGCATCGTTATCAGTAAGAGCGCCATCGCTCTTACTTTCTTCCTCTTCACCGAAGTCGAATGGTACGACTTCGGTTACTTTCGCGTCGACCATAACGTGGTCGCGTGATGAGCAAGAGCCAGTTTGGTTCTAGATCGAGCGAGTCCCTCCTCCCCTTAAATTAGAGTCACCCTCTACTAAGGCGGATACACGTGGATGGCGAAGGCCATTCGCGTAGAACGGAGTATGCGTCGTGGACGCATGCACTGAGTCGTTGATGGCGAATTCGACCATCGACAAGAGCTCACTCCAACCCGTTAACGAGTGGACGTACCCTCGAAGAATCTCTTTAAGGACGTAATTGGCGCTTTCAGTATGGCTATCAGATTCTGGATGGTCAGAAGTAGACATTGTGAGCCGTGTTCCAAGTGTTTGGAACATGGAACGCTAAAACTCATCGGGGGTCCCTGTCGCACACAAGTTCACGTGGTAACCCATGCAATCGAAAGATTGTATCGATAAACACTCGAGCACAGCCCTCTGCTATGATCGATCCAGGTACAGCAACAAGATGAACCATCCTGCTGAACCTGTTTACAAACGAGAATGCCATTATTCCCGTGAACGTCTGTGGGAAACCCAAAGCCGAAGTCCATTGATACGAACTCCCAGCACCCTTCCGGAACAGGTAGAGGCTGCAATGTTGCACGGAGTGAAGGACTAGGCTTCACTCGTTGACACACCTTGCAAGCACGCACGTGCTTGCGCACGAACTTATACTGGCGTGGCCAGTAAAAGCCGCAAATGACGTGAGGTAAGTCTTCTCACGGCCGCGATGCCCACTTATTGGTGCATCGTGACATTCAAACATGATCCGTAACCTGAGATCATGTTGTGGCGGTGCAACGACACGAGGCGTGTCGTTGTTGACGGCTGTGTAGTACAGTAAGCCGTTCCGATGGGTGTATCGATCGAGAGAAGATCGATACATGGCAGGCAAGCACTACTTAGCTTGCGTGAATGGGTCCATGAGGTAATCCATCAGGCGTACAAGATCATTATCTTGTGCGCATGCCATTCTAATGTCGTCGAGTAAACTCGACGACAAGACGCTGGTACTCAGCGTGGAAACAGTGGTGTTCACATCACTGCCGTATTGCACAGTCGGCTCTAGGTCAGGCCGACGTGAAAGAGCATCGGCGACGACTTAACGTCGTCCCAATTTAAACTCCACGAAGAATTTGTGCTCCGCGAATATAGACAACCATCTCGCCATTCGTTGCGAGAGGTGTGGACTGTTTACAGCCGTGCGTAGTGACGCATAGTCTGTATACACAATGAACGGTCTATCTCCTAAGAGATAGACGCGAAACTTAGCCAGTGCATGCTTCATGGCAAGGAGTTCCTTGTCATGCACCGGGTAGTTGCGCTCAGCCGGTTGCAGCTGACACGAACGCGATTAATAGCAGACGACACGCTCTGCGCCGGCTGTGTCGCATTGCATCAGTGCACAGCCAATTGCACAATCGATGGAGTCACAGACCGCATGAAACGGTCTGTCTTGATCTGCAATCGCCAATACTGGCGATTGCATTAAGCTTTGCTTGATACGTTCATAGGAACACTGACAGTCAGCGTTCTAGTTCCACTTTACACTGTTCTTAAGTAAACAAGAAAGATGTACTGTCATTGCGGCGTAATTGCGCTGTACTTGTGCAAATACGCCGATAGCCCAAGGAACTTCCTTAGTCCCTTGACATCTACTGACACTGGCCAGTCGGTGATCGCCTTGATCTTCTCTGAATCAGGGCGTACGCAGTTGGTTCCGACGACGCACCCAAGAAGTGGTATTTCGCTAGCTGCGAGTATACACCTATTGGGGTTGGCGCACAACTTATGCTCGCGAATCAGTATAAGAACCTTCCGGACGTGGAGTCTATGGACTTCCACGTCTATTTTCCCGTCCATAGCCTGGCTATGAACGAACACATCATCGAAGTAACTCAATGCAAAATCGCGCACCGGTCTCAATAGATGTGTTTCACATCTATTGAATGTGGCTGGTGCATTACTAAGCCCTTGCGGCATCACCAACCATTCCCAGAGCATACCACTGGGAGTGCTCACTGCTGTGTACGGGATGTTCCGTTCACGCATTAGGATCTGATAGAAACCATCCATCAGATCCATGGACGAAAAAAATGGTACTCTTAGACATGCCATCTATGATTACGTCCTTTCTCGGTATCGGCGTTTGCGCCGGTATCGTTGCAGCGTTCAACTTGTTGAACGCGTGTACCCTCCTGTGGCCTTGCACACACAGAAGGTCGGGGATCTGTGAGGTGAAGTTGACTCCCTCACATGGCCCGCTGCTAGGCGATCGGCAAAGAACTTGTTGATCGCCTCGACCTGTTCCAGAGGCTGTGGCCACTGCTTCATGACACAATATTTTGTGCCAGGAATAAAGTCGATCTCGTGTCGAGTACCTTTATCCTTAGGTAACTCGCACGGAACGGATTCAGGGAATACATCCTTAAATTCGACCAAATCCTTATACAAAGGATTTGACTTCAGTGACTCCCAGGATTGCAATGTGTATCGCTTAATCCGAGTCATCTCATCAAGGATACTTTCGTCCATTGATGAGCTGCTGAGAACCCGTTTGTTCTTGGCAAAAACTGTTGCTGACCGAATGTCAGTCATGTACTCGTCCTCTGTGACGAATACACAGATCTGCTTGACTTTGCCACTACGCAGATCACGCAAGCACCTTTTAGTTTCTAGCGTAGTCAACTGAGTTGTCTCCGAAGTTAACTTCTAAGTCGCAATCAGATCAAGCTTACAAGCACCTACGTTTGATCCGTCATCAACCCAGACGTTCAACTTCTTGGTTACTTCCTGGGGAATTATTACCTCCGGGCATTGGGGACTTATTCTCTCAGTGATTGTTTCCTGAAGACTTATTTCCGCAGGCTCGATCGAACTTGTTCCATCGACTTCCTCTAGCTGTGGTGGCGCAACCACAGCGATATCCTCTACGATCAACTCTCCAGTTGATCTAGGATTACCGTGTTGCCGCTTCTGGGCAACCGGTTTACTCTTCGGTGAATACTGCCCTCTAGGCGAGCATTCATGTCCCGGTCCACTCGACTTATTCAAGTGGTGGACCTTCGGCGCTGCCTGTGCTTGTGCACAGCCGCCGGCTGCTTGCTCCACAGCGTGACTGTCTGTCACGCTGAGTTCTTGTGCAGTCGTACTAACGACCGAACCACAAGTGAGGCCATCACACTCACTCGTAATACATTCACACGCTTGTGAACGCTCCAAGACGTTTATCAGATGGCCATCTGATGAACAAGCGGCAGGCATCTTCACGGTTCGATGCTGCCAGCTGACCCATGGCTCGTACCTTTTGAGCCATGGTAATCCTAGGATGACATCAAATTGTCATCCAGGTCAAGTTCGATGAAATCATCATCGTACTTTTTGCCTTCAAGCATGTAGTGAATTCCCACTACACGTTTCTTTACTGTTACGGATGCGCCAGTTGCAAGGCGCACCGTCATCCTCGTTGGAGGGGTCTCGCGCTCAACATATTTGAGCCTACGATCATCTAGCGATTGGCGTCGAACAAAGTTGTTCGAAGCCCCACAATCAACTAGGGCGCGAAGTGACATGTTCCTTGTCACTTCGATCTTCAAGGTGATGAGGGATACCTCATCACTGGGAGCGGCAACACACAGTGACTGTGTGTTGGGAGCAACCCTCGTCAAGAGTCCCGCGAACTCTCTTGACGTTGCTGGATCAGTAGGGCGCTCCGCCCCTACTGACCCCGACCTTTTTTTTGATGGTCCACCACGTTGTTGCGATTTCGCGGCAACGTGGGACCCACGTCTCTGGCCCTTCTTGGCAGACGGTCGATCGTCACTCCCAGTGTTACGAGACACTGGGCGTGGGGCACTACACTCATAAGCGTAGTGGACCAACTTCTGACAGCGATTGCACTTTTGCAATCGCTTGTACCCTGGAGAGCGAGGTCGCTCGCTCTCTACATAGGAGAGGTCCATTGGCTCTGGATCTCCGCCCTCCTGTCGTCTCGGTGGACGATAAGACCCCGATTGGACGTGAGTCTGTTGCAGGCTGAAGTCCTCCTGTTCCGCTGCAGAGATCGCCTGATCGAGCGAATCAAGTTCCAAGAGGAACAGGTGGGTATTGAAAGGACTATCTGTCAGACCCTTGATAAACACGATAACCGGCATGTGTTCATTGATTGAGTTTAGTACGATACAGCTAACGAGGTATCGTATGTGTTGGGCGTAAGCGTGTATATCACGCTTACCCTGTTTCAAATCCAGCAGCTCAGACCGAGCCCTGAATTCGGCGCGAGGCGGTTCAAACGTGTGTTTGAGCCGCGCCTTAAAGACATCATACGTTGGGAAAACGTATGGGTCATGCAGTTTGGGCCCTAAGGCCCAAGCTTTGGCACGTCCTGCTAAGCTCGACATGGCGAACTTGACCTTCATCGCATAGTCATCAGTGCGACGAGCCTCAATGGTATCGTCGAGTTCGGCGAACCATCTCAACAAGGAGTCGCTTTCGACTGCCTTGTACTTGGAGACATCAATCTTCAAGGACTCGGGTCGACGTGTATACGTCAACCCGGCAGCTAGAGCACTATCCTGCTGTTTTCTCAACAGTTTAGACTGCTGAGCACCCTGCTGCATCAACAAGTCAGCTTGTTGAGCGCCTTGTTCTCTCAACAGTTCAACCTGTTGAGAACCTTGCTCCTCTAGCAAGGTGAGCTTCTTTACAACTTCGTCAAGTTCATGTTGTATGAACTTGGCGATATTTGCATGTTGTTCGTCTCCGCTAAGAGAGAGCAACATGGCACCAACGGCAGGGTTGCCGATGGTTTCAGCCATACGATGAAACGCATTCCATTCGATATCGCTCAAATGGCGGAAATCATCACGCATTGCGTGATGACGTTCATCACCCGGCGATTCCATAGCGGATGGTGCGGTGGTCGCTGAACGGACCACGAGGTGCTACCAGGTGTAATGGGGCACCCTCCGACTATACTGATGATTGTAATGGGCTACATTACACACATAGTAAACACAAATAAACAAATACAGATGTAGACAGGTGCTGGGCCCGAATAGCGGGTACAACGTGACAGTTTATTATTGGTTATTATTGGGCCTAAAGTCCCCAATATGGACCAATGATAAATCAACCTGAAATTGTGTGGTTCCCGAAAGGCGGGAACACTGTCGTATTTATTACGACCAAAATCGTCGTAATTAGTACGAATTAAAACCAAAATGAAAATCAGAGTTAAATTTACTTATACCTAATACTTGGGCTTGAGTCTTCCTCAAGCGCGCGTGTAAGCTAGTGACGGTACGTTCTAGCCCCGTTACACCTGGTAGCACTTCGTAGTCCTTCCTATGCCCGAGTTTGGGATGAGCGAATCGTCGTACTTTGACGCTCCAGATTTATATCTGGAGCAAGCGACCTTCCCCCATCTTACTGGTGTTGAGTGGGATGCCCTTAATCGCCTCGCGCTGATATCGGGAGAGGCATTTGTCGCGTCGCTGATGAGATCAGCGACCCCTGACGCGCAACGTCTCGCCATATATGAGTTTATGGCACGCGAGATCGCCGAATCCAACCGGCGAGCTTAACTCTCTCGCGCCCTTCGCGTAATGAGGCCGTGAAGATGGAAACCTCCTCCTACTCTGGAGAAGGTAAGGACTGGTTGTCGCTGAATCGGTGGTTCCGAGAAGTTGATATCGCCATCGCCTCGATACTTCTTGAGGCTCCCCAGGCGAAGGTCAACTTTCTTCTTTCCCGCCTCAACGGAAAGGCCAAGGTGTGGGACCTTGGTAAGCTCGTTGTGGACGAGCATGCATTCCCCACCTTGGACACCATCCAGGACGATCTCCGTCTTGCCTTCGAGCCACCACAAGAGGAGAAACTGGTGCGATCAAGATTCCTGTCGATGCGACAGGGTAAAATGGCGATGCGCGACTACGTACAGATGGCTAGGCATCTGGCGTCGTGTATTATCACGCACCCCATGGACATGTACACGCAGGTAAATGTCTTTTTGGAATGTATGCGTGAGGGGCATACCCGCTTATCGCTGGAGCGCGCCGAGCTGCCACATTGGAGGAGGCATTTGCCATCGCACTCCGTGAAGACTTTAGGGTCACAAAGGCATATGCCAAACCCTCGGTCGTCAGCATTCCCCGGCCTTCTGGTCCAGAACCTATGGAGATCGACGTGATTGAGTCGTCGGGTAACCGACGACGTGTCTTTCATCATAAAGGTGACGCTCGCACCGGGCGTCAAATGGTTTGCTTTCGTTGTCGTAAGCCAGGACATCGCGCGGCAGAGTGCCGTGCGTCAGCGCCAATATCGGTGCAAGTAGTGGATGCCCATCATGAGGATGCTGTACCGGCCGACGTCCAAAAAAAACGGTCGGTACCAGTAGGTGCAGGGCGCCCTACTGGTTGGAACGGAGGTCCGGGTCCCCCGGTGGCAGCTCAACCTTCCAGTCCTCCTGCGCTACGCGCACGGTTAAATGCCACCACTACAAGTGGTGATTCACGTCTGATTATTGTCAGTTTACATGTCGCCGGCGTCCGGCGACCTCTGCGAGCACTCCTGGACTCAGGAGCAACAAACAATTTCTTTCGTGAATCTTGTTTGTCGATGCTGCCTCCCAGCATTCAGGTCCGTGAGGGACCTGGCCAAGTCGTCGTCAAGTTGGCTGACGGGAAACCACACCGCGTATCGCGGCGCGAAGTGTCGTTGCCGTATACGTTTGATGGCTTTCGCAGTAATGATGATTTCTTGGTGATCGCAATGAATTATGCATTCGATTGCATACTGGGCATGCCATGATTGGCACGTTATAAGCCCCAGATCGACTGGTTAGTCAGATCAGTGTGACGTCGACGCAAGTTTGATGTCAGTGAAGTGTTTACCCATCTCTTGGTATCTCCAAGCGACCGGCCGAACGTCACATTCGTGGATCGTGAATCCACGACGTTGGCGGTGCACAGAGCGAGCGATGGCCCTCTCTGCACTGCTTGTGCTGTTCTTCGAGATACAAGTGACAGTGACTCCTCGCTACAGAGCGAAGAGGACGACGAGGACGACGCGGTCGAACAGGGGTTCCCGCGCGTCATTAATGCGGTTGAACAGGGGTTCCCGCACGTGAATGCAGTGGTTGAACCGGGGTTCCCATCTGCACCTATTGTGGTCGAGCAGGGGCTCCCACAAGGGCATTGTGGCGACGAGCAAGAGCTCGCCAGCGAGTGTGACGTGGACGGACAGGAGTCCTCACGCGAGAGCATGATGGTCGAACCGGGGTTCCCATCATCACCCACTGTGGTCGAACCGAGGTTCCCACATGGGCATATTGTGGTCGAGCAGGGTCTCCCACACGAGTACAACGTGGACGGACAGGAGTCCCCACGCGAGAGCATGATGGTCGAACCGGGGTTCCCATCATCACCCACTGTGGTCGAACCGAGGTTCCCACATGGGTATACTGTGGTTGAGCAGGGGCTCCCACGCGGGTTTACGGCGGCCGAGCAGGAGCTCCCGCATCAAGTGTCGACGGTAGAGTTTGGGGTACTCCCGTCCAGTGTTTCCGGCATCGTGGATGACGACATCCAGTGCCTAGAGGGGGGTGATGGTTTATCACCTGACTGCGGTTCGCCAGCTTCGAGTAGTGACTCGAAGCACGATGGGGACAACAGCACCGAAAATATAGCGTTGGAATGCGTCCACGCTATCGTGTACGTGGAAGGGAGTCCACAAAGGCGCCAATATATCGAGGTCGAGAGTCCTCCTCGTAATGCGTCTTCCATTACAAGTCTTCCAGGGCTTTCCTGGAAGCATTTCCTACGTGACCTTAAGGGAGGCACTGTGGATCAAGTGTGTCTAATCACCAACGAGGTGGTTACCGTGGCAAACGAGGAGCATATGGCGCGTCCTCAAAGCGCTGAGCCGAAGTCTGCGCGTGAAGAAAGGTTTGCATCACAGTCATGGGAGGCTCTGCGAGAGTCTGGTAACCCTGTCTACGACATTGCTCGTGAGTATGCAGACGTGTTCCCGGACAAGATCCCGGCTGAACTTCCTGCGGACCGCGGTGTTCGGCACGAGATCGATCTCGTGCCAGGGTCGAAGTATTGTGTGACACGGCAGTGGCCGTTGCCTCGAGATCAAGTCGAAGCTATTGACGCATTCTTTGAAGGTCGCCGCAAAGCGGGTCATGTGCGGGAGAGTATCTCACCACATTCGAGTCCAACCTTCTGCGTGAAGAAGGCTACGGGAGGCTGGCGGATAGTGCATGCGTTCAATAAGTTGAATGATGCCACTATTCCTGCGCAAACGCCAATTCCCAGGAAGGACATGGTGCTGAATTCCATGTCAGGTAGTGTCATCTTCAGTGTCATCGACTTGACCGATGGCTTTTACCAGATTTTGATGCGCCCGAGCGATATCCCACTCACCGCGGTGAGCACCCCGAGTGGCATGTTATGGGAGTGGATGGTTATGCCACAAGGATTGAAGAACGCTCCGGCCACTTTCAATCGAATGGTGTTTCAAGTGTTGAGACCCCTTCGGAACTTTGCCCCAAGTTATTTTGACGATATCTTCGTCCATAGTCGCGCCGAGGGCAACCTCAACGATGTCCAAGTTCACCTTCAACACCTGAAGCAAGTGTTTCAAGTTATGCGGGACAACAAGTTGTACGCGAATCTCAAGAAGTGTGTCTTTTGTGCACCGGAGATTCCGGTGTTAGGTTGCTATGTGAGTAAATCGGGAGTTCGAGCTGATCCAGAGAAGGTGTCGTCCATCTGTTCTTGGCCCACGCCCAAGAACCCTACGGAGTTGCGCCAGTGGCTCGGCTTGGCTAATTATTTGCACAAGTATACGAAGGATTATGCTGGTTCTATCCAGCCTTTGTCGTCACTCTTGAAGAAAGACGCCACGTGGTTGTGGCGTCCCGAGCACCAAGCAGCCTTCGAAGCAGTAAAGAAGAGCCTAGCGTCAGCGCCAGTCCTGGTCTTACCAGACGATTCCAAGCCGTTCCACGTGGTTTTCGATGCCAGTGATTTT
Source organism: Peronospora farinosa (assembly GCA_947646735.1). NCBI lineage: Eukaryota > Oomycota > Peronosporomycetes > Peronosporales > Peronosporaceae > Peronospora > Peronospora farinosa. Next base: position 266,365 of record CANTFK010000991.1, read on the forward strand.
GCAATCGGTTGTGCCCTCATGCAATTTGATCATGAGGGCCGTGAACGAGTCGTGAGTTATCAGTCGCGACAGATGAAGCCAGCTGAGAAGAACTATCCGGTTCACGACAAGGAGTTACTAGCGATGCGCTATGCACTCATCAAGTTTCGCGTGCATCTCCTTGGTGAACGTACATTTGCTTTGTACACCGATCATGCATTGCTGCGCACAGCGATGAAGAGCCCACACCTGTCCCAACGGATGGCACGATGGCTCTCATTCTTTTCTGAGTACAACTTCGTCGTGCATTACAAGCCAGGCAAGACCAATATTCTTGCTGACGCCTTGTCACGACGTCCCGACTACGATCCTCGGACTGCTCTGAGTCGCCAGGCTACTGATGACGAGGACGATGATGACCGATGTGCAATGTGTGTATCGCTGAACTTAACTCGGGTTACATCCGAGCCGTGTTTATTTGATGAGATCGTCGCAGCGTACAAGGGTGACTCAGATTATGCAGACATTATCGAGTATCTGCGTGCTCCCAGCGATGCTGCACTGGGAGCATAATCCCGTACCAAGCGCGATCATATTCATCGATACAGTTTAGATGGCGATTTGCTTCTGTATAGCATCGACCAATTCGATTCTCCTCGCACGGTGATTGCCAATGACATGGATTTGCGTGCAAGAATCATTCACGAGTATCACGATGCTCCTGCTGGCGGCCATTCAGGCCGCGAAAAGACTTTCGCGGCTGTGTCTCGAGACTTCTTCTGGACCCACATGTATAAGTGGGTACGCAACTGGATCCGAACGTGCGAAATATGCCAGCGTGTGAAGCCATCTCCATCGTCACAGGCTCCCTTGCGATCGTTGCCAATTGCAGCAGAGGCCTGAAGATCAGTTTCGATGAACTTTATCTTCGGGCTTGCTCCCGATAGCCAAGCTCGAACGGGCATCTTGGTCTTTGTTGACAGATTCAGCAAGATGACACATCTCGTGCCTGTTCACGCTAAGGTCACCGCGGCAGAGACCGCGGCGTACTTCATCGACGCGGTGTTCCGTCATCATGGCCTTCCAGAAAACAGTGTTTCGGACCGTGATCCGCGATTTACGTCCGCATTTTGGACATCACTTTTCGAGCTCTTCGGGACAAAACTGCTGATGTCGACTGCGGCCCATCCGGAAACGGATGGGCAGACCGAGCGCGTGAACCGGGTCCTCGAAGATGTTCTTCGGAGTTATGCTACGTCATTTACAAGTTGGAGTGCATTTTTACCACTCGCTGAGTTCGCACTCAACAACGCCGTACACGCGTCAACAGGGTTGACGCCATTTTTTGTAAATTCGGCTCGTCACCCTCGTGTTCCTACTGTCCTGGCCGTGGGGCGACCCACAACACCTAGTGGCTCCACTCTGGGGGGGGATAAAGGTGATAAACAAGGATCGAGTGCAGCTCACGGTATTTTGAGCGCGAATGCAGTAACACGATCCAAGGCAAAGACGGCCATTTTGACGCCATCAGACGTGGCGTCCCCATTAGCTCGATGGACTGCGCAGACATTGATCGACCCGTCTTCGGGTAAACGTTCCCCTACTGCCAACTACGTGCCGATTGATTCGGCGCGACCAATTGATGACATGGCTGTGTCGGAATTTATACTCCAACGTCAAGCCATCACCCGGTTTGTACGCGACGCACTACAATCTGCGGTAGACCAACAGAAGGAGAACGCTGACAAACATGGCAGAAAGAACATGAGCAAGTTTGAGAAAGGTGACCGTGTATTATTATCTACGGAAGGTTTAAGGGATTCAGCGCTCACTAATCTGGGCGCGAAAAACTCGCGCCACGCTTCATCGGTCCATTCAAGGTTCTGAAGGCAATTGGCGACGCTTATACACTCGACGTCCCCTCTTCACTGCGACTCCACCCGACATTCTATGTCGGGCGGCTGAAGGAATATCGTCCGGCTACGCTTCACGGTTTGGCTCCGACGCCGGCTTCAGGGGTTCGTAAGTCGAACGGCCTTCCCGTCGTGCTCGACGCGCCGATGACATGGGGCGGGGTCTCTATCCCGTCTGAACCTGACCAAGCATCTGGCGCTCCAGAATCCTTATCCGCTCGAGCAGTTCACGGTTCGACTGCCGGGTCTCACTCGAAGTCTTCTCCGCCTGGGCAGCACGTTCACTGGCAGCCTCAGCCTCCAGCTGAGCATCGGCAGCTATGTTCACGGCCTGATCAACATCGTCCTGGGGAACCAGGACGCCAGCACTACCATCGCGAGGTCCCTCCTCGGCTTGTTGATGCGGAGGGACAGGTGCGCTGGATTGTAGACCGCATTGTGGGTCACGAGGACCCTCCACAACCATTACTGCAGTCGGCTCATGAGAAGCGTGCGGTTCCATCCGTGCGTAGGTACCGAGTACGTTGGCTTGGATTCCCTCCCGAGCAGGATACATGGGAACCACGTTCCTCACTCCTTCGTGACGTTCCAAATGTGGTTCTGTCGTATGAAGCCACGAAGTCGGGCTATTCCAAGGCGGGCGAGCACGCGAACGCTCTCGTAACAACGAGAGCGGTAAGAAGATCCACGTCGTCGAGAGCAGAACGATGACGTGAACGAAAACGATGCCGTAAGCGAGAACTAAAGGTTATTGGAGAGGTTGGAAGTGCTTGAGTGGTTTAATGCAAAACGCAAAGTGATTCATTTGGTCCTTAGTTCGCATACACTACTCTAAGCCTAATGTTTACCCTCTGGATACACTCTACTTGATCCAAACTTCAACTGCATCCAATCACCGAACTCTAACTGCATCCAATCACAGGAATGACGGTAGTATCGCAGCTGGTCGAGACGTCATATTGACAACACTCCCACTCGACTCGACAGCCGATGATGCCATAATGCCAAGTTTGCTTCGGAGCGTACCAATCTGTGGGCCGGGAATTGGCTTCGTCATGAGGTCGGCCAGCATGTCAAGTGTTTACACATACTGTAGCACAACTTGGCCATCTTCCACCTTCTCGCGTACGATATGTCGATGTGCTTGGTGCGCTTGTGAAACTCGGGATTCTTGGCCAACGCAATCGAACCTTGATTGTCCTCGTAGATCTTGACCGCTTCGTCCTTTGCCATTTCTCCAAACTCGCATAGGAAGACCTTTAATTAACTGCCTCTTGAGTAGCTTCCGATAGTGCCATGTACTCAGCTTCCGTTGAGACAGCGCCACCGTTCTTTGTTTCTTGCTTCTCCAACTGATACACCCGCCGTTCATCATGAACGCGTAGCCACTTGTACTTCGGCGCGACTTAGTGTCGACTGCCCAGTCTGCATCCGAATAGCCTGTACGAGCATCGCCATCCGCCGTGAAGTCGATGCCGTAGGTATTCGTGCCTTGAACGTATCGAAATACCCGCTTTAGCGCTTGCCAATGTGTAGGACATGGATTTGCTGCAAATTGGCTGAGGACTCCCACTGCAGCGGCAAGGTCGGGACGCGTGCCAACCATAAGGTACATGAGGCAACCAACAGCACTTCGGTAGGGCACGTTTGTCATTGTGTCGCTGTGATTGCACCCATCCTCGCACATGGACTTCGCCAATTTAAGTCCTGGATCTTGTGGTGTCTTGACTGGATTGCTGTTGTCCATGCCAAACTTGGTCAAAACGTTCTTAACGAACTTGGTCTGACGCATCGATACCTTTCCACGTTCTCGATCAACTTCCATGCCAAGAAAGAAGTTGAGCTTACCCAAGTTGGTCATCTCAAATCGATCACTCAAGGCGTCCTTTACTGTATTAAGCATCTTGTCACTGCTGCTTGCAAGTATCAAGTCGTCCACATAGAGTTCGACGAAGATTATGGCTTCACCGTCGCGTTTCGTGTAGATGCAGTGGTCAGATTCACATTTCTTCAAACCAAGCTTCAGCATGAACTCGTCAATGGTCTTGTTTCACATGCGCGGCGATTGCTTCAGTCCGTACAGCAATCGATTGAGCTTGCACACGAGGTTGGGATTGCTGTCCTTGACGTAACCTTCAGGCTGAATCATGTAAATGTCTTCGTCCAGCTCACCATTGAGAAAAGCAGTCTTGACGTCCATCTGGTGCACGGTAAGATCGTATTTCGCCGCAAGACTTAGCACGATTCGGATTGACGTGAACTTTGCCACAGGCGCGAATGTTTCTTCATAGTCAATACCGAACTTTTGCGAGAATCCTTTTGCAACCAGGCGTGCCTTGAACCGCTCAATTTCTCCATTCTTGTTTTCTTTGACACTAAACACCCATTTGCAGCCGATTGCTTTGCGACCTTTGGGAAGCTGGACAAGATCCCATGTCTTGCTCTTGAGCAGCGAGTTGATTTCGGAGTCGCACGCTTCTTCTCATTTCACAGAGTTGATGGATTCCATCGCCGACCTGTGCGTGGTCGGCATTTCTCCCACTGAATCCACAACGAATCCCGCCTCAAAATCTCCTTCAGCAATGGCCGACATGTGCTTGAGACTACGGTTTTGTCGCTTCGAACTCGGAATTTCCGTTGCTTGATCGAGAGATTGTGTTCTTGGATGTCTTTTGTCGCCAGGCGCGAAGTCTGTCGTTTGGACGTCCTCAACGTCTTCATCTTCACTCAAAGCTTCATCCGTATCTTTATGGTCCGTACTCACTTCCTCGTTGAGATCAGTGACCGCTTGTTCTTGGACAGATCTACCACCGTCGAAGACGTCTTCCATAAACTGCGCATCACGACTTACGGTGACGCGCCCACTTGATATGTCCTCAAAGCGGATGGACTTGAGATGCTCCGCGTAGCCCAAAAACGGCATAGTGAAGCCTTGGCATCCAATTTTGAGCGTTTCTCGTGCGGAATATGGACGTACGCATGACATACAAATACCTTGAGGTTTGTCGGTACAGGCTTCTTCTTCGTCCAGACATCATAAGGTGACTTGTCTTCACTTATGGCTCTTGTTGGGCATCGGTTTCGCAGAAACATTGCCGTCGTCACAGCTTCGCCCCAATAATTCTTGGGTAATCCAGCGTGCTCCAGCATGCAACGAGCACATTCCACGAGCGTCCGGTTCATTCGCTCCGCGACCCCATTCAGTTGTGGTGTGTACGGCGGCGTGTACTTTCGAACAATACCGTTCTTTGTACAAAACTTCGCCATGTCTCCAGCCGTGTACTCGCCGCCGTTGTCACAAATTAGCGTCTTAACGCGATTACCAGTTTGAGTCTCGGCAAGAGCAACAAACTCAGCAAACTTGGTGGTCACTTCGGACTTCTTCTTCATAAGATACACCACGCAGTATCTTGACTTGTCGCCAATGAACGTGACGAAGTATCGTTTGCCACTGAAAGTTAATCTTGACATAGGTCCACAGACGTCGCTGTGAATGACATACAGAATCTTGCTTGAGCATTTCGGTGCTTTCGATTGAAAACGCACGCGTGTTTGCTTACCAAGCGCAAATCCATCACAAACATCCCAGTTTTCGACAGACAATATGTTGATCCAACACCAAGTTTCTTTCTTACGATGGTATCAAGTCCATCGTGGCCCACATGACCAAGTAAAAGGTGCCAGAGGTACGACTTAGTGTCCCCATAAGATCCCGACGACTTGGCTGCATTGGCTTCATCTCCCAGAAGTGGCGTCATTTGAAGCTTGAAGAGACCTTTACCCTCACGAGCTCCGATCTTCCACTTCATTTTTTTCGTTTCGGCAAAACAGCCATCCGTGTCGAATGTTACAGGACCGACGTCCTTAGTAAATCGACCGACCGAGAAAAGGGTGCGGGATAGCTTGGGAATGTGCCACACCTTCGTCAGTACACCCTTCTTGATACCCTTCGGGGTCTTCATAGACATCATTATGTCACCACATCCAATTGCTTGAATGACACCATCGTCTGCAAGGTGCACGTCAATTGGAGAGAAGAGCTTGTAGTTTTTCATGAACTTCTTGGAGCACGTCATGTGCTGCGTCGCTCCTGAGTAGCCAGCCACACTTCATCCGCGTTGTCGGCGCTCTTACTCCAGCCAACCGAAAACAGATAGTCGCCGTCATTTTCGTTCTGAGCGACGTTTGCGCAATGCGATCGGTAGCGTTCCGTGTTGTCTTGGCCTCGCGAAGGACACTCCGCGATCCAATGACCCATTTTGCCGCAATTATGGCACGCCCCAGTCTTCTTCACCGGTCGCCCTTTGTTACGCTTGTTTTCCCTTGTCATAAACGCTTGGCCATGGGTAGCTCCGTCGACGCTACCACCTTTCTCCTTGCGTTTCATGTCCTCATGAAGGAGCCTAGACGAACGCTCCCACGTCAGCGTATCAGCTCTCGATTCCAACGCAGTGATGAGGAACTGGTACGATTCGCTGAGACTTCCAAGCAGCGTGATTACCAGGTCGTCAGCACTGACCGGAGCACCGACTGCTTCGAGCTGCTCTGCCAGAGTCTTTTTCTTGTTGATGTGTCCCATCACATCGTCTCCTTCTTCCATCGTGACTGTGAAGAGACGACGACGAAGAAAGAGCTTATTCGCCAAGCTCTTCTTCTCGAAGTGGTCTTCAAGTCTTGACCATGCATTATGCGCATCACTTGCAGAGCGGACGAGCGGCAGTTGCGAATCTTCCATAGCCAAGCAGATATCTGTCATGGCCTTGCGAGACTTCCTCTTGAACGACGCTTGATCCATCGTGTTCGCCAAGTCACCAATATTCACTTCCCCAGAGACGAGCAGCAGTTGCGAATCTTCCATAGCCAAGCAGATATCGGTCACGCTCCTCGAGCACCATCTGCATCTTGAAAATTCCAGGCGTAGGAGGTTGTACCCATTAAACTTGTTGATGCGGCTCAGGGACGAATGCTTCATCGCGAACGCGTAGTCGGACGCAGAGGTTGAGGTGGCGGGGCTTGGGCTCATAACCTAAAGGTTATTGGAGAGGTTGGAAGTGCTTGAGTGGTTTGATGCAAACTCAAAGTGATTCATTTGGTCCTTAGTTCGCTTACGCTACTCTAAGCCTAATGTTTACCCTCTGGATACACTCTACTTGATCCAAACTTCAACTGCATCCAATCACCGAACTTCAACTGCATCCAATCACAGGAATGACGGTAGTATCGCAGATGATCGAGGAGTCATATTGACAACATGAACGTCGTGGTGAATACATATCACGATTGCGAGGCGAGAATCGCGCAACTGGACGGGCAGGCGAACGTGTCGCTGCCCTGCGCTGATGATCCCGCGGAGATCGACTCCGCTGTCGCGAGTGGTGCCGCCAGCAGGGCGCACCACGAATAACTGCGCTTCTCCGTTCGCCCAGACTTCGCTCATACTTCGCAATCCAACTGCGTTCGCGATCGCTGAGTGGACAATCAGCGATTTGTCGTCGCCATTCGTCATGAGTTGGGCGTGGAGTCTAGTCACAAGACCGGCATCCTACATTGACATGGACAAAGCAGAGACGGTCCTCATTCCAAGCTTCCTCACACACCCTTTCGCGTAGCGCGCCGATGGAGTGATCGGTGCGAAGCTCCTCTCGATTGGCGAGCCATAACTGAAAGCTGCTACCATCCTCAAGCATCCGAATCCAACGTTGGATGAAGACGCACCAAGAACGTTGTAGAGCTTCATGCTCGATTCCATCAAGACCTTTCCCGCGCAATTTCGAAATCGGCGGAAGTAGTCCCGCATCATGTCCAGTGAGTCCGGAGCGTGAGCTCCGGACAAGTCGTACAGCGACCAAGGTATGAGCTGCCGCGCCATGATGCTGGTTGATGCATTCCCGCTGATGTATCTTGGGCGTCCTGCTGGATTGGGTTCTGGGTCTCCGGACATTGCTTGTTCGTTTGTGGGCGAAGGGTTTTCGACAGTTGAGCACTCACGGTTGGTGAGTGCTGTCATGAGAAGGGGGTGATGTAATGGGCTACATTACACATATAGCATTAACACAAATAAACAATTACATATGTAGGCAAGTGCTGGGCCCGAATAGCGGGCACAGCGTGGTAATTTATTATTGGTTTATTATTGGGCCTAAAGTCCCCAATATCGACCAATGATAAATCAACCTGAAATTGTGTGGTTCCCGAAAGGCGGGAACACTGTCGTATTTATTGCGACTAAAATCTTCGTAATTAGTACGAATTAAAACCAAAATGAAAATCAGAGTTAAATTTACTTATACCTAATACTCGGGCTTGAGTCTTCCTCGAGCGCGCGTGTAAGCTAGTGACGGTACGCTCTAGCCCCGTTACAATAACAGTATAGTATACCTTCACTGATTACTGTGAAAAGTAGTTGCATCAAAACCTATCTTACACAAAGAGGCAGAGGAAGCTTTACTTCTAAACGATACGCTTAGAAGTAGAGGAAAGAGAGCTGTCTTTAATATATATTTAAACTATCCAATAAGATTAATTGATTAATAAACTTGTCTTAACTATATTAAAGTACAACTATGTATGCTACCTTCGTCCCTCCACTCATTGCGCGCGTCCATCGGTCATTGGTCAGCGCGTTGGCTGATATGATGGCCCATGTCAACCAATGAGAGGGCATCTCCAACTTCAAGGAGATCTAGGAACAATATTATAAGAAAAGGTAATATTGTCAAAAATATTATTAGTTATAATAATATTTTATTGACACTTCATATAATTGTCAATATTATGTAACGGGCTCAACCCGTTACAGCATAAGTATACGAAGAATTATGCTGGGCTAATTCATCCATTATCGACTTTGCTCAAGAAAGATGCAGTCTGGATAGATTAGGTAGCCCAATAATCTGCCTTCGACTCTGTGAAGAAGAGCTTGTCCGAGTCACCAGTGTTTGATGCTACCTGATGACTCCAAGCCATTCCACGTCGTATGCGACGCGAGCAATTTCGCTATAGGATGTGTCCTCATGCAATTTGATGATGAGGGTCGAGAGCGTGTCGTAATTTTTCAATCACGACAGCTGAAAGCTGCAGAGACAAATTATCTGGTACATGATAAGGAACACTTAGCTATGCGTTGGGCGCTAATTAAGATTTAATTGTATATGCTCGGCGAATTTTTTTTCTATCTGTACAGATCACACATCATTGCGTAGGACCGTCAAGATACCTCACTTATACCAGCTTATGGCACGGTGGTTGTCACTCTCCTTCAAGTATAATTTCGTGGTGCATTACAAGCCTAGTAAGATTAACATTCTCGCCGACGCACTTTCTCGTCGTCCTGGTTACGATTCTCGGCGCGACATAGGTCATCAGTCAGAGAATGTTGATGACGACGACGAAATTTGTGCGTGTTGTATTAAACTGGGGCTCGATTTGATGAGCTCAGCATCCGTGCTGTCGATCCGAACTCAGATCGCCAACTCTTATGCGAATTTTTGCTTTTATGCGGAAATCATAAATTATCTCAGGAACCCGAGTGGAAATTTACTCGTGAAGTTGACAAAATGAACACGCGCTAACATCAAGCGTTACGCGCTTGGCGGATACGTTGCTGACGTACACGATGGACGTCTTTGATTCACCGCAAGTCGTCATTCCCGCTGATGACGACCTTTGAGCCCGATTGGTTTATAAACTTACTACAGCCCAGCTGGTGGTCACCTGGGTCGCGTAAATACATTTACGGCAATATCTCGCTTGTTTTTTTGGCCGCAAATTGTATAAATACATCCAGAAATGGGTGGACTCCTGTGAAACCTGCTAGCGTGTGAAGTCCGCGCCGTCTTGAAAAGCCCCATTGCGTCCGCTTCCGATTGCTACGGAAGCCTGGCGTTCATTCAGCTTGGATTTATCGTTGGACTTTCTCCGTTTGAACAAAAATTCACGGGCGTATCGGAATAAGTGGATCTATTTGAAAACATGGTGCATCTTGCTCCAGTCACTGCCCACATTACGGCGGAGAGGACGGCAAAGATTTCCATAGATCTTATTCTCAGGCATCACCGCTTTCCAGAGTTTATTGTCTCGGACCTTGACCCGCGCTTCACTTCGGCTCTCTGAGCCAAGTCTTTCAGCTATTAGGCACGCGGTTGCTTATGTCTACGGCGGCCCATACGGCGACGGATGGGCAAACGGAGCCCGTGAACAGAGTACTTAAATTTGTCTTGCGCATTTATACAACATCGTTTTCGTCATGGATTTCGTTTCTTCCACTTGCAGAGTTTGCAATCAACAATGCAGTCCATGCGTCAACCGGTTTGACGCCCTTTTTCGTTAACAACGCAAGGCATTGTCGCGTTCAGGCGCTACTTGCTCTCTCAGCTTCAGAGCACCCTGTCTCAAAGCTTGGTGGGGGAGTATTTTCTGATGGAATTGCGCCGAAACTATTGATGATTGATTACGATGAGGATAAGGTTGCTACCGATGCAACTAATGCTGGTAATTTTGCGGCTAACGGCATATCGACCTCTGACGCGATGCATTACATCGCGTCTCCCGTTGCTAATTTTGCCCCAAAAGAAGATACGTCGCCTGTAAGCTCGGCTGCAGTAACCGAATTTCTACTATTGCGACAAGGAATCACGCTTTTTGTGCGTTATGCATTATAGGAGGCAGTCTACAAGCAAAAGGAGAACGCAGACAGAAGAGTTAGAAAGATTAGGTTGACATTTGGAGAAGGTGACAGAATATTATTATCATCAAGTGGGTTACCGAGCACTTCAGTGAAGAATTTGGGCTCTAGTAAGTTAGCGCCAAGATATATTGGCCCATTTCGGGTTGTTAGGTGCATGGTGACGCTTAACGCTAGACATACCTACATATATGTGTTTGCACCCAACGTTCTATGTCGGGCGCCTTAAGGCTTACCTACCGGCGGATCTCCCTTCGAACCTTCCCCGCTCTTCTGTGACGGCTCACAATCTGACATCCCTTGACGACGACGCTGACGACGACTGGGACCAAGTTCTGCCCGAACGCGTGCAGATTCAATCTGCTAGGTTCCTCCGAACGAAGTCATCTCAAGTTGCCGAAGGGTCGCGACTAGTGTCTGCTGTTCCCGTCGAGTCCGTTCATCATCTACAGTTTTTTTGTTGTTGCAGCAGCCGCACGATCGCGATCCTCCTCATCCATCTCGCAAGAACGACGTAGGGCGTTCTTCGAATCTTCCCCTTCAGCGTAAAGAAGGCGCAGCTCGTCGTTCGAAGGCCACTGCGCTTGGTTATGTGAATCGGCACTCATCACCCGAGATTATCTGCCGTAGTGTTTCTCCTCGGACGCGCGTCACTAGCTAAACAACCGTAGCGTCGATCACGAGGGTGGTAAGTTATATGTGCCGAGCAGCGACTCTGTGGCGAAGCGATTAAGTGAATTTGGCAAAGTGTGATCGCATATTTTCGGTTAAGTCCGAAATGGCCAATATTGATGAATCGCGATCTCGCAGAAAAGTTTCGGAAGATGGAAAATGGGATGGAAAACAGTGAATGGTGGAGTTCGCAGTTCTATGTGGAGTTAACTATGGCCTAGAAACTACGCAATTGCGATCTCCGGTATTTTTCGATGGTGATCCGCGTGAACGCGATCGCTAAGAAGGAGGATTGGTACAACCAAGTATGTGGAAGATGGTCTAATGTGGATCACGTCGCTATGGAAGACTGGAATGACATGTTATATAGATGTACCATCTCACATGACCCGAGGAACGGTGAAGAGGACAAGTCGTGATCCAGCGGACCGCGATCCGATACTAATTATTAGTACCGCGATCCGATACTAATTATGTACCGCGATTCGATATTAATAATTAGTACCGCGATCCGATACTAAAAAGGTATTAGATCCAAGCGAGGTAGCGATCCAGATCGCGGCGATATTGGAGTGGACCATATAACAAGATCTAATTTTTCCGAAAGGGTGATACGTGGCAATAGATCCTGAGCTACAGATAGTCAAGACAATAGGTTTGGGTATTTGATTGGTTAGCATTAACAGAGTTCAATTTGCTTCTAAGTACACGTGTCGACTTCTCTATTCCGGGCAGGATATTTGGCCTCCCGACGCCGAGAATATCGACTACAAGTGCACCCTGAATTGTTTGGACAGGTAGGAATTCTCAACACAACAACTCAATTGCGGTCGGACGCAGAAACAACAAGTAAGGGCAAGGCAAGCAAGTGCAGGACGGATCAAGTGGTCAGAAGGTTCTGCTCAAGTGGTCAGAAGATTCAAGCTTCGCCTTCTTGGACTATTGGGATCTATTGGTACGATCAACAGACAAATACTCGGTCGATCTTGTGAAGATTTCCACAAGATCACCAAAAATCCCTATCCCTAACCCAATTAGGATCAACATCGACTCAAGTTCACCGAGAAGAGAGCAACTCGCTCTACCGTCGGGTACACAAGGTGAGGAAGGCTATATACACGGAATCGGGGCACCCCCTCCGTTAGTCTGTCGTCCGGGCGCCAGTGGAGAGTTGGAGTCGCATCAGCAATTTTCGAACCCACTCCACCACAACTCGGTGTCCACGAAGAACCATGTTAGAAAACATTATAGGTTTCGCTGGCTAGAAGCCTTGAACTATGTTGGCTCATGATATTCCCGACGTGGTCGCAGATTATAAATCCAAGAAGAAGACGGCGATCGCGACCAAATTTGTCGCTCTCATCCACGATCTCGCCAGCCGTGGCACTCATGAGCAGCTGATACACGACGCCGATCAGCAGAGGTTCGAATAACATGGATGGTATGGTAGTCAATTTTGACTGCGTGAAAGACCATAGCGAATTAAGCTTGGGAATCAAACTCTTGAACTCCTGATCGAAAAAACACTGCGCCACTTGAACGAGTGAAGAGCTTTTTCAAACCGTCCGGTAATTCTGGTTGATCAGCGCCGGTAAGGCTGTATGACGCCCACCGTTTTAGGTTCTTTTCCATCACTCGCGGTGCCTGATTCTTACAGATCGTCGCCTGACGGTTGTTGTGGTCAAAGAAACCTTTGCGCACGCAGCTAGGGACCATGCTGCTCGCTGTGTAGGCTCGAGATTGTGTCGTTGGAATTTTTGGTGATAACAAACACTTTATGATATGATCTTACGCTGTAGTAAGCACAGCTTGAAGAAGGGGGTGATGCAATGGAGAAACCTATTACATAAGTAGTTATAGGAATATTACATAATTACATAAGTAGGCATAGGGCAGTATCCGATTTGTCATTTTATTATTGGCCTATTATTGGAGTCCCAGAACACTTTCGCACCTAGTGCGAAGTAAAACCAAACAGTTATATCTCCGAGTTATTTAAGAGCGCTTCCTCAACACCCTTCTTGGAGTAAGACGGTATCGGGCCTACAGCTTATGCTCGGTATTGCTTCAGTACCTGCACTCTGCACCACTACGTATGGTGCCGAGGAAGTAGGTGGAGGTACCATCATTCCGCTCCGCGAGCCATCACAAGCACACCATGATTCTGCCGCTTGCGCTCCGTGCTGCTGCACCAGCATGACCTGACGTAAGGGTGTGGACGGAGGTTGGCACCGCCGTTTCTATGCGGTCCCGTCCCTCGGTGTTGCTAGATAGTTTCTGCTGTCGCTGTGACGATTGCCACTGCTGTCGCTGTGACGATTGCCACTGCTGTCGCTGTGACGATTGCCACTGCTGTCGCTGTGACGATTGCCACTGCTGTCGCTGTGACGATTGCCACTGCTGCCGCCGATTGACAGCTCATCCAGTTTCATCCGGCTAAGCATTTTCACTCCCGCGGCCTCCGTGTGCAATCCAGTAACTGGGCTCAGGTCTTGATGGCAGTTCAATTGGCTCTAACATTTGTCCTCCTTCGCCGGCGGAAGGACCTGCGAGTACACCTGTCCATGCTGCCAGCGCTTGGTCTATGTTGGGCAGTTGTCAACTAAGGGTACTGTATGAGCAGATACCGTGCGTACGAACTTCCGTTGCCTAGACGCCCGCAATTCTTTAATGCGTTTCTCCGCCACTACACTTGTCTTTGGTATGGTGGGCGTTAAACATGTGCGACATGAAGCTGTTGCCATTCTTTAAAGTAATGTAGAGGAATACTTCTTTTTCATTTTTGAGCGAAGTGCCATTAACCAACATATTCGGGCATTCCAGCGTGTGGAAAATGACCGTTCAGTAGTCATTGTCATGCTTCTTTAATCTTTGTACCCCATGATGTCGTATATCCAGAATATATTCGCCAGCAGTTTCGCAAAACACGGTACGGAGGAGTATCGGACCAAGCCTTTTGTTTTTAGGATTCGTACGGCGTATGCCTGGCCACTTGAAGAGAGAACCGGGTATTTGGAATGGTGTTCTCTGCCCTTTGCAACTTGAAAACAGCTCCTCAGCTTGAACTTCTTGTTCGCACAGTCATTCGCCGCTTTCGTAGACATAAAGATGAAGGTAAGCGTGTGCTGCCCGTCAAACACCACACGTTTCGCTGCTCGCATAAACTGCTTCGTCACCTCCTTGGTAGCATCAGTGCGTGCATTAGCGCCGACTAGCTCGCGGACTAGTGACCTTCTAGAAATGGATTTACCCAGTCTTACCGATGCTGGGACATCAGCATCAGCACCCCTTCCACGTTGTGATATATATATGCCATCATTGCTGCCGACTGTAGTTCTGATGTGGTATATACGAGGAGCATAAGAGAGCCAGGAAGTTCCAACTTTTTCGCTACATATAGGCTGTAAGTGCCTCGCATTCCTCCACCGACATCTGTCTCTAAGCCGCGTCCTCGTGCAGCGGATAATCTCTAGTCACTATCTGGTACAGCCGCTTCATCATCATCGCCTCTGTTGCTGCTGCCTCTTCATCCTGTTCCACGCGCACTTCCACACGTCAAGCTGTTTTATCAGGTGTCCGTGTCGTAGGAAGAGCCACACCTGCGTAGAGTTTGGGGTGGACTCCATAACGTCTTCCGTTTTCCTTTCTTCTGCCTCTTCGAGTCGGTTTGCCACCTGCTCTGGAGGACTCGGAGTCGCTAAAGCTGACATGGGGAGGGGACCGCCCGGCGAGTCGGGTGGCCGGGCGGGGGGGGGGGGCGCGCGTAGGGCCCAAAAGAAGCCGTCGCCGCCACTCATTCGCACTTCTAAAGTTTAAACTCTTGGGTCAAAGGAGCCGATTTCAACTCGCTGGGTTCGTGCCGCAGCAAATTGAAAAGTAACATGAACGTCGACGCGAAGAGCCACGTGGCTGAAGACGATAGTGAGCTATGGCTCCTCATGTTTCGTACAGTACCATAAACAAGATGATCAAGGATGGAAAGATCAGCGGCGGCGGAAATGAAAACGGACG
This sequence comes from Peronospora farinosa, assembly GCA_947646735.1. Classification (NCBI taxonomy): domain Eukaryota; phylum Oomycota; class Peronosporomycetes; order Peronosporales; family Peronosporaceae; genus Peronospora; species Peronospora farinosa. The sequence continues at coordinate 281,623 of CANTFK010000991.1, forward strand.
TGTTGTGCAACGTATGCGCGACAGCCAAACAAGTGCGGCAATCGTTTAAGACAAGTAGACGCAAGAAAGAGTGCACGCACCGACGGTGTAGTATGCTTTGACGTTCTAGAACCAGTTACATTAGCGTCGGAGTCAGGTTTCAATTACATTGTCAGCTTTATAATGATGAATAGCCGGTATGTGACGATTAATCCGTTGCAAAAGAAGAGCGATGTTCCAGTGTGTTTGCAAAATTCTATCTGGAGATGGATGAGACAGTGACTAGGACGACAATCAAGGTCTTTTAAAGCGACAATGGTAGAAAGAACCGGATCGCAGCCATTTTCGGTCCCACGTGGTACCACGCTGTTCAATTGTGGTTTCATTGTGGTTCTTTTTATTATCGACGTCCTCTTTCTACGTGCACAAGGGGGCTTCTGACCAAACGGTTTACCCCCAACACCCTGTACTTGGAACAATGCACGAAGAAACAAAAAGAATACGCGAATCAAAAACAAATTTCTCTTAGGACTTTATTAGTCTACTTGCTTGCGACGCGCATCGTACTCGGCCTGAATCTCTTCAGCTGACTTGCCCGACGTCTCCGGCACCAGCTTCAGAGCCAACAGGTAAAAGATTGCCAGCAGTACCACGAATGGAACGTACGCATAGTCTCCCAGTGCATCCGAAACGTACGGATACGAGACGCCCACGATAAGGTTGCACAGCCAGTTGATACCGATGCAAAACGACGACGCGCTAGCGCGGATCGAATCCGGGAAAATGCCGGCCGTCATCACCCACACGAGTGGGCCCAGCGTTACGCCAAACACGATCACGTACAAGGCCGTAAACACAACCGACAGAGCCGATACGTCCACGACAAACGCCACCGTCATACCGATAGACATGACCACCATGCCCGACAGACCCCACAGGATCATGTTGCGAGCGCCGAAACGGTTGGCCAGCACACCCGTGAAGAACGCGGGCCAAATGTTAATAAAGTCGATGATCAGTGTGCCCACGCGCGAGTCCGAGATACCTGTAACGATAGCTCAACTACTTCACTGTGCTGCCAAATGAAAAGTAGTATTAAGAGTTAAACTACTACTAAAGTAAATGTATAAACCCTTCATAAACTGATCACACAATCCAGATCATTCGAAGAACACTGTCCATGCAAGTTGTCCTTTTCACGACACACACATCACTGACGTAATTCGTGATCCTCTACACTCCCCTTCAACTTGCACTCTCGCGAATTCCATTCATCGCGTAGTCGCATCAATTGTGGAGCACCAAGCGGCTTCGTCAGGTAATTAGCAAGTTGCATAGCTGACGGAACATGTTTGAGCTGGATATCACCTTGCTCAATGTGGTCTCGAACAAAATGCATCCTAAGGTCAATGTGCTTAGCTCTTGGAGTATATCCCTGATTCGTCGCAATACTTATAGCCGACTTGTTGTCCATGTGCACTGTAGTCGCAGTCTTACATGTGACACCCATCTCTTTCAGCAAATAACGAATCCACATAACTTCTTGCGTAGCTAGTGCCAGTGCCATATATTCCGCTTCAGCAGAGGATAAAGCCACCGAACTTTGGCGTTTGCTTTTGTATACCACAGCTGCACCTCCGAGTAAAATCAACACTCCAGACGTAGATCGACGAGTTTTCTTATCATTTCCCCAATTCGCGTCACAGTATGCCCAAAGCATCATCTTTTTGTCGTCCGATTTGTTATACTTAATTCCGTGCGATTTTGTTCCCATGAGATAGTGTAAAACACGTAAAGCCGCTCGCCAGTGCATCTGTCGTGGCTGGTCCAAGTACTGCGATAATACTGACATCGCGTAGCTTATGTCCGGTCGCGTTGCATTCGCAATATACAGCAGCGAGCCGACCAATTTGCGATACGAAGTAATGTCTTTAACCACTGGGTGTGATTCATCCGGAGTTAGGTCCTGTCCTGCACAGATAGGGTTGCGAACTGCATAAGCTTCATTTTGCTTAAACTTCGAGACCACCTTCATAATAAATTGGGACTGTTTCAACACCAACTCCCCCTTTTCTTGTGAGTAGTTAACTTCCATGCCCAAAATAAACCGCGCAGCTCCAAGTGACTTGACAGTAAAATGTTCAGACAATTCCTTATAAATCGTGTCCGCCTCTGCATCTGACTTGCATCCAATAAGGAGGTCGTCCACATACAAGACTATGTATGTGGGTGACTTATTTTTTGCATTATTGCGTCGAACAAAAAGACATGTGTCTGCTCGACATTGTTCGAAGCCCATGGCCGAAAACACAGAACATATTTTCTTGTGCCAAACCGCAGCCGCTTGTTTTAATCCATATAAGCTGCGTCGTAATTTGCACACCATTCCAGGTGCAATTTCAATTCCATATGGTGCCTCCATGTAAACGTCTTCTTCCAAATCACCATTCAAAAACGCCGTTTCCACGTCAAATTGTCGAATTACATATTGCATACTGCAACAAACAGACAAAAATACACGAATCGTGTTTGAGCATGCTTCAGGTGAATATGTGTCGAAGTAATTAAAACCATGCGTTTGCAGATATCCGAGGGCGACCAAGCGTGCTTTGTAACGAACAATTTGACCGTTTTCATCGTACTTGTAACCAAATACCCACTTGTGACCAATGACCTTGACACCTGGAGGACGATTGACAGCATCCCATGTGTGGTTCTTAAGATGAGCATTAATTTCTGCTTGAATTGCTGCCTTCCATTTTTCTGCGTCCATCGACTGTAACGCCTCTCGTAAATTCATTGGTACATCAGTAGCAGAAAGCGATATTTCTTAATCGTCAACACATTGACGTTTAGGGTCCGGCTCATCATTTTCGCCATCGACAGGTGATCCATCAGTTAAAAGCGGTAGATCAATCCTCTCATCGTCAAAATCATCATTCGTGAGTAGACGAGATGACGTGAATGTACTATAAGGTCTTTTGTTCGACCCTGAGTATATCTCCATTCGATCATCTGGGGCACGGGAATTCTCACAAACTATAATAGCTCGCGACTGATCAGGTATTCTTGAGAGCATGTGTGTACCATAATTGCTACTTCCAGCGACCGATCCGTGTGAAGTACGACGTATCATCGAATTGTTTGTGTCAATGACTTGTATGTCTGTGCGCTCCCCCTCAATCGGAACAACATCTAAGTTTTGTGACTGATTGAGATCTCCAGACGCATCCACAACCATGTCTTCCCAACTAGTATCATTGTCAGCAGTTTCATCAACGTCCATTTCGTCATCCTCGTTATTCTTGTTCAAATCAGGTACTTCCACCTTTACTTCGTCTAAATCATCATGATAATGATTGCATTGAGCTAAAGGTTCACCTAAAACAACAACATCTTTGTACCGCGAAGGAGGGCTCTCGTTTAGCGTAACGGACCTAGTCGTAACCAATTGTCTTCTCGCAATATCCCACACTCGGTACGCCTTTGAATTTTCCAAATACCCGAGAAAAATACACTTGTTTGCCTTGCTGTCCCATTTAGTGCGCTTGCAATCCGCGACTCGTAGATAACCAGTCGAACCAAAGACACGGAAATGACTTAAGTCTGGTTTCGACCCATACAGAGTTTCAAATGGACTAACGTTGGGTCGCGCAGTATTAGGAATTCGATTGATGGTGTAAGCAGCCGCCATAATCGCCTCACCCCACCAAGAACGATCAACTCCCATGTGATATATCATTGATCGGGCCATCTCAACAAGAGTTCGATTCATCCTTTCTGCTAAGCCGTTTTGTTGAGGATTGTACGACACGCTCCTCTGGTGGATAATCCCTAGATCTGCACAGTACTTGTTAAAGCGATGATTTGTATACTCTCCACCATTGTCACTACGGATGCATTTAATCTTGCAATCCGTTTGCTTCTCCACCATAGCACGAAACGCCTTAAATCGCTCAAAAACTTGGGACTTTGCTGCTAGCAAATATACGTAGACAAATCGACTGTAGTCGTCGATAAATGTGAGTACATATAGAGCCCCACCTTTCGACTTCGGGTTCATAGGTCCCATAAGATCGGTGTGTACAAACTCAAGTGGTCGACTTGTTTTAACTTCACTTCCTGAAGTATGACTGAACGGGCTGTTTGTCATTTTTCCGCGTGCACATCCATCACATACACCGCCATCAGATGCGACAACTCTCGAAATACCATCGCAAGACTTCATCGCTTGCATAATCTTTTTCGTAGACACATGACCGAGGCGAGCATGCCACAGTCCACTAGTGTCATTTATCGCACCACTGCTCTCAGCCTTGTGTGCCTCTAACGTGATATGTTGTATTACATTCCACGCAAACAGCTTTCCCACTCGTTTAATTACTGCTACAGTCACGTCGTCACTTATCAAAACTGCTTGATCACGCTTGAACTGAACAAGCACGCCTCGGGCCGTCAACGCTGCTACAGACACAAGTTTCTTGTCTAGCCCAGGCACATACAACACCTCCGTAAGTTTGACTGTACGACCATTTTCGAGTATAAATCGAGCTTTGCCTGTTCCTTGCGCCTTCAACTGATGTCCATTTGCCACAGTGATGTAAATTGGGGTACTTAAATCTTCGTATTCCACAAATTCACGCTTGTCATCTGTCATATGACGACTTGCCCCACTATCCAGCAACCAAGTTGAATTCGAAATTGGTTCTTCACTGAATGCCGAAAAAACGAATTCATCACCAGGTCTCGATGGTTTCACGTTACGACACTGCGATCTCTTGTGTCCATGCCGGCCACACGCAAAGCATTTGCCTTGAAAACTCGCATAAGCTTTTCCTTTCCTCGAAGTTTGGTAGCGATCTCGATTTTCTTCTTGACCACGGTGTCCTCGGTTACTTTGAAAGCGTCGAGGTTCATTACGTTGAGCGTGTGCCTTAAAAGCGGTTTCCTTCTTGTCTCGCTTCTGAAGAGTGTCATACTCCCGGCGGAGCATCTCTTTTGCGTCTAACAGCGTCACGTTGCTGTGCGCCTCAATGATGCGCACCATATCATCATATTCGGATGATAAACTTCCCAAAAGCAAAACTAGCTTTTCATCATCATCCATGCTGTCACCGGCAGCTCCTAGCTTGAGACACAGCTCATCAAATTTTAGTAGATGGTCCATAAGACTCGCACCAGTCTCCATCACAAATTCATGTAATTCTTTCCGAAGTTGCACTCGGTTGTGAAGATTTTTCTTCGCAAAGAACGTCTTCAGAACCTCCCAAGCTTCAAACGCAGACTCACATTCCCGAACCATGCACTGATAGGTTGGAGAGAGTAGCTTCACCAGTACAGCCAGAACCTTCATATTGGCGACTTTCCATCCGGGATTCTCCCGCAGCACTGCCGGCTCTGGCTTAATCAAAACGTGATCCAAAAGATCCTTGCGCGCGAGTGTCATGCGTGCATTAAATTCCCACATGAAGTAATTGTCATCCGTGAGGATGTCATTAGTAGCCAACGTATTTGGGCTCATAACCTGTAACGATAGCTCAACTACTTCACTGTGCTGCCAAATGAAAAGTAGTATTAAGAGTTAAACTACTACTAAAGTAAATGTATAAACCCTTCATAAACTGATCACACAATCCAGATCATTCGAAGAACACTGTCCATGCAAGTTGTCCTTTTCACGACACACACATCACTGACGTAATTCGTGATCCTCTACAATACCGGCATCCGAAAAGATACTGCCAGAGTAGTAGAACACGGCATTGATGCCCGATAGCTGCTGCGCACACGACAGCATGATACCACCCAGAAGCTGCATACGGTAGCGAGAAGCAAACATTGACTCTTGTGTAGATGTTGCATCGGTCGGGCCTTCCTCAACATACTCCGGCTTCTTGCTCACCTCCAGCCACGACAGAGCCGTCTGTACGTGCTCTTCGCCGTACAGACGAGAGATTACCTGCTTCGCTTCTTCCTTTCGGCCCTGGGTCAGCAACCACGCTGGGCTTTCCACGCACAATGATGGTGCCAACAGCAGATAGATGGCAGCAAGCACAACAGGGAACGCAGCGAGATAACGCCAGCCAGAGCTCGTGTTGGCGAAGAAGAAGCAGATAGCAGGGAACAAGATACCGATCGTAGTGAAAATCTGGAGGCCCAGACCCAGAGTGTTGCGCATATGCGGCGGTGACAGCTCGTTGATGTAGCCACCGATTGTGGCTGTGGCCGTACCCGATGAAATGCCGGCAATGAAACGACCCAGAGCAAAGAGCCAAATGTTCGACACAGATGCTTGCACGATACCACCCACAATCATGAAGATGCAATTCAGCATCAAAGTCTTCTTACGGCCGTACTTGTCGCTAAAGTAGCTGCACAACAGTGAGCCGACCATAGCACCAAAGATCCAGGCGTTCACAGCGAACGTCCACTCCATCTTCGAGTGACCAGGGAACATGAGGCACGTGTTTTCAGCCACGGGACGCGCATTGCACTCGCCCGTGTGGTTGTATTGTGACAGGTTCATCTGTGAGGTAGACCAACCACTCTGGAACGGCTGCAGCCATGATAGCACCGCACTGGTGTATAGGATGGCCTTGGGCTTGATGAGACGCGCAGCGGCCTTGTTGGCCTCGTCAAAGGCCGTGACGGGTTTGGGGGTAGAAACTCCGTAGTAATTGTCTGCTGCGTCTGCCATGTCTGCTTACGTGCTTGGTGGTAGTGGAGACTTGTTGAGAAGAACAGACCGTCTATTTCAAACATTAAGGATTGGTAAGATGTCTGGAGTGCTTCTACCAGGACTTCGTCATTCTTCGCCTCGCTGGCTCAATCTGCTGGCTCGAGACGTCGGGCGTCACGGGGGACACTCCGAAAAGGGCACGTGGAATCGGGTATCCAGCCCGAGGTGTAAACAGTGGCTCAATGATCGCAACAAGCGCCGGGCACCACACCGATCAGTCCCGATCGACCGCTGATGCACCTGGACGGGGCCGATCAATTCACGTTCTTGGCAAGTTCACTTCGTGGGACCGAGATTCGCGCTCGGCGATCGAATCGGCGGCTTGAAGGCTGACGTAGAATAGCAGGAACTATTGGGGAAAGAGGGAATGATAACCGCGGTCATCGATCCTCTCCCCCCGGGGGTAACAGGGTTGGTGCTCCCCTTACGGTTCGCACGCTGCGCTTGCCCCCCATAGCGCACGCAGCAGAGGGAAAACCTCCCCCCTCTTATCCTGGGCCTCCCGTTGGAGGGACTTCCCGCCCTGGTCGGAGGGGGCCGGTTGACCGGCTCTTTGAAGGTCTTCGTCTCTTGGCCGTTGTTGCTCGAAGGCGCGAATTGGGAAGTGTAGTGGAGACTTGTTGGACAAGTGTCCAAATGGAAAATGAGAAAAGCAAATGGCCACCGATACAAAAAGAGAGTTTTAAGCGAGCAGAGGCGACTGACCATTTAAGCATCGGCAAATCTGGAATCTGTAATCAAGGATGTGTTTGAAATACAGCACCCGATTGTCTCTTGTTTTGGCAGACATACGGTGCCGCACCGCTAGGTGCACGATGATCTTCTTGTCAACGTTTTACGCGATGTCTTGACTTCGAGATCCGGTGCACAAGTAGGCTACCGATGTCTGACCTTCGAGGTACGGTGCACCTGTCCACCGTACCTCAAAAAAAATTCAGACATCGCGTAAAACCTTGACATGTACGTCGTGCATTGGAGATTGACCGTACAACCTCTACTTCTAACTTCTATCAATACCCACAACTCTTGCTTTGCCAGTGGTTCACCACATTGGCGAGCGAAGAAAAATCGAAGCGCAGCGCGCTTTGCCTAGCACAATCAGGATACGTGAAGGTTGGTCAAAATACTTGAAGTATCATCGGATATTGCATGTTGATCAATATCTTCCGTGTAGATCAACGTTCTATGGTGTACATCGTGTATATGAGCACGTGTTGTATCGCAGAAACAGGTTTTTAAAACGCATGGCATTGTAGCAGTACATGCACAATTATCAACGCTGCATTACAACATATTGTCTGGTGCGACAAACGTTTGTATTGTTTGCATTAGTGTCGAGGTGATATGCGGTGATCTATGTGACAAGAGAAAAGCCGTGTCGCACTCAAGTGTATACCGAAGCTCAGAATATCGCAATGCCGTATGTTCGGCGGGTCGAGTGTGCTAACTTCAAGTTAGGCTATCTATCTGCACGAAAAAATCGACTTGATTACACGCTACTGTACACCATACGGCTCCCTAGACATGTACTTGTATACTAGTATCGCAAATGCATTTCGTGCAAGTGGCAATACTCTATGAACCTCCAAGCATTCGGTTCCTCCATGAAATAGGCGATGAACATAAAACAAGTGTCATACGTTCTTTCTGCTACCAAAATATGATACCACCCCCGTCTGAGCAGTCGGGTGAGGCGATCTAACTTCATAGACGTAAATCAAGTGACCGCGCGACGGCCTTCTTGGACGCGCCAAAGCCTGTGACGTGTTTGAGGAAGGCAGCCTCGCGTAATTGTCTACCATGTCATGCTTGCTTACTACCTCTTAGGTGAGACTTGTTTGATAATTATCCAAATGGAAAGCTAGGAATCCCTAGCGATGCAGCTTCGTCGCCGAAACAGAGCGAGCGCAAGCGAGTGGTACACGTACACGCTGCAGTCAGGGGTCATGATTAGAAGAGAGAATGTTAGGTGCCGCACTTGAAGCGAGGACTGTGTGAGTCTCACGGTCGCTTGATCCACGTGATCCAGAGTTGCCGGTTCGATTCGATGTTGCAAGAGATGTACCATTATAACGAGTTGCAATTGGATACTGGTGATATTCAAGCACCTTCAAATGTATATATTATACCAAGTAATCCTGGTCGGGTTGGGATAACGCCCTCCCGGAAGGCCTGAGCTAGCTTAATGCTAGCTGGGCCTTGGACGGATGCTTCGCGGTATCCGTCAGTTTAGGACGGGCCTCTCTCCCTCTACACACCTCTCTCTTGCCGCTCTCACCCCCAGCCGCTAGTCAAGCCGCCACGATGTACGCCGCCACGCCCGAAGTCCCGAAGTCCCGGCATCTCCGCTTAGGTACGCTCGCATATCCTTTGTTCCACGGTGCAAGCCACAAAAAACCCTCCCTGGGTAGGACCTGTTGGCAAGATAGACATCCAAGGATCCAAGCAAGAAACCTACCGCTGGACACCGCTGTCGACTGGCCCCAGACCTGCACCTCCTTTGCCGGTGTGCAAAGGATCGTGCTGTAAGAGTGAAGTGAAGTAGTGGTGCACTTGTGCACGTAGAGGTAGAAGTAAAAGTGATATATATTAAGCATTAACTTTCCTCGTTCGTTAATACCTACACATGCATGCGAAACCGACTGCAACTATACCATCTATAGTTCACGTCTATCCCGCTCCGTCCCATCTGTTACGACATCGACAAGACGATGTGGTAATCTCGTCGCCTCGTCCCATATGTCGCAACTTCCTGATGGTCCGACGTGGCGATATCGTCGCCTCGTCCCATCTGTCAGCACGTCAAGTCTGTTTAGTCAATCAGGTACGGTTGTTACTTACCGCGTGACAGGGTATTGCCCTTGACCTTCACGACCTGTCAACAACAATAGCTTCTAACACTCCTCCTCAACCGTATCCTGAGGGTTCTTCAACTTGAACATCGCACGTAGGTCCTTCATCCTTGGTGCTGCCAGCGCTTTAGTTAGGAGATCAGCAATCATCTCTTCTGACTTGATGAAGCGTGGCTCAACCTCGTTTGCTTGTGCGTAGTGGCAGATGAACTTGAATCGGACGTCCACATGCTTTGCACTTGATGAGCTCTTCTCGGTCTTCAAAAAGTTGATTGCAGCTTGATTATCCATCCACATCGGCATCGGCTTGACTATCTTCATGTTCAAGTCACCAAACAGTTCCTTTAAACCCAACAGCTCGCGACCAGCGTGGGATGCCGCGATGAACTCAGCTTCCATGGTGCTCAGCGACACACCCGTCTGCTTCTTGCACGCCCATGATACGACAGCACCATCCATCGTGAGTACGTATCCCGTGACTGACTTGCGGTCCGACTTGTCCGCGGCAAAGTCTGCATCACTCCAGCTTTCAATCTTAATTGGGTCGTCCATACCGCGTGAGCTGTTGATGCACAACTTTAAACTCTTGGTTTCCTTCAGGCATCTTGCGACTCGTTTCGCCGTTCTCCAATCCTTGGTTGTCGGCTTGTGAGTCTGTCGAGTCGCTCGGTGTACTGCGAAACAAATGTCTGGTCGAGTGCAACGCGCGATCCAGAGTAAATTTCCGACGAGTGATTGGAAGGCCTTGACAATTTCATCTCCAGCTTTGGCGGTCGACTTTAGGGACTCCGAGTTCGTATCCTCGACGTCATTTCATTCGTCTCCTATTGGAGATCGAACCCCGTTAGCTGTAGCTAGTCCATGTTCCTTTAGCAGTGAGTCGATGGTTACTTCTTGATTTAACACGTAGCCTTCGTTTTCGTCCAGCTTGACCCTAAGTCCGAGAAACTTGTTCACCATCCCGAGGTCCTTGATCTCTAGAGACGTCATGTCCTTGAAAAATTGTCCGACGAGATCATTCGATGTTCCAGTCACCAGCAAATCGTCGACGTAAACTCCGACGACCGTTACATCTATGCCGGTTCGTTTGACGTATAGACACATGTCCGTCGTGCATTGTCTGAAATTCAACTCAGTTAATTTGGAGTGCAGTAGCTTGCTCCATAATCTTCCAGCTTGTTTTAATCCGTACAAGGATTTCTTAAGCAACAGCGCGAGTTGCTATGTCCCGTCCACTCCATGATGGGCCAAGGTGTCATCATCGACTTGCATACCGCTTGGTATTTTCATGTAGATGTCGAGGTCCTTTTCTTGATTGGCCTTGACGTATGCGTTTGGCACATCGCCGTGCCGAGCCGGTACGTTCCATCTGCGTGAGAGGACCAGAATCACCTTGACTGTTCCAAGTTCCATAACCGCCGCAAAAGTCAAGGTGTAGTCGACTCCAAACAACTGCTCGTTTCCGCATGCAACAAGTCTGGCCTTGTAGCGTTCGACTTTCCCATCGGCGTCGGTCTTTGTCTTGAAGACCCATTTGTTGTGCAGTATGTGGGCGTTGTCAGGTGGAACAACAACCGCCCACACACCGTTTTCCTCCAATGCATGCAGCTCGTCCTTGATGGCCACAGCCCATTTGTCCTTGCTGTCGCTCCGTACGGCCTCGCCATAGTTCCTTAGGTCTCGAACAACGTTGACCATGCCGACATTCTTGTGTATGTCTATGACATCACTTGATGTGTCTCCGTCAGCGCGACGTGACCGGGTCATGTGTGGATCACGTTTCCATTCCATGATTTTGCCCTTGATTTGCTCGAGCCACCTTGGTCACCGAGCTCCTCCTGACCTTCGGTACCATGTAACGTTTTGGTCACGTCGTCTCTTGTATGTTATCCAACATCTCAACATTTTTCACATGTTGACTCACCATTCCATCGGTATGAAAACCCGATATCCTTTCATTTCATCACTCTTGCCGATGATGATACCTTGTTTTCCCCGAGGACCCAACGACTTGTTTGTAGTCGTTCGGTGCACGGTGCATGGAGATCCGAAAACCACAATGTCACTTAAGACGGGTGTTTTCTTGGTTAACATCTCAATAGGTGAGATGCCACCTTCGTTTGCCTTGGTAGGGCTTCGATTTAGGATGTATGCTGCATATTCTGCAGCGTCACCCCAAAACATAAAGGGTAACCCACTTGCAAACACCATGCTTCGCACCATGTTCATGATGGTGCGATGCATGCGTTCAGCTTTGCCATTGCTGGCCTGATTGTCACGCTCGCTCACCTGACGAGTGACACCGACTTCCTTGCAAAAAACATCCAGAGGCTTGTACTCACCTCCACCGTCTGTACGTAAAACGTGTATACGGCAATTAAATTGACGCTCAAAAGCCACCAAGAAATTCTTGAAATGCATCGCAGCGGCATCTTTGGTCTTCGCTAAGAACACCCGGCAGTAGTTCGACCTGTGGTCAATAAAATTGACCAGGTATCGATTTCCGAGCCGATCACGGGGGGTCATAGGACCTTTTAGGTCTGAACATACCACGCCTCCGATCACGTCAATGGGCGAATTCAGCCCACTGTCCTTCCGCGATTGTCGGTTTTTTGTCTGCTTGCCTTGCGCACAGGCTAAGCACTTGACACGCGTGGTATCAGTCAATTGGACACCAGAGGCGGGATCCCGAGCCATCTTGATGATGGTGTCATAGGACAGGTGACCTAGACATCGATGAAAATAGGACAGGGATCCGTGTTGCGTGTCGTTCTTTGCATGGTTTGTAATGTCTTCAACAACCGTCATGATCGCTTCTCTTGGTGACCCAAATCCACGAAAATCATCGGTCGTAATTCCATTGAAAACTTCAACGACCAGTACATTGTTGATGCGATCAACATCCATTATAGGTATCCCACCAGAATGTGATACCATGACACGCCCCCCTTCTCGGTATTCAAAAACGCATCCCTTCAACTCGAGTTTCCTAAACGAGATGATGTTGCACTCCAAATTGGAGGCGTATTGAACATCGAGAAGACGAATGGTCTTAGTCGATCCAAGTGCTTTGACCCGGATCACGACGCTTCCTTGTTTGGTGATCCGAAGTGGTTCACTATCCGATGCTGCAGTAAAACATTCGGTTTTACAATCCACCGCATTTTCCAGCAAGTTTAAATCGTTAATCAGATGACGACCTGAGCCGCTGTCCAGCACCCAGTGATTTGATGAGATCGTCTGATGTCCTGGAATTGCCAAGACAAAATCCGCATCCTGTTTCTTTTTGGTACCTTTTGGGCAGTTCATCTTGAGGTGCCCGGTGCTCCCACACAGGTAACACTGCTTGGGTCGTTGCGGGCCATGTTGTTTCTTGTTCCGGTCGTTTCGCTTAGTTTGGTTGTTCGGTTCGACGATGTTAACGACATCTCGACCGAAATGCTTCACGCGAACTTCCAGTTCCGTTGACTGAGCAAATTGGGAGAGCTCTTCAGCTTGGCGAAGGTAATCGACCCTGCTTAAATTCAGGCGAGACAACATGGTCGGCCGCATAGACGGGTCGGCATAGTGCACGATGTTGTCTAGCACGAGGTTGTCCGCACCTCCGCACGCATCACTTACAGCTGTCAGGTACAGAAAATGCTCCGTCCAGCTACGCTGAGATGACTTGGCTGCAGTAAACAGCTTCATGCTTTGGGCAGGTGTTATCTTGGTGTTGAAGGTCTGGAGTAACCTTTGCATTGCATGCTCCAAGGTCGGACTCGCAGACCACCAAGTTTACACCTGCCGCCGATAGTACTTCTGCGCCGTACCAGCCAGGTGTTGGCCGAGGACATCAACCTTAATGTCCTCAGGCCATGCAAAGCCACAGGCGCGTTCCGAAAAGGCAACCTGCCGAACAAATTCTTTCCCCCATTCAATGAAGCCACTACCAAGTCCGAGGTAGAGCTCCTTTCCGTCGAAAGGCTGCAAAGCCAGCTTCCTTTGACGGCCATCCGGTACACCCTGGTGTACTTGCCCAGATTGGTGTAACACAGGACCTGGCATCTGCATTCCCGGGTATGCTCCCGCGGGCATAGCATGCCCATGAATTCCAGGCTCAAGTCCTTGAGCCATTCCGTGGTTGACATTGGCCTGGGCCGGCGCGTCGACCATGTGATCCCCGGCCAAAGCAGGTCGTCGGGCACCAAAATAAGTGGCCGGCGAGACGTTCGGTGATCGTTTAGGTGGCGGGGTACGCTCCAAAGCCTGGAGTGTTATACCGGCCCCTGAACCGAGAACCGAACCAAAAAAGCTCGATTCCGCAGGTTCCTTGCGTTGGCCACCGACTTGTCCGTGTTGGGAGGATTCCATCCTACCCATCCGCTCCGACAAATCGCCAAGCATGGCGAGCATCTTGTCCAGTGCCGCCGCGGGCACTGCCGACTTTTCTTCTAGTTGGTGGTCCTCGGTCGATCCTTGACCATTGACCAACACAGCGGGTGTGGCTCCTTGAGCTGCGCCGCCGTCACGATTCTTTGGGCTCATAACCTGTAAGAGTGAAGTGAAGTAGTGGTGCACTTGTGCACGTAGAGGTAGAAGTAAAAGTGATATATATTAAGCATTAACTTTCCTCGTTCGTTAATACCTACACATGCATGCGAAACCGACTGCAACTATACCATCTATAGTTCACGTCTATCCCGCTCCGTCCCATCTGTTACGACATCGACAAGACGATGTGGTAATCTCGTCGCCTCGTCCCATATGTCGCAACTTCCTGATGGTCCGACGTGGCGATATCGTCGCCTCGTCCCATCTGTCAGCACGTCAAGTCTGTTTAGTCAATCAGGTACGGTTGTTACTTACCGCGTGACAGGGTATTGCCCTTGACCTTCACGACCTGTCAACAACAATAGCTTCTAACACGTGCAGCCTGGACGGCTTTCAGCGCGGCGCATATAGCGCGCGCTGCTTAATGGACCCTGGCGAGAGTAGAGAGAAATGTAGAGAAGAGAGATAACCCGACGCATGCGGAAGTTGAGCCACTTTGGTGGCAAGACGGCTCGCGTAACGCGTTAACATACATACATATACCAAGTAGATTACTCTGACCATTCGTGATACGATCTTCACGTGGCTTGCGTGCTGTTACAATCCGTAAGGGGAGAGATCAATGAAGAATCAGAAAGCGAGCTGGGTGAAATCTGATATAACCTTTACTTACTTTTTCTTCTGAGTACAAAATGTTGAGCGATGCGCCTTTAAAGAATATGCATTACAGCATCGATTATGTTCTAAAAGTATGGAGCCATGTGTCTGTGTTGGTAATTGACAGCTTAAAACAAGTCTGTAAAGTACTAGCAGCGTGTTTGAACATTTTAGTCAACTTTTCATTCATTAAAGAAAAAGGGTACATATGTGCTAACCTAAAACATTCATAGAGTGTTATACTTAAACTCACGCCGAAATTGGGTAGAGCTATACAGCCTCCATATGTTATCGAGTCCACTTTTGTACCTCTCAAGTTCAACTGCCACTCCCAATTAGGGGTGGCAGGCACAGGCTGAAATGTTGTAGGTTTAGGCAGGTTTAAAATAAATCTTTTTTCAAATCTGACCAAAGAAATGGTCATCTACAGTGCTACCTAACGCCAAATTTCTACCAGATATGACCTATGTCGAAGGAAACAACTTGTTACCGTCCTGGAGGAGCTACCCATTCCGGAAGGAAACAGCACCACAAGTAGATCTAAGAGAGGTCGTGTCTTACGTAATTTCTAGTCGGTCTTTACAAATGTTGTAGAACTCTTCAATGCGAAGTTTCATACCTGCAAGCTCTGTAAGACAATTGTTTTGATTCACAAGAAATCGACAGAATCTCACTTGCATACAACTTCGTCTCACTAAACATCTTTGCAGGAGGCCAACAATTTAACAGAACTGGAATGCGTCAAAGAGAACCCTCTTATGCACTTACGAGATTATCGATAATAAAGTGATGAAGTTTACGATCATATGTCATTGCTGCTTGATCGATGGAAAACCACCACCATACTAAACTATTTTATCTTGCCTGTCATTGACTGTGTAGAAAGCCAAATCATAAGTCAACGTGCACAATTTGGATTAAATTTAGAATTTATTCAAACCTGAAGTACACCTAAATCAAACCTAGACCGCGGAATAATAACCTATTTTTCGCTTTCATAATTCTAGGACTGCTTCCAACCATTTACAATCGGTAACGAAATTTGTGTGACATATATTCGTGCGAATATATGTCGGCGAGATTCGATCTTATCGCAGTGGTCCGCCTATTCTTGATGAAGTGATTAACACGAGTCGCTTTAATGGCTGCAAAGTGACTGTGGTGCCATGCGGACCGCTGACAATGACTGTCGAGGCTCAGTCATTCGCGCGCAACTGCAACTTTGACATCCACAAGGAGGTCCTTAGTTGGTAAGCTATACAGAATTCGAGGTAGCAAAGAGCATGATACTTTGAGATGTTTTATGAATGAGTCATGCAACTTTGTTAGTCATTGACCAACTGCAAAGTAATACGGTATGTTCTCTTTCGTTTGCATTAACAAAACTCGTATTTACCACTAAATATCTCACTTTTCAAGCAATGTAGCATTCCCATTTCGTTAAATTCAGATGTTACTGCAAAGGAATGCACTAGTGTAAAATTGATGTCAGTGTTTTCTCTTTAAGTTCGTAAATCTACATGAGAGTAGGCGTACTTAAGCATCTTGTTATGCTTAGCTTCATATTAAAAAATATTTTGCAGTGTAGTCGCAGCAACCGGTGTATGTGTACGGATGCTCAACTTTCTGGCGCCGTAAGCATTATTCGGTAAAATAATTGGGGGGCTCCAACTGTTGCAACAAAACCGAAAAAACCATTTGCTATAAAAAATCTGGACACGGCAATGGTCCGCCTGGACAGGATTTTTTTTAATGTCCACTCTTACAGTTCATGGTATCAATCCATGACAAGTTGCAGCTGAGACAGAGCATTTTAAAGCACGATCCCTTTGCGCATACATATATGCAATTTCTGGTTGCACTGCCTTTCTCACCTGCACAGCTTTATCAGAGAGCAGTAGTTTCTCACTTGCGACGCGCATCGTACTCGGCCTGAATCTCTTCAGCTGACTTGCCCGACGTCTCCGGCACCAGCTTCAGAGCCAACAGGTAAAAGATTGCCAGCAGTACCACGAATGGAACGTACGCATAGTCTCCCAGTGCACCTGAAATGTACGGATACGATACACCCACGATAAGGTTGCACAGCCAGTTGATACCGATGCAAAGCGACGACGCGCTAGCGCGGATCGAATCCGGGAAAATGTCGGCCGTCATCACCCACACGAGTGGGCCCAGCGTTACGCCAAACACGATCACGTACAAGGCCGTAAACACAACCGACAGAGCCGATACGTCCACGACAAACGCCACCGTCATACCGATAGACATGGCCATCATGCTCGACAGACCCCACAGGATCATGTTGCGAGTGCCGAAACGGTTAGCCAGCACACCCGCGAAGACCGCGGGCCAAATGTTGATAAAGTTAATGATCAGTGTGCCCACGCGCGAGTCCGAGATACCGGCATCCGAGAAGATACTGCCAGAGTAGTAGAACACGGCATTGATACCCGACAGCTGCTGCGCACACGACAGCATGATACCACCCAGAAGCTGCATACGGTAGCGAGAAGCAAACATTGACTCTTGTGTAGATGTTGCATCGGTCGGGCCTTCTTCAACGTACTCCGGCTTCTTGCTCACCTCCAGCCACGACAGAGCCGTCTGTACGTGCTCTTCGCCGTACAGACGAGAGATTACCTGCTTCGCTTCTTCCTTTCGGCCCTGGGTCAGCAACCACGCTGGGCTTTCCACGCACAATGATGATGCCAACAGCAGATAGATGGCAGCAAGCACAACAGGGAACGCAGCGAGATAACGCCAGCCAGAGCTCGTGTTGGCGAAGAAGAAGCAGATAGCAGGGAACAAGATACCGATCGTAGTGAAAATCTGGAGGCCCAGACCCAGAGTGTTGCGCATATGCGGCGGTGACAGCTCGTTGATGTAGCCACCGATTGTGGCTGTGGCCGTACCCGATGAAATGCCGGCAATGAAACGACCCAGAGCAAAGAGCCAAATGTTCGACACGGATGCTTGCACGATACCACCCACAATCATGAAGATGCAATTCAGCATCAAAGTCTTTTTACGGCCGTACTTGTCGCTAAAGTAGCTGCACAACAGTGAGCCGACCATAGCACCAAAGATCCAGGCGTTCACAGCGAACGTCCACTCCATCTTCGAGTGACCAGGGAACATGAGGCACGTGTTCTCAGCCACGGGACGCGCATTGCACTCGTCCGTGTCGTTGTACTGTGACAGGTTCATCTGTGAGGTAGACCAACCACTCTGGAACGGCTGCAGCCATGATAGCACCGCACTGGTGTATAGGATGGTCTTGGGATTGATGAGACGCGCAGCAGCCTTGTTGGCCTCGTCAAAAGCCGTGACTCCATTAGCTTTTGGTGTAGTGGCCTCCATATAGTAATCGGTCATGGATCCTGAACTTCTTCTTGACATGATCTTGGCTTGGTCAATTGTGGAGATTGATGTTAAGTGATCCATTAACGTGTGTCTCACAATATGCCGTTACAAATAGTCATGAGTGTTGTAAATGGTTTATAAGTATTAGTTGGCATATTGCACGCACTCTTGCGAAAGCAGACGCGAAAGCAGACGCGATAACATATAAAGGCTACTAGATGAATATATTATGCACCATCTAGAGCTTGGACTTCGCTGGCAAAGATATAATAAATGTTACTAGGGTGTTCACCCGTCGTTCCGACGGTGCGAAAAGTAATATATATACTGTAACACAGCGATTTGCTAAAGTGTTTACCCATCGTTCCGACGGACATGGTGCACGAGTCTACGCCGGTAGTATGTTTGTAGACGGGATCTTCTACGAAGTTGCCTCGTGCTACTTAGCACACACCTTCAGCACAAGAGAGGAAGCGGTTAGACCGTCTTACCTTTGTGGAGAAGTGCCAGAGAATGGGGGCTCTTCGTAGTTATTATAATAACTGGCGTGAAACATCTCGGTCACTCTCTTGAATGAGTGACAGGGAGTGACCAGGGCCTCGAACTGGTCCAAGGTCCCGAGTTTGGAGAAGTTACCATGTTGCCCTACACTACAGCTCAAATGACCAGTGCTGCTAGGGCAGCTTAGGTTGACCCCAGGCGACCGGTGGACCCCATGTGACAGGTCGACCCCAGCTTATAAAAGGTACAAGGTTTCCTTAAAGTGCAGAGCCGGTACAAGTCCCATGTCCTAAAAGAGCCAGTTGTTCGTCCACAAGTTGACACGTGGTGTCATCAAGAGCGAAGGGTAGGGTTTGGCAAGAAAAAGCATACAGAGAATAAGGTAAATAAACACACTCGAATTTGCATTACACGTGGCACCTTTAAGCGCCCCTTCCAAGCTTCTCCGTCGCTTCACCTCTTCCGGGCGGGATACCCTTTGGCCCCCCCGACTTCAGCAGGTATTAAACGGCTCAAGCTACGCAAGTTGGACGTCAAAAAAGTTGGCCTGAGGTGTCAAGTAAGTGTCAAGACTCTACGGCCCGCTACAGGAAGCGGTTTCCCTACGGGGAACAAGAAAAAGGGGCCCAAGGACCAAGAACAGTCAGCCATTAAAGGTGTACAAAGTATTAGGTGCATTGCTCTCGACTCAGTCGATCGAGCACAAGAAACCCGGTTCCGAGTGAAGCATATCCACTCGTGGTCCCCCAAGTCCCTCCATACAAGGACCAAGTCTATAAGTCTTCTGCGTCAACCGAGGAGCAAGACCAGCCAAGCCGACGGGTACACAAAGTGAGACCCAAGGTTGACGCGACACGGTATCGAGGTACCGCCTCCGTAAGTCGGCAGTCCGGCGCTGTGTGTGTTTGTGGATCTCCTACGCTTTTTGATAATCCACTCCACCACACCTTCGCGTGCGGGCGTGGTTGTGTGGTTGGCCGAATGCTTAAGCAGTCGTACCACCAGTTGCCTCTCGCTTAAGCGAGAGTGCAACGAACAACTAACAAGTGTCCTACTTACGTCACGCAGAAGCTTTCTCAGCTTCTCGTGCGCAGTAAACAGTATGTAGTAAATTCAAGACTGAGCTACATTTAATGAATCATAATTAAATATAACTTATCTACTGGATGGTTGATTATATATAGATCGGATACGCGACTCTTTAGAAGCGTAACCTGACGCATGAGCTTGAATGTAGATTTAAGCTTGCGAATGACGTCCTTCTGGGACGTCTTGATGCCTAGCTTTAACTAGCGTCATCCCTTCCCATGTGAATTCATCAATGGATATCACATTCAAGAGGGTGGATCACGTTTGTGTATCGCACCCAAGTGACAGGTCAAAAGTAATCATGGACCTAACATTAAGTATATTACTTAATGTTTACGTGTAACTAGATGCCCTGTTACACCATCCCCCGTTTTAGAGCAATGTTTACATTTTGTAAAACATCGCCTAGGAGACAGAGAGACTGGCGAGCCGTTATAAACGCGCCGCTTAGTCTACTCAATTCTCATGCCACCGAAACGTGATAAGGCTGATGGGTCGCCTGCAAAGGCTACCATGCAGTCCAACACTAAGCGCACGCGCCGCGATTATCGCAGCCGTCGCAAAGTGCTTCAGGCACTGAGGTGAATCTTCAATCTCACTATAATGTGGATGAAGATTCATCTCTCTTTGTAGACTACAATGAGAGCACGCCATTGCCATCACCCCAAAGTGGCGATGAGCAAAGCTCGTTGATGGGACATATGTCCCCATCATTTGAGGCACCCGTCCTTGAGGGAGCGTCTATGCTTCCTGCAAGTGAAGGCAAAACCTCGTCGCCTGCGCCTACGAGCGCAGAGACTAAGACTGAGCGCACTACTTCGAAAGGAGTAGTCGCGACTCAGTCAGATGTGACTCCTCAAGCTGATGTCTTGACAATCCATAATGGAGAGTCAGACTTAGGTGAGTGTGAGCTTAAAGCTCCACAAGTACACCTTCGGCCTCACTAGCCCGCCGTCGCGAGGGGGCTACGTGAGTGGTGGCTTGCCACCAATGTCATCTCCATCTGAGTGGATGAACTCGGATGGGTCTAGTGCAGCGCTTTTGCAGCGTGCAACTATAGATGCTCATAAATTATATAGCGTCTTTCCTTTGTAGAAAATGCAGGGCAAAGCACTTGGTCGTGCTGCGTTTTAACGAAACAGCCGACGAATATGAGCTAATCTTTGGCGCCGTGTTACCTTGCATTTAGATGCAACGAAACAACGGTCGCAGCGAATCAGCTTAGCCATGAATCGTGCGCATAAAAACTTGGGCGGTAAGCGACCCCCAATTGATTCTCGCCACGCTTCTTCTGCTAGTCCATCCAGACCTAGCAGAAAGACGTCAGCTGATGCTGCTTCACATAAGCAGCCACCAGCCCAGTCACGTTGACGAGCAAAGCGTCAATAGGCTCCCATGAGTCAGAGCTCGTTGGGTCCTTCCACTGGACAAGTATTTGGAGCTTTCGTTTCACAAACCGGTGGTCCAACAGCCTTCCAACAAGGAAGCGCGTGCTCCCTTCCGCTTCCAACAACGCAGGTGGCTCCCGATAGGAGTGGCGATTACGCCCACCTACTCGCGGCTGCCTACCTTGCTGCTGTTCAGTCGCAGGCTGAGTCCACTGCACTGAAGAGGCAGGTGGCAAATCTCGTGAGTCAAGTCTCGCGACTGACTTTGGATCTGCGCGATGTGAGGACGAGGGACCGTCAGGGTATGACCGCCTGAAGACCCGTTTGGACATCTTAGAGCGACTGGTGATGAGAGACCCGCGTCAAGCGCGGAGTCCTCCTCGATCACCGAGTCCTCTATCGCCTCGTTCATACACGGGGAGCCTCTCGGCTTCCTCGTCGCCTGATCGGTCGCGACGCTCGACTCACAGTCGGCGTCACCATCGGTCTCGTTAGACCGATGTGGATATGTGATCTCTTCTGGATCAACATACCGCTTCAGACGACCCACGTAAAATACGGGGTGCGTCTTCATATACGGTGGGAGAGTGAGCCTATAATTTAGGTCTCCAACTTCTTCAACCACTGTAAAGGACCCAATGAACCGGGGCAATAGCTTAGTAGTACCACCAGGTAGTACAGAAATTGCATGTATAGGTAAGGTAGCAGTACTTCATAGCACTTTGTCCCCAACACTAAAGTGTTCATTATTTTTGCGACCATGCTGGTCTGCGTATTGTTTTTGTTTGTCCTGTGCGCTTTCCATTGCGTCACGGACATTACATGTGATGGGTGATAGCTCATCCCTAAGCACTAAATTAGCTCACGCTTTTAGCATCCAGATCGCCTATGACGCCTCCAAGAGGTCGTTCATGGGTCGACGCTGTTGATAACACTATGGTGTCATCGTCAAGGAGCACAGGCATTTCTTGCCGTGCCTCCTCTGTGACACCTATAGGCGACGTGACCACTGCTAAACTAGCAGTGTCACTAGGGAAGCCTTGGCCCTTTTTGGTATTCGCACCAAGCAAAGTGAGGGCCCCTTCCCTACTAAGACTCGGGCTGCGTACAAACGAGACTGGCGTTCGAGTATGACGCAGTCCGTTAGTATAAAACGGTGTTTCACCCGTACTGGCGTGAACGCTGTTAATAATAGCGAACTTCACAAATGGCAATTGCTTGCTCCATTCTTTGGGATTCGCTACTGTGCGCAACACATCCGCCACAACTCGATTGGCTCGTTCTGTTTAGCCATCGATCTGGGGATGATCGGATGTTGACATGTGGAGTTTTCTTCCCAGCAGCTCAAACACATGTCGCCAAAACCCGACGTAAAACGAGGATCCCGGTCCGATACTATGGATTTGAGCATCCCGTGTAGTCAATACACGTGATCCAGAAAAAAGAGGGCAGCCTCTTTTCCTGAGATCTTGGTGCTACATGGTGCCAAATGCACCATCTTGCTCTGTATGTCTACAAAGACTACGAGCCCCGTCCTGCCTTTAAAGTCAGGCGGTAAGTCAAACATGAAGTCCGAACTGACCGACGTCCAACACTCAGTTGGAATCGGCAGTGACTTCAGTGGAGCACTGTTCGAAGTTGCAGGCTTTATGCGCTGACACTCTTCGCAAGAGCGAATATAGTTGGCCACCCACCGATATAGGTGAGGCCACCAAAATTCCTCTGACACTCGTAAGAATGTCTTTTCACGGCCCAGATGCCCACTAGATGGCGCATCATGGCACTCGTGAAGTATCAACAGCTTGAGATCTGTGTCATGAGGAACATAGATTCTCAAGGGATCACAGGGTGACAGTTGATGCCATAACAGGCCATCACTGTAACTAAAGCGATTAAGCTTCGCTTTGAGGTGCGACGGAGGGTTAACCTTTCGTTCAACAAAATTATCCAACAGCAGGCGACAATGTTCGTCCTGAATGTAACACTTCTTTATATCGGAGGCCATTGAGATCGTCACATGGTAGGCCTTCATGCCTGCCAATGTTGACGACTTAACTTGTGCTTTCGCACGAGACACACTTTCCTGGTGTCTTATCTCGAAGTCTGGACTGCGCGATAACGCGTCAGACAAGACCTTCGACTTACCCGACTTATATTCAACTTTGAAATTAAATTCAGAGAAGAATGTTAGCCATCTCGCCATCCTAGGCGAGAGGTGCGGTGAATTTATAGCGGTCCGCAGTGATGTGTCATCCGTATAAACCACAAAAGGTTCGGTGCCCAAGAGGTGCACACGAAACAAGAGCATACTTAGTTAAAATATAGCTCCTTGTCATGCACAGGTTAATTCAGCTCGGCAGCTTTTAAAAGCCAAGACTGGTAAGATATGACACGGTCAACGCCGTTGTCATCCTTCTGCATGAGCGCGCTGCCGATTGCAAAATTGCTTGCATCGCAGACGACGCTAAAGGGATTATCCGCGTCTGGCAATGCCAAGACCGGTGCCTCTACAAGAGATTGCTTCACTGATGTGAACGCATCTTCTTGCTCCTTAGACCAAGTCCATTCCGTATCCTTTTTTAAAGATCAGACAATGGCTTAGTCTTCTCCGCATAATTTTTGCTGTACTTATGCAAGTAATTAGCGATCCCAAGGAATTGGCGCAGATCCTTCACGTGTCGTGGAACTGTCCATTCTTTGATAGCCTTCTATCTTTTCTGGGTCTGCTCGTACACCATGTGCACCTACGATGTAGCCCAGTACAGGTATCTCGGGGACCCCTATTACGCACTTTTAAAAGTTCACGTATAATTGGGCGTCACCCAGAGTCTGCAACACAGCGTCTAAATGATGCTTGTGCGACTCTATTGCGCTCAGACCGTCCTCCGCCCTACTATGCACGAATACATCGTCAAAGTAATGAGGCACGTAGGCACGGTGCTGACGCATCACGTGAGCCACCACTCGGTTGAATGTTGCCGGAGCATTTAGTAACCTTTGTGGCATCACAAGCCACTCCCACAGCATACCGCTTGGGGTGCTTACTGCCGTTTTGGCTACATCGGTATCTCTCATGAGAATCTGATAGTAGCCATCCTTCAGATCCAACGCGAAAAAGATATTTGACTTTCCCATGGAATTCAACAAGACATCTTTCCGCGGGATCGGCGTTTGAGCCGGAATGGTGGCCGTGTTATAAGCATGAACCACGCGCCATCCACCTGTTGCTTTACGCACACAGAAGGTCGGGCTGCAGTGAGGTGACTTGCTCTCACGCCGCCTTAGCTCGCTTGTCGAAGAACTCATCGATGTAATCGACTTGTTCCTTCGGCAACGGCCATTGTCTGGTCACACAATACTTGGTGCCAGGCTCCAGGTCAATCTTTTGCCTGATGCCCCTATCGGCCGGTAGGCGGCTCGGCACTTCTGCTGGAAACACATCACGGTGTTTCCACAGAACATCATAGAACGAGCTGTCCCTCAAAGCATCCCAGACTTGAGCAGCGAATCGTTTCTTCTTGTCGGTCTCCAAGACGCTCTCATCCATTGTGGATGAAGAGCAACAGTCCACCACGTTCTCTTCCGGAACTGGTGCGACTACCTCGTGGATCTTTCCTTCCTTTAGTTCGGACAGGAACAGATCCCACGTCATCTCCGGGAGATTTACTATCTCCTCGGCAGATGCCAAGACAAGTTGGAGCACCTCAACTGAGGATGCCTCCGGCATTTTGCCTTCGACGACCTCGAACAACTCGTTCGTAAGTCCGTCCTCTTGGACCGAGACTGATCCAAGGGTCACTCGCTTCGACGTGCCCTTGATCGTCTTAATACTTCTGGTGCTCGTTCTTCGAGTCACCACGAGCTTTGACCTGGAAGAAGGTGCCGTCGCTGTTGTATCTAACGCACTCCTTCCAACCGCACCAGGCTCTTGGCTCTGTGCCGGTTCTTGTGGAGCTTGACTTGCTGTCAGACCACCATCAACTGCCACAGGCTCTCGGCTCTGTGCAGGACTATTGGACGCATGACTACCTGTCATCGCCCCATTCACTACACCAGTCTTTTCGACCTGGTAGGAATATGTGTCACCTGGCTTTCCGCCAATGCACTCACAACTACACCACTCCTTTCGAGCTGGGTAGCTCCTGGTGTCGATTGACATACCGTCATCGCACCCTCGACTGTGTTGGACACAGCATCAGTCACATAAGCCTCTCGCAAGAGCACATCCTTTCCGGTTTCTTGCGTAGAGCTAGCGAATGTGCGTGTACGCCAGTCTATCCATGGTTGGTGTTTAGCTAACTAAGGCATGCCTAAGATGAGGTCATACAGACTCTCCATACCCAGCATTGTGAGCTTCTCTTTACAAGAGAAGTCACTAAAAATGAAGCCGAGTTCAACTTGAACTCCCTCCGATTTAACGAGCGCGCCGTTCGCTAAACGAACGATCGCCTCTTCTCGCTTGCCATCCTCGCAAAGCGACTCATTACTCGCCGGCCTCTTTTTCAGAGCCGCGAGTTTCACAAAATTCTGTGATGCACCTGAATCCACGAGAAGGGTCATCACTTGGTCATAGACTCGTTCTCGAGCGCTATAGACCAAAAGGGTTGAGGTCCGACCTTTCGGAACCTCAGGGACTATGCTACCCATTTGTTCGACCACTCTGAACTTAGGGGTAGCTTCAGAGTCCGCAACAGTAGGGCATCCCGCCCCTACTGCGCTCCCGCATTTCCCGACTTGTCGGAGGTCAAATCTGAGCCCGTGCGACGTGCACGGTTCTTCGAACCATCCTTCGGGTTGGGAGACCTTTTGCTGGCTGCCTTAGCACCAGCAGCTACTTTGGCATAGCAGCGAGCCATCATATGGCCTCGCTTGCCGCACTTGTAGCAGATCACATCTGCATTGCCTAACTCCATAGGAGTGGCATCAGACCTCTCGGACGACGCCTGTAGTAGGCTGTCGCCGAGGCGCTGTTGTAGGATTGCTCCTCAACTAAGGCAATATCAATTGCCTCTTCCATCGTCGCTGGCACCTTTCTGAAAAGGTCCTGACGCGATAGGCCGTGCCGTAGCCCATTCATGAACGTGGTCACCTTAATACGTTCCGGTATCGGTTCCCCATTATTGGACGCCGACAGCGAACGCATCTCCTGCACAAATTCTTGCAGAGAGCGTTTCGCCTGTCGTGCTTCAAAGAAGCGCGTCATAAGCAACACTTCGTTGTTAGGCGGCTGATACATGGTGCAAATCTTTGTTTTGAAAGATAGTCCATGATAGAAACGCATCAGCATTTTCCATTAGCGAAGAGTATGCCCACTCTGACGCTTTGCCACGCAAACTTGACATGGCATACGACACCATTCTGGTGTCGTCTTCGATGAGCTGCGCCATACC
Source organism: Peronospora farinosa (assembly GCA_947646735.1). Lineage (NCBI taxonomy): Eukaryota > Oomycota > Peronosporomycetes > Peronosporales > Peronosporaceae > Peronospora > Peronospora farinosa. The sequence continues at coordinate 308,117 of CANTFK010000991.1, forward strand.
GCATTGCTCAACTGCTAATAGCCAGTGAACAATCGTGTGAGGGCTAGTTCCATCGAACTTCGGAGGGTCCATCCAGATGAGCCTCGGTTGAGTAGGCCGGGCAGAGAGCGTCTCAACAGTTCTGTTGAGCGCCTCATTACGTGCCTGCTCAAGCCTAAGCTCATCCTGAGTCTTAGTGATGGACTCAGCGGTGGATTGGCTGTTTACCTCGGACGCGTTTCTACGCTGTCCGAGCACAAACGCCACAAATTGCTCCAACTGAGCAACATGTTGCTCAGGAGGACAATGCAAGAGGTTGACCAGGGCTTGTTCGCCAAGTCCCTACGCCATATGCTCTTCCACCTCCCTATGATGTTGGTAGAGGTACTCCACTACATATTAAGGACCATCTTAACCACACGCACGCTCAGAGAGACAGGTCGTGGGAAGGACTACGATTGCTACCTAGTGTAGACGGGCACTGTAACGGGGCTAGAACGTACCGTCACTAGCTTACACGTGCGCTTGAGGAAGACTCAAGCCCGAGTATTAGGTATTAAGTAAATTTAACTCTGATTTTTATTTTGGTTTTAATTCGTACTAATTACGAAGATTTTAGTCGTAATAAATACGACAGTGTTCCCGCCTTTCGGGAACCACACAATTTCAGGTTGATTTATCATTGGTCCATATTGGGGACTTTAGGCCCAATAATAAACCAATAATAAATTACCACGCTGTGCCCGCTATTCGGGTCCAGCACCTGCCTACATATGTAATTGTTTATTTGTGTTAATGCTATATGTGTAATGTAGCCCATTACATCACCCCCTTCTCATGACAGCACTCACCAACCGTGAGTGCTCAACTTGTCGAAAACCCTTCGCCCACAAACGAACAAGCAATGTCCGGAGACCCAACACCCAGTCCAGCAGCACTCCCAAGGAACGTCAGCGGGAGTGCATCAACCAACATCATGGCGCGGCAGCTCATACCTTGGTCGCTGTACGACTTGTCCGGAGCTCACGCTCCGGACTTACTGGACATGATGCGGGACTACTTCCGCCGATTTCGAAAACTGCGCGGGAAAGGTCTTGATGGAATCGAGCATGAAGCTCTACAACGTTCTTGGTGCGCCTTCACCCAATGTTGGAATCGGAGTTGAGGAGTAGCACTTCCAATATGCTCGCCAATCGAAAAGAACTTCCCCCCACCCCCCCCCCGGCGCGTAACAAAAAAAAATGAGGAAAAAAGAAAAAAAAAACCCCCCAAAAAAAGGATGCCAATCTTGTGACTCGACTCCATGCCCAACTCATGACGAATGGCGACGACACATCGCCGAGTGTCCACTCAGTGATCGTGAACGAAGTTGGATTGCGAAGTATGAGCGAAGTCTGGGCGAACGGAGAAGCGCAGTTATTCGTGGTGCGCCCTGCTGGCGGCACCACTCGCGACAGCGGAGTCGATCTCCGCGGGATCATCAGCGCAGGGCAGCGACACGTTCTCCTGCCCGTCCAGTTGCGCGATTCTCGCCTCGCAATCGTGATATGTATTCACCGCGACATTCTCGATCACGGCATCGATCTCGTTCGCGACATCGTTTGCGTTCGCGACATCGTTCTCGTTCTTGTCATCGTTCCCGTTTCCGACAACGTGAATCTCCTTACCGCTATCGTTTGTCACGAGAGCGTTCGCGTGCTCGCCCGCCTTGGAATAGCCCGACTTCGTGGCTTCATACGACAGAACCACATCTGGAACGTCACGAAGGAGCGAGGAACGTGGTTCCCATGTATCCTGCTCGGGAGGGAATCCAAGCCAACGTACTCGGTACCTACGCACGGATGGAACCGCACGCTTCTCATGAGCCGACTGCAGTAATGGTTGTGGAGGGTCCTCGTGACCCACAATGCGGTCTACAATCCAGCGCACCTGTCCCTCCGCATCAACAAGCGGAGGAGGGCTCTCGCGGTGGTAGAGCTGGCGTCCTGGTTGCTCAGGACGATGTTGATCAGGCCGTGAATATAGCTGCCGATGCTCAGCTGGAGGCTGAGGCTGCCAGTGAACGTGCTGCCCAGGCGGAGAAGACTTCGAGTGAGACCCGGCAGTCGAACCGTGAACTGCTCGAGCGGATAAGGATTCTGGAGCGCCAGATGCTTGGTCAGGTTCAGACGGGATAGAGACCCCGCCCCATGTCATCGGCGCGTCGAGCGCGACGGGAAGGCCGTTCGACTTACGAACTCCTGAAGCCGGCGTCGGAGCCAAACCGTGAAGCGTAGCCGGACGATATTCCTTCAGCCGCCCGACATAGAATGTCGGGTGGAGTCGCAGTGAAGAGGGGACGTCGAGTGTATAAGCGTCGCCAATTGCCTTCAGAACCTTGAATGGACCGATGAAGCGTGGCGCGAGTTTTTCGCGCCCAGATTAGTGAGCGCTGAATCCCTTAAACCTTCCGTAGATAATAATACACGGTCACCTTTCTCAAACTTGCTCATGTTCTTTCTTCCATGTTTGTCAGCGTTCTCCTTCTGTTGGTCTACAGCAGTTTGTAGTGCGTCGCGTACAAACCTGGTGATGGCTTGACGTTGGAGTATAAATTCCGACACGGCCATGTCATCAATTGGTCGCGCCGACTCAATCGGCGCGTAGTTGGCAGTAGGGGAACGTTTACCCGAAGACGGTTCGATCAATGTCTGCGCAGTCCATCGAGCTAATGGGGACGCCACGTCTGATGGCGTCAAAATGGCCGTCTTTGCCTTGGATCGTGTTACTGCATTCGCGCTCAAAATACCGTGAGCTGCACTCGATCCTTGTTTATCACCTTTATCCCCCCCCAGAGTGGAGCCACTAGGTGTTGTGGGTCGCCCCACGGCCAGGACAGTAGGAACACGAGGGTGACGAGCCGAATTTACAAAAAATGGCGTCAACCCTGTTGACGCGTGTACGGCGTTGTTGAGTGCGAACTCAGCGAGTGGTAAAAATGCACTCCAACTTGTAAATGACGTAGCATAACTCCGAAGAACATCTTCGAGGACTCGGTTCACGCGCTCGGTCTGCCCATCCGTTTCCGGATGGGATGCCGTCGACATCAGCAGTTTTGTCCCGAGGAGCTCGAAAAGTGATGTCCAAAATGCGGACGTAAATCGCGGATCACGGTCCGAAACAATGTTTTCTGGAAGGCCATGATGACGGAACACCGCGTCGATGAAGTGCGCCGCGGTCTCTGCCGCGGTGACCTTAGCGTGAACAGGCACGAGATGTGTCATCTTGCTGAATCTGTCAACAAAGACCAAGATGCCCGTTCGAGCTTGGCTATCGGGCGCAAGCCCGAAGATAAAGTCCATCGAAACCGATCTCCAGGCCTCTGCTGCAATTGGCAACGATCGCAAGGGAGCCTGTGACGATGGAGATGGCTTCACACGCTGGCATATTTCGCACGTTCGGATCCAGTTGCGTACCCACTTATACATGTGGGGCCAGAAGAAGTCTCGAGACACAGCCGCGAAAGTCTTTTCGCGGCCTAAATGGCCGCCAGCAGGAGCATCGTGATACTCGTGAATGATTCTTGCACGCAAATCCATGTCATTGGCAATCACCGTGCGAGGAGCATCGAATTGGTCGATGCTATACAGAAGCAAATCGCCATCTAAACTGTATCGATGAATATGGTCGCGCTTGGTACGGGATAATGCTCCCAGTGCAGCATCGCTGGGAGCACGCAGATACTCGATAATGTCTGCATAATCTGAGTCACTCTTGTACGCTGAGACGATCTCATCAAATAAACACGGCTCGGGTGTAACCCGAGTTAAGTTCAGCGATACACACATTGCACATCGGTCATCATCGTCCTCGTCATCAGTAGCCTGGCGACTCAGAGCAGTCCGAGGATCGTAGTCGGGACGTCGTGACAAGGCGTCAGCGAGAATATTGGTCTTGACTGGCTTGTAATGCACGACGAAGTTGTACTCAGAGAAGAATGAGAGCCATCGTGCCATCCGTTGGGACAGGTGTGGGCTCTTCATCGCTGTGCGCAGCGATGCATGATCGGTGTACAAAGCAAACGTACTTTCACCAAGGAGATGCACGCGAAACTTGATGAGTGCATAGCGCATCGCTAGTAACTCCTTGTCGTGAACCGGATAGTTCTTCTCAGCTGGCTTCATCTGTCGCGACTGGTAACTCACGACTCGTTCACGGCCCTCATCATCAAATTGCATGAGGGCACAACCGATTGCAAAATCACTGGCGTCGCAAACCACGTGGAACGGCTTGGAATCGTCTGGTAGGACCAGCACTGGCGCTGACGCTAGGCTCTTCTTTACTGCTTCGAAGGCTGCTTGGTGCTCGGGACGCCACAACCACGTGGCGTATTTCTTCAAGAGTGACGACAAAGGCTGGATAGAACCAGCATAATCCTTTGTATACTTGTGCAAATAATTAGCCAAGCCGAGCCACTGGCGCAACTCCGTAGGGTTCTTGGGCGTGGGCCAAGAACAGATGGACGACACCTTCTCTGGATCAGCTCGAACTCCCGATTTACTCACATAGCAACCTAACACCGGAATCTCCGGTGCACAAAAGACACACTTCTTGAGATTCGCGTACAACTTGTTGTCCCGCATAACTTGAAACACTTGCTTCAGGTGTTGAAGGTGAACTTGGACATCGTTGAGGTTGCCCTCGGCGCGACTATGGACGAAGATATCGTCAAAATAACTTGGAGCAAAGTTCCGAAGGGGTCTCAACACTTGAAACACCATTCGATTGAAAGTGGCCGGAGCGTTCTTCAATCCTTGTGGCATAACCATCCACTCCCATAACATGCCACTCGGGGTGCTCACCGCGGTGAGTGGGATATCGCTCGGGCGCATCAAAATCTGGTAAAAGCCATCCGTCAAGTCGATGACACTGAAGATGACACTACCTGACATGGAATTCAGCACCATGTCCTTCCTGGGAATTGGCGTTTGCGCAGGAATAGTGGCATCATTCAACTTATTGAACGCATGCACTATCCGCCAGCCTCCCGTAGCCTTCTTCACGCAGAAGGTTGGACTCGAATGTGGTGAGATACTCTCCCGCACATGACCCGCTTTGCGGCGACCTTCAAAGAATGCGTCAATAGCTTCGACTTGATCTCGAGGCAACGGCCACTGCCGTGTCACACAATACTTCGACCCTGGCACGAGATCGATCTCGTGCCGAACACCGCGGTCCGCAGGAAGTTCAGCCGGGATCTTGTCCGGGAACACGTCTGCATACTCACGAGCAATGTCGTAGACGGGGTTACCAGACTCTCGCAGGGCCTCCCATGACTGTGATGCAAACCTTTCTTCACGCGCAGACTTCGGCTCAGCGCTTTGAGGACGCGCCACATGCTCCTCGTTTGCCACAGTAACCACCTCGTTGGTGATTAGACACACTTGTTCCACAGTGCCTCCCTTAAGGTCACGTAGGAAATGCTTCCAGGAAAGCCCTGGAAGACTTGTAATGGAAGACGCATTACGAGGAGGACTCTCGACCTCGATATATTGGCGCCTTTGTGGACTCCCTTCCACGTACACGACATTCCAACGCTATATTCTCGGTGCTGTTGTCCCCATCGTGCTTCGAGTCACTACTCGAAGCTGGCGAACCGCAGTCAGGTGATAAACCATCACCCCCCTCTAGGCACTGGATGTCGTCATCCACGATGCCGGAAACACTGGACGGGAGTACCCCAAACTCTACCGTCGACACTTGATGCGGGAGCTCCTGCTCGGCCGCCGTAAACCCGCGTGGGAGCCCCTGCTCAACCACAGTATGCCCATGTGGGAACCTCGGTTCGACCACAGTGGGTGATGATGGGAACCCCGGTTCGACCATCATGCTCTCGCGTGGGGACTCCTGTCCGTCCACGTTGTACTCGTGTGGGAGACCCTGCTCGACCACAATATGCCCATGTGGGAACCTCGGTTCGACCACAGTGGGTGATGATGGGAACCCCGGTTCGACCATCATGCTCTCGCGTGAGGACTCCTGTCCGTCCACGTCACACTCGCTGGCGAGCTCTTGCTCGTCGCCACAATGCCCTTGTGGGAGCCCCTGCTCGACCACAATAGGTGCAGATGGGAACCCCGGTTCAACCACTGCATTCACGTGCGGGAACCCCTGTTCAACCGCATTAATGACGCGCGGGAACCCCTGTTCGACCGCGTCGTCCTCGTCGTCCTCTTCGCTCTGTAGCGAGGAGTCACTGTCACTTGTGTTCCGAAGAACAGCACAAGCAGTGCATAGAGGGCCATCGCTCGCTCTGTGCACCGCCAACGTCATGGAATCGCGATCCACGACTGTGACGTTTGGCCAGTCACTTGGAGATACCAAGAGATGGGTAAACACTTCACTGACATCGAACTTGCGTCGACGTCTCACTGATCTGGCTAACCAGTCGATCTGGGGCTTATAACGTGCCAACCATGGCATGCCCAGTATGCAATCGAATGCATAATTCATCGCGATCACCAAGAAATCATCATTACTGCGAAAGCCATCAAACGTATACGGCAACGACACTTCGCGCCGCGATACGCGGTGTGGTTTCCCGTCAGCCAACTTGACGACGACTTGGCCAGGTCCCTCACGGACCTGAATGCTGGGAGGCAGCATCGACAAACAAGATTCACGAAAGAAATTGTTTGTTGCTCCTGAGTCCAGGAGTGCTCGCAGAGGTCGCCGGACGCCGGCGACATGTAAACTGACAATAATCAGACGTGAATCACCACTCGTAGTGGTGGCATTTAACCGTGCGCGTAGCGCAGGAGGACTGGAAGGTTGGGCTGCCACCGGGGGACCCGGACCTCCGTTCCAACCAGTAGGGCGCCCTGTCCCGACCGTTTTTTGGACGTGCGGCCGGTACAGCACCCTCATGATGGGCGTCCACTACTTGCACCGATAATGGGGCTGGCGCACGGCACTCTGCCGCGCGATGTCCTGGCTTGCGACAACGAAAGCAAACCATTGGACGCCCGGTGCGAGCGTCACCTTTATGATGAAAGACACGTCGCCGGTCACCCGACGACTCAATAACGTCGATCTCCATAGGTTCTGGGCCAGAAGGCCGGGGAACGCTGACGACCGAGGGTTTGGCATATGCCCTTGTGACCCTAAAGTCTTCACGGAGTGCGATGGCGAATGCCTCCTCCAATGTGGCAGGCTCGGCGCGCTCCAGCGATAAGCGGGTCTGCCCCTCACGCATACCATCCACAAAGACATTCACCTGTGTGTACATGTCCATGGGGTGCGTGATAATACACGACGCCAGATGCCTAGCCATCTGTACGTAGTCGCGCATCGCCCTTTTACCCTGTCGCATCGACAGGAATCTTGATCGCACCAGTTTCTCCTCTTGTGGTGGCTCGAAGGCAAGACGGAGATCGTCCTGGATGGTATCCAAGGTGGGAAATGCGTGCTCGTCCACAACGAGTTTACCAAGGGCCCACTCCTTGGCCTTCCCGGTGAGGCGGGAAAGAAGAAAGTTGACCTTCGCCTGTGGAGCCTCAAGAAGTCTCGAGGCGATGGCGATATCAACTTCTCGGAACCACCGGTTCAGCGATAACCAGTTCTTACCTTCTCCAGAGTAGGAGGAGGTTTTCATCTTCACGGCCTCATTACGTGAAGGGCGCGAGGGAGTTAAGCCTCGCCGGTTGGATTCGGCGAGCTCGCGTGCCATAAACTCATGTATGGCGAGACGTTGCGCGTCAGGGGTCGCTGATCTCATCAGCGACGCGACGAATGCCTCTCCCGATATCACCGCGAGGCGATTAAGGGCATCCCACTCAACACCAGTAAGATGGGGGAAGGTCGCGTGCTCCAGAAATAAATCTGGAGCGTTAAAGTACGACGATTCGCTCATCCCAAACTCGGGCATAGGAAAGACTACAAAGTGCTACCAGGTGTAACGGGGCTAGAACGTACCGTCACTAGCTTACACGTGCGCTTGAGAAAGACTCAAGCCCAAGTATTAGGTATTAAGTAAATTTAACTCTGATTTTTATTTTGGTTTTAATTCGTACTAATTACGAAGATTTTAGTCGTAATAAATACGACAGTGTTCCCGCCTTTCGGGAACCACACAATTTCAGGTTGATTTATCATTGGTCCATATTGGGGACTTTAGGCCCAATAATAAACCAATAATAAATTACCACGCTGTGCCCGCTATTCGGGCCCAGCACCTGCCTACATATGTAATTGTTTATTTGTGTTAATGCTATATGTGTAATGTAGACCATTACAGGCACTTACACGAAGTTGCCTCGTACTACTAGCACACACCTTATGCACAAGCGAGGAAGCGGTCAGACCGTCTTATTTTCGCGTGCGAGGGTGGTTAGGAGGTTGGCCGAATGCTTAAGCAGTCGTACCACCAGTTGCCTCTCGCTTAAGCGAGAGTGCAACGAACAACTAACAAGTGTCCTACTTACGTCACGCAGAAGCTTTCTCAGCTTCTCGTGCGCAGTAAACAGTATGTAGTAAATTCAAGACTGAGCTACATTTAATGAATCATAATTAAATATAACTTATCTACTGGATGGTTGAATATATATAGATCGGATACGCGACTCTTTAGAAGCGTAACCTGACGCATGAGCTTGAATGTAGATTTAAGCTTGCGAATGACGTCCTTCTGGGACGTCTTGATGCCTAGCTTTAACTAGCGTCATCCCTTCCCATGTGAATTCATCAATGGATATCACATTCAAGAGGGTGGATCACGTTTGTGTATCGCACCCAAGTGACAGGTCAAAAGTAATCATGGACCTAACATTAAGTATATTACTTAATGTTTACGTGTAACTAGATGCCCTGTTACAAAGTTGGCCTTCATACCATCGTTTTAGCTAGATATATTCAGGTGATAAAGTAAAATGATGTTATGAAAGTCAACGTGTACCCGTCGTTCCGACGGACACAGTAAGCGAAATCTGCCTTTTGATATTTGTACTTATCTTCTTATTTCAATATATCCGGTTAAATAAGGTAAATCGATAGGTATGAAGGTGAATCTGTGCCCGTCGTTCCGTAATGTAGAATATCCGGTTAACTCAGGAATATTAATAGGTATGACACTATATATATGGGTCACTTCGCTAATTGTAACTATATCCAATTCATTCTGATGACAACACTTGCTATTTGCCAACTTTTTGGTGTATTAATAAAGCACTAAACTCATGTTCTAAACGAATCTTAAGCATGTGCCTACTCTAATGTTTCAAAAAAATGCTGTGTTTGATAGCAATTTGTAAAGATGGGTATGAACGTCAATGTGTACCCATCGTTTCGTGAATTAATTATGTAAAAAGGAGCACGTACCCGGACACACTGAATTCTGTGATGTCGATCTACTCATGTTACAATAAATACAAAATGCACAATCATCCACTACAAAATTAGCCAATCCGAATGCCGGAAAAGGATCGCACGACTAAATAGTTTAAACACTTTTCTTGTTGTAACACAAAACGATATAGACGTTTATATGCTTTTATCTTGCCTTACAAACAGATCACTAGCTAATTCTTCAAAGAAAGCGCAGTTAAGGTTATATCAGATTCTACCAAGCTCGCTTTCTGATTCTTCATTGATCTCTCCCCTTACGGGTTGTAACAGCACGCAAGCCACGTGAAGATCGTATCACGAATGGTCAGAGTAATCTACTTGGTATAATATATACATTTGAAGGTGCTTGACTATCACGCAGCGTTCAATTGCAACTCGTTCCAATGGTACATCTCTTGCGACATCGAATCGAACCGGCAATTCTGGATCACGTGGATCAAGCGACCGTGAGACTCACACAGTCCTCGCTTCAAGTGCGGCACCCAACATTATCTCTTCTAATCATGACCCCTGACTGCAGCGTGTACGTGTACCACTCGCTTGCGCTCGCTCTGTTTCGGCGACGAAGCTGCATCGCTAGGGATTCCTAGCTTTCCATTTGGATAATTATCAAACAAGTCTCACCTAAGAGGTAGTAAGCAAGCATGACATGGTAGACAATTACGCGAGGCTGCCTTCCTCAAACACGCCACAGACTTTGGCGCGTCCAAGAAGGCCGTTGCGCGGTCACTTGATTTACGTCTATGAAGTCAGATCGCCTCACCCTACTGCTCAGACGGGGGTGGTATCACATTTTAGTAGCAGAAAGAACGTATGACACTTGTTTTATGTTCATCGCCTACTTTCATGGAGGAACCGAATGCTTGGAGGTTCATAGAGTATTGCCACTTGCACGAAATGCATTTGCGATACTAGTATACAAGTACATGTCTAGGGAGCCGTATGGTGTACAGTAGCGTGTAATTAAGTCGATTTTTTCGTGCAGATAGATAGCCTAACTTGAAGTTAGCACACTCGACCCGCCGAACATACGGCATTGCGATATTCTGAGCTTCGGTATACACTTGAGTGCGACACGGCTTTTCTCTTGTCACATAGATCACCGCATATCACCTCGACACTAATGCAAACAATACAAACGTTTGTCGCACCAGACAATATGTTGTAATGCAGCGTTGATAATTGTGCATGTACTGCTACAATGCCATGCGTTTTAAAAACCTGTTTCTGCGATACAACACGTGCTCATATACACGATGTACACCATAGAACGTTGATCTACACGGAAGATATTATCAACATGCAATATCCGATGATACTTCAAGTATTTTGACCAACCTTCACGTATCCTGGTTTTTGCTAGGCAAAGTACGCTGCGCTTCGATTTTTCTTTGCTAGCAATGTGGTGAATCATTAAGAAAATAAAAGTTGTGGGTATTGATAGAAGTAAGAAGTAGAGGTTGTACGGTCAATCTCCAATGCACGACGTTCATGTCAAAGCTTTACGCGATGTCTGAGCTTCGAGATACGGCGCACAAGTAAGTTACCTGTGCACCGTATCTCAAAGTTCCGACCATCGCGAAAAACCTTAACAAGTACATCGTGCACCTGGCCACCTGTGTCTGCCTAGTCAAGAGACAGGCGGAGGCTGGTTTTGCGCGATATCTGAGCTTCGAGATACGGTGCACACGGTGCGAGCATCATTACGTCTGCCTAGACAAGAGACAAGCGGATGCTGTACTTCAAATACAACGTACACATTTGCCGATGCTTGAATGGTCAGTCACCTCTGCTCGCTTAAAAGTCTCTTTTTGTATCGGTGGCCATTTGCTTTTCTCATTTTTCATTTGGACAATTGTCCAACAAGTCTCTACTACCACCAAGCACGTTAGCAGACATGGCAGACGCAGCAGACAATTACTACGGAGTTTCTACCCCCAAACCCGTCAAGGCCTTTGACGAAGCCAACAAGGCTGCTGCGCGTCTCATCAATCCCAAGACCATCCTATACACCAGTGCGGTGCTATCATGGCTGCAGCCGTTCCAGAGCGGTTGGTCTACCTCACAGATGAACCTGTCACAGTACAACGACACAGACGAGTGCAATGCGCGTCCCGTGGCTGAAAACACGTGCCTCATGTTCCCTGGTCACTCGAAGATGGAGTGGACGTTCGCTGTGAACGCCTGGATCTTTGGTGCTATGGTCGGCTCACTGTTGTGCAGCTACTTTAGCGACAAGTACGGCCGTAAAAAGACTTTGATGCTGAATTGCATCTTCATGATTGTGGGTGGTATCGTGCAAGCATCCGTGTCGAACATTTGGCTTTTTGCTCTGGGTCGTTTCATTGCCGGTATTTCATCGGGTACGGCCACAGCCACAATCGGTGGCTACATCAACGAGCTGTCACCACCGCATATGCGCAACACTCTGGGTCTGGGCCTCCAGATTTTCACTACGATCGGTATCTTGTTCCCTGCTATCTGCTTCTTTTTCGCCAACACGAGCTCTGGCTGGCGTTATCTCGCTGCGTTCCCCGTTGTGCTTGCTGCCATCTATCTGCTGTTGGCACCATCGTTGTGCGTGGAAAGCCCAGCATGGTTGCTGACCCAGGGTCGCAAGGAGGAAGCGAAGCAGGTGATCTCTCGTTTGTACGGCGAAGAGCACGTACAGACGGCTCTTTCATGGCTGGAGGTGAGCAAGAAGCCGGAGTACGTTGAGGAAGGCCCGACCGATGCAACATCTACACAAGAGTCAATGTTTGCTTCTCGCTACCGTATGCAGCTTCTGGGTGGTATCATGCTGTCGTGTGCGCAGCAGCTTTCGGGCATCAATGCCGTGTTCTACTACTCTGGCAGTATCTTTTCGGATGCCGGTATCTCGGACTCGCGCGTGGGCACACTGATCATCGACTTTATCAACATTTGGCCCGCGTTCTTCACGGGTGTGCTGGCCAACCGTTTCGGCGCTCGCAACATGATCCTGTGGGGTCTGTCGGGCATGGTGGTCATGTCTATCGGTATGACGGTGGCGTTTGTCGTGGACGTATCAGCTCTGTCGGTTGTATTTACGGCCTTGTACGTGATCGTGTTCGGCGTGACGCTGGGCCCACTCGTGTGGGTGATGACGGCCGACATTTTCCCGGATTCGATCCGCGCTAGCGCGTCGTCGCTTTGCATCGGTATCAACTGGCTGTGCAACCTTATCGTGGGCGTCTCGTATCCGTACGTTTCGGATGCACTGGGAGACTATGCGTACGTTCCATTCGTGGTACTGCTGGCAATCTTTTACCTGTTGGCTCTGAAGCTGGTGCCGGAAACGTCGGGCAAGTCAGCTGAGGAGATTCAGGCCGAGTACGATGCGCGTCGCAAGCAAGTAGACTAAAAAAGTCCTAAGAGGAGTTTAATGCGATGCTGATTGCTTTGCTTAGTCTCTACTAGCTGGTGGTAATACATATAACATTGTTTGATTAGTCATAAGTATCTCTCACGTAAAAGCTAATGCCATTAACTGCTGAGTGAGAGAGAGAAAATAGAGACGAAATGACCGTACACACTACATTGATAACAAACAGCTTCAGTGATCACGCCCCAGATTTATACTTAGGTTTGCTTTTGGACGAACTTTTGTGTCTATGCAACGGCCTCTTGTCAAGAACAACGTGATTAAATTGCAACAATGAAGTCATTCGTCGACAAGAATTAAGGTTTGTTTGCACCAAGTAGTAGGCTTCACTTTTTGAGTACGCACGTCGAACTGCTTCGCTCACGCCGTAAGGACGTGACTCACTGTACTTTCAACATAAAGGACAACTAACGTTATAACTTCGCCTATGCTATCGAGTGAGCTCAACTATCTACTTATTAGCCAAAGAGGTTAGTAACTTATAGTCAGGACGACGTACGACATTGTCCCGTTGATCCTTCGCTATTTATGAGACACATGAGTTTTCATCGTACAACTGTCATCGTACAACTGTCATCATACAATCGTTTATTGTTTTAGGAAAATGCAGATTTCTATCATGTTTCTAATTTAAGCTAGTGTATACCACTTCAAGTGCTGACCCCGAAAACTCTTTTAACCAATCATCGTTCGGTGTCATGCTACACTTGATGTTTCTAAGTGAGTTTACACGTCAGAGTAGCAGTATCAGCTTCAGTTTCTAATCAGTGAGCATCCCCATGACACGTGGCCTTCACTTGGTGCTGCTACTTGTACTAGCGTGCTTTATAGCGCTCTCCGTAGCTGGTAAAGACTATTACGAGATCTTGGGCGTATCTCGTGACGCATCATCGGCTGAAATCAAGCGCGCGTTCCGTAAATTGTCGCTTAAAGTGAGTATCGCTTTGTACCTCGCACCCAATGTAAATATTGATCTCTTCTTACTCTATATATACTCTTTCTTTTTATATTATAGCATCATCCTGACAAGAACCCAGGAGACGAGACTGCTGCCACAAAATTTGCAGAAGTAGCTAGTGGTGTGTGGTCCACATGATGACCTTCATAGGGTCATGGCTTGTCAGAATTTATATCCAGCCGGGTTTCTAACAATGGATGTCAACTCTCTCTTCCATACTTAATATAGCATATGATGTGTTGTCGGACGACGAGAGAAAAGACAAATACGACCGTTACGGCGAGGAAGGACTTACTAATGCTGGTGGAGGGGACAACCATGACCCGTTTGACATTTTCTCACAGTTTTTCGGTGGTGGTCGTAATCGGCGTGAACAAGAACCATCACGAGGTCCTGATGTGGTGATGCCATTGCGAGTATCACTGTCTGATTTGTACAATGGCAAGAGTTTGCAATTTTCTATTCGTCGTGAGGTAGGAGCAAACTGGGGACTTGGTTTTTTGTGGACAAAAGTTTTTGTGGGGTTTCTTAGAGCTGACAATGATGTTTTTATATTGTTTGATAGACAATTTGCCACCATTGTCATGGCAAAGGTGCAGCTCATGAGGAAGATATCCATGTATGCTCGGAGTGTCGTGGACACGGTGTGAAGACGTCGACACGACGTGTGGGTCCAGGCTTTATCCAGCAGTTTCAAACCACTTGTACCAAGTGTCATGGCAAGGGAAAAATCTACACGAGCACGTGTCCAGTGTGTGGTGGTCGCAAAGTGGAGATGACCGACCTTAACTTTGACGTGGAGCTGGACAAGGGCACGCCTGACAATTTTGAGATTGAACTGGAAAATTACGCCGACGAAATTCCAGGTCAACCGGCTGGTCATGTGCGTTTGCAGGTACTTACTGCACCGCATCCAATGTTCACGCGTGAAGGTGACGAGTTGTGGATGGACATGGACATTTCGCTGCGTGAAGCACTTATTGGGTTTAAAAGGAGCTTTACGCATTTAGATGGACGGCGAGTGGAAGTAGTCCGTGATGAAATCACGCCGCCTCGTTTTGTCACGGTGCTGAAAGATGAGGGCATGCCAAAGCAGCATCGCCCGTTGGAAAAAGGTCAGCTGCACATTAAGTTGCACGTCCAATTCCCCGAGAATCTTTCAGAAGAGCAAAAGGTCGGCTTTCGCAAGTTATTTTCGATGAAGTAATGGAATGCGAAAGCATTTGTGTCGACAGGCTTTTAGAACACGATATTGGAGAATGAATTGTTCATGATGCTAAACATTTCGTCGCTCTATTTGAATTTGAGAATAATGTTTCTCATCGATGCCGTGTTGATCTTCTACTAAAAGTTGATGTAAAAAGCGCAGCGCCCTCTAGCCTCGATTGTCATCAACTTACAGCATAAGCTTTCCTAGAATTACCAGGACAACCGAATCATGTCACGACTTTAGTGGGCAGGCATTTTACAGCTTGAAAAAGAATGCACAAAGCCATTTGTGCGACTAAAGGAAAAATTAATTACAAATTACTTACGAAATGGACGACGTACGAGCAGTTAGAAAGGATGTCGGGACAGCTGAGAGCAATTTAAAGTCGCCATCTGGGTCGTAAAAGTGGCTTGAAAGTCTGCTTATTCCCAGCGACTCCAAGATGTCAAGTTACATCATGCACTTCCCAATTCGAGCCTTCGAGCAACAACGGCCAAGAGACGAAGACCTTCAAAGAGCCGGTCAACCGGCCCCCTCCGACCAGGGCGGGAAGTCCCTCCAACGGGAGGCCCAGGATAAGAGGGGGAGGTTTTCCCTCTGCTGCGTGCGCTATGGGGGGCAAGCGCAGCGTGCGAACCGTAAGGGGAGCACCAACCCTGTTACCCCCGGGGGGAGAGGATCGATGACCGCGGTTATCATTCCCTCTTTCCCCAATAGTTCCTGCTATTCTACGTCAGCCTTCAAGCCGCCGATTCGATCGCCGAGCGCGAATCTCGGTCCCACGAAGTGAACTTGCCAAGAACGTGAATTGATCGGCCCCGTCCAGGTGCATCAGCGGTCGATCGGGACTGATCGGTGTGGTGCCCGGCGCTTGTTGCGATCATTGAGCCACTGTTTACACCTCGGGCTGGATACCCGATTCCACGTGCCCTTTTCGGAGTGTCCCCCGTGACGCCCGACGTCTCGAGCCAGCAGATTGAGCCAGCGAGGCGAAGAATGACGAAGTCCTGGTAGAAGCACTCCAGACATCTTACCAATCCTTAATGTTTGAAATAGACGGTCTGTTCTTAAAAAAAAAAAAAAAGTTACATCATGTAGTATAGCAACTGTATAATATTGACTAGTTATACAAATAGTAGGTAAATTAAGGAGGTTCTGTTTATTTTATTACGCATTTTTTCAAGTACATTGTACCTTTCAACAAGAATAATAGCAGACATATTATGGGGACAAAACGAGAACCTTAAGTAATCAAAATGAAGTGGTCGTTATAGTAGCATTTGCATTGAGAAGACCCTGCTAGCAGCGAGACACTCCCGACTGCCTATTGAAAAAGCATATTGTCGAGATTTGTAGGTTGTAACAATGCAGGGTCAAACATCCAGAGTAATGCTGATTCGAGCGAGGGCTTTCCCAAGATTTCGCGTTCAAGCTCCAAGGCTAAGCCTCACCACGGGCACTTCACTTTGGTGAGATTCTCCCTCGCAGAAGGCAAAAGTGGGTGGGGCAATATCTTGGCATGCCTTTTGCGCAGCCACCGGGCGTGCAGCCGGCAGACCAGGGAATTTTTACGGCTGGTGGTATCTCCGTACAAGGCGACATCGCTTCAGCGACCGCACTCCAAGTCCGACGGGCCCTTCAGTCGGTCATTAAGGGAGAAAACTACGGCTTGTGGCGTCCCCGCGCCACGCAACCACCGCTTTGGCGGTTGCAATTCAGTTCGACGGATCGCTTTGTGCAAGCGGTCATTTAGGGCAGGACAAGCTAGTCCTACCACAGAAATTGTTCCGAGACACCATTATCAAGCAGCAGCCGGAACGGCATAGCCACCGTTGCCGACAAATGACATATCCTGGGGTACGACGACTACGCATTAATTACAAAGTGGATTGACGTTATGGCATCCGAGAATGATACTGGCACGTCAACACGAAATGGAATTGGAGCTATGGTCGTTCGTCAGCTTAAGCAGCTTTTTGTATAGTGAGCGTTTACTTGGTGGGGGGAGTGGTCAAGTATATCGAGACCTGGATTGCAATTCGCGCGACGACACTGACAGCAAATGGTGAGCAAATTGAAGCTTGTGAACGGTTTGTGACCTCGTTTTGTACACCAAATCATGCATGTCTGATGATCAAGCGCTTTTACTTGGTTCTTCAGACGCGACAACAATTGAGGCAGATATTAATCTATCTTGATTGTCAATGTCATCAGATGACATAGTGTTGATGTACAACAAACTCAATGTTGGTCCACAATTACAATAGTTTTTGACATTATGAAAGGTACTACAAGTCCAAGACTGGACTTGTCTAAGGTAGCCCACCAATGGGTTGACAAAACGCGATCAAGCACTTATTAATTAATATAACAATCTCTATGTTCGACTTTACCCAGGAGATTGAGACATTGCTGGTAATATTTATAAAGCCTCAGCCCTGTACTAATGGATATATGTTAACATTTGTATGGTGTAGATGACCGTAAACAAAAATGGCTTCACGAGATGTGTATGGCAATGGGCGACCAGTCTTAAAATTTGAGACAGTGTGACTAGCCAGTGCCATTGGGAAAAAGAGCAGATCCAGATTGCAAATATAAAAAGTACCATTTGTACCAACTGGGAAGCCAACGGTTTAAACCGGACTGGTCCGTTCACATCTTCCAGAATCTCTAGAGATTCACCCTTTATAAACTACTATAAGTAACACTAGGATTTCCAACTAGTGAATCTCAAGGATAAACCTCGCATCCACTAAAACAACTGAATCGCCTTCGATGGCTCTGCCTGCACCTGCGTATTTTCTTACCGGTTTGCTAATCATGTGCTTCCTTCCAACTGCTTAAAAAGCCGTTGCATAGTTTATTCATAGCTGGTCTTACTTCCATTCTTCAATTTCTTCTGATCCTCGCACTCTCTTTCGATTCAAAGAAAGATGAACAAGTTTTTAATACGAGGTCTCGGTTTTTTTACCGATGCTTACGATCTATTCGTCATGAATGTCGTCAACGTCGTACTTACAGAACAGTATGGCAAGCACGTGTACACGTCCAGCATGAAATCGTGGGTCTCTGCAGCAGCTCTCGTTGGTGCCGTCGTGGGTCAAATACTGTTTGGATTTTTGGGTGATGTCTTTGGTCGACGTGTCAATATGATTGCTACGTGCGTGCTCCTTATTCTCGGTGGAATTCTCTGCACAGTCGCTTATGGTGGTACAGCTGAAGCCACGCTGTGGTTTCTGGTGGGTGCTCGATTTATCCTTGGTGTCGGTATTGGGGGTGAGTACCCTTTGGCTGCTTCATCAACGGCTGAAGACGCTACTTGTGTGGCTGATCGTAATCAACGTGTGGCGCTTACGTTTTCTCTACAGGGAGTTGGTTCCCTCACTGCTGCTATTTTTGGCAATCTTCTTATCCAGGCTCTTGCCAGTGGTGACAAGGACATGAACCCTGACTACCGTCTTGAGACGGTGTGGCGTCTACTTTACGGCATCGGTGTCATTCCAGCCATGGTCGTGTGCTACTCACGCATCACGGCAGAAGAAACAGATGCTTACAAAGCTGCTGAGGAACGTCGTCAAGCTGCTGCTGTGGCCAACCCAGCCAGTGCCTCACGTGCTCGTCTCTCGTTCATCATTCGTCACTACGGTGTCCGACTTTTGGGTACTGCCGGCACGTGGTTCCTCTTTGATATTGTGTTTTACGCTCAGAATTTGTTCTCGGCCAGTATTTTGTCCGTAGTTGGTGTCAAGAACGCTTCGTTGCAGGTCGTGACGGCACAAAATGCCTTTGTTGCTCTCATGGCTCTACCCGGGTACTACGTTGCAGTATGCTTTATCAATCGCCTCGGCCGTAAAGTTATCCAGCTTCAGGGTTTTGCAGTCATGACCATGCTGTTCCTGGCACTTGCCATCTTTTGGAATGACATCAAGGAGAAAGCTGTACTCTTCATCATTCTGTACGGTCTTGCTCTCTTCTTCTCCAATTTTGGTCCCAACATGTCGACCTTTGTAATGCCTACGGAGATGTTTCCAACACCGATTCGTTCGACGTGCCACGGTATGTCGGCTGCTGCTGGTAAGGCCGGTGCTGCCCTTGGTTCGTTTGGTTTCTCCATTTGGGTCGAGAATGAAAACTTTGGCTACAACGGTGCCTTCTACACCTTTGCTGGTATCACACTGGTGTCGATCTTGCTTACGTGGTTTTGCACTTTCGACAATGAGCAGGGCTTTGACGAAATGGACGCTGATTTTTACCAGAAGTTGCATGGTGCTGATAACTTTACACGTGAGTCCTTTAGTTCAGTTGTCAAGCTGTACGATTTAGACAAGGAAGGAGGGTACAAGTCCACTTCAACTCCACAGTAATTTGAAGTGCTCACAATTGCTACATGTAAGCCAAGAAGTATTGATTCCTACACCTTCCGAGTTTGTACAGTATGTTAATGGTATCCCGGGCACATGATGTCTTTGGTAACTTGTACAGCCTCAATAGAACAAAACGCTACAGGAATGCCGTAGTGGTAAGCACTAGTTATTGTACGAAACCTTGTACGTCTTCGAAATTGTCGAGCGCATTGAAAACGAAGCCGCAAGTTCACTTGTTCAGTCAATTACAATGCTTGCCTGCCATTGACGAGGCTCCTGATTACTGAATTCTTTGTCCTGCGCGTCCTTCGACACAAACGAGTCGCAAGTAAGTTGTCCACGACGTGGTAGAGCTTCGCAACCATTTCTTGATCAGCGACTTGTACAAGACCAGTGACCAAAAAGCACTGTCATAGCCGAAACTCTCGGTGTCGGCAATCATACCGACAAACTAATGAAACCGATGGCGAGTTTGGTCGTGAGAAAGACGGCACAGATTGCGACGAAGCTGAGAACTCGACGACCTCTGCGGAACGTAACACACATGTGTATGCTACGCTTTTTTCGTTGCAATGAGTGCGTCACGTAGTTGCTGCCAAGTCATCCAACTTTCAAGCACAAGCTATGGCTGATGCTAAATTTTGCGAGAACAATGGCAATCGCCTTGAAAGACTTTGTGGTGTCTGCTGTTCGCAACCTGCTGCGACCTGGCACGTGGATATTGCAGGCTATATCGATCACACACGGCAATCGAATCTTCCCTGCACCAGTGGTAGCATAATCGCTGCAGCGTCTGCCTTACTTTAGCGTTCATCATTTTCCTGGGGCTGAGTATGCATGCTGGTTGCAATGACTTCTTCACCTTGCCTTCTAGGACAACGGATCCGCATGTATAGCATGCATTCTTGACAAAGATCTTCGAGCGCAACACTCGATGGGCTATTGCAACACAGATAAGGGACTGGTCATCTCATTAGACCATCGCATCACACCGTGCCATTGGATGTGGTATGTCTTTCGACATTATGACCAGCAAATTCCACAATACCTCGCCACAAAAAAGCTCTTAAGGCTCGCTGCAGGTATGTGATGATAAAGTGTTGTCGATAGGTGACACAATTACATCTTGAGATGCACGTGGCGACAGCAAAACGTCTGCATCAGATCAAAAACAGCACCGTGACCATAGCGAAATTGCGTATGTTCTTAGGCAAACCAGTACCGCCCGTTCCAATCCGCCACCATATCGTAGTACTGCTGTCGTTGCTGTAGTAGCATTACTTCTTTCGGTGCGAGGTCCAATGTTGTCACGTTAAATGGACAAGTCTGTAGCAGCTTTCGGTCTGTGAAGGATCCTGGATAGTGCTTGGCTGGCCGAGCAGCCGTGCGGTACAAGCGGCGAGAATCTCGACCCCACTCCAAAATATTATTGCTATTCATGTAAAGCGGCTCAACGTCTGCTCTGGGCCCCTTGGTCGGATCCAGCTGCACTGGGTAGTGCTGCAGTGCATCTCCGCATAACACACCGTCATTTTCATGACCAATAGTGACAAGATCCCAGCCTACAGCACCAACAGCAAAATCCGAGAAGGCGTATGCAGTCTCAGCAAGCTCGCACGCCAGCCAATACAGCTCCTTGTCACCATAAGATGGCGCGGTTGGTAATCCATCCAGTGAAATGAAAGATGCCAAGATGACTGTCGCACGAGCTTGACGTGCTTTGTTCCACAACAGCAGCGATGAGTCCATCTGATGGCCACTACGTAGTTTCCAGACGTGCGAGTTTAGCAAAAATGAACTAGGTTGGAAACCAAACTCGAGTCCTAAGAGACGTTTTGAGAGCTGAGGCCGCAACTCACCGTCGTCAACGGTCCTAAATGGACGATACGGAGTGACATCGAAACCTGCCAAGAATTGATGCAGCGCTCCAACACTGGTATGAACTTGCAGCTTTTCATCAGAGACCATTCTCTTGGCCAAATACGACAAGTCGTAGCTGATTCGATCGTTAAAAAACAGCGTCCCCGTGTTCTTGTATTTACTGGTCTCCCACAACGACATTGGACTCTGGAAAAACAAGGTGTCTGCATCCAGCAACATGATTTCTTCAAACCGAGAGTACACAAGTGCGAGCACTTTAATGTCAAAACTCTGGAATTTGTCATAACAGTGTGCGAGGTCCACACAAAAGAGGGGTCGTGTGTCTGTTTGTGCATTGACTGCCAGGTCACAAACGTCTAGGAATTTCACATTCTCGTGCTGCTCGAGTACTTTGCGTTGAAATGTCACACTCAAATCTCCACAGTGTGGAATTTCCACTGGTAGTGTCACTTGTAGACGACGTAGCTCCAATATGAGCGATAACCCTAAGAAAGCAATACCATCAAATAATGGCAAGACAATTCCACGTCGATTCAGAGGATCAAAGTGCTGCGTCTCAAGCCACAGACGATTTCTAAACGCTTTGATTTGTTCCGATGGTAATGAAGCCATTTGCCATCCTAAACGACGATAGTACACCATGATATTATGCCAAAGTATTAACAACTCATAGAGTATGAATACTATAGTACATGATATGATGAAGCGACAATTGCGGTGACAGAATAACCACACACGTGTCCTCCATCGATGCCAGCGAGGGCGACGCGGAGTATCATACGCTCCTGGTAGCATTTTTAGCTTTAATATATTAGATGGTTGTACTATCCTATATATGACTTGTTAGCTACATAAAAATATTAATGGCAAAGTACTATTTACGGCCAATACCATGGGGACGTCTCTTCGAATGCATATGTACCTCTAGTCGCTAGTTTGCTACGATGTTCCTCTTCTTCTCATTCTGTATTGCTGTCTTGACGAAAAAGTCCCAGGTTTGATTGAAAGCAGCTTGATGAGTGTCTTTTATCCAGCTTTGCAGTTCCATTTTGAGAAAATGTTTATCCTTGGATGTACTCCATTTCGCAACAAGTGCTCGACGTGATGCGACACCATTCCGCTGCAATTTAGCAACCAGCAGCTGAATCTTCTTGTCAAACTTCTTACGGATCAACGTGTGACTTGACTCCTTCAAAGCAGCCGAGAACGGGAGCAAACCAGTAATGACCTGGCCATCCAGCAAAAATTTGGCAAACCATCGATACTTACCAGCCAAACCATCCGAAGCCACTTCATCCGGATACAGAATTCGCATCGCTGGCAGAGACCACTGATGAATGCCATACTGAGCTTTCGCGTAACACTGAACCTCGTCCGATGCTGTGTCGTAGAACGGTGCAGGTTCCGCAAGCGGCGGTGTGTACTTGCACAACGGTGTGTTTTTGCCAATACTCGCAAGCCACTGCGGCTCAACAGCAGTCACCATCTTCATGTACGCACGAGTAGTACGCATGATATGCTGATACACGACAAACTCTGGCAGTTTGGTCGGGTTCGGCGTAAAGACAGACGAGTGAGGGTGGATGTACACAGGCTCCCTCACATTACCAGTTGCAGCGACATACGCGCAGTTTCGCTCGATCTTTGTACCTTCCGTGATAGTGCCCGCTGGCACACGCTTTGCTACTTGGTCCAAGAACCCAGCGGCCACGATTTGCCGCAAAACACTCTGAGTCTCAAAGTCGGGAGGTGGCATCTTAGGCTTGAGCACGACAGCTGTAAAGCCTTCTTCCTCCGTGTAAAGCTTGTTCACAATTCGCGTCAGTTGCTGGCGCAGCTTCAACATATTTTGCATCGTCTTCTCATGAAGGTGATTATCCTGGCAAAACTGACTGCTGCCACCAGTATAAGCATAGGCACCAGCGGCACGCAGTAAGCTCAGTACATCACTTTCTTGGTCGACCCACTGCGCATGCTTCCGCATTTCCTCGGCCTCTTGCCACTCCTTCTCCATTTCTTCAAGCTCATTTTTCTTTCCATCGCCAACCTCTTCATCTTCTGCACCCTTCTCCTTTTCACGACGATCCAAAGCGTGAATGAACGGCGAATGGCCGGAAAGGCCGGCGACGATAGCAATTGTATACTCAACAACGTTCAGCTTCTGTGCAAGGAGCAGCATCTTTGCAAACCGTGCGGCGACCGGAAACTTCACGAGAGCACGGCCTAACCCAGTGATAGACTCGTCGTCACGTGGAGAAACGGCACCCAAATTCACCAACGTTGCAAGTGCATTCTTCACAGCCTGGTGGTCTGGAGGTGTTGGGAATGGGAATTGCAGAACATTGTGAATGCCCATGGCTTTCATCTGAAGCACCAGATCGTCAATAGGTTGACACAGAATTTCTGGTGAAGAAAACTTTTGGAACTCTGTATCATACACTGCGGAAGAATACAAGCGGTAGCAGTGGCCTGGACCAGTACGACCGGCACGACCAGCCCGCTGGTCAGCGCTGGCCTTCGAAATCCACTGGACATCAAACGAAGAAATGCCGTTGGCAAGATCGAAGACACGTTCCTTTGTACGTCCAGCGTCTACGACATACTTAATACCAGGGATGGTCAACGATGTCTCCGCCACGTTAGTAGCAACAACAATCAGCCGGTGGTTCTCCGGCGGCATATCGAATACTTTCATTTGCTCATCATTGGGGAGCAGAGAGTATAACGGAAGCACATGCATATAGGCCACTACCAGATCATCTTTCATGTCTTCATCTTCGTCATCTTCCTTGTCAGACGCTTCCTCTTCGTCTTTCAGCTCATACGCTGCATCTTCATCATCAACTTCATTGCCGTATACTTGAGCATCCTCCAAGTCGGCCTCTTCTTCGATGTCATCGTGCTCTCGGAGAAGATGGTCCTTGCTACTCACCGCTTGCCTTTGCCTTCGCTGTGCACGAAATGCTTGGCTAGACTTCAGCGCCGCAGCCTTTTTGTCTTTTGCAGCGACAGAGTACGAACGGCTGAGTTTGCGACATAATTGCAAGATCTCTCGCTGGCCTGTGAGGAACACAAGCACACCACCCTCAGGCAGCTTCTTATGGATTTTAACTACCTTCTTGTAAGCCTCTTCCACGTAATTATCCAGCTCCGTGCGCTTGTTAAAATGTATCGTCACAGGGTATTGTCGTGCATCTACGCGAAGCACAGGTGGCGAAGTCGGGAACAAGCGATGGTTTTGTGTGAAGTCCTCCACGCGCAGGGTAGCAGACATAATAACAAGCTTAAGGGGCTTAATAGGCTTCCCAGCAATCTCCTTCTCCTCTTTCGACAGCAGTTTGTACTCTTCTTCCTCCTCCCGCGACATTTGAGCTCGCAGTGGAGCGATGCGGGACAACAGACCAATCAGAATATCAGTATTTACGTTGCGCTCGTGAGCTTCATCCAGAAGAAGAATCGAGTACTGACGCAGCAAAAAGTCTTGTTGAATCTCTTTCAGCAAAATGCCATCAGTCATGAACTTGATGCGCGTATGTTCACTCACGTGTTCAGCATCGTATCGGATTTGGTAGCCGACATGGCCCTTAGGCGCACCAAACGGCACGTTAAGCTCCTCAGCAACGCGCTTGGCGGTGGAGACGGCAGCGACACGACGTGGTTGCGTGACACCGACGCGTCCGCTATTTGTTGTGTGATCCGGGTGGCCATAACCAGCTTCGTACAAAAATTGTGGCACTTGCGTGGTTTTACCACTTCCCGTCTCACCACACAAAATAATCACATCATTTTCAGTGATAGCCTCCATGATTTCCTGCTCGGAGCTGCACACTGGAAGTTGCATACGTGCCATTTGGATCTCGGGCTTTCGCGAGAGCGTGACAAGAGTAGTCTTGTACGACATCTTCGTCTTCTCACTCAGCTCACGCACTTCCTCGGCGGTCTTCATCACGATCGGCTTCGGTACATACACATCCGCTCCATCCATTGCTGGTTCTTCTTCTTTCTTGACAGCAGTCGCACCTTCACTCTTAGCAGCAGCCAGCTTCTTTTGCCGGCGCTTTTCCTCATTCTTCTTGCGTAGAGCTTCTAGTTTAGTCATAGCAGCACTCTGTGAGCTAGCACACTTAGATTCTTCCTCAATATCTTCTTTTTCGATTGCTATCTGCTGAACAGCCACAACAGAAGCTGCTGTATCGATGTCCTTAGGTTCTTCAACTCCTTGTACCGGCAGCATCGGTACAGAGCGACTAACCACTGCTACTTTTTTTTGCGACGCTTTCTCTTACCGCCTTTTTCTTGAGTAACATCCTCAATCATCGCAGTCTTATCAGTCTTGACAACAGTCAATGTAGCAACAGTATCATCTGCCTGTTCCTCATGTTGCGTCACGTTTATCTTCTCGCTCTTCACCTCCACCAGCTCCTCGTCATCTTTCTCCTCCTCCTCCTCCTCTTCTTCCTCTTCCTCACTCCTGTTTGTCTTCTTCAATAGTTCATTCATTGCATCCTCCGAGATTGCAATTCCTGCTTTTTGTCGATTCATTGATCGTTTCAGACGTTCTCGCAACGTCTCCTTGTGTCCCATTTGTGACGTGCTGTACATGAGTTTCATCTGATCTTGTGACAGTTGCTGCTTCTCCAACGACTTGTAAATGTCCGCACGTCTTGCCTCTTTTATTTTCTTGGCAGCAATTACCTCCATCTTCTTCCGTTTGCTCTTGCTCATCTGTTGAGCTTGTTGCAGCAGTTCCTCGGACATTAGTTCCGTCTTTTGCTTCTTTTCACGATGCCCCGGCAACACGAGCGCACCACCAGCATCTTCTCCACCCATTTTTTGCACTAATTCAGCTGAAAGAAGCCCTGAACACTCAGTAATAGCAGTAAAAACAGCATTTTCCGGCTTCAGAGATACACCATCTTGCTCCGTATTCGCATGACATTTCTGTGTCTCCTGCTGGACATTATCACTTCGTTCTTGCACGTCCAGCACCTTCTTGATCTGAGCTTTCTTCTTTACCTTGGCATGACCACTCTGTTTACGTTTCTTGGCCGCCATCGTCACACAAACACGGTCAAGATCGCAACGTCTGTTCAATCGACAATGGCTGCACCACCACCAGCTCAGCGATGAAAGCGGTACACGGTACCACTATCGCTGCTTATATAATTCACCAATCAAAGAATGGATATGATTTAATTGTTATTAACCAATCAAAACGATTCATTATTTGACTGGAGCGCTTTTCCAAAACGACTGGAGCTCATGAACTCAGTTCATTTCCAGCGTCGTTCTACCTTTTGTTCTACCTTTTGTTCTACCTGTAAAAAGCATGCCCACCAAGCGCGTAAAAGGCAAGAAAAAGCTCAAGTCTATCAAGGCAAAACAGACCGATGGAATGGGTAGTAAGCGTCGATTGGCCAAGTTTGGTAAAGAACAGCGCAAGGGCATGCGAGGTGCAGCTGCCAACTACATTACACGCAGTCAAGCACTAAAACGACTGCAAGTTTCGTTGAAAGATTTTCGTCGTCTTTGTATTTTAAAGGGAATTTATCCACGTGAACCAAAGAAAAAGGTCTCTGGGAAAGATAAAACGTATTATTACATTAAAGACATCATGTTCTTGGCCCATGAACCAGTTCTCGACAAGTTTCGAGCATTTAAAACGTTTATGAAAAAAGTGACGAAAGCAATGGGTCGAAAAAACTATGAAGATGCCAAGCGGAAACATGACAATCGACCTACTTATGAGCTGGATCATATTGTGAAAGAACGGTATCCACGCTTTATTGATGCTCTTGGAGATTTGGATGATGCCCTTTGTCTTGTTCATTTGTTTGCTCTTATGCCAACGGGGAATGGAATTCATGCAGAGGTTACGAGCATGTGTTTACGTCTTGTGCGTGAATGGCAGAATTATATTGTCGTGACGAGAGGACTTACAAAGATCTTTGTAAGCATTAAGGGGATTTACTACCAGGCTAATGTACAAGGTCAAGTCATTACGTGGTTGGTGCCACATCAATTTACTCCTACAGTTGACAAACGAGTGGATGTAAGAGTTATGCTTACGTTCTTGGAGTTTTATGAAGTGCTACTGAAGTTTGTCAATGCTCAATTGTACATGCAAATTGGCGTAGCTTATCCTCCTAAAATCAATTTGCAGCTTGATTCAGCCGGTGCTCAACTTGCTGCGATTGAACTGGAGAGAGCAAAAAATGAGGAGACGAAAGATGTTGATGAGAAGGTGGATGATGATGGCGCTGACGCTTGTGAGGATATTTCCCAGCAGCAAAAGGAATCTGAAAAGCGGATCAAGACTCTTGGCGGTGCTATTGCAAAGTACGAGACTAACCCTGTGAAAGAGTACGATGAAGATGAAGACGAGACTACATACGGCGAGATGAGTGAGCCGCTTGAGGCTGCCTTTGCGTCGAACGAGCTGGCCGCGCAGATTTACAGCGAACAGCGTAAAGAGCGCAGTGAAAAGAGTCTGTTCAGTGGTCTGACCTTCTTCTTGTCTCGAGAAGTTCCTTCGGCTTGTTTGGAACTGGTGCTGCGCTCGCACGGCGCCGCTTTGGGCTGGGACGGCGCTGGATCTCCCTTTGATGAGAAAAACACGCGCATTACGCACCACGTAATGGATCGTCCTCACCAGGGTCACCGCTACTTCAATCGCGAGTATGTGCAGCCGCAGTGGGTGTTTGACTCAGTGAACAATGGCATTTTGCTTCCTCTGGCTCGCTATGTGCCTGGTGCAGAGCTTCCACCTCACCTGTCCCCTTTCGTGGATGACGGACAGGAGGGCTACACCCCTGAGTACCGCAAGGAGCTGGAAAAGCTCAAATCGGCCAAGCAGGTGCTGCACGAGGTTGGTGCCGCTGGCGTCGAGGACTCTGAAGAGGAGGATGCTGAGGAGCAGGAAGAGGTTTACGCTGCTGACCTCAAGGCTGAGGCGGATGGCAAGACTGTTGAAAAGGAAGGCAACGACAGCGAGGAGGAGGAGGAGGAGGAGGAGGAGAATGAAGAAGAGGAGAGTGACAAGGAAGAGAAGGTTGAGGTGAACAACGACGACGAGAAGGTGAAAAAAGAGGAAGAGAAGTCTTCTCTCAAGCGCAAGTCGGACGTGGCAACCATAAACAAGAAGACGAAGCGTGTCAAGAAGGAGGAGGAGGCCGCAGAGCTCAAGGAGCTAGCCAAGACCATGATGTCGAAGAAGGCCAAGCGTTTGTACGACCGTATGCAGTATGGTCTGGGCAAGAAGGCTGACAAAATTCAGAAGCTCGAGGACAAGCGTGTCAAGCTGGAGGCTGAGAAAGAGAAGAGCAAGGAAGTTGAGACCTTGGCCAAGGAGGTCTCCAAAAAGCGCAAGCGGAAGACCAAGGGCAAGAGCGCTAATTAGACTTCAATACAATGTTTCTTCCCATTATTTGGCTCTCTGACGTAACGACCAGGTGGCAATCAAACAGTTATGAGCGGTTCGTAGAGATTCCTCACACACGCCCTTGAGTACACTAGACATAGCTCCAACATACATAGTAAGCACCCGCATAAACAAGAAAATGATACCATGAATGCGCTGCCACATTTCAAGAGGAAAGATATTATCTTGCTACTTTCCAAAGAAACGAGCTATTAGCTTCCCTCCATCGCCTATGTTCCAGACAAAGCAGCTGCGACAGCAGCCGCAAGGAAAAGAAGGACAAGAACCACTGCCACGACAATTCTCGCTTGCTCCACCAATTCCTTTCTCTCGAAAAGCTACAAGAGAGGAAGCATCCATGTCTGCCACCCACCATTTGATCAACCCACAGCTACAGCCAGACTGGGACAATACGCGGCGAGGATGGCCATTGTGACAGACTTAGGTGGTGACTTTTTTCTTCTTCTTCTTGTTCTTCTTCTTCAACGAGGTAGCAAGAATCTTGGCCGTCTCCTCATCGACAGTCTTGTCCGAGTGAACACGGTCACTTGGGAATGCAAGACCCGTAATCTTGGTCGTGCCACTGGGAAGCAGCAACACTGTCACCTTAAAGTGAGCCACCTTGTCACCAGGACGAGCCTCCAAGATCGGATAGGCTTGCAGCAAATCATGCTTGACACACTCGACCACACCCATACGAGCCTGACTTTCATCCTCAAAAGCTCGAATCGTGAATGGCAAGGTCGGAAATTTCTTGTTAATCTCCTTAAAGACATAACGGGACGCCTTCATCTTAAGACGATACTGTTTGTCCACTTGACGTTTAAACACCGTTGTCCGACGTTCACTTGTCACAGGTTTGTCACTTCCCGTAGTGTAGCACACATCAATTGTGTACACTTCATGAGGTTCAAACGTAACTTTTGGTGTCCGATTCTCAACGTCCATTTTTTGAGCAATCATCTTATTGCCATCAATAACAAACCGTTTCAATTGATGCATGAGCGTTCCCTGAAGACTCTTGACCCCATACGATTCTCCCAATCGTGTCAACGCTTCCGTCACTTGCAAATTTGTATTACCAGGTTTAATCAGTCTCGTACAAAGTTCGACTGCATCATGAGCACATTTCAGTACATTCGCTTCGTCGCCTTCAAGGTCCGGAAAATCCGCGTCAGCAGCTGTGCCTTCGATTGGGACAATTGTCGTGTGGGCCACAACCGCCACGTACCCATCAATATGACAGCCAAGATCAATTTTCACCCAATCACCGGCCTTTAACGTCATACTTTCATTCACTAGAGGGGAATAATGACAAATGATTTCATTGGTCGAAATAGACGTTGGAAACGCCACCCCTTTGTCAATTTTCTTGTTTTTAAAGATTGTACCACATCGTTGCGTTACAATCAAGTCACCAAATTGACACAATTCCACGACATTTTTCCCCGCTGCCACTTGAGATAACACCCCTTCTAAAGCCGATTGTACAATCTCAGCAGCGAGACGATATTTCGTCACCACATTGGAATTACTACAATCTTCAATCTCTTGTAATGGTGTCGTCACAACGTCGTCTTGTTCTTCTTCTTCTTCTTCTTCCATGTCACTTAAACTACGTTCATTTATAAAAGACGGCATTGTTCGACTACTTTTTCACTTGAAAACTGTAAGAAGCTATTGACTCGAAGAGAGAGGGGGGAGAGAGAGAGAGAGAGAGAGAGCGGTTGTGAACCAGTCAGTGTTTGAGATCTGTGATAGGGTAGAGTTACTTCAGTACCCCTAGTCGCTTACTTTTAGTCTTTTGAGCTTGTATAAAAATAGGAAAAACAAGATTTTGGACACGCATGACGGAGAAAATTGTACCCAATTCGGTTGGCTGGTACATTCTCGAAGGCCATCCCTGGTGGCCCGTTTACATTTGTGACGTCACCAAGCTACGTCCTGAATTGCATTTACTTGGTAACGGTCATCGAAAAATCCTTAAAAAAGCACGTGATTTTCCAGCCCATTACATTGTCGTTTATTATTTTGGGTCCCATGATTTGTACGTCCAAAATAGTGACAATTTGTCAAAAAAGCATCGTCCAAATTGTCCAAAAGCATCGTCCAAATTGTCCAAAATAGCATCAAACGGTTAAAATCGCACTACTTACTCCTCATTTCCATGTTGTTTTTTATTTTTGACAGTTCTCTTGTTGGTCTCAAGAAAGGCGTGTTACGACCATGGGAGTGTGCAGAAAAGAATCAGTTTCTAAAAGGACATCCCAAGCATTTGGTCAAGAAAAAAGGCGTGATTGAAGAGCTCCTGGACGCTGTACACGAGGCGGAAGAGTATTTATCTCAGCCAGAGGATGTTCGTTTACCTCAATATATGGTCCCATCGGATTTGGACCCGACATTGGAACCACCACCGGAGCTTGTGCCATTGGAAATGGACGAAGAAGGAGAAATGATGGACGTGGACGATGCAGAAGAAGGAGGAGAGGAGAAGGAAGAAGAGGAGGAATTTGAAATGGAAAAGAAGAAGAAAATGAAGAAAATGAAGAAAATGGACGAGAAAAAACGGAAACGAAGTGGCGAGCTTACGAGTGCATCAGCTGCAAAAGTTTCTAAACTGTCACATGAAAGTCAAGTCAAAAGTGAACATGGGACGGAGAAGAAAAAGGAAAGTAGTGAGAAGAAACCACCTCCAGCTGAGATGACGACAGAAGCACTGAGCATTTTGTTGGAAAAAGAAATCCGCTGGATTCTTGTGAATTGTATCTTTGAGGAAATGACAACAAAGACAGTGAGAAAGTTGCTTGAAGATCGTCTGAAGATGGATTTACGTCATCATAAAGCTTCGATCAAAGAAGGTGTCGCACGGGTGATCATATCCATGGAAGAAGAGGATGCAGGCGACTCTTCGTCGACAATTCCGGAAGAATTTACTGCTGCATCGATAGAGGATGTAGTGCCGTCTGATGTCAAGGTCGAGAACGAGACTGCTGTGCTTGTCACGCCTGAAGCCGTGGTGGAAAAAGTGGACGTTGCAGCTAAGGAAGAAGCTGCCCGTATTGAAAACTTCGAAAGCACCAAGAAGGAACTAGAAGCAGCATCAAAAAACCTGTCGTTGGCTTTAGAATTAGAATCGAAGATCATTGACGTTTTAAATTCGCTGAAGAGTTTGGACAATGTCGACGAAAACGTGCTGGCTGCGTCAACTCTCCAGCCTCGACTTGTGAAACTAAGAGCCCACCCGTCATCAAAGATCTGCGAGCTTGTGGGTTATTTGGTGAAGAAGTGGGACGTCGAGGAGTTAGTTCCAGCACCCAAACCGATCACGAAGAAAGAGATTCTGGATCTTAAGGCGAAGTTGGAGAACTCGGAAACAATTCATGACGAGTTATTGATGACCTTAAACCAGCTGGGCGAGGTGCGTTTGCTGTGTGATAGGCTCGTGTAGTTTGTTACGACAATTTTTTGAACTCGCTTTTTTGTAGATGGCCGTGACCATAGATCATTTAAAGAAAACGAGAATTGCACGCGCAGTGTCCAAGTTACGCCAGCACGGGTGTGTGTCATTACCATTTAAAATCGTGCTGGTTGTGGGTTTCTGATGGAAGGTGGTACTTCTTGACTTGTAGCAATGACAAAGTTTCTGCCAAGGCACACGAGCTTCGGCAAAAATGGATCAAACAGTTAAATGAACAGCCCGCAGACAGTGGTTGGTTCTATCTCATGATGGCTGATGGTTTCTTAGCCACTAACTGTTTTGCTTTTCGATTTACAGATTCGGGCTCAAATCCACTCAAGACTCTCAAAACTCTGAACCGCATCTTGGAACAGCAGAGTGATGGCACAGACGAGCAGAAGCTTCAAAGTAAGCAGTTGGCTGCGCTTGAACAGCTTCATAGCATGTCGCTAGATACAAAGGACATTATCGATTCCAAGGTTGGCATTCCTGTGTCCAAGCTACGCAAGTCGAGGTATTTATCTACAGTCTTCATGTGCATTTTTCTTATGCTTAAGCTAATTTGTGATTCTACTTGGTCTGTCTGTTTGACAGCAACGAAAAGGTAGCAAAATTAGCAAAGAAGCTTCGAAAGAAGTGGCAAGCTGAAGCCAAGGCTTAGACGATGTGATCCATTCTTGTCATTTCCGACGAACCGCCGTCATCATGTTCGAGACGAGTTTCAGGCAAAAAACTACATGATCGTAGCAATGGTGCTTCCATTAGAGTGACGTTTCTGGGGCACCTTTGGTGTGTGATGTCACTCTAAAGCTCCTTTGCGTAAGCGTGATTGTTGTGCAAGTTTGGCTACATGTTCTGCGATGCATATTACGACACCCTCTCGATACCGTTGCAGCTTTCAACAAGCAATACTTTTTGGTTATTGGAGCTATTTCGTCTCTCGTGGCAACTACACTGGGTTTATGTGGTGCTCGATTCTTCATTGGTCTTGTCGGTTGTTTCTTCATTGCTACAAATTGGCTGGCGTAACCTCGGTGCAGCGCTGCTACAGTGATCACCACACCCTAGGATCTCAACCTTGTGAGCTTTAGCGATCAACATAAGACGACAAGTGGCTCTCTTTTATTGAGCTCTCTTGATGCTTGTCACCAGGTGAAGCGCTTTCGGTTGTCTTTAG
Organism: Peronospora farinosa; assembly: GCA_947646735.1. Taxonomy (NCBI): domain Eukaryota; phylum Oomycota; class Peronosporomycetes; order Peronosporales; family Peronosporaceae; genus Peronospora; species Peronospora farinosa. The sequence continues at coordinate 341,350 of CANTFK010000991.1, forward strand.
AAACAATGCAAGGATCTGTGCAAGACCACATTGTTTTCTACGTACAAGCTTGCACTGCCATCACATAGAACATCGTCCCCTCATGCATTCCTCTGGTCTTCACCAAGATCACATCAGGTTTTACTCTGGCAAGTGAGAACCTCAATGGATTCGAATCTGCTTCTCTCGATGGTGGACATGGACGGAGATTTACGTGCACAAACAACTACGGCTATCATCAACTAGTGAATGACCGCACAGTAGTAAGAAAACGACTGCAAGGTCAACCCGGCCAGCATTCCGTCGCTTTGATTCGACTGCTTATCACAAGAGAAGTTACGTGACAGAGTCTGCTGACTCAGTCAGCAATTGACAATCGACTTGGTGTATTGCTGCCATTAGGCAGGAGAACTTTCAGCAACGATACAAGTGGCGACATAGAAGTACAAGTGCTCATTGTTTTTGCTTATGACTATGCGCGAGCAATTTGGCTTGAGGGAATGGCAAGAACTTGCAATGAAGAGAAGGCACACATGCCACAACGCAATAACGACCTTGAGTTTGAAGAATGCCGGAAAAAGGCGGAGAGTGTATCTACAGCCATGCACTGGCATGGTCGGTTGTTCCGTCAGTCTCGTGGGCGGCAAGCAGGACTGCAGACTCTCGCTGCGTCGGGCTCTTACTGGGCGATGACAAGTTGTCTGGAGCTTGCAGTGGCTCGAACGTGTTAAGGCTAAAGAACGCAGACCGCAACGCTGGTACAACAACTGCAGTCGAAGCTAAAGTTCCTGAGCAAGTAGAGAGACTTGGTTCCAGGCGGCGACGTTTGTTGACATTGGTAGTCGATATCTCCGCTTGAGACAGCCATTGTTCGCTAGTGTACAATGGTCGCAGCAGCCCGTCTTCGATTGCGGTCGGACTCGAATAGTACTCGTCGATGAAAGCTGGGATGGTGCTATTGTCATCCTGCAGTAGCTGGTCCAGTCTATTGGTGCTGTTGAGCTGAAAGGACGAACGCGGTGAAGTCGACGACAATGCTCGTGACGTCGCGGCTAAAGCTGACAGATTATTTGGAAAAAGTAGAGGATCAAACCCGTTGTTGCGATCTCCGGACTGTGGTGTTTTCCACTGCCGCGGCGTGACAGCAGGAGTCATTGAAGCGTTTGATTGAAGTGTGGACCGGCCAGAAGCATCAACGTTTGACTGCGTTCGAGGGTGTCGAGGTCGTTGAGGTCGTTGCACTGGTTGGGATCGAAAAATGGCGACTCCTGCAGCTTTAACTTCAGCCTTGATAGCAGCGCGTGACTGTTTTTGAAGGTACTTTTGTGCATGAGTGCGTATCTGCACCAATGTACGTGTGTGCACAAGACTCGAGATCTTTTTCCACGACTTGCCGAAGCGTTGCAGACCTTCTAGAAAGAGTTCGTGTTCCCTCTTGGTCCAGCGTCCGACTTGCGTGTTACTAGGGGTGTCAGGCATGTGCATTTTGGGCCGGTCAAACGTCTTGATGCCATAAGGTCGCATAATGGTAAGCGGAAAAGCAGTCGCCATTGGTGACATTGTCGTGAGCGGAAAGGAGACTGGAGATAGTAGTGAAGATGCTTGATGCTTTTGGTTCGTGGAGGTGATCTTTAATGGAGTCGGACTAAGATGATGTTGTGATACAGGAGGCCGCGTTGAATACGATCGTGGAGGGCCATTGGATGTTGATGTTGAAGCGTAGCTGGACGTCGAAGGATACGTGATCGGCATTGCAACTCCTCGTGGTTCGACCGTTTGGGGGTCGTCGAAGTTTATATGAACTGGAAGGGTGCATTGGGTGAACTCTTTAGAATTGTTGGCCAAGTATTCGTCCCAGATGGGACTTGTGCAGGTTTCAACACCAGTTGACGGCACGAAAGGGACCGGAGATGGCGGAGATTGGGACGGACTGGACTTGTAAGGTGACGCCATCGAATACCGACAAGTTGGCTGAGATCCGGACACGAACGAAACTTTCACAAACTGATGGAGATGTAGCTGCCCTGAGTCAAACTGAAGACAAAAGGTAGTGCCTTCCCCCCCCCCCCCCCTCCCCCCGAGACAAGACGAGACGAGACGAAACTTAGAAGATATGCCGTGCACGAAGTATGCGAAGCAAAGAGTCCCACTTGCGACGGTTGGGCCAAGTTGTTGCAAGACGTCTCACTCTGGCAGTTACCACGTGGGCTCGTACGTAGCACGAATTCCTGCCATAACTGCCTACAATCTATGAAACTATCGGACAAGGCTCTGTCGATGATTCATGACAGAACAATTGCGAAACGCTCTAAAACACGTCACGAAACGCATCGTGTCAACTGAACTGCAATTGGAGCTGAAGAGGTAAATAACTTTGGAACCGACGGCTGCCGAACGACAAGAACACACTCTTATGGCGGCGAACATGGTAGTGAGCTACACGATCATAGTCGTTTGTCAAGGTGTCACATCAGTTTGATGACAAACGCATCGAGTCCAAGAAAAGTTATAAAGTTGGACATGAGACCATATCCAGATCATTCGTCACCCTTTGGCTACTGACGAAACATCTTGTAAGTCTGAGTCGCACTAGAACGTCCGGGATTGGTAAGTGAGTCATGTCAGGCGTCATGGTGCACTGTGCAAGCGAAATCAACGTGCATGTACTATGATTACTAATGTTTGTAGCCACCTTAGCACAGGTACCCGTGTGCAGGATAAAGCTCTTTACTTCCAGACACATCTCGCATGTTACTGACACTTTTTGTGCTCCATGTCCACGGTTGCATTGCACTGCTCCAGACCGAGGAAAACAAATGGATCGACAAGGCATCGTGCATACACAAATCGTGTGGCCGTGGAGATAAAAAATGTCAAAGCGCAAGCACGAGGACAATGCTGAACGGGGTTCATCAGCAGTTCGATCGCAACTAGCAACGGCACATCAGCCGTCGTCGCTTATATTGCACGTTACCAACCACCAACTAAACACGAGAGCCCACTTGAATCTGACCACCGACATGGTCAAACGTTTTGGTCACTCGTCGCAGTCCTTTAACCAGAAGTATCTCCAAGATCCATATCGCCGCCTTGGGCTTTCCAAAGGTATCTCGCCATATGCCAATGTGGCCGAAAGCGTTCCACGTCAAGGAAGTGTTATAAGTCACTCACGATCGCATCTAAATCGGTGGACGGAAGAGCGAGAGCAAAGATGTTGATCTTTATCGCTGAACAATCCAACATGAACCCGTGTAGCCTGTTGTCCGACCGTCAGCTGATGCTGCCCAGTCTTCCCCACCATGCTGCTTTATAGCGCCACGTTGCGGCAGATCGAAGCATCGTCGACTGGACAAGCGACAAAGGCTGCGTTCTCGGAAGACTTTCGGGTTCATCGCCGTGCAGTCGCTTTCAGATGCAGATCATGCGATGGCACACTCTTTTCGACCTCGTGCTCTTGTTCTCTGGACCGAAAGTCACTTCATTCATGCGGAGCGCTACGCCATCAAGGTAAGTTAGTCACGGTCTGCACTATCGGAGCTTGTTGATAGAGTGACGAAATAGTACTCGACTGCTTCCGTGCTGCTGCATCCTCAACGTTCGTCTCGTGTCTATCCAAAGACACCATCCACATTGAACATGTGATGGGCTTCATTGAAGAACGAGAGTCAGACGATTCTTGGGATGCCTTGTACGAGCTCACGACATGACCATTGTTTATGGTTTCCACATGGGAGACAACGCATGAACGAGTCGTCGCATGTCGTCACAAGGATGTTGAAAGCTTCCGCTTTTTTCGTGACACTCTTCTTCTTGTTCAAATACGACGATTGCTATGCTGAGCCTGATAAGATGCACCTACTCTTTACTGTCAGCCGTGGTAGTCAACTTATCTTGCTTGGTCGCGTCAAAGCAGTTGCTTGCGTTATTTTCTAGCCAAAGGAGTCGTACCTGCATTGTCTGAACCTTTAAACTTTGCTGCAAAGACGACAAGCTTTGCTCACTGGAACTATTCCATCGACTCCCCGTCGGTGCATGCATCGATGTAACATACAGTATCATATCAAGCCGTAAGCGAGCGTCAGCAATAATGAACGCGCTCAAAGTTGATGAGGATCAGACTGTCTATTGAACACTTGGGATTGTTTCAGACATGTCGATGTGAAAACCTCTTGATCTTCTACCATAACTACGTCGTTTTCCAATGCAATAGCTCATGCTGCTGACGGACATGGGACCGTTTGATCAAAGCCCGAGACTAAAGTTCTCAAACTAAACATACCAAACCATGCACACTCGTACAATCTACGCAGACGGTGCGTCTGTCAACAACTGTGCAGTCAGGCAGGCTCCTGAAACCGGTCTTATCCCTGAGCACATTTCTTGCATCCTAGTCGAAAGCATTAGTTAGCAGTGCATGATAATTGCATTCCAAGCTCAAGAAACCCTTGACCTCAAGTGGGCATGTCTCTATCCATATCGATCTGTCTAGCTGTCCCCTGGAAAGCTAAATGCCCGTATTGAGGCAATGTCTTTAACGACAATCGTGAGCATAGCGTTTGATTAGCCATGACCAAAGCGCAGCTGGTTTTTGCCTCGTCGCGTTTCCCATCCGATTCTTGTGCCACAGGTCGGAAGATGTGTTTCTACTCAAATACGAACCAGGAACGACTTGGCAACGCCCCGTCACGTTGCCCAAACACTGCGTCTTTGCTTCTTCATGGCGATCTTGGTGAGACGACAGCATGAGCGAGAGCGCAGACTCGTCTGCAGCTAAAAAAAGCGATTCCACTGGCTAGCTCCTTGGCATATTCAAAGTCCTGTACATGTAGCTGTGACCATGTTAGTAAACGAGTTGTTGACACAACGTCACGCACAGAGAGCCTAGTAACAGCACCGTTCAAAGATGTAGAGCATATGCACACATACGCATCGAGTAAAGAATCAATGCACCAAGTTTGTATCGCACCTCGAAATACTTCCGAGACTTTTGCACTGTTGATCAAGTCGTACGTGACACCGGAACTTGAAGCAGCACCACCTTTTGCATGTACAGATATACCAGTGTGTATCTAAGCGTTTGGTGCTGTATGCTAAGCATTCCCACGCAAACGTGCGAGTCGCGATTGCTACGACCATAGACTCAGTTTATGCAATGCTTTTCAGTACATGAACGGCATAGTCAGCCACTCGCCAGTCTACATTCCGCTGTCGTAGACGAGATGTTCCAAGTGTTTATTCAATCACTTAGCAAGGTCGTTCTTGCTGGGAGTAAACGTCCCACCTGCTTGCAGCTGAGTGGACCGAGAGACCTTACACAGTAGACAGTACTCCCCTCGTTTGAACACAATTTGCACGCTTGTCACTAGCTCTGTTCGAGCCAGCTGTCGTCACGAGTATCGCTAGCAGAGCTTAGATGCTGAGCCCACAACAGGCCTATCTAGCACACGACCTCGGTAACATCTCTGTCTCTCGTGACACATCAGGTACTCGATCTTTACAGAGCAAAGCAGACCTTGGTGTGGTACGGACAGTCCGATCATAGGGCAAAGCAGCAGTTGCTAGTGTAACCAGACTCGTTCATCGCGTTATATGCTCATTTTACAGTTCGCCGACCTACTGGCACTTGAGCACTTGACTGTTGGTCGTGTTTCAAAGCACATCTTCTCCACCTCTTCACCTTGTTTCGGTCATCATGCCGGCACCCAGTAATCGTCGCAATGCCAACCGTGCTCGATGCCAATTTGCTACTTGTGACAAGTTTGCCCAAACTCGGGGTCTGTGCAAGGCACATGGAGGTGGTTCTCGCTGTCGTGACCCGCAGTGTAACAAACTCGCTCAAAGTCGCGGTCTGTGCATTGCTCACGGTGGAGGTCGTCGCTGTCAATTCGACGACTGCAAAAAGCTGGCCCAGTCCAAGGGGTACTGCATTTCGCACGGTGGCGGTCGTCGCTGCACCGTTCCAAACTGTGAAAAGTTCTCACAAGTCAAGGGCCGCTGCAAGTCTCACTCCAAAGTTTTGACAACTGATGCCTACTCACCGTCTTACGGTGTCGTTACTCCTTCAAGTTCAGCTGGCACGATCGCTATCTCCCCCACTAGTGCCAAGCTCTCGATCGACTTTCTGCTTTCACGCAGCACATCCATTGGCGACAAGGCTCCGTCCCAGGAGCAGATGAAGATACCAGCTCTGCGCCCCGTTACGCATTTTGCTCACCCGTTCACGGCCGGTATAGGCTGTAGTTCCCGATATGACGCACAGATGTTAGGTAACCAGCGCTCATTGCTGTCGTTCCTTGAGCCTCATAGCACAGTTCCGGCTTACACTGCACCGCAGCCTCAGTATGCTGCTATTCCGGTATATCACAGGCCATCGATGCTGCTGCCGTCGCGTATGATGTACCGCTAAGCCACAGACACTAGTTGAATGTAGTGCAGTTTTGTGAGTTGATGACATACGTGTTGATAAAAGTTTTGAAGACGCCACGGACACTAGAGTTAGTTCTTCATATTTAAAACTTGATTCTGAGAGATGTCATGTCCATGAGTATATCATCCACTGTACAGGTGCAATACTGAGCCAAGGAAGGGGACACGGATTAGATGTGTTACTCTCAGACCTTCATGAGAGCCGTTAAACTTGAATCATGACGTCTTGCAAAGCCTTCATCCTGGTCGATACTTTCAAAATTTCTTGGCATAGTCACGTAGCAGGATGTGGCTACTTCAAGACAATGTAGACACTGGCACGGACAATAAGACAAAGCGCTTTGCTTTGATAGCGCATGAACACGAAGATACTTGCACTGAATGGAACCTTCAATGCGCTTTAGCTCACGATTCTGACGCCATTGTATCCAGATCAATTGCCGACAAAATTTGTCTGACAAACGACACGTTTGGGTTCATTCAGGCAGACTAAGAACACGACAGAAGCTAGAAACGATAGAGAGCGCTATCGCATTCACGACGTTTGTATCCTGAAGTGGTGGAGGAAGCAAGGTCGTTCGTTCGAAAAGTTCGCCTTTACATGTTGGAAATAAACGTTTTTGCCAACAAGCCACTCGTAGAAGCTTGACTTACCACTCTCCTTTCTCACCACAATTGTTAGCCACATTTGCGGTTTCAACGCCAGCTAATTAGATCCATGCACCCCCTACCTGGGACATTGACCACCAACTGCCCTCCAAACATCGATGTTACGCCACGCGATCTTGTTGTTAAACCGTTGCCAAGCCTCCAAAAAACTGGGTAACTCCATCTATCCATAGCAGCACTTCAAAACTTGAACCATGGTAGACATCCAGGGATTGCACATTACGGGCACTCCGCATAGCGTCTCTTCTACTAGTCGATCGTCTTTGTTTAGGAGTGTACCATGCATCCATCTGCTTGAGCTTTTCTTGTCAGCAAGTTGACCCTCCCTTCGATTTTCAAAACGCCAGAGTAGCCAGAAGACAACTAAACGCAAAGAGCATTCGTTGAGCACCACCAGCGTATTGTTATAGCAGCTTTTCCTGCGGGGGAAGTCATGAACCCGTCTCGGTGCTCGAGCCAGATCGTTCATGTTTATATTCACACACCACACCAGCGCATAACGAGTTCATTGCCAGGCTGTAACTCTCACTTCTGTTGTCACGCCTGTAAGACTGGATCAATTAGACAGCACGCTCAGTGGATGTTCTGGCAGTGGCGGCCTTGAAGCTACAGGGGGTATCAGGCAAAGGGATACTGCGTCACAGAATAAATGGCTCACGCCCCTGCCCGTGACACGAACGTAAGTAAAACGTCTCGAGTGCACATGTACAGCAGCTACTTGATGCATTTTTTGATAGGGCATCGTGGGCAGTACCAATTGCCTGGTGGGATGGAAAGTAGAGGCGGCTCGAGACAGAAGGCATGATATGCGGCATCGCAGCTATCGCAAAGCAACATGCTCTCTTGCGCATTCATTTGACCACACTGCCTGCACAGTTCCTCTGACGCGAGATGTGACACCGGGGTATTGGGTGGCACGTCCGTGACAAACTGCTCAAATAGCCGATTAAAGATAGCTGCGCATATAAGGGCACAAACAGACAGACAGATTAGTTTCAGGCACTGACATATACATGCACGCGTAGACACTTACAACGCAGTCGATTTGCACACTTGGAGATGTCGGCATCCAAACAATTAAACGTGAAGCAGTTCTCCCAAACAAGGTTCACATCCTGCACAAGCATCTCAAACCGCTGGTCGTAGAATCCACGGCTAAGCCTTGACCGGATCGTACCCAGATCCATGGGGTGCTTGATCAAATCCGCGTACCCGGGTACATCCTTCACGTTCACTGGCGCTAGGAATGCCAGTGCCAACTCGTTTCGTGACACCATATCCAGAACATGCTCTAAGCGTGACCGCAGCGTTACATCCTGCGCGCTTCCCATAGGAAAACAGTGCTGTAGCGTCTTCATTTGGAAACAGCGTAGCTCAACATACTGCGTCTCTGGTGGTGGGGCGACTGGGGCAGGAACATGTGCTGGGCCCTGCGCTCGCCGCTTTCGACTGGAGAAAGAGCGCTGGCCTGACGTTCCAGTCAATTGAGAGCCAGAGTGTTTCTTTTTCAGCGTAGCGTGACGCCCTGATACGCTCTGTGAATGAGATGCTGATGCTATCTGGACTTGGTGAGCCGAAATCGCTTGGATCCATCGTTCGACCTGATCCTCCGTTAGTGACGTAATCGCAGTAACCTCGCTTCGAGCCTTCCGGTATGCATAAGTTGACGACGACCGTTCTCGCTGCACCTCCAGGATGTTGTGAATTATCTTATTGGCTAAATCAACTACACCAGTAGACAGTCGGCCCACAAACGGCAGCTCTGAGGGGTCCAATACAGGCTCGGTTGCTTTCGATTCCTGGCTGAATATCGTTGTTTTCTGGGGTGAACCAGGCCGAGTACAATTTGCGCTCGTTGCGTTTCGATGCTTACGCTTGCCTCCACGTTTCATACGTCCGTACGAAATGGCGTCGTCCAATGAATATAGCCGCATAGCAGCTGATGCAATCGTTGCTGTGGTAATTGCGTTTTTCGCTGATGGGAGCGGAGACGTCTTCCAGCAGGGATCGAGCCATTCCGGGTCAATGTTAGCTTCCAAGAACACGACTGCTTCCATTAAATTAGCTGACGTGTCACACGCATAAACCATTTCTGCCCATGCAGCACGGATAGAGCGTCCCCACCGACCCGAGCGGAAAGCGTCGCGTGGGATTGCAGATTCCATTGTTAGCAATTGGGCTCGAAGAAGCAGCAACGAGCGCGGGAGGTCTTTCTTCAGCGGACGGATTGTCGCGCTGAAAACTTCCAGCAATTCTGTTGCAAGCTCTCCGACCTCTCCATCCGTCGGTTCTTCCATTCCTGCTTCACTGCCACTCCCCGCGCCTCCTTTGGAACGGGCCTTGACAAAATCGGGGTCATACATGTCTGCAATATTAGTGATTTTTCGAGACACTCGTGATGATCTCCTGGATACACCAGTCCCGTCCGCTACATGAAGCTCCTTTCCTCCAGCTTGGGCACGAGGCGAAGCCCTTGTAGTCTGAAGTGGAGGTCTACCCTCGGGAATTATTACGCCGGCTTGTTCCGACTGAGACGTTGGAACGGTGAATGCCGTTGCCTGTACAGTTTCGGCCGTTTGGCCCACCTTTGAGGGCTTATTTTGAGCCTGTGCATTTGTATGAGCAAGCTCAGAACTTGATCCAGCACCTGACAAGCTGTTTTGTAACCCATCCTGCAATCTCGCTAATTGCACCTCGCGGTCACGCTGCCTATCGATTTCGCTACGTTCTCCGTCCGTATCTGACTGCGCTGGTGTTGTCGTTTGCGAGATGGGTGGAGAATCTGGTTCTGTATCGACATCCGCGGTTGCACTACATTCTGTAGTACCAGTTGTGCTTTTGTCAGAAGTGTTGGCATTAGTGTCGATTTCGTAGTCTGACACTCCACGGTAAACCGTTTCGTTAGCGTCATAATAATTTACATGTGATGCATCTCCATTAGATGGTAATTGGGGGTCATTCCCTGCAACGAAATTCACAAATTCACCAGTCGAATTATTGCTTTGATTTGAGTCCGGAACTCCAAAAGATGGCGACGAATAGTCCATTGATGGGGACGCGTTTGACATTAAAGGGACAGATTCCATTGACATTTGCACGTCTCCGTCTCCACTCATATTCATAGAATTCGGCGCTGATCCTGGAGGAAACGATTGAGAAACCATCGGATCAGGCGCACCTTGCCAGACTCCTCCTGTGTTCTGGGCACTTGAAGCACTAGCCACGTCATCATTGTATACATTCGACAATGTGTCGTAGTTCGTACCATCCGAAGGCACGGTAGGGAAAGCTTGCCCAGATATGTCACCCATGAAATCTGACATGCTACCTGCCATTTGTAGGTTGTCGTACTGCAAGGACGGATCTCCCATGGGTTGACTCGAAGATGCTGACGGGAACGGGAACAAATTCATGTTGTCGTCCATGTCAGAGAACTGTCCTGGGGTTGCAGTTTGGTAGCTTTCGCCTGAATTCACGATGTTGTTTCCCGAATCCATCCGTCCACTTCCTAGTTGCTGTTTGCCATATAACTCGGTGCTGTCTATGCTTTCAGCTGGCCCCGACTGATTGAAGGCACTTGGTTGCTGTACTTGCTGTTTCATTCCCGAAGAAATTTGAGCAGAAGGTGTCGTCCCTTGAGTAACTGCGCTTGCCAAATGCCCGAAACTGGAAGTGGCAATTTTTTGTGCCTGTACTGCCGTCAATTGCCGTCGGAATGTCACTTTTAGTGGTCGTTTGCTCGTAGCAACTGCAGCTTTGAAACCCTCCATGCCAATAACCTCCAGTTTATTGCCATTCACTGCATAGACTTCGTCACCCACCTGCACCTTGCCGCTGGCCTGAGCCTGTCCTATCTTGTTGTTATTGTCATTCGAAAACTCCGTGACAATAATAGTTCCATGATTGGAATAGTTGATCACGACACCCAATGGACCAAATCCGAATTCCACGTCCACAAGCATGCCGTCGTTGCTGGCTTGGTTCGAGGTCTGAAAATTACTCGTCAGGTTTGAATTTAAAGTCGAACCTGGTACCATGCCATACATTGGAATCTGGAGAGATGCCATTGACGCCGTCGCCCGATTTTGAGTAGCGACGTTGCCACTGGAAGCTACGTTAGTTTTCCGATAAAATGCCAGACGAATGTTCTCGAGGAGATTGATCTGCTGTACGAACGAAGCAGGAAGAGATTCTACGCCTGGTGTTGACGATGTAAATAGCGACCGGCAGTTGCTTAAATCATCGAAACTAGAACCTGACAGGTACTGTGTCGTCCGCATAAACATTAACACGAAATTGGCAACATTGTGGAGCTCGACTGACAAATCACCAGCACGCTGAGACGGCTCACACTTTTTCGCTGCAGTAGCAAACCCGCTTAGTGCCCGTGCGCGCAGCAAGTTCGATGGATCCACGCAACTGAGAATAGCTGTCGCAAAGGCGTCTGCCACTTGCTTCACCAGAGCCGAGTCCGAATGAGTTTTCTGACTCGTTGTGAGCGCTTGCGTTGCCATCGCACAAATTAACCCCATCACGTACGCGTGGTGGAGGCATACAAACGTTTTGGGGTCCGGATGAGTTGCCTTGGGATCAACAACAATGCGTGATACCACCTTCTTTATCTCTTCAAAACTGGACAAACAGGAATAGGCTAGCCTGTTCGTCGTCTGAACTGTAGCAGAGATAGCAAATTGATTCCAAGCTGCCAGCATTAACCTCCCTTGGTCCACTAGCGCCTGAAGTGACCGCTTAAAGGAAACAGCATTGTTGGCCGCGTCAAGCGCTAGTTGTTGCTGCATTCTTGCAGCTTCATTTGAATTTGCATATCGCGTCCGCTTCAACTGGTCAGCGGTTTGGTGAGCGTAGGGGTTTTCTGTTTGTACATGCTTCCGCTTCAATGCCTCTAGGTAACGTGCTTGAGCGGCAGCATACGCAGACGACTGTAAGTCTCCCTGCATCCTCGGAAGCGCGACTGATGGCATCCCAGCCTGGTACATTCCGGACCTTGTTGCATGAAGAGTGCTGTTTAACATTGCTGCGTTCGACAAAAGACCACGCTTAATGATTTGATACACCTCCTGCGAAATCGGAATGGGCTTCACCCCTCCATGCCCATCCATCACACTGCCATGCTCGTACTTCCGCGCAAACATACGCTTTACCACATTTTCTGCCTTCGGACGAGGAGCGACAAGCGACGAAGGGAAATTCGCATTACGCAAAGTAGTGACATCTGCAGCTATCACTGCATGGAATCCAGTGGAGCGGATCGATGCCTCAGCGCGTGTGAGCGCGCTTTCGGCCTCCTGCTGCGTGTAAAACGACCCTAGAAAAAATGTGCGTCCATAGTAGCTCACAAGCGATTCGTATTTTTCCATATCTCCGTCCATGGCCAGAAGAACTTGCTTTTTAATCGAGAAAGGTCCATCTTGGAGGAAGTTTTCGCTAGAGTATTCGCAACACGACGAGCCTTGTTGCAGTCGAAGACTTGTACTTTCGCTGTAAAGGACTCGATGAAAGCACCATCGAATTTGGGTTGCAACCTTCGAGTCTCTCGAATCCTCATCTAAATATGAAAGAAGTTGGAAAAGGTGATCTCGTGTAGCACACACTGACCACTTCTTTTCCGGAGACAGTATGAACAAGCGGTGGTGATCACTGAAGAAGCGGTAGAATGAGTAGCCGTGTCGGCATTTACCAAATGTTAAAGTTCTTGGAATGATCACCCATTTGATAAAGCTCTCCATCTCTCGAGCTTTCTCAACTCGAGGAAGCATAGATCCACATTCTGACCATGCCGCATTGGCACTTTCAACACAGGGTTCATGAGCTTGCAGCAAAGTCATCGATTTAACAAATTGAATAAAGTGGAGATAAACTGGACAGGTAGACGACATCTCGGCACATAGAGCCTTCACCGTCGCCCAGCTCAAACCGGCGACAGACCTACCGTTGAGCCCCACAATAAGGTCACCAACTTTAATAGTCGATATAGATACCTCTTTGTCCGCTTTGTTCGAGTTAGCATACCGTTCACAATACACAAGGCCTTTTATTGCGATAACACCAATGGACGCAAGAAGATTTTCAGCTTCAAACGGCAGTGGAAACGACTCAACGCGATAAGTCTTGACATCGCTTGTTGTAGGAAGCTTCAGCTGTTTACATAGCAAAGATGGGCTGCCCAGTAACTCAGCCAGACGCTTGTTCGTCTCTTTGGAAGTCATAACCTGAGTGCCTATTCTAGGTGGTTGCCTAGAAAAGGTGATTGTTAGCGGCCGCGGCAAGCTCAACAACCACGACGTAAACTGAGATAGATCACTCAGCTGGCCATAGGATGCACCATTGACACGTTTTACCAAATCTCCTTGCAAAATTTGCCCACTCATTGATGCTTGACCCAGCGTACCGTCAGGGTGATCATTTAAAGATTTCACAACCACACCTCGAGTTTCAAGTGCCAGCGCCAAACCAAGCGGGCCGTCTTGGAAACTCACCTCATAAGAGGTCGGTCCATTTATTTGCGGTGCGATTAAGCCAGCTCGAAACGCAGTCTCCTTCGCGCGTTGTGAAGGCGCATCATGTACAACACATTGCCACTCTTCATTTGCCCTTCTCATTTTTGCAGAGGGGGGACGGACAAAGACGGCATACGTAGTGTCTGTAGAACTGTTTGTAAAAAGCAATGATTCGACATCAGTCACGTCCATACCGCGTGTTGGGATACCATTGACCATCAGGAGGACGTCACCCGGAAATACTTGCCCGGAGAGCTCTCCAAATCCTACTGGAACATCTTCTAATGAGCGATAAGACTGAACGAATATATACGATTCGTACGCATCCAGAACCAACATCAGTGGCAGTCCATGGCATTTTACAATCGACACCGAGGCGCGCACAGCCTCCCCAGGCAGTGATGTCAAGTATAGCAAGATTGGTTCAGCAGTCGTTTTCAAGTGATCTTGGATAGCGGCGCGACTCATTCCAAACACGACAAGGTCATTGATCGCGTAAACGATTTTCGGTCGAGAATGCTGACTGCTCAATTCGTCCTGGTTCAATGAGTGATTTGATACGACCCCAGAGCGTTCAAAATATTGTACACCTTCTGCCGTGTCTTTCAAAAGCAAAGTTGCAAGGTCATTCGTCGTTAAGGTTCGCACCGTCAGGATCTCAGCCCCTTCACCTGTCAGCAGCTCCGGAAGTTCGTAATAATTTAACAGCGATATGTGGGCTGTCAGTGCGGATTGCTTGCAAGGGTGCAATGGTCCATTCAAAATCCCATTTTCCAAACCGCAGAATGCACACAGCGGACGCGATAGCAGCGCACTACATTCGTCATCACAATGATTTTTCTCGCTCGACGCGACCGACGTCAGTAAATAGTGATCGCTAAATTCTTCAAAAAATATCTCTTCGTCCACTTCGGAATTGTCTGACGAATCACCTTCCTCCATTTTTAATGCCGTGGGTTCCTCTTTCCTTCTGTCTGTATCGCCATAGAGATTTTTCTTTGCACTTTCAGGCAATACAGGAACAGGTTTTGATTCAAGCTCTGCCTTTGCTTTGTCCTCCAAATACGTCAATAGCTCGTCCGTTAGCTCATGTTCCACACCATCAATGATGAATTTCTTAGTCTGCTCTATACCGTGCGACGAGTGCGGCGGAGTAAATTGATCCCACTCGCGCTCCAAGTCAGCCAGTGATTCTCCCAATTTTTTGCGCAAATCATTTGCTTTTTCGTTTAGCGAGTGATACACTGACTGAACTGCGGACGTCTCCTCAATCAACTCGCACATTACTCGCAGCACTTTCAATCGATCAGTGACAGTGAGTTTTGAGTAGTTTTCCTGCGATAGAAGATCGATTGCAGATATAAGTCGCTTTTCCAGCTCCGTCAAGTCGTTTTCTTTCCGCTCAGTGATGCCCGTGTTGCCACTTGAGTTTGCCATGTCACGAAACATTTTCTGAAACAGCTCGGGTGAAAAGGAGGAGTCCGCAAGGCATAATGGACAAAACCACTCACCCTTAGGGACAACAGACAATGAAGAATTGAGACAAAACGTGTGATACGGCGCGTCACAGCGATCACACAGTAGCAATTGGCCCTTCGCGTGGATCGTTTGACAATTGCGACAATTGTTTTCATCTGCAGCAATCATCGGTCGGTTCACGGTCGTGTACACCCACTCTTTCATTAATCGCTCAAAAATCACTGACAATTTCTGAGCCAAGTGAGATATTTCTGCTTTTAACGAGTTGTATGCGTAGCAGTTTCTCCACACTAGCTGTACATCATCAACAAAAGACTCAACGTCATCGTTTTCATAGTCTTCATCCTCGATTTTCTCCGAAATCGTACCCAAATCCATTGCCTCCGTGATATCCCCACTAGAGTAGTAGTCAGGATAAAGCTCAGCATCCACTGGCTGATTGAATGGCGCTGCAATTTCTTTCGCTCGAAGAAGCTTTAGCACGAATCCACAACGCTTTATTTTCGTCGCTCCTTGCGTTAAAGCAACATGTTTCATGGAGTTCTTGACCGCAGGGACGACCGAAGACAATAGCAATCCGTGGGGAGTCTGAAGTTCACTCAAGAGACTGTTGAAGTCTTCGATTGATGTCTCCCGCACATCTTGACCGTTAATAAACATGAGATAATCCCCAATCCGTATTCTATCAGCGTTATCATCCTTTGGCTCAGTTGCAGCGGACGGTTTCGCTTTGTCCGAAAAGGCATCATTTGTGGCGATGACTTCTGTCACGACAAGGTGCTGGTCCTTCTCTCCCACCTTAATTCTACTGGATACACCACCAACAAGAACGACACCGTAATAATCGCTTATTCCTGACGAGCTGTTTGCTTCAGAAATGGATGTGGTCGATGAATTTTCATGCGAGCTCTGCGCCTCAGCCTCTGGTTCTTCTTTCACTTCCTCAAATTGAGCCCCGTTCAGCAAGTTGGTTCCTCGCCGGTGTAGTTTCTGACGGAGTGGGTGAGTAACTGAATCGTCTCGGTATGATTTGTTGCCCTTAACAGACTTGAGCAACTGTTCGTCCGCGCTGGGGTGCTTAAACTCCATTGCAAACTGACACACTTCGCGTGCAAGTTCTGGCCAACTAAACGCGTTCATGGGCCGTGTGCGATAAAACTCATCGATAGTAGTCCCCATTTGAAGCAGCGGGAAATATTCGGCGATCAGTGCCTTCAATAGCTCTGCGTGCAATGAAGAGAAAAGTGTACCAATCGAATCGTCGTCCATTTCACCGTCTCCAACAGGGCTGGATCCGTCGCTTAGCGTCATTATTTTTACAAAAACGCTGAGTGAGGGTAGTATTGGCAGTTTCAAACAGTCTGAGAATGTTGAAATAAAATCCCACACGAAAAGTAAATCAGCATGAGACTCTGCCGGGACCGAGTGCAGATCAGCTGCTTCAGAAATTACCTGTAAAGGAAACTTGGCGTCTTGAGTTTCTAAAATGTTGGGCTCGTAAAGTTGAGAATACTGATTTTCGGACATAGAAGGGTGGTTCGCTAGCTCCAAAGTATAGCGTGCTTTCACACGAGCCCAGACTTCACTTTCCACCCTGTTCCTCTTACGCCATAAGCGAATCTGTCGTCGCCGCTCTCTTTCCTCTTCCACAAATTTTAGCAGCACAACCTGTTGCTGCCTAGCGGACGGAGCATCAGACGAGGCCTTTCTCTTCCTTGAGTCGCTGAATCTTCGCGGAGACGATGACGTCACAACACCATTCTCAAGGATCGCTTTCTGCTCTTCACGCATTTGACGACGCTGTCGCTGCTCTTCTATCCTCCGCTTCATGGAACTTTCCTTCTCCTCCAACTTTTTGCGTTTTTCCTCTATCCGTAACGCACGCTTTATTTCCTTTTCTTCTTCTCTCATTCGCATTTCCTCTTCTTTTGCCAGACGCATCGCCTCCTTTCGTGCCTCCTTTTGCCGAGCCGCTTCTACCTTAGCCTCAAGAATTGCGCTTTTTCGCGCTTCTTTTGCTCGCCGCTGAACTTCTTTGGCATCTTCTTGAGCCTTGATTTCGATCTCTAAGAGTTTGCGTGCTGCTTTCCGGACGCTACGCTTGTCAGCTTCGCGTTGGTCTTTCTCGTCCTGTTGCTTGAGGTGCTGCACATCGTCGAGATCATATGAATGCTCTTCTACTAAAAATGTTTGTGACAGTTGACGACTGATTTCGTCCTTCGAAAATGGAGTATGAACTTTGAGCATATTCTTTAATTGGCCTTTCAGACGCGACCGAATCTTGGCGTGGACATCGGGCGTGATTGGATGTCGCTGCTCCCAGAATTGATAATCTTTACATAAAAGCACCTGATGCAATCCTTCTAGCACGCGTGTAATATTTCGGCGAAGCAGGCCAAATCCATCCTCACTGCTAGCAGGTGTCAATACATCAATAGTTTTGCCGTTTTCGTCAGTTTCCGCGAAAAACACGGATTCACTAACCACAGCCATCAAATCGTCGGGCGACAGACTTTCAAAATGTACGAGAGCCTTCTTCCAAGCTTTACTCGCCACGTACGACCTAAACACAATTTCAACTGTGAAAAAGTCAGCCATCAAATTTCACCAGCCAATATCCTACCAACATTACTCCAAAACCCGACATACCTGTGCTATTTTCAAGTTCTACCACAAAAATCGGGGATTTTTTATTGTTGCCATGTACGATTTCTGTCGTCAGTCACAGACCAAAAAAACAACATCATGTGAGATGCCACTTAGCTAATGAGGCTAGTCTATCTTCCACGTACTGCATCGTAATCGAAAAGCTACAGTCATGGGAGTCGTTACTTGCACCTTCACAAGTGTCTCGTATCCAATCTTCAAATACACAAAATGGTCAGCAATTAGCTCCATTCTCTTTACTAGTAACGCCATTTTGTACGTACCGGAAATAATCTCTTGCTCGTGTAAAAACGTTTTTCTGGAATCACAGTTCCAAGTGCCATTACACGAATAGGTCCATCTATAAACGGCAAAGCCAGTTGTGCCACTTTTCTTCTTAGAATTGCAAGATAATACATATCTTCCCGTGGAATCACCCCCTGCATTAAATGCGTGTAAGCTCGTAAGGCATCTCTTAATTTTCGATACTTGTGGTGAAATGGGTCCACTAGTTTTCCATCTTGAACACTCCAGAGACTCAATGCTGTCGTGTCGAGGTCTCTCTGTTGTGCTACAAGTCGAAGTGATTCAACTGATAGTTCCAAATACTCGAGAGAGTCACTATTTCGATTTTGTGACCATGCCACGTCGGTCTCGTCATGCGATATGGCCATCACGGTCGATGCAGCGTTCATGTCTTCGTCCTCGTCGTCTTCGTCGTCGTCTTCTTCTTCAATGCTTCTCATTTCCTCATCATCCTCTGCATAAAAAGAACGTGTGTCACTGCTTCCTTTGTCCATATCGTCATCTTCACTGTTGCTGTAAGAATGCGGAGCTAAGAGCAACTTAAGACCATGGGGATTTGACACGGAAGGAGAAATCATTTCGTTCTTTTCCTCTTCTTCAAAGAGGTTACTATTATAGCCATCTTCTGACTGTGTATGAGACAATGTCATAGCGGAAGACCAGTATGGTCCACCGCTATAAGGACGCTGCTCGTTGGATGAAGGATCCATTTTAAGGGCGGCAGATACAGAGTGATTGTTTTTTCTGTCAAAAGACTTTCCCCTTTTCGTCAGCTAGTTTTTTATGGAAAACCACATAAAATAGGTAGGTCACAATCGATGTGTACCACATACGAAACATCCAGATTTTTTTTATTTTGAAATTATACATGAAACATAGAGGCCCCAAACTTGCATCATATAGCGCCCTTTATAATAAAGCCTCTATAAATGTAATCGCAATAACCCTATTTCTAAGCGATAAAGTTGTAGAGGTTTAGGATATACTCAAGATTTTTTCTAAAAATTATCCTATTGATCGAGATGCTTGGTGAGAAGCATACAGTAGTGATATTTGCGATAATAAGCTCTCCTTGCTCTAATATCAGCATTTGAACAACAATATCGTAGGTCCATAGAGATCATATCAATACACGTCAGTTGTGCATGATTCGTACCGATTGTCAAATGTTTTTAGAGACGTTATAAACGTCAAGACTTAGGCTTTCGTAGTTACAAAGAGACTGAGGAGCTCTTTTCAATCGACTTTATGCCTTTCAAATAAAAAAAGCGTCATGATCCATCGCAACCTGTGCAGGTGTCAGTACGACTAGAGCCAACCCATAAATGTGTGGCTCGGACATGCAGCACGGAATGTCCCAGACGCTTAAGGATTGTAGATTGTAAACCTCCACCACCAAATTGAGAAAGTCCGTCTCGACTTGATGGAAAGACTTTTTTGCTAGCTTGTACTCTCTCTCTCTGCTTCTTTCATTCTCTGCAGCGTGCCAACATCATAAGAAGCAAGCCCCAAAAGTGCACATTTGCAATTGCGAGGAGCTACGTGACCGAGTTACGACGATCTTCACAACCACCGCACTTTTCTGACAATGGCAAACGCATATCAGCACTTTCTGGAATGCCCTCACATCAGCATGCCCTTAAGCGATGAAATTGACCGTTACCATAAACCGATCACAACTTTTACAGCACTATTGCTTGCAGCTCAATCAGCCGAAATCGATTCCCCTGCTCTGGACAACACCTGTGGTCCAACCCTGACACCAAATTCGTTGGTGACCAAGCGCCGGCTTCGAAACCGTGTATCCTGTCGCAAGACACGTCTCAAGCGTAAACTTCACCAGCATGCCCTTGAGGTTTTAGCCAGCGAACGTCTCAATCGTCATGAATATCTGACACAACTGTGCCTAAAGCTTGGCTCTCATCATCACGGAGACGATAAACTCTTCCGTGAATTTGCCACGAAAAGCCTGCACTACGCGTTGGTTGACTCAGAACATAGCGGGTGGTTTGACGCTGGCAATAATCAAGTGACACCACCTTTTAGACCGAAAAATAAGCGTGACGCCGAAGAATTTGAACATCCAACGAGAAATCTCAAACGCATACGGCATACCAATGACCGTGATGTCTCTGATGCACTAAGAATTGATTCCCGAGCTTCACAAACCTCACTGTTTGAGCAATGGCGACTGATTGTCGACGGACTGCAGAATATTGACTTGCAGCTAGACCGGATGGACGAGAATGCGATTGCAGCTAACATCGTTGACCGACATTGTTACTGGAAATTTGTTGGTGTCAGCATAGCTAAATTGAAACGATTTGGTGAAATTGCTGCTGTTGCGGTCTCCGGCATCACCCGAGTGAGATTCCATGGCCATCATGTGCAGCAAGTCAGCATCAGCACCGTTCGACGCGAAGACAATGTTTCTTTTGAATATAGAACCAGCAGCAACAACGCCAACTAAGTGTTCTGAATCGACAAAAGCAGGTACCATTGCAGCACTTCGACACAATTCCACTACATACCGTGACGTTCGAGACAGTTTACACCGTCAAACAGTAAAATAGCACAACATGTATCGTTTTCCAACACACATGTTTTCTTCATCAATCCTCGTATTCTTGTTCATAATTCTGAGGCTGTATGACCATCCTACCTCCTTGGGTTGTTTGGGCAGCCTTCATCCAATAAGTGACGCCGCCAGCCTTTCTCGCCTGGGGCAATGTCGTCGTGGCAAAGAGGGCAGCGGTTTGCGCTTTCCAAGGGTGCACGATGGGTGCAGTCGTCGAGAGACACGTGCCGCTCATAGAATTTGGTAATGATGGCTTCGCCACAACGCGGACACTCGCGGTGATTCTGCTGCATCTCGCACTCAGCCAGCAGATGCTCGTTCAAAGTCGATATCTCAATCACTTGGCCGCACATTTTGCACGGTGTAAGCATTTTACAGTTTCCCCAAAAATGCTGGTCCAGGTAATCCGAGTCAAACTTTTCGTCCACAACACCACAGAATGGACATGTATACTCATCCACCGATTCCTTGTCTTCGCTATCGTTCATGTCCTCAACATCGAGCTCAAACTGCTCTTCAATCTTGCAATGTATCTCGTCGCGACGAGATCCGCTACCATTGCTTACTGCAGCGGCGGTAGCACCGCTACAATGATTCAATACCTTTGCTCTTTTTACTGTCTCGAATGCCGCTTGATATTCTTCTAGCTGCTTTGGCCGTAAATGTTTCAAGAAACCTTCCACCTCGGTCCCTACGGCAAGATAGAGTGACACGGTGATATCCTTTGCAGCATCACGGATCTCACGACACTGGTGCGCTAAGCTATTGCTGTCTTCAAGGAATTGCATAATACTAGGCGCCGAAAAGTCGGACTCAGAGACCAGTTCGAACTCTGCCAGCAGCTTTTTCAGCAAGAGCAATCGACCCTGCAATAACTTAATTCCTAGCGGCTTTGAGGAGTGTTTTATGAGATATGATGTCACAAAAGCCACACCTACGTTTTTAGCGGCTGCCATATGTCCCAATACTGCCGCTGCTTCGTCACGAATCTTGGCTTGAGACCCACCTAGCCTATTGACCAGCTGAGGCATACTGTTGCCAAGCTGCACATAAGCAAGAGTATAAATTAGGCATGATCAGCCGTCGACGCACAACACCATACATAAAGCAAAACGTACGATCCGGCACATATCCTCGTGGCGAAGACGCGCACCGAACGACACCATTCGGTCTAGCAGGCCGAAAGCAGAAAGCGCGACCTGTACGATGCGGTCTCCAGCACCACTTTGCGCTAGCTTGGAGCACACCTCCAGCAACTGCTTCGGTTCGACAGGATAATTATTCATCTCCATGGTAACTTTGCGAATTGTAGCATCCCGATGATTCCACAGGTTGCTGTAGAAGCATCGCGTGAAGAAGGGGCCAATTACAAAAATAAGCTCTTCGCTCTCCTTTGCTAGTCCTGCAGCAATTTCTTCCGGGTCGGGCAAGTTAGCAGCACCTGGGATCCCTCTAAATTGTGGGTTCGGGCCTCCATCATTGCCGTCTTCCTGATCAGTATCGTTGCCACCATAGCGAGGATCCTGTTTATAACTGCCTTGAGGAGAATGCCGCAGTGAGAGGTCACTACCTTCATAGAAACTCTCACTGTTTGCAACCTGCGGTACTTTTTCAGGATACATATCGGTCGACGAAGCGTTTAACGACGAGCTAAGCACAGCTTCACTTGTATGCACCACTTGACTTCTCATCGAGGAGCTAGCAAATTTCGATAGAATCGGCAGTGATTCGTTATTCCTAACGGAGCCTTCTACTCTTCCAATCTCCAATTTAACCTTCTTGGCTAGATCGTAGTCTTCGTTAGCGACTGCCTCACTTTTCTGCGCCTTTAGTCTTGCAAGTTTCCGACTAATGGCTTGAAGCTGCTCCTCCATCTCCTTAAGTCTCTTGGCTTGGTCGTAGTCTTCACTAACCACCGCTTTATTTTTTGCCACTTGAACCTCGCGGATTCTAGCCGCCATCGTAACGTCACAACTACAACCTTCATCATCACATTTCTTCTTCTTCTGCTTTGACGAAGTAGCTACAGCTTCGTCCAGCATGTGATTGGGCAGTAATCTTTGTACTTTTCCACACAAATTAATAGCCATGATCCCCACCTGCCGGTACAAATTGTGCTCATTGTCATGACAGCCATGAATCCGGAGCTTTAGTAATGTCATCTCCTGGTCCAAATGTACTGTCTTGAGCTCTCTGGCCTTGTAATTGCTCTCTGTATTATCTTGAAGTGTAAGAAAACCTACTCGACTGAAACAAGTGGTCTCTCGATCAAAATGGAGACTCTTTGATACAAATAACTCCATCTTGGTAGCAATATGTGTCTCGTGAGACATAATTTGCACTTGAGTGACTCGACAGAGACCTCTCTGTAGCTGTAATATCAACTCTTGAGGATACGAACAATTCCTATTTAACATAACGACAAATCGATGTTAGAAAATTCAATTGAGACGTCTGTCAATTAGTAGAGAAACATTGACGGTATTTTACTTGGTAGTCATGTAGCCCTGATTCGTAGCTACATGATTGGTCAAATTAGACACGGAAAAAGACGCATCCTCGCTCGTACAGGCCACTACCGAGAAGCGTAGATTACTCATCGCAACGTTATTCTTGTGCTGATTCCCTCGCTTGAATGCCATGTCCAATCAGACTGACCATCATTCCGATATGACGGGATGATTGTATTGTATACAAATACCGTGTCTTTTCTCCCCACTGTCCTTGTCAGTCGTGAATTTGCTGTCGAGGAAGAAAGTGGGTTAGGGTTTAATCATGGTGAAGAAGGTCGTGGAAAGTAGTGACGAGTCTGACGGCGGCCATTCGAGTGTTTCCGGCTCCGTGAGCTCCCGATCAGGTTCTGGATCAGGCAGCGGTTCCGATTCAGGCAGTGGCAGTGGCTCTGATTCAGGCAGTGGGTCGGGATCTGAGTCCGGGTCGGGGTCGGGATCTGAGTCTGGATCCGGATCGGGATCCGGGTCGGGATCTGAGTCGGTTTCTGATTCGTCCGGCCCCAAGCAGCAACTGAAGAAGCAACTTAAGAAACGACGAAAAGTGTCCACGAGTAAAACAAAAGGGACAAAAAAGACTGGACAAGAGAAAGGAAAGAACCGACGGGACGTGACGACGACACGACGTCGTGGGAATCTTCAAATTCGAGAGGAAGAAGAAGACGAGGACGATGTGGATGTGTCAGGATTGACGGAAGTAGAAAAAGAGAAGCGATTATTGGAGAAATACGAGGCAAAAGAACAACGAAATAAGGAGCGGGAGCTGAAAAAGAGACTTGCAGCGTCGCAGGGAAAAGGTGAGGACGGGTTTTCAGAGGAGGAAGAAGGAGGAGAAGAAGATGTTTTATCGTCGACAAGAAGAGGAGGACGAAGCAGAGAAAGTGATCGACGGAAAGAAGCGTTGCATAATTTGAAAGCCAATAAATCCAGTGACAAAAGTCGCTCGATTTTGAGCAATCGGTTTGGAGAAGATGATGATTCGAATGAAGAAGGAGGGAGTCGAAGTGGACGAGATTTAGCAGAGAAAAGACGACGTCGGAGGGAATTACAACGTGGAGGCACAGGGAGACGTCGAAGTCATGCAGATGACGATGATGACTACAGTGATCAAGATAGTGATGGACACAGATCGAAGAAATCGAAGGCAGCAGATCTGACGGTCACGAAAACAGCAGATGAGGACGAGCTTGGGGTAGCGATTCGTCCGGAGGAAAACGTGCCGATGAATTGGAATCAAGCTAACCACTATTTGCTTAAGAGAAGAACATTTTTTGAAAAGAACTTCTTTGAGCCGTTCTTCCCACAACTTGTGCGAGGCGTGTACGTCCGTGTCCCGATCGAAATAGTGGATGGCGAAATGGTTTATCGCTTCTGCGAGGTTGTAAACGTTTGTAAGCTGCCGCGTAGTTACAATTTCTGCGGCGAGCCGACGCATACTGGCATTATTTGTGCATTTGGAAAGAGCAGGCGTGAGTGGAAACTAAATGGTATTTCAGGACATTCGCTGCGTGAGCGTGAGTTCTTGCTGTGGCGAGCGGCCATTAACAAAGACCGACTTCACTTTCCTACACACGGCGAGGCAAAGCGCTTGTACTCGAAGAAGCAGAAAATGATCACTCAGCATAATTACACCGAAACACAGGTGAACGAGATGGTTCGGCGGAAACAGGCTGTAGGCCTGTCTACTGTGTCCCTTGGCGTGCAGCGAGTGCGTCTGGAACGTGATCTTCGTGCTGCCCAGGACATGAAGAACTTTGAGAAAGCTGTGATGCTCGAGGAGCGGCTGCAGAGGTTATTGGCGAAGAACGAAGAGCGTAAGAATCACAACTCGGACGACGTTCTCCGCATTAACGAGATCAATCGTCGAAATCGTGAGGCTAACATACAGCAGGACTTGCATGCCCAGGAACTCAATGACGCCATGAACCAGAAAATGACAAGCGCAGAGCGTCTTCAGTTCGTACGCGCCAATCAGATGACTATGTACATGTCCCGAGACAAACTTGAGAAAAACTTGGCGGAAGGGAAGCTGATAAAGCTTCAGGATGGTCGGGTAATGACCTCGAATAAGCTGCATGCGGTTGAAGCGCTGCCCGATGATCTGCTAGATAAGGTAAAGGGTGTCGGCGAGAAGAAGCAGACTGGAGATGGTCTGGAAATTGACATTGATAGCCTTTTAGCGAAGCAGCAAGAGCGCAAGCAGAAGGATGCTGAACGTTCGGCGGCCAAGCGCAAGGAACGTGAGGGTCAGGTTGAGTTTGTGGGCGTCGCTCCCACGAATGTGCAGGAAATGGTAAACGCTACTGTTCGTATTAAGGATGACGATGGGTCGTGGATGACGCTGCGTGCACCCGCCGAGATTATGAAAGAGAAACAGAACAAGACTGTCGTGTCGGACAAGGTCAAGGCCTCACGCAAGGGTATTACTGTGAAGGAGTACTTTGACCGTGTCAAAAAACGTCGCGTGGCTCAGTAAGCGCAACCTGTCATGGCATAGTGGGTATGAGATGAATCCTTATCTTTTCGTGAGGGAGCCGTACACCAAGCACTTCTTTGATGCGAGAACGTGGATACTTCAAAATACACACATTAGAATCCCACCCACACGTGAGTACAGAAGCACAAGGTTCTTTTGTTGAGGTGCAGTCAATGCAAACATATAAGGCTGGTTGTTAATAAGGCTGCATCAGCGTGATAGTACAGACAATAAATAACGTACTGGTGTACATCCCGTATCTATCTTCAGTCTTCTACTGTTTCATCTCTACAATTGAGTCATATCCCTCGTCAAACTAAAGTTTGAGTCCAGCGCCAAGTCATTCATTCAGATGGTCGAAGATGGCGGCTCAAGAAGTAAATGCTGTGTGGTGACCTGGCTCGCTTGGTCCCGAATGGGGTCACGGCCATGAAATACACCTGCTCCAACGAGAAATCAAAAATTTTCCGAGCACTTTTCTAGCCAGATATCCTGCTCTTGATCGTGCATTCAAAGGATACCCATAGTCTTGAAGTTTTTTCCGAGTCAAACAGAACGGTTGGATTTAGAAAGAACGTCGTGTCGGCGGCAAGCATCAGGATTTGGTCGAACGGCATTGGCAGCAAGATCGCAGATATCACAAGCTCGAATCTCAACTAGCTCTTTCTTCATTGGAATCTGAGCTTAAAGGTCTTAGCGTTCAGCTCAGTGCAATTAGGCACTTCAATAGGCAAGCTGACTCCCATTGCACGCAGTTCTACAATCAAAGAAATTCCAATCCCGTAATTTTTCTCGAAGAGCGACATCACGATGCCACGCTTCATTGTTGTGCGCTGTATGATCTAACTCAGGGTGTTTACAAATGTAGAACAGCAAAACTTCATCGTCGGGCACGCCATCTTAGTGGACCGGGTACACCTGTTGAGTCCTTCGGACCACCATCGGTAGGTTTTGTGCCAATTGCACCCCTGCGCGATCTACTTCAGCGTGAAAACAAGTTCTTTGTTCTGTTTTGATCTTAGCGGCTCTCTTCCTCCTCTTTGCTAAGATCCTTTGGCGGACTAGAGGCAACTTCGAATGGCGAACCATTTTCATCCGATACATAAGGGCCTTTATTTCCCTGTTAAGTGAGCATGTCTGCCACCTCACGCTCCATACTATTTCGATCCTTTAGATTGCCTTCAGACGTCGAAGGGGCATACCATTTGCAGCTTTTAATCTTCGAATGTACCGGAAAAGAAAGCGCACGGGCGTGCCGCAGAGTAATACATAGGTGACTTCTTAGGTTCGTACTTCATAACATGGTCCGTATTCATGTAAAGAAGGCTCGCTTCATGAGTGAGGGTGTCCTCAAATATGTTTGAATAGTCATGCGTCGCACTGCCGCAAACGATTGACTTGTTGGCACCATGGTTTTGAAAAAAGTCGCCAGCCGAACACGTGACAAAGTCGAAAAGGCATACCTGGTTACGAAATAGTGCTCCTTGTCACCATAAGATGGTAGTCGTCCTACATCATTAAGCAAGATAATTGAGGCCAGAATAACGGTAGCACGTGGCTGCCACTTAACACTTAGTTTTACAAGCTAAACCATGTATGCATGACCCGATTAGAAAGAATGACGATATCGTCGAAATGGATTCGACGGTTGAGATCTGCCACGAGGCTACTGTATCCAGAACTTGGCAATTTCGTAATAGCGCTGACGCGATAGAATGCAATCAGCTTGCGCGGAAGAAAAGCGCACGCCCGTCACGTCGAATGGACACTCCTGCTGTAGGCCGCGGTCTGCGAAAGAACCGACATACACCTCGTATAATCGCGCTTGACTATAGTAGACGGGCTTCTTCGCGTGTTCATACTCCAGAATCGCATCGCTGTTGAGGTACAGCACTCTCGTGCTCGCAACGGTGCTAGCGTTCGCAGGTTTTATCGGGTAGTAATGCGAGGCATGGCCGCAAACAACCGATTTGCCCGGGCCGTTGTCGCGAAAGTCCCAGCCCACACCGCCCACTCCAAAATCAGAGAAAGCGTACTGAGTTTCAGCAAGCTCAACGGCTAAGAAATACAGTTCTTTGTCACCATACGACGGGGGACGGTTGATGCCATTGATCGCGACAAAAGCTGCCAGTATCGCAGTTGCTCGTGGCTGCATTTTCTTGTTCCACAGCACCAACGACGAGTCCATCTCGTGCCCAGCGCGGTGATTCCATGAGTGGCTCTTCAGTAGGTGCTCACTGGGCGAGTAGTTTTTCAAGTCCACTGGGACCTTGTTCTCGCTCGTTGCCTTTGGCCGCTGAATGTTCCCCAACGGTGCAAAAGGCGTCACATCAAAGTGCGAAATGTAATGGTTTAAAACGCTCACATGTGCGTTGCCACGAAACGGCGCACCCATATACATATCTGGCTGACTTATACGGTCGTGAAAAAATAACGTGCCAGTCGTGCGGTACTTGTCCGTATCCCAAAGCGTCATAGGGCTCTCAAAAAACAACGTGTCAGCATCAAGCAACATAATCTCTTCAAACTGCGAGAAGACCACGGCCAGCAGTTTAATGTAAAAGGACCGATACGCCTTATAACACGTGCTCAAGCTATCACAAAATACTTTACGCGATGGATTCAGCAAACTCGTGGTTTGCGAGGCTAATTCACATACATCGTAAAAGCGGATGATCCCCATGTTGTTCTTTTCCAATAGCGTGCGTTGTATCGATTCGTTCAGGTCTCCGCAATGTGGCACTTCAATTGGCAAAGTCACATCTTTTGCTCGTAGCTCCATTATCAGTGATAGTCCCAGCACTGCAATATTGTCAAACAATGGTGGCTGCCACGTAACACTTAGTTTTACAAGCTAAACCATGTATGCATGACCCTATTAGAAAGAATGACGATATCGTCGAAATGGATTCGACGGTTGAGATCTGCCACGAGGCTACTGTATCCAGAACTTGGCAATTTCGTAATAGCGCTGACGCGATAGAATGCAATCAGCTTGCCCGGAAGAAAAGCGCACGCCCGTCACGTCGAATGGACACTCCTGCTGTAGGCCGCGGTCTGCGAAAGAACCGACATACACCTCGTATAATCGCGCTTGACTATAGTAGACGGGCTTCTTCGCGTGTTCATACTCCAGAATCGCATCGCTGTTGAGGTACAGCACTCTCGTGCTCGCAACGGTGCTAGCGTTCGCAGGTTTTATCGGGTAGTAATGCGAGGCATGGCCGCAAACAACCGATTTGCCCGGGCCGTTGTCGCGAAAGTCCCAGCCCACACCGCCCACTCCAAAATCAGAGAAAGCGTACTGAGTTTCAGCAAGCTCAACGGCTAAGAAATACAGTTCTTTGTCACCATACGACGGGGGACGGTTGATGCCATTGATTGCGACAAAAGCTGCCAGTATCGCAGTTGCTCGTGGCTGCATTTTCTTGTTCCACAGCACCAACGACGAGTCCATCTCGTGGCCAGCGCGGTGATTCCATGAGTGGCTCTTCAGTAGGTGCTCACTGGGCGAGTAGTTTTTCAAGTCCACTGGGACCTTGTTCTCGCTCGTTGCCTTTGGCCGCTGAATGTTCCCCAACGGTGCAAAAGGCGTCACATCAAAGTGCGAAATGTAATGGTTTAAAACGCTCACATGTGCGTTGCCACGAAACGGCGCACCCATATACATATCTGGCTGACTTATACGGTCGTGAAAAAATAACGTGCCAGTCGTGCGGTACTTGTCCGTATCCCAAAGCGTCATAGGGCTCTCAAAAAACAACGTGTCAGCATCAAGCAACATAATCTCTTCAAACTGCGAGAAGACCACGGCCAGCAGTTTAATGTAAAAGGACCGATACGCCTTATAACACGTGCTCAAGCTATCACAAAATACTTTACGCGATGGATTCAGCAAACTCGTGGTTTGCGAGGCTAATTCACATACATCGTAAAAGCGGATGATCCCCATGTTGTTCTTTTCCAATAGCGTGCGTTGTATCGATTCGTTCAGGTCTCCGCAATGTGGCACTTCAATTGGCAAAGTCACATCTTTTGCTCGTAGCTCCATTATCAGTGATAGTCCCAGCACTGCAATATTGTCAAACAATGGCAACACAATACCACGCTGCTGGCTTGTGCGTTGCGCTGTCTGGTGTAGCGTAAACACGAGCTGCTTCTCCATATGCTCCACGTCTTGTACCGAGAACGCGTCACGTCCTTTTTGAGTCACTGCCCTCTGATCTCTATCTTGTTCATGTACATGAAAAACATTTGCGTTTAAATTTCCTCTTCGAAAAATTCTTCCTTGTTTCTCCCAGTGACTCGTGAGATATTTGTTGACACTAATACCTGACATGGCACGCCATATGAATACAAGATACACCGTCCTGATGAAAAATATGAGAAAAATTAACACGAGCAGATAGCGCAAGAAGCGTAAATTCCTATGACTGGGCATGTAGGCTGCTACTTTATTGACCACAATAGTCATGCGATCCAAATGTAGTAAACATTTCAAGACAAAACACGTCGGTGGTAAGATACCAATTTTAGAAAAAGTGATTCCAATTGGGTAAAATCCTACAATATCATTATAGTCTGCGGCACATCAATGTGACCCACCCTCTTGAATGTGATATCCATGGGTGGATTCACATTCCACGGGGATGACGCCCTGTTTGGGACAAAGCGTCAGGATGACGTCACAGACAGACGTCATCAGCGAGCTTACAATATATTTAAGCTCGCACGTAGGGATACGCATCTCGAGAGACGCGTATCCAATCTTTGCATAATTAGCCAATCAGTAGTTAGATTGTATTTAGTTACTTTTTGTTACATATAAATCTGTCTTGAATATGCTAAACTAAGCTCACTGCGCACGAGAAGCTGAAATAACTTCTCGTGTCGTAAGCGAAGCACTTGTCTTCGAAGTTCGTTGCGCGGTTCGCTTAGGCGACCGGCAACGGTTGGTACAGCGCTTCAGCACCGACCAACACCACCACCACCGCACGCGGAGGTAAGACGGTATAACCGCTTCCGCGCGCTGCTTGAAGGTGTGCCCACGTAGTACGAGGCATCTTCTTTACGAAGCGCCTGTCTACACTTGGTAGCACTAGCAGTCCTTCCCACGGCCCGTCTCTTTGAGCGCGCGTGTGAGTACGGATGGCCCTTAGTATGGATTGAGGGAAATTTCCTCTCCACTCTTAACTTCATAGGGAGTTGGCAGATTACTTGGGCGCAAGGACTTGGTAAACAAGCCCTGGCCAACCTCTAGAATTGTCCCCCCGAGCAACATGTTGATAGGTTGGAGCGATGTGAGGCGTTTGTGCTCGGACAGCACAGAAATGCGTCTGAAGCAAACAGCCAAGCAACGGCTTTGTCCATTTGTAAGACTCAGGATGACTTTTGCGTGAGCAAGCTCGGAACGAGGCGCTCAACAGAACTGTGAGACGCTCTCTGCCCGTTCTATCCAGGCAAGGCCCCACTTAAATGAACCCTCCGACGTTTGTACTACTGCCCCACATACAATTGTCCACTGTCTTTTAGCAGTGGAGCAACACTAGTGGACAATTGTGCGGTATGACGCAGCTTTTTGAAGACGATACCAGAATGGTGTCTTATGCCATGTCCAACTTGCGTGGCAAAGCGTCAGAGTGGGCATACTCTGCGCTTATTAAAAAATGCTGATGCGTTTCCATCATGGGCGATCTTTAAGTCAAAGATTCGCGCCATGTATCAGCCGCCTAGCAACGAAGTGTTTCTTATGGCGCGCTTCTTTATAGCACGACAGGCGAAACGCTCTCTGCAAGAGTATGTGCAGGAGATGCGTTCGCTGTCGGCGTCCATTAATGGGGAACCGATACCAGAGCGTATCAAGGTGGCCACGTTCATGAATGGACTTAGGCACGGCCCATCGTGTCAGGCTCTTTTCAGAAAGGTGCCAGCGACGATGGAAGAGGCAATTAACATTGCCTTAGTTGAGGAGCAATCCTACAACAGCGCCTCGGCGACAGCCTATTACAGGCCGTCGTCCGAGAAGTCTGATGTCACTCCTATGAAGTTAGGCAATGCAGATGTGATCTGCTACAAGTGCGGCAAGCGAGGCCATATGATGGCTCGCTGCTATGCCGAAGTAGCTGCTGGTTCTAAGGCAGCCAGCAAAAGGTCTCCCAACCCGAAGGGAGGTGCAAAAAACTAGCGTGCACGACGCACGGGTTCAGCACCTGCCCAAGATGGGTCGGGAAATGCGGAAGCGCAGTAGGGGCGGGATGCCCTACTGTTGCGGACTCTGAAGCTACCCCTAAGTTCAGAGTGATCGAACAAATGAGTAGCATAGTCACTGAGGTTACGAAAGGTCGAACCTCAACCCTTTTGATCTATAGCGCTCGAGTACGAGGCTATGACCAAGTGATGACCCTTCTCGCGGATTCGGGTGCATCACAGAGTTTTGTTAAACTCGCGGCTCTGAAAAAGAGACCGGCGAGTTATGAGTCGCTTTGCCAGGATGGCAAGCGAGAAGAGGCGATCGTTCGTTTAGCGAACGGCGCGCTCGTTAAATCGGAGGGAGTTTAAGTTGAACTCGCCTTCAGTTTTAGTGGCTTCTCTTGTAAAGAGAAGTTCACAGTGCTAGGTATGGAGAGTCCGTATGACCTCATCCTAGGCATGCCTTGGTTGGCTAAACACCAACCATGGATAGACTGGCGTACACGCACAGTCGCTAGCTCTACGCAAGACACCGGAAAGGATGTGCTCCTGCGAGAGGCTTATGTAATTGATGCTGTGTCCAACACAGTCGAGGGTGCGGCGACGGTATGTCAATCGGCACCAGGAACTACCCAGCTCGAAAGGAGTGGTGTAGTTGGAAGTGCACTGGCGGAAAGCCAGGTGACACATATTCTTACCCAGGCCGAAAAGACTGGTGTTTAGTATATGGGGCGATGACAAGTAGTCATGCGTCCAATAGTCCTGCACAGATCCAATAGCCTGTGGTAGTTGATGGTGAGCTGACAGGAAGTCAAGCGCCACAAGAACCGGCGCAGAGCCATGAGCCTGGTGCGGTTGGAAGGAGTGCGTTAGCTGAGATAGCAACGACACCTTCTTCCAGGTCAAAGGTCGTGGTGACTCGAAGAACGAGCACCAGACGTATTAAGACGATCAAGGACACGTCGAAACGAGTAACCCTTGGATCAGTCTCGGTCCAAGAGGACGGACCTACGAACGAGTTGTTCGAGGCCGTCGAAGACAAAATGCCGGAGGCATCTTCACTTGAGGTGCTCCAACTTGTCTTGGCATCTGCCGAGGAGATAGTAAATCTCTCGGAGATGACAAGGGATCTGTTTTTGTCCGAACTAAAGGAAGGAAAGATCCACGAGATAGTCGCACCAGTTCCAGGAGAGAACGTGTTGGACTGTTGCTCTTCGTCCACAATGGATGAGAGCGTCTTGGAGACCAACAAGAAGAAACGATTCGCTGCTCAAGGCTGGGATGCTTTGAAGGACAGCCCGTTTTATGATGTTCTGTGGAAACACCGTGATGTGTTTCCAGCAGAAGTGCCGAGCCGCCTACCGGCCGATAGGGGTATCACGCACGAGATTGACCTGGAGCCTGGCACCAAGTATTGTGTGACCAGGCAATGGCCGTTGCCGAAGGAACAAGTAGATTACATCGATGAGTTCTTCGACAAGCGAGTCAAGGCGGGACATGTACGTGAGAGCAAGTCGCCTCACTGCAGCCCGACCTTCTATGTGCGAAAACAACAGGTGGATGGCGCGTGGTTCATGCTTATACTAAGCTGAACACGTCCACCATTCCGGCTCAAACGCCGATCCCGTGGAAATATGTTTTGTTGAATTCCATGGGAAAGTCAACTATCTTTTTGCGTTGGATCTGAAGGATGGCTACTACCAACTTTCCATGAAAGATACTGATGTAGCCAAAACAGCAGTAAGCACCTCAAGCGGTATGTTGTGGGAGTGGCTTGTGATGCCACAAGGGTTGAAAAATGCTCCGGCAACATTTAACAGAGTGGCGGCTCACGTGATGCGTCAGCACCATATCTATGCGCCCCATTACTTTGACGATGTATTCGTGCATAGTAGGGCGGAGGAGGTCTGAGCGCGATGGAGTCGCACAAGCGTCATTTAGACGCTGTGTTGCAGACTTTGGGTGATGCCCAATTATACGTTAACTTTCAAAAGTGCGTAATAGGGGTCCCCGAGATACCTGTACTGGGCTGCATCGTAGGTGCACATGGTGTACGAGCAGACCCAGAAAAGGTAAAGGCTGTAAAGGAATGGCCAGTCCCACGACACGTGAAGGATTTGCGCCAATTCCTTGGGCTCGCTAATTACTTGCATAAGTACAGCAAGAATTATGCGGAGCAGACTAAGCCATTATCTGACCTTTTGAAA
Source organism: Peronospora farinosa (assembly GCA_947646735.1). Lineage (NCBI taxonomy): Eukaryota > Oomycota > Peronosporomycetes > Peronosporales > Peronosporaceae > Peronospora > Peronospora farinosa. The sequence goes on from CANTFK010000991.1 coordinate 375,333, forward strand.
AAGGATACAGAATGGACTTGGTCAAAGGAGCAAGTAGATTCGTTCACATCAGTGAAGCAATCTCTTGTAGAGGCACCGATCTTGGCATTGCCAGACGCGGATAAGCCCTTTAGCGTCGTATGCGATGCAAGCAATTTTGAAATCGGCAGCGCGCTCATGCAGAAGGATGACAACGGCGTTGACCGTGTCATTTCTTATCAGTATCGGCTTTTGAAAGCCGCAGAGCTGAACTACCCTGTGCATGACAAGGAGATACTTTCAATTAAGTATGCCCTTGTGAAGTTTTGGGTGCATCTCTTGGGCATCGAACCTTTGTGGTTTATACGGATCACGCATTACTGCGGACCGCTATAAATTCATCGCATCTGTCATCTAGGATGGCGAGATGGCTAACATTCTTCTCTGAATTTAATTTCAATGTTGAATATAAGCCGGGGAAGTCGAATGTCTTGGCTGACGCGTAATCGCGCAGACCCCAGACTTCGAAGCAAGACACCAGGAAAGTGTGTCTCGTGCGAAAGCACAAGTCGAGTCGTCAACACTGGCAGCCATGAAGGCCTACCATGTGACGAGCTCAATGGCCTCCGATATAAAGGAGTGTTACAGTCAGGACGAACATTGTCGCCTGCTGATGGATCATTTTGGTGGACGAAAGGTTACCCTTCTGTCGCACCTCAAAGCGAAACTAAATCGCTTTAGTTACAGTGATGGCCTGTTATGGCATCAACTGTCACCCTGTGATCCCTTGAGAATCTATGTCCCTCATGACACAGATCTCAATCTGATGATACTTCACGAGTGCCATGATGCGCCATCTAGTGGGCATCTGGGCCGTGAAAAGACATTCTTACGAGTGTCAGAGGAATTTTGGTGGCCCCACCTATATCGGTGGGTGGCCAACTATATTCGCTCTTGCGAAGAGTGTCAGCGCATAAAGCCTGCAACTTCGAACAGTGCTCCACTGAAGTCACTGCCGATTCCAACTGAGTGTTGGACGTCGGTCAGTTCGGACTTCATGTTTGACTTACCGCCTGACCATAAAGGCAGGACGGGGCTCGTCGTATATGTAGACAGACTGAGCAAGATGGTGCATTTGGCACCATGTAGCACCAAGATCTCGGGAAAAGAGGCTGCCCTCTTGTTTCTGGATCATGTGTATCGACTACACGGGATGCCCGAGTTCATATTATCGGACCGGGATCCGCGTTTTACGTCGGGTTTTTGGCGACATGTGTTTGAGCTGCTGGGTAGCAAGCTCCATATGTCTACCGCTGAGCATCCCCAGACCGATGGCCAAACGGAACGGGCCAATCGAGTCGTGGCGGATGTATTGCGTACAGCTGCGACTCCCAAAGAATGGAGCTAGCAATTGCTATTCGTGGAGCTCGCTATTAATAACAGTGTTCACACCAGTACGGGTGAAACACCGTTTTACATTAACGGACTGCGTCATCTTCGAACGCCAGTCTCGTTTGTACGCAGCCCGAGTCTTAGTGGGGGAGGGCCCCTCACTTCGCTTGGTCCGAATGCCAAAAAAAGGCCAAGGTTGCCCTAGTGATACTGCTATTTTAGCAGTGGTCACGGCACCTATAGGTGTCACAGAGGAGGCACGGCAAGAAATGCCAGTGCTCCTTGACGATAATACCTTAGTGTCATTAACAGCGTCTACCCACGACCGACCTCTTGGGGATATAATAGTCTAGCTGGATGCTAAAAGCGTGAGCGAAGCTCAGCGCATCGTGAATGAGCGATTAGCCATCACACGTAAATTCCGTGACGCGATGGAAAGCGCACAGGATAAGCAAACACAATATGCAGACCAGCATGGTCGCAAAAATAATGACAACTTTAGTGTGGGGGACAAAGTGCTATTAAGTACTGCTACCCTACCTAAACATGCAATTTCTGTACTACCTGGTGGTCCGACTAATCTATTGACCCGATTCATTGGGCCCTTTACAGTGATTGAAGAAGTTGGAGACCTATATTATAGGCTCACTCTCCCACCGTATATGAAGACGCACCCCGTATTTTACGTGGGTCGTCTGAAACGGTATGTTGATCCAGAAGAGATCACATATCCACATCGGTCTAACGAGACCAATTGTGACGTCGTCTTTGAGTCGAGCGTCGCGGCTGATCAGGCGACGAGGAAGCCGAGAGGCTCCCCGTATATGAACGAGACGATAGAGTACTCGGCGATCGAGGAGGACTTCGCGCTTGACGCGGGTCTCTCATCACCAGTCGCTCTAAGATGTCCAAACGGGTCTTCAGGCGGTCATACCCCTGACGGTCCCTCGTCCTCACATCGCGCAGATCCGAGGTCAGTCGCGAGACTTGACTCTCGAGATCTGCCACCTGCCTCTTCAGCGCAGCGGACTCAGCCTGCTACTGAACAGCAGCAGGATAGGTAGCCGAGAGTAGGTGCGCGTAATCGCCACTCCTATCGGGCGCCACCTGTGTTAGTGGACACGGATGGGAATACGCGCTTCCTTGTTGGAAGGCTGTTGGCCCACCGGTTTGTGAAGCGAAAGCTCCAAATCCTTGTCCAGTGGAAGGGTTACCCAACGAGCTTTGACTCGTGGGAGCCTGTGGACGCTCTTTACGCGTCGACGTGCCTGGGCTGGTGGCTGCTTATGTGAAGCAGCACCAGCTGTCGTCTTTCTGATAGGTACGGATGGACTAGCAGAAGAAGCGTGGCGAGAATCAATTGGGGGTCGCTTACCACCCAAGATTTTATGCGCACGCTTCATGGCGAAGCTGATTCGCTGTGACCGTTGTTTCGTTGCACCTACATGGAATGTAACACGGCGCTGAAGTTCAGCTTCATATTCGTTAGAACGCAGCACGACTGGAATTGGGAAAGCACGACCAAGTCCTTTGCCCTGCTTTTTCCACAAGGGAAAGACGCTATCAAACTTGTGAGTGTCAATAGTTGCACGCTGCAAAAGCGCTGCACTAGACCCATCCGAGTACATCCACTCAGATGGAGGTGGCATTGGTGGCAAGCCACCACTCACGTAGCCGCCCTCGCGACGGCGGGCTAGTGAGGCCGAAGGTGTACTCGATGGAGCTTTAAGCTCACACTCACCTGAGTCTGACTCTCCATTATGGATTGTCAAGACATCAGTATGAGGAGTCACATCTGACTGAGTCGCGACTACTCCTTTCGAAGTAGCGTGCTCAGTCTTAGTCGCTGCGCTCGTAGGCGCAGGTGACGAGGCCTTTCCTTCACTTGCAGGAAGCATAGAAGCTTTCTCAAGGACGGATGCCTCAAATGATGGGGACATATGTCCCATCAATGCGCTTTGCTCATCTCCACTTTGGGGTGATGGCAGTGGCGTAGTCTCATTGTAATCTACAATGAGCTACAATGAGAGATGGATCTTCATCCACATTATCGTGAGATGGAAGATTCGCCTCAGTGCCTGACGCACTTTGCGACGGCTGCGATAAATCGCGGCGCATGCGCTTAGTGTTGGACTGCATGGGCTCCTTTGCAGGCGACCCATCAGCCTTACCACGCTTCGGTGGCATGAGAATTAAGTAGACTAAGCGGCGCATTTATAACGGCTCGCAAGTCTCTCTGTCTCCTGGCGATGTTTTACAAGATGCAAAAATCGTTCTAAAACGGGGGATGGTGTAACAGGGCATCTAGTTACACGTAAACATTAAGTAATTTACTTAATTTTTGGTCTAAAAGTATCCATGATTATTTTTGACCTGTCACTTGGGTGCGATACACAAATGTGATCCACCCTCGTGAATGCGATATCCATTAATGGATTCACATGGGAAGGGATGACGCTAGTTGAAGCTAGGCATCGCGACGTCTCAGAAGGACGTCAGTCGCAAGTTTAAATCTAGATTTAAACTCATGCGACAGGATACGCTTCTAAAGAGTCGCGTATCCGATCTATATACATATATAACCAATCAGTAGTTAAGTTTATATTAATTATAATTCATTAAATATAGCTCAGTCTTGAATTTGCTAAACACATAAGCACCGCGCACGAGAAGCTGAAGAAGCTTCTGCGTGACGCCGGTGATTTCTTGTTTAGAAGTTCGTTGCACTCTCGCTTAAGCGAGAGGCAACTGGTGGTACGACTGCTTAAGCAGTCCACCAACCGCATAACCACCCTCTACGCGAAGGTAAGACGGTCTAACCGCTTCCTCGCTTGTGCTGAAGGTGTGTGCTAGTAACTTCGTAGAAGTCCTCGTCTACAGTACTGGTGCCCTGGAAAACACTTCTTCACAGAGTCGAAGGCATATTGATGTTCTACCTTCCATAAATATACTGCTTTTTCTTTGCCCGTCATCGCACTTGGTTGCCTTATGAAACATGAAAGGTATAATATATTGCATTGCTTATCGCATCATCGTCATGCTAATTTTACTGCGCCAGTCGATAAATGACAATTCCAAATTTAGACCCAATTACATCAATATATACATTTAATTATTTTCAAGTCTTTGTATGTTTACATTAATTTATCTTTTAATCGTGCGTAGGTTGTATCAATTAATTTACCTTGTAAATAAATAATGTATTTATTAAATACGACGGTCCTCCTACGTACCCGCCCCTACCACACATTTGCAAATTGTACCGCAGCATCCCGATTAAGTGTGTACCAGCCTCATCACTCTGGCCTCACTTCATCATGACCTGTTTGTCCAGCTTCATGCGACGGCGGTGGATCGTCTTGGCGTTCGCTGCGATTGTCATTTTCGTGCTAATCGACTTTTTCTTCACGTGGGAGCGACTTACTTTGACAGCGTGGTCCTCGTCCACCTCACATTTTTTTTCCATCCGCGGCAATTCCACCATCATTCAGACCAAGTCCGATTCTTTGGCGCAACCAAATGACTTTGCGGATGCTACTATACCCAAGACGACAGTACCCAAGGTGATACCGATGAAGGTGGAGCATAACGCCTCAAGGACTGCAAGTGAACGTGAACAGATTCAAGTAGATGATCGTGCTACGTCAAGGCTCGAACTTCTTGAGAGCGAGCAGACTGACCAATTGGAGCTGGACAAGCAGCTTGTTTACACCCTGAGTCAGATCATACAGCGTACAACAACAAAGCGTGGCATCGTGATGCCACTTTTCGAGAAACTTACGGGATTGGGATTGTCTTTGATTTTGGAACTGCGTGCAATGGGAGTCAGTTTGCCCATTGAAGTGCCTCACTGCACTGAGCTGAACCCTAAGACCCTTGAGTTATTACAAACGAAGAAAGAGCTGGGTAAGATTCGAGCTTATGATATCTGCGATCTTGCCGCCAATGCCAAAAGTGCCACGAACACTTCACGTCCTGTTTTTTGCGATAATATTGACGCCTGCCATACGAAGTTTCGTTCTTTCATGATAAAGCCCTTATCAATTGTTTATTCGCAGTTCGACCAAATCTTGATGCTCGACGCCGATACGTCTTTCTTCCTAAATCCGACAGTTCTGTTTGACTCGGAAAAGTTCAAGACTACGGGTATACTTTTAATGCACGATCGCATAGGCGGTGCAGGACATTTGGCTAGAAAGGCGCCCCGACAACCCAATTTGTCGGTGGAGCAGGAATATTTTTCAACGTTCAACGTAACCCCATTCAGGCCGGTACCAACACTTCAGCGACCAAAGGCTACCGTTCCGAACAAGACCCCCGTCAAGCTAAATTTTGAGCCCAGCGACTTTTTGCTAAGCAGTCACTCTTTCAATCGCCGTGCCAGTCATCAAGCTGATTCATCGCAGATGTTCTGGAATAAGAAGCTTCAGCCTCGTGCGACAGTAATCTTGGCGTCTTTTCTTGCACAGAGCGACATCGCACCACCTCCATCTCACGGTGACAAAGAGTTATTTTTCTTTGCAAGTGAATTGGCAGAGACGCAGTACTCCTTCTCGGATTACTCTGCCGGATCTATCGGCTCAGAGTTCGAGGACGGCGGTCCCAAGAAATCAACGCTCTGTGGTATCTTGGCTCACGTGTTCCCGATTCGCCAAGAGGGAGTGCCTGACGACGACGTACCTTTGTTTTCCCTAAACAACAAGCGTGTTTTGATCTTTAGGCCGGACTTGGAGCCATTTTATTATATGAAGGCGCGGCCCTGGGAACTTTTTCCTGGTTTCATTGGAAGTCGACATCTCCATTGTCCATTTAACATCACTGTCGGCCGTTTAAACGAGTCCCACATCAAACACTTTACAGAACGACGGAAGTTTTTAGAGCAAGTAAATGCGTGGTAAGTAGTTTAATTGTAAAACTTGTTTTCGATAGGTTCTATCTACAACAATGAGCGTAATATATTATACACGTCTTGCAACATCTTGAAAAAGAACTCGGTGTGTTTCATTTTTTACCAATGCGTTTCTAATGTAGGGAATACATGAGGTCTTAGGGCTTGAGGTATGGCACCTGTTGCACGTCATTTATAGTGTAGCCAATTAGCAGCTAGTTCTCGTTCGCGTCTACAGTACTAATCCAAAGGTAAAGCATCTGTTACTGCCACCCCCGAATATTTTTAATCATAAAAAACTCCGCTGTCAGGTCATTCATTTTCGATTCTTCTTATTTGTAAGGAAGCATAGATTTCGTTGAATGGATACTATGGGTCCCAGCTTTGTCCTTATAGTCGTCGCGGTCACATTGGTGAAATGGAGAATTGATTCTGTCGTCGCCAACGACATTACTACCACTACTAGCGGAGAGCCAGAGTTTGAGCTGCCGACCGCCCGTCGATACCTAAAGGGAAGCACTGTAGTTTCTAATTCTAAAAATATCCCTGTAAAGCTAAAGGAGGAGGAGAGAATGTCAGTTTCAAGTGTCCCGAGTTTGAATTTACTGAAGGATCTATTCCAGAAGAATTTGGCTCATGTCATAGCCACGGAGAAGGCTCAAAGAAGTCGTATTACTGCATTTCTAGCTGAGAATCCTGCTATCAAGAAGGAAATAATAGTAGGAGCAGTTCTACTAGCGCTGATCATAACAGTTCCACCAATAGTTAACTCGTTTTATCCCGCGTAGACGAAGACATTATAGCAATATGTCATAAGAATGCAAATTCATACTGTATGCAATCTTACACTTTTTTAAATGTAACATCTCAATTGTCACTACTTGCTTTTCATTCCAGAAATCGTCAGTGTATACCCTAGAATCTTGTTGTACATCGTTATCTGGAAGCGTTTAATATCCTAGGGCATATGCGACGTGTGTACCTCTAAATTGTATTTTACATTACCCACTTAGCCATAAGGTTACAGTTCACGTGTTTAATGTGCTGACACGAAGTGCATCCAGGCAAATCTCTTTCGAAGTGATATTTCGAATAGTTTCCGATTTCTACAACAAAATGTCAAAACTACATTTACCCAACATCTACCCGTTTTATTGAGATCATGCAGCGTACCTTAAGTGTGAAGCAGCCGCATGTGACGCATAACCGCGGTGAGTAAAAAGCGAATAGTTCCTAGGCGCGACTATGGATATCCGTTCTAGCTCTTTTAGGAGGAAGCACGAGTGTAAAGGGGTTACACAACGGTTGGAACATCATACCGAAAGAACATCATGGTTGAAGTTTCTGTATTGCATGTATGTATTTCTAATACCGGTCCTTTTTGAAGGGGTATTGGATTTGAGCAATATAATAAAGGTATCAGTAATACCTTATACTATCGGTATCGGCTCCAAAACTGATACAGCAGTACTAAGTACACCATACACTATGATTGGATGATTCCATATCCAGATACAGACGATGGCATATGTTATAATAATTAATCTAGTGTAGAGTATTAAAAGTAGAAATATTCAGTGTATAAATGTATCGGGGTTACACGACGGTTGTGACATCATTCCGAAAGTTTACGGTTGAAGCTTCTTTTTATTGCATATAATGCATTCTTACTACTTCTCTTTAAAGAGGTATTAAGTATGATACGGTAATCGGTTTACCGTATCATATTGATTAGGATTCGATAAATCGATAACGCTGTACGAAGTACATCATACACAGATGTTTTAGACGATACGTCGTCCAATAGCAAAGTCTGCATATTATAATTACTACTGTATTATAGTAGTTAATCTAGTGTAGTGTACTTAGGGTAGGACTAACCATAAAATCTTAAAGCATAGATAAAATCAGTTCTCATTTTGAGTTTAAGATCGCGAGTCGTTCTGACTTGCTCTCTTGTGCACTTCGTGCGTTGGTTCTTTGAACCTCTAAGCTTCTAGCTTATTCTTGCACTCTGTGCGTTGGTTCTATGAACCTGAAGCTTATTGCTTGCAGACTAAAAGTCACTCCTAGTTCCTTAGAACAGGGTAACTTCTTAGTCGTCTAATTAGTTCTCTACAGTAAAACTAAGAGTCTTTCAGCCTAAAGGCTTCCTCTGTCTAAAGAGCTGTGCAGCTTCGCTACACTTGGTAGCACTCGTAGTCAATCCTACACCTGAGTCTTTAAAGACTGACCCTCTGTGAGGATGGAGAATCAAAATCACATCTCTGAGGCGCAACGAATAGCACTATATAGATTATCTACCTACGTTGGGCCCAATCAAATTGAGGCCCTTTTGGCTCAAGGCCCGGAGATCATCAATGCTCGCCTTGAGGCCTTCATGAATGATGAGGCAACGCTACTCGGGCAGGTTCACGACCAGGCAGCGTCAGCTGGTACCTGTGCCCGATGTAGAGACAAAGGCTCGCTCACTCGTTATAAACGCTAAAACCTTTGAGGGGAGCGAGGGAGAAAATCTTCTCCTCTGGATCCGGAAGTTGAAATAGCAATGGAAGCCGCCATGCTTGTGTCAGATAAGCAACGAGTTGGCTTGGCCATTTCTAAGCTCGGTAGAAGAGCTAGAGAGTGGGATCTAACGAACAATGTCTCTGTAAATGCCGTATTCCCCACATGGAAAATGCTTAAAAAGCAATTAACTTGTGTGTTTGCACCGCCTAATCAGGCTTATCGTGTGCGCTCACGTTTCTTAGCTACCCGACAGGGTAAGAAAGAATTGTCGGACTATGTCCAAGAGTTGAGAACTCTCATTGCTGCTATGCAGCAGAACCCTCTGGCAGAGGAAGTCTGCGTGAATGACTTCTTACTGGTGTCGCCAGGACAAAAAAAAATCGTAACCCTTCAGCTTTCGAAGAGGCAATGAGCATAGCGTTTAACGATGAGTTCAATATCAAATCTGCTCGCTATGTTCTGACATGGTATCATTCAAATGCCTCTAATAGGGCGGAACCCATGGACCTCAGCCATGCTGAAGAAGCTGAGCTTCAAGCTGCGAGTGCGTAGATTTGCTCTCGAGCACCATACCGATGCGTGTTTTGCACGAAATAACTCGTCAATGACGTCACACGGTTCTATAGGTAAAGTGCACTGCCGTGTTACGCAGTATATGGTTCCAGGAACCAAGTCAATCTCATGACATACACCTATCAGGGGGCAGAACAAACGGTTGATAATAGCACACCACGTCCTAAAATTCCTTAGCTAAAGGGTAGTAGGTATCCGAGGGTTACTCAGCATAGATGATCCACAACATGCACTAAGTGCCGTCTTTGTATCTTCAAGGAGCGTTTCATCGACAAGCGAGGATGAGTCCAACTCGAAGTTAGGCCGAATGACCACCATATCATATAGATTACCAGCCTTCAAGGCTCGATGAAATTCATCCACAGACATTTCGTCTAGCTATAAGAGAGCACTTAGTAATGGGAGGGCCTCAAGGTCAACCTCACCATCTGCATCACCTGTCACTCCGTTGACCACGGTGTACAACTGGTCACTGACATTACTACGCGATAAAACAGACGCTTTACGTCTCGCAGCCGCCATCTGGCGAAGCTGCCGTCTCATTGACGAGACCGCACCTTTTAGAGTACTTGTGATATCATCATCCTCAAGGTCAACAGATTCCTAGACCTTAATCTGCTCTATACGAGAGCCGATGTCATTACCGACATCCAGTGTCTCATTATTACTATGAGTTTCACTCAATGGAGTACGTGCCGTTCCACTAAGTGTCACTGAGCTCTGATTGACACTATTATTATTAACATTGGAGTTTATCAACTCAGACACTCCAATGTCCAGCACACTAACTGAATCAGTTAATGGCTCGCGCCTATAACACTTCTGTTTCCCTAGCGAAGGTGGGTTCATGACTCTCCAAAGCTTCGCTAGGAACATTGCGCGTTGCGCATAAAGTTTTGGATCTCCAATCGATTCATGGCTCATGGCGTTCCAGCCAAGCCGTACCGAGAATGAGATCATATCTCGAGTCCAAATCTAGGACAAGACACTGTTCAACGCTACTAAAGTCTAAAAAATTTACACCTAAGATTAACGGAACCTTAGGAACGGTGACACGTACACCTGTCGCGAGACGAACGGTTATACTGTCACACTCTTGTGCTTCTGACGCCTCAGTATACAGCTGACTCCGTTCAAGGAAATAACGTCGGACATAATTACCCGACGCCCCTGAGTCAATAAAATTGACCATGGCTTCTCAAAGCCTTTAACGGTTGCCGACACAACCAACAAGCCTGGCTTGTATTCCTGCTCCATGGAAGCTTCCACAGAACCACCTGGCGATAGTTTACCTCTACCTCCTAGAGGCTCAACAGAATCTATATCTTGGCGCGGGGCGCCGTACTGGAAGTTGACATTTCCCCCTGCCGTTCTCGCATTTTGGCTAGGAGCAGGGTTACGGCTCTGCTTATGCTGACGCTGCTTTCGCAACGTACAGCTGCCTAGTGCTTCCGCACATGTAACATCTACGGATGTTACCTGGATGTTCAGCTTGCTTTTCAGCAACTCAAACACATGACGCCAAGAACCCGACGTAAAACGCGGATCCCGGTCCGATACTATGGACTCGGGCATCCCGTGTAGTCGATACACGTGATCCAGAAACAAGAGGGCAGCCTCTTTTCCCGAGATCTTGGTGCTACATGGTGCCAAATGCACCATCTTGCTCAGTCTGTCTAAAAATACGACGAGCCCCGTCCTGCCTTTATGGTCAGGCGGTAAGTCAAACATGAAGTCCGAACTGACCGACGTCCAACACTCAGTTGGAATCGGCAGTGACTTCAGTGGAGCACTGTTCGAAGTTGCAGGCTTTATGCGCTGACACTCTTCGCAAGAGCGAATATAGTTGGCCACCCACCGATATAGATGGGGCCACCAAAATTCCTCTGACACTCGTAAGAATGTCTTTTCACGGCCCAGATGACCACTAGATGGCGCATCATGGCACTCGTGAAGTATCATCAGCTTGAGATCTGTGTCATGAGGGACATAGATTCTCAAGGGATCACAGGGTGACAGTTGATGCCATAACAGGCCATCACTGTAACTAAAGCGATTTAGTTTCGCTTTGAGGTGCGACAGAAGGGTAACCTTTCGTACACCAAAATGATCCATCAGCAGGCGACAATGTTCGTCCTGACTGTAACACTCCTTTATATCGGAGGCCATTGAGCTCGTCACATGGTAGGCCTTCATGGCTGCCAGTGTTGACGACTCAACTTGCGTTTTCGCACGAGACACACTATCCTGGTGTCTTGCCTCGAATTCTGGGGTCTGCGCGATAACGCGTCAGCCAAGACATTCGACTTCCCCGGCTTATGTTCAACATTGAAATTAAATTCAGAGAAGAATGTTAGCCATCTTGCCATTCTCGGCGAGAGGTGCGGTGAATTTATAGCGGTCCGCAGTAATGCGTGATCCGTATAAACCACAAAAGGTTCGGTGCCCAAGAGGTGCACCCACAAGGGCATACTTAATTGAAAGTATCTCCTTGTCATGCACAGGGTAGTTCAGCTCTGCGGCTTTCAAAAGCCGATACTGATAAGAAATGACACGGTCAACGCCGTTGTCATCCTTCTGCATGAGCGCGCTGCCGATTTCAAAATTGCTTGCATCGCAGACGACGCTAAAGGGCTTATCCGCGTCTGGCAATGCCAAGATCGGTGCCTCTACAAGAGATTGCTTCACTGATGTGAACGAATCTACTTGCTCCTTTGACCAAGTCCATTCTGTATCCTTTTTCAAAAGGTCAGATAATGGCTTAGTCTGCTCCGCATAATTCTTGCTGTACTTATGCAAGTAATTAGCGAGCCCAAGGAATTGGCGCAAATCCTTCACGTGTCGTGGGACTGGCCATTCCTTTACAGCCTTTACCTTTTCTGGGTCTGCTCGTACACCATGTGCACCTACGATGCAGCCCAGTACAGGTATCTCGGGGACCCCTATTACGCACTTTTGAAAGTTAACGTATAATTGAGCATCACCCAAAGTCTGCAACACAGCGTCTAAATGACGCTTGTGCGACTCCATCGCGCTCAGACCGTCCTCCGCCCTACTATGCACGAATACATCGTCAAAGTAATGGGGCGCATAGACATGGTGCTGACGCATCACGTGAGCCGCCACTCTGTTAAATGTTGCCGGAGCATTTTTCAACCCTTGTGGCATCACAAGCCACTCCCACAACATACCGCTTGAGGTGCTTACTGCTGTTTTGGCTACATCAGTATCTTTCATGGAAAGTTGGTAGTAGCCATCCTTCAGATCCAACGCAAAAAGATAGTTGACTTTCCCATGGAATTCAACAAAACATATTTCCACGGGATCGGCGTTTGAGCCGGAATGGTGGACGTGTTCAGCTTAGTATAAGCATGAACCACGCGCCATCCACCTGTTGTTTTCGCACATAGAAGGTCGGGCTGCAGTGAGGCGACTTGCTCTCACGTACATGTCCCGCCTTGACTCGCTTGTCGAAGAACTCATCGATGTAATCTACTTGTTCCTTCGGCAACGGCCATTGCCTGGTCACACAATACTTGGTGCCAGGCTCCAGGTCAATCTCGTGCGTGATGCCCCTATCGGCCGGTAGGCGGCTCGGCACTTCTGCTGGAAACACATCACGGTGTTTCCACAGAACATCATAGAACGGGCTGTCCTTCAAGGCATCCCAGCCTTGAGCAGCGAACCGTTTCTTCTTGTCGGTATTCAAGACGCTCTCGTCCATTGTGGACGACGAGCAACAGTCCACCACGTTCTATTCTGGAACTGGTGCGACTATCTCGTGGATCTTTCCTTCCTTTAAGTCGGACAGGAACAGATCCCACGTCATCTCCGAGAGATTTACTATCTCCTCGGCAGATGCCAAGACAAGTTGGAGCACCTCAACTGAGGATGCCTCCGGCATTTTGTCTTCGACGGCCTCGAACAACTCGTTCGTAGGTCCGTTCTCTTGGACCGAGACTGATCCAAGGGTTACTCGTTTCGACGTGTCCTTGATCGTCTTAATACGTCTGGTGCTCGTTCTTCGAGTCACCACGACCTTTGACCTGGAAGAAGGTGTCGTTGCTATCTCAGCTAACGCACTCCTTCCAACCGCACCAGGCTCATGGCTCTGCACCGGTTCTTGTGGCGCTTGACTTCCTTTCAGCCCACCATCCACTGCCACAGGCTCTCGGCTCTGTGCAGGACTATTGGACGCATGACTACTTGTCATCGTCCCATTAACTACACCGGTCTTTTCGGCCTGGGTAAGAATATGTGTCACCTGGCTTTCTGCCAGTGCACTTCCAACTACACCACTCCTTTCGAGCTGGGTAGTTCCTGGTGTCGATTAACATACCGTCATCGCACCCTCGACTGTGTTGGACACAGCATCAGCCACATAAGCCTCTCGCAAGAGCACATCCTTTCTGGTGTCTTGCGTAGAGTTGGCGACTGTGCGTGTACGCCAGTCTATCCATGGTTGGTGTTTAGCCAACCAAGGCATGCCTAGGATGAGGTCATACGGACTCTCCATACCTAGCACTGTAAACTTCTCTTTACAAGAGAAGTCACTGAAACAGAAGGCGAGTTCAACCTGAACTTCCTATGATTTTACGAGCGCGCCGTTCGCTAAACGAACGATCGCCTCTTCTCGCTTGACACCCTGGCAAAGTGACTTATAACTCGCCGGTCTCTTTTTCAGAGCCGCAAGTTTCAAAAAATTCTGTAATGCACCCGAATCCACGAGAAGGTCACCACTTGGTCATAGCCTCGTACTCGAGTGCTATAGACCAAAAGGGTTGAGGTCCGACCTTTCGGAACCTCAGGGACTATGCTACTCATTTGTTCGATCACTCTGAACTTAGGGGTAGCTTCAGAGTCCGCAACAGTAGGGCATCCCGCCCCTACTGCGCTTCCGCATTTCCCGACCCATCTTGGGCAGGTGCTGAACCCGTGCGTCGTGCACGCTGGTTTTTCGCACCTCCCTTCGGCTTGGGAGACTTTTTGCCGGCTGCCTTAGCACCAGCAGCTACTTCGGCATAGCAGCGAGCCATCATATGGCCTCGCTTGCCGCACTTGTAGCAGATCACATCTGCATTGCCTAACTCCATAGGAGTGGCATCAGACTTCTCGGACGACGGCCTGTAATAGGCTGTCGCCGAGGCGCTGTTGTAGGATTGCTCCTCAACTAAGGCAATGTTAATTGCCTCTTCCATCGTCGCTGGCACCTTTCTGAAAAGAGCCTGACGCGATGGGCCGTGCCTAAGTCCATTCATGAACGTGGCCACCTTGATACGCTCTGGTATCGGTTCCCCATTAATGGACGCCGACAGCGAACGCATCTCCTGCACAAATTCTTGCAGAGAGCGTTTCGCCTGTCGTGCTATAAAGAAGCGCGCCATAAGAAACACTTCGTTGCTAGGCGGCTGATACATGGCGCGAATCTTTGACTTAAAGATCGCCCATGATGGAAACGCATCAGCATTTTTGGTAAGCGCAGAGTAAGCTCAATCTTACGCTTTGCCACGCAAATTTGACATACCATTCTGGTGTCGTCTTCGATGAGCTTCGCCGCTCCACATTGCTCAACTGCTTTTAGCCAGTGAACAATCGTGTGAGGGCGTCCCAACGAACTTCGAAGGGTCCATCCGAATGGGCCTCGGTTGAGTAGGCCGGGCAGAGAGCGTCTCAACAGTTCTGTTGAGCGCCTCATTCCGTGCCTGCTCAATCCTAAGATCATCCTGAGTCTTAGTGATGGACTCAGCCGTGGCTTATCTGCTTGCATCGGACGCGTTTCTACTCTGTCCGAGCACAAACGTCTCAAAATGCTCCAACTGAGCAACATGTTGCTCAGGAGGACAATGCAAGAGGTTGACCAGGGCTTGTTCTCCAAGTCCCTGCGCCATATGCTCTTCCAACTCCCTATGATGTTGGGAGAGGTGAGGGAAGTCACTCCAGTCCATATTAAGGACCATCTTAACCACACGCACGCTCAGAGAGATGGGTCGTGGGAAGGACTACTAGTGCTACCAAGTGTATACGGGCACTTCTACGAAGTTGCCTCGTGCTACTAGCACACACCTTCAGCACAAGCGAGGAAGCGGTTAGAACGTCTTACCTTCGCGTGCGAGGGTGGTTAGGAGGTTGGTCGACTGCTTAAGCAGTCGTACCACCAGTTGCCTCTCGCTTAAGCGAGAGTGCAATGAACTTCTAAACAAGAAATCACCGGCGTCACGCAGAAGCTTCTTCAGCTTCTCGTGCGCGGTGCTTATGTGTTTAGCAAATTCAAGACTGAGCTATATTTAATGAATTATAATTAATATAAACTTAACTACTGATTGGTTATATATGTATATAGATCGGATACGCGACTCTTTAGAAGCGTATCCTGTCGCATGAGTTTAAATCTAGATTTAAACTTGCGACTGACGTCCTTCTGAGACGTCGCGATGCCTAGCTTCAACTAGCGTCATCCCTTCCCATGTGAATCCATTAATGGATATCACATTCACGAGGGTGGATCACATTTGTGTATCGCACCCAAGTGACAGGTCAAAAATAATCATGGATACTTTTAGACCAAACATTAAGTATATTACTTAATGTTTACGTGTAACTAGATGCCCTGTTACATACATCTAACCCCTTCGAGGTTCTCACAATGTGAAAAGCATTTTTATATTTCTGGTGACAGCTAATTTATCTTTCCGTTGTCCTTTGCTGTAGCGTACCACTTCACAAGCAAGAAGACGAGAATGATATGACAACAGTAAAAGTTTCAACGTCGAGAAAACTCACACACATTCTCGGTAGCTGAGGCTTGTGGAAGTATAAGGTTCTTGAATTGATGCTTTCAGCTCATCCAGTTCTGTAGCAATCATGCGACAGTGTTCTCATCTACTTAACCTTTCGGCCCAAAATGAGCTACGCTTAAAGGCTTTCAATCGAATGCCTTCTCTGCTATTTCGAATACGGCTCATCGTTCCGTACAAACTACGCCGCCGACACAAGGGGGCTGCTGGATAAGCTCGTGGAGCATTAGTCTTCAAAAAGGCTGTGTTGGTTTAGGCCATGATCTCCTTATTGCTGAAGCAGAAGCTTTGCAAAGAGGTGGACGGTTTTGTGAACCGCGACAAGACGATAAAAAGGAAGCTGCGGCTGCTCGTGACCGCGAAGCTACTGCTAGCGCCACGAAGATTAAGACACCTGGCCAGGAGATCGTTGTGGTGAAGTTCGAAGCCTTACAATCTCAAAGCTCGGACGGGATATAGCTAGAGGCCATGAGCACGATCATCCCGACGGCAGCTCGTGATCCTCAGTATGGACTTTAACATGTTTAAGACGGCAGCCTTCAACGCAATTGAGCCAGGAGCACATTGACCTAAAGCAGCTAGACGCGCGTAAGTTGGTGATTTACACCATGGTCGTGATGATAAGAAAAGATAGCGGCGCGCGACACGCTACAGGTCAGGCCAATATTATGTAGAAGGTGGAGGAGGCTGCGGCACTCGTCAAGGCGTTCATTGATAGGTGATCGATGTCAATACACTCTCGTGCTATGGCTGTCGGGTCCATGTATTCTTTTTTTCTAGATAACACAACGTAAGCAAGATTTTATGACACCAGTGGGAACTTCAATGTTAACCACAATATTTTGCTATAGTTAGTTATCACGACTTAAGCGATTGAACGGGAACGTTACCTGTGCGATAAGATAGTGACGCAGGAGGGTCACATCAATTCTCGTCAATCGGTTCAGTAATTATTTCCTAGTTCTCAGCAGCCCCAGCGGATTTAACAGGAGGTAACTCGCCATTTGGAAGCACCTTGACATCCTTCTAGGGCAGCGCGTCATCAGTTCTCTTGAACGCTTGAGTACGTTTAAACTTGCTGACTTTCTCTCTGGGCAGCGCGTCATCAGTTCTCTTGAACGCTTGAGTACGTTTAAACTTGCTGACTTTCTCTCTGGGCAGCGCGTCATCAAGATCATTAAGATCATTAAGACTTTTAGAACGTGTAAGCTTGTTTCCTTCCTCTCCGGACAGCGCGTTATCAAATCTATTAAACCTTTCAGTACGTTTAAGGTCCTTGACTTTCTTCTCGAGCAGCGCGCCATTAAGATCATTAAGATCATTAAGACTTTTAAAACGTGTAAGCTTGTCTCCAAGCACCGCGTCATCAAAATTTAAATTGTTAGCACTTGTTTTAGAATCAGCCATCAACGATTGAAAGTTGAAGGGAGTCCTCTCTTCCCCGTCAGCGATATCAGCCTCGGTCACCTCTTCTCTTAGATTGCGACGCATTCCATCCGTCCGCTCGCGTTGAGAATTCACATCCAAGGTCTTGACTTGAATTAAGCCTTTCGAGCTCGCGACGATGCTGTCGCAAGCGATGGAGGTGAGAGTCACGAGTAGGAGAAACAGGTTCAAGTGCATGGTTTGTCTGGATCTCGTCCGATTCGGAAATGAACAGCTTTAAAGCGAACAGGTTTTTGGTGTTTTGAATGGACACACGGAAATGTTACAGATGTTTGTCGAATACATTTGGTAAGGTATTGAATTACCAGAATTATATATCAACTGTATATCGATTCATTCTACGACATCTCGGTGGGAACTTCTTTGGTTTGGTAGTTCTGAATAGTTTCCTTTATCTACTTAAAAATTCTATAGGTGCCTGGTGCTGTGCCTTGCGTGCCAAGCACATTTCCTCTTTCACATCATTGTCGAATCGGATTTGATACGATCGACCATACCTCAAACATTATATTTAAACAACACAAAAAGGAGGTGCATCGATCTCAATACACGAATTGCATGTAACGGATTGGATTGGCAAGCTACATTCACTCGCGACTTGGAAATGGGGTCGTGTAAAAGAAAATATGAATGTACCACTCTCCTGCTTCGCCCCAACTTAAACTTATAAAAGCAAGTTAATATTAGTGGTATCTATCTACCCATCATGCTATCACGCTCTGTCTTGCTGATGAGCACGGATAGGACTCTGTTAGTGTCTCAAGGATCTTAATATCTGTTTGCGTTTGTATGAAGCGGCTCAGTTTCTAGATAAGCCATATAAATTTGTCACATATATGAGATCGTAGCATTGAGACATACTCTGTATCGATTATTTTGCATTCCTTGGAATACGACCATTTCTTAAAGCATGAAACTGCCAGCATGAACTACCAAATCTAGCTAAAATTGATATTTGAAGGAGAAAGGTATGTCACACGACAAACGAAATAGTGCCCATCTAGTCCGTACAAATCGCCCCATTTGGACGATAGCCCCGGGCAGACCGCTTTACTCGGCATTTGTGGATGACACCACCCTAGCCCTCGAGACAGCGAAGCAAATCCCTCGCGCTTGTACGATCATTTGGCGCTTCTCTGCGGCCTACAGATTCAACTGGCAAATAGTCAGCTGCTCTTTCTGTCAAGCTCGAGCGGTTCGAGGGCATCGCTGTCGTCCTCAATGGTGAAACAACTCGGTACCAAGCTATGAAAATAGTCCTGGGGAATTAGGGTGTTAAAAATTATCACTTCTCACACGGAGTTAGGGTGTTAGAAATTATTACTTCTCACAGGTTGTCGAGCGTCAACTTCACGACCTGTTACAGGTAAGGCTCAACGTAACCTGATTGCTTGTAATTATGACAACGTGATGGGATGAAGAGAGACGGACACCACATGAGACAACCAAGATGCCATGGGGATGGGACCGGGGGAGACGGTCGACATGTGGGACAGGATATAAGACGTCCGGACTGGACGCACGCCATCTGCTACTTGACCTGGTCAAGTTGCACTGCAGGAAGATTACATGGTGTATGGAGTAAACGAAAAAAATTAACACTCAATATAATTTAGTTTTCTATTTTTAATACCTTTGCACGAGTGCAACTACGAACACATCTTTCTCACATTGGGAACAAGAACTGGGCGTGGCGAGTTGATGCTGAGATCTGTTATGGAGATCTACTCCCATTCAGCGAATTATGCATAATTCGCCAATCCGAATGGGGTTTAAATCAGCCAATCAGAATACCCAGAAAGGATCGCACCGACGGACAGACGATAGACACTATTATATTACTAGGGCGTTTGCCCGTCGTTCCGATGGAAGGAAAGCGGGCCATAAAATTAGATGTAAATATGTCAAAAGGATTAAATGCTGGTTGAACAGCTTGTGTGCAGCTTTTTGATGCTGAAGCTTGTTACGGAGAACTATTTTGCTTTATTTATGCAATGTGAATGACGTTATGTAACGGGGTGAGCCCGTTACATAATATTGACACTTATATGAAGTGTCAATAAAAAATATTATTATAACTAATAATATTTGACAATATTATCTTTTCTTATGATATTGTTCCTAGATCTCCTTGAAGTTGGAGATGCCCTATCATTGGTTGATATGGGCCATCATATCAACCAACGTGCTGACCAATGACCGATGGACGCGCGCAATGAGTGGAGGGCAAGTTGTCAACTTACATAGTTGTAGTTTAATATAGTTAACATAGGTTATAACAGATTAGTTTTATTAAGATAGTTAACTATATTAAATACAGTTTCCTTTTCCTTCTCAACTAAGCGTGTGTTTAGTTGAGTGACTTCCTCTGCTCACGTGTACGTGAGGTAATTGGGGCACCTGCTTTCACTGTCATCAGTGAAGGCAGAATATACTGTTATCAGTATAGTCGGAGGGTGTCCTATTACACCTGGTAGAACTTCGTGGTCCGTTCAGCGACCACCGCACCATCCGCTATGGAATTAGCGGGTGATGAACGTCATCACGCAAGGCGTGATGATTTCCGCCCTTTGAGTGATCTCGTATGGAATGCGGTTCAGCGTATGGCTGAAACCATTGGCAACCCTTCCATTGTTGCCATGTTGCTCTTTCTTAGCGGAGACGACCAACATTCAACCATCGCCAAGTTCATACAACATGAGCTTGACGAAGTTGTAAAGAAACTCACCTTGCTAGAGGAGCAAGGTTCTCAACAGGTTGACCTGTTGAGAGAACAAGGCGCTCAACAAGCTGACTGGTTGATGCAGCAGAGTGCTCAACAGTCTGAACTGTTGAGACAACAGCAGGCTAGTGCTGTTGCTGCCGGGTCGACGTGTATACGTCAACCTGAGTCCTTGAAGATTGATGTCTCCAAGTACAAGGCAGTCGAAAGCGACTCCTTGTTGTATTGGTTCGTCGAGCTAGACGATTCCATTGAGGCTCGTCACATCGATAACGATGCGATGAAGGTCAAGTTCGCCATGTCGAACTTGGCAGGACGTGCCAAAGCTTGGGCCTTAGGGCTTAAACTGCACGACCCATACGTTTTTCCAACGTATGACGTCATCAAGGCGCGGCTCAAGCACACGTTTGAACCGCCTCGCGCCGAATCCAGGGCTCGGGATGAGCTCCTGGATTTGAAACAGGGTAAGCGTGATATACATGCTTACGCCGAACACGTACGATACCTCGTTAGCTGTATCGTACTGAACCCAATCGATGAACACACGCAGGTTACTGTGTTCATCAAGGGTCTGACAGATGGTCCTGTTTAGACCCACCTGTTCCGCTTGGAACTAGAATCGCTGGACCAAGCGATCTCTGCAGCGGAACAGGAGGACTTTAGCCTACAACAGGCTCACGTCCACTCGGTATCCTATCGTCCACCGAGACGAAAGGAGGGTGGAGGTCCAAAACCAACGGACCTCTCCTGTGTAGAGAGCGAGCGACCTCGCTCTCCAGGGTACAAGCGATTGCAAAAGTGCAATCGCTGTCAGAAGTTGTGCCACTACGCTTATGAGTGTAGTGCCCCACGCCCAGTGTCTCGTAACACTGGAAATGACGATCGACCGTCTAAAAACAAGAAGGACCAGAGACGTTGTTGCGAAATCGCAACAACGTGGTGGACCATCAAAAAACGGTCGGGGTCAGTAGAGGGGGAGCGCCCTACTGATCCAGAAACGTCAAGAGAGTCCGCGGGACTCTTGACAAGGGTTGCTCCCAACACACAGTCACTGTGTGTTGCCGCTCCCAGTGATGAGGTATCCCTCATCACATTGAAGATCGAAGTGACAAAGAACATGTCACTGCGCGCCCTAGTTGATTGTAGGGCGTCGAACAACTTTGTTTGACGCCAATCGCTAGATGATCGTAGGCTCAAATATGTTGAGCGCAAGACCCCTCCAACGAGGATGACGGTGCGCCTTGCAACTGGCGCATCTGTAATAGTAAAGAAACGTGTAGTGGGAATTCACTACACGCTTGAAGGCAAAAAGTACGATGATGATTTCATCGTACTTGATCTGGATGACAAATTTGATGTAATCCTAGGATTACCATGGCTCAGAAGGTACGAGCCATGGGTCAGCTGGCAGCATCGAACCGTGAAGATGCCTGCCGCTTGTTCATCAGATGGCCATCTGATGAACGTCTTGGAGCGTTCACAAGCGTGTGAATGTACTACGAGTGAGTGTGATTGCCTCACTTGTGGTTCGGTCGTTAGTACGACTGCACAAGAACTCAGCGTGACAAACAGTCACGCTGTGGAGCAAGCTGCCGGCGGCTGTGCACAAGCACAGGCAGCGCCAAAGGTCCACCACTCGAAAAAGTCGAGTGGACCGGGACATGAATGCTCGCCTAGAGGGCAGCATTCACCGAAGAGTAAGCCGGTTACCCAGAAGCGGCAACACGGTAATCCTAGATCAACTGGAGAGTTGATCGTAGAGTATCTCGATGTGGTTGCGCCACCACAGCTAGAGGATGTCGATGGAACAAGTTCCATCGAGCCTGCGGGAATAAGTCCCCAGGAAATAATCACTGAGGGATTAAGTCCCCGTGCCCTGAGGGAATAAGTCCCCAGGAAGTAACCGAGACGTTGAACGTCTTGGTTAATGACGGATCAAACGTAGGCGCTTATACGCTTGATATGATCGCGCCTCCGAAGTTAACTTCGGAGATAACTCAGTTGCCTACGCTAGAACCTAAAAGGTTCTTGCGTGATCTGCGTAGTGGCAAAGTCAAGCAGATCTGTGTGCTCGTCGCATAGGACGAGTACATGACTGACATTCGGTCAGCAACAGTTTTTCCGAGAACGAACGGGTTCTAAGCAGCTCATCAATGGACGAAAGTGTCCTTGATGAGATGACTCGGATTGAACGATATACATCGCAATCCTGGGAGTCGCTGAAGTCAAATCCTTTGTACAAGGATTTGGTCGTATTCAAGGATGTATTCCCTGAATCCGTTCCGTGCGAGTTGCCTAAGGATAAAGGTACTCGACACGAGATCGACCTTGTTCCTGGCACAAAATATTGTGTCATGAAGCAGTGGCCACTGCCTCAGGAACAGGTCGAGGCGATCGACAACTTCTTTGCCGATCGCCTAGCAGCGGGCCATGTGAGGGAGTCAACTTCACCTCACAGCTCTTCGACCTTCTGTGTGCGCAAGGCCACAGGAGGGTGGAGGATAGTGCACGCGTTCAATAAGTTGAACGCTGCAACGATACCGGTGCAAACGCCGGTACCGAGAAAGGACGTAATCATAGATGGTATGTCTAAAAGTACCTTCTTTTCGTCCATGGATCTGATGGATGGTTTCTATCAGATACTAATGCGTGAACGGGACATCCCGTACACAGCAGTGAGCACTCCCAGTGGTATGCTCTGGGAATGGTTGGTGATGCCGCAAGGGCTTAGTAATGCACCAGCCACATTCAATAGATGTGTTTCACATCTATTGAGACCGGTGCGCGAATTCGCACCGAGTTACTTCGATGATGTGTTCGTCCATAGTCGAGCTATGGACGGGAAAACAGACGTGGAAGTCCATAGACTCCACGTCCGTAAGGTTCTTACACTTATGCGCGAGCATAAGTTGTACGCCAACATCAAGAAGTGTATATTCGCAGCTAGCGAAATACCACTTCTTGGGTGCATCGTCGGAAAGAACGGCGTACGCTCTCATCCAGAGAAGATGAAGGCGATCACCGGCTGGCCAGTGCCGGTCGATGTCAAGGGATTAAGGAAGTTCCTTGGGCTAGCGGCGTACTTGCACAAGTACTCGCGCAATTACGCCGAAATGACAGTACATCTTTCTTGTTTACTCAAGAAAAATGTAAAGTGGAACTGGAACGCTGACTGTCAGCGTTCCAGTGAGCGTATCAAGAAAAGCTTGATGCAATCGCCAGTATTGGCGATTGCCGATCAAGACAGACCATTTCATGTGGTCTGTGACGCCAGTGATTTTGAAATCGGCTGTGCTCTGATGCAATATGATACAGACGGTGCAGAGCGTGTCGTCTGCTATTAATTGCGTCAGCTGCAACCGGCTGAGCGCAATTACCCGGTGCATGACAAGAAACTCCTTGCCATGAAGAATGCACTGGATAAGCTTCGCGTCTATCTCTTAGAAGATAGATCGTTTATTCTATATACAGACCATGCGTCACTACGCACGGCTGTAAATAGTCCACTCCTCTCGCAACGAATGGCGAGATGGTTGTCGTTCTTCGCGGAGTACAACTTCTCCGTAGAGTATAAGCCGGGACGACTTAACGTCGTCGCCGATGCTCTTTTCACGTCGGCCTGACCTAGAGCCGACTTTGCAATCCGACAGTGATGTAAACACCACTGTCGCCACACTGAGTACCAGCGTCTTGTCGTCGAGCTTACTCGACGAAATTAGAAGGGCATGCGCACAAGATAATGATCTTGTGCGCCTGATGGAGTATCTCAAGGACCCATCCACGCAAGCTAAGAAGCGCTTGTCTGTCATGTATCGATCTTCTCTAGATCGATACATCCAGCGAAACGGCTTACTGTACTACACAGCCGCACGCCTCGTGTCTTCGTTCCGCCCTAACATGATCTCAGGTTACGATTCATGTTTGAATGTCACGATGCACCAATATGTGGGCATTGCGGCCGTGAGAAGACTTACCTCACGGTCAGTCGCGACTTTTACTGGCCACGCCAGTATAAGTTTGTGCGCAAGTACGTGCGTGCTTGCGAGGTTTGTCAACGAGTGAAGCCTATTCCTTCATTCCGTGCACCATTGCAGCCTCTACCTGTTCCGGCAGAGTGCTGGGAGTCCGTATCAATGGACTTCGTCTTTGGGAAACCCAAAGACGCTCACGGGAATAATGGTATCCTCGGGTTTGTAGACAGGTTCAGCAAGATGGTACATCTTGTTGCTGTACCTGAGTCGATTACAGCAGAGGGCTGTGCTCAAGTATTTATCGATACAATCTTCAGATTGTACGGTTTACCTGGTGAGCTTGTGTCCGATAGGGACCCCCGGTTTCACGGCTGAGTTTTGGCGTTCCGTGTTCCAAACACTTGGAACACGGCTCACAATGTCTAGTTCTGACTATCCAGAAACCGATGGTCAGACTGAACGCACCAATCGCGTCCTCGAAGAGATACTTCGAGGGTACGTTCACTCGTTTACGAGTTGGAGTGAGTTCTTGTCGATGGTCGACTACGCCATCAACAACTCAGTGCATGCTTCCACGACGCATAGACCGTTCTACGTGAATGGTCTTCGCCTCCACGTGTCCCCACCTTAGTAGAGGGTGACTCTAATTTAAGGGGGGAGGGACTCGCTCGAGCGAGAACCAATCTGGCTCTTGCTCATCACGCGACGACGTTATGGTCGACGCTAAAGTAACCGAAGTCGTACCATTCGACTTCGGTGAAGAGGACAATAATGGAAGGGCAAATGCTTAAACATTTAGTGAAGGTGATTTAGTTTTACTGTCAACAGCAAACCTGCCTAAACATGTAGTGACTAACGTGGGAAGCAATATATTGTTGCCCAAGTACATTGGTCCGTTTCGTGTATTGCGCCGACTAGGCAACGCATACACGATCGAGATGCCACGCAGAATGCGTACGCGTACTACGTTTTACGTGGGACGTCTTCGTCCGTACGTTCAGTACTCGGCTTCTTCGAACGACGAAGATAGCCATTACTCTCAAGAATCCCCTTCATATTCTTGTTGTCACGAACCAGATTCGATACCTGGTCGTGTAGGATGATATCTTCCCATGATATTGGACGACATCCTGACGAGCTGGCGCCAGCTCGTTACTCAGAGAATGAAGTCGGCGTTCATTCTCCAATAGTGCGACAGCATTGTTTGCCCGAGACTTCTCATGGTCAAACCCAAGCTGTCGCACAATGTCCTCTAAGCAGCGACGCTTATCCCGTTCGTGATCAACATCACAACGGATATCACGAGTTACACGGGCAAACCCGTCTAACTCAGCAGCCAAGTCCGATGAAAGAATCGGACAGAGTTTTTCCTCCACCACCGCATCCGCTGGTGGACTCCCATGGTGGGAAGCGCTTCCTCGTGGAACTATTGCTAAATCACCGCGAGGTGAAGTGACGTCGGACGAGTTATCTCGTCCTGTGGCGTGGCTATCAACCTTCGGCGGATAGCTGGGAACCTCGAGCCCAACTGATGGCCGACGTTCCTGGTCTTGTCGAACAGTGCGACAAGGGACACCCGATGGTGAAGGACCATCGGAAAACGAGCGCCCAGCGCGCTCGTAAAGGGATTTCAAAGTATCAATCCCTTCACGCATCTCAGAAGAGATGCGAGTCCTCCACCAGGGCTCAGTAAGGAGGTACGCATCCTTAGGCGCTCTTGACGAGGTGCTCAGGCACCCCGGGCATGGTTCGCTCCAAGAGAGGCATAACAGGCCTGCCACTCTAGATAACCGGTGCAAACGATAGCATGCACCGGACGTACTTCGTTTCTCAAACTTATTGCGGCTAGCATAAAATATTTGAAACCAAGCCTCTTTCCCAACGTTTAAAACGTTGGTGATAAACACGTTCCAAGATTGGAGGAACGCGTCAGCCTCACGCTTCTTGTGTAGGCACTACCATCGATGTTCAAGAAACACATTGATGTAATAGTCGTTCTCCGTGCGAAAGATCTTTGCACTGGCGTCAAGGCCATGAAGCTTTGACGCATCAAACAACGGTATGGGGAACCGTTCGTTGTTCTTTCCAGACCAACGAACAAGCAGATGCTTAGATAGCATCAATAGCTTGCGATCAGGAGCAAGACGCAATACGTTGCGGTCTAAAGCCTCCTGCGTGGTGTCAACAGAAGAACCGACACCACGTGCATTAGTATCGACATAAGGACCGACACCACGTGCATTAGTATCGACAGAAGGACCGACACCACGTGCATTGATGTCAGTAGAAGCACTGACATCACCCTTACGGTCCCCACCGAGTCACTATCCTTCGACTCGTTTGGCGAGTCGTCTGATTCATCAGACGACCCGAACATTTCACGGTACATTGATTCACTCAATGTACCACGATCCCTCTTCGTAACATTTGACGACGAGGTATCACCCCGGGAGAGCCCGGAAGTGATATAGGTGGCTTTGAGTCGGATGCGTCATCCGACTCACCAGAGTAGTCAGCGACTAACTCTGGGTCAACATCTTCACGTGGCGCTTAGCCACGTGAACTTGCAACAAACGTTGCAGGCTGATGTTGACTTCCAGCAGACACATCAGTGTCTGCTGGCTGAGGCTGTGAAGCCTCAGTAGCGGCTGCACACAAGCGTGCAGCCGAGCTCTTTGCTGCCTTAGCAGCGACGCGCATTGACTTTGTCATAGCGAGAAAAATGTTGGAATATAAGAAAGCCCAACAAGTGCTCCTTTCCCATAGTCACTAAACAGTCACTAATGTGACTGTTGGTCGAGGGGGGTGATGTAACGGGGTGAGCCCGTTACATAATATTGACACTTATATGAAGTGTCAATAAAAAATATTATTATAACTAATAATATTTGACAATATTATCTTTTTTTATGATATTGTTCCTAGATCTCCTTGAAGTTGGAGATGCCCTATCATTGGTTGATATGGGCCATCATATCAACCAACGTGCTGACCAATGACCGATGGACGCGCGCAATGAGTGGAGGGCAAGTTGTCAACTTACATAGTTGTAGTTTAATATAGTTAACATAGGTTATAACCAATTAGTTTTACTAGATAGTTAACTATATTAAATACAGTTTCCTTTTCCTCTACTTCTAAGCGTATCGTTTAGAAGTAAAGCTTCCTCTGCCTCTTGTGTAAGAGAGGTAATTGAGGCACCTGCTTTCACTGTAATCAGTGAAGGCAGACTATACTGTTATCAGTATAGTCGGACGGTGCTCTATTACAAGTTATGCTTGAAAAAAATAATTCAAATCAAAATTTCCTGCAAAATTAGCCAATCCAAATGCTTAAAAAGGATCGCAGCGACATATATATAAATACTAGGGTTGTAGCCGAGCTGCCCAGCTCTTTAGCCAGAGGAAGACATATGGCTTAAAGCCTCTTAGTTTTAAGGGAACTATATAAATTTACGGCTAAAAGCCACTTAATTCTAAGGAACTAATTTAACGACTTAAAGGTCTTCCTGTTCTAAGGAACTAGGAGGGACTTTTAGTCAGCAAGCAATAAGCTTCAGATTCATATAACCAACGCAAAGAGTGCAAGAACAAGCTTGAAGCTTGAAGGTTCAGAATACCAACGCACGAAGTGCACAAGAGAACAAGTCTGTATCAGGGCATCTAGTTACACGCAAACATTATTTAATATACTTAATGTAAGGTCAAAACGTTCCATAATTACTTTGGATGTGACAGGGCATCTAGTTACACGTAAACATTAAGTAATATACTAATGTTTGGTCTAAACGTATCCATGATTACTTTTGACCTGTCACTTGGGTGCGATACACAAACGTGATCCACCCTCGTGAATGTGATATCCATTTATGGGTTCGCATGGGAAGGGATGACGCTAGTTGAAGCTAGGCATCGCAACGTCTCCGAAGGACGTCAGTCGCAATCTTAAATCTAGATTTAAGTTCATGCGACAGGATACGCTTCTAAAGAGTCGCGTATCCGATCTATATACATATATAGCCAATCAGTAGTTAAGTTTATATTTAGTAATAATTTATTAAATATAGCTCAGTCTTGAATTTGCTAAACACCGAAGCACCACGCACGAGAAGCTGAAAAAGCTTCTGCGTGACGTCGGTGACTTCTTGTTTAGAAGTTCATTGCACTCTCGCTTAGCGAGAGGCAACTGGTGGTAAGACTGCGTAAGCAGTCGACCAACCTCCTAACCACCCTCGCACGCGAAGGTAAGACGGTCTAACCGCTTCCTCGCTTGTGCTGAAGGTGTGTGCTAGTAGTACGAGGCAACTTCGTAGAAGTGCCCGTATACACTTGGTAGCACTAGTAGTCCTTCCCACGACCCGTCTCTCTGAGCGTGCGTGTGGTTAAGATGGTCCTAATATGGACTGGAGTGACTTCCCTCACCTCTCCCAACATCATAGGGAGTTGGAAGAGCATATGGCGCAGGGACTTGGAGAACAAGCCCTGGTCAACCTCTTGCATTGTCCTCCTGAGCAACATGTTGCTCAGTTGGAGCAATTTGAGGCGTTTGTGCTCGGACAACGTAGAAACGCGTCCGAG
Organism: Peronospora farinosa; assembly: GCA_947646735.1. Classification (NCBI taxonomy): domain Eukaryota; phylum Oomycota; class Peronosporomycetes; order Peronosporales; family Peronosporaceae; genus Peronospora; species Peronospora farinosa. The sequence goes on from CANTFK010000991.1 coordinate 404,162, forward strand.
GTAAACAGCCAAGCCACCGCTAATTCCATCACTAAGACTCAGGATGAGCTTAGGCTTGAGCAGGCACGTAATGAGGCGCTCAACAGAGCTGTTGAGACGCTCTCTGCCCGGCCTACTCAACCGAGGCCCATTCGGATGGACCCTCCGAAGTTCGATGAAGCTACCCCTCCCACGATTTTTCACTGGCTAAAAGCAGTTGAGCAATGTGGAGCGGCGAAGCTCATCGAAGACGACACCAGAATGGTGTCGTATGCCATGTCCAACTTGCGTGGCAAAGCGTCAGAGTGGGCGTACTCTGCGCTGATGGCTAATGCTGATGCATTTCCATCATGGGCGATCTTTAAGGCAAAGATTCGCGCCATGTATCAGCCGCCTAGCAACGAAGTGTTTCTTATGGCGCGCTTCTTTATAGCACGACAGGCGAAACGCTCTCAGCAAGAGTATGTGCAGGAGATGCGTTCGCTGTCGGCGTCCATTAATGGGGAACCGATACCAGAGCGTATCAAGGTGGCCACGTTCATGAATGGACTTAGGCACGGCCCATCGCGTCAGGCTCTTTTCAGAAAGGTGCCAGCGACGATGGAAGAGGCAATTAACATTGCCTTAGTTGAGGAGCAATCCTACAACAGCGCCTCGGCGACAGCCTATTACAGGCCGTCGTCCGAGAAGTCTGATGCCACTCCTATGGAGTTAGGCAATGCAGATGTGATCTGCTACAAGTGCGGCAAGCGAGGCCATATGATGGCTCGCTGCTATGCCAAAGTAGCTGCTGGTGCTAAGGCAGCCGGCAAAAAGTCTCCCAAGCCGAAGGGAGGTGCGAAAAACCAGCGTGCACGACGCACGGGTTCAGCACCTGCCCAAGATGGGTCGGGAAATGCGGGAGCGCAGTAGGGTTGCGATGCCCTACTGTCGCGGACTCTGAAGCTACCCCTAAGTTCAGAGTGATCGAACAAATGGGTAGCATAGTCCCTGAGGTTCCGAAAGGTCGGACCTCAACCCTTTTGGTCTATAGCACTCGAGTACGAGGCTATGACCAAGTGGTGACCTTCTCGTGGATTCGGGTGCATTACAGAATTTTTTGAAACTTGCGGCTCTGAAAAGGAATACGGCAAGTTATAAGTCACTTTGCCAGGGTGTCAAGCGAGAAGAGGCGATCGTTCGTTTAGCGAACGGCGCGCCGAAATCATAGGAAGTTCAGGTTGAACTCGCCTTCTGTTTCAGTGACTTCTCTTGTAAAGAGAAGTTTACAGTGCTAGGTATGGAGAGTCCGTATGACCTCATCCTAGGCATGCCTTGGTTGGCTAAACACCAACCATGGATAGACTGGCGTACACGCACAGTCGCCAACTCTACGCAAGACACCAGAAAGGATGTGCTCTTGCGAGAGGCTTATGTGGCTGATGCTGTGTCCAACACAGTCGAGGGTGCGATGACGGTATGTTAATCGACACCAGGAACTACCCAGCTCGAAAGGAGTGGTGTAGTTGGAAGTGCACTGGCAGAAAGCCAGGTGACACTTATTCCTACCCAGGTCGAAAAGACCGGTGTAGTTAATGGGACGATGACAAGTAGTCATGCGTCCAATAGTCCTGCGCAGAGCCGAGAGCCTGTGGCAGTTGATAGTGGGCCGAATGGAAGGCAAGCGCCACAAGAACTAGCATAGAGTCATGAGTATGGTGCGGTTGGAAGGAGTGCGTTGGATATAACAGCAACGACACCTTCTTCCAGGTCAAAGGTCGTGGTGACTCGAGCATCGAGCACCAGACGTATTAAGACGATGAAGGGCACGTGAACGAGTGACCCTTGGATCAGTCTCGGTCCAAGAGGACGGACCTACGAACGAGTTGTTCGAGGCCGTCGAAGACAAAATGCCGGAGGCATCCTCAGTTGAGGTGCTCCAACTTGTCTTGGCATCTGCCGAGGAGATAGTAAATCTCTCGGAGATGACGTGGGATCTGTTCCTGTCCGAACTAAAGGAAGAAAATATCCACGAGATAGTCGCACCAGTTCCAGAATAGAACGTGGTGGACTGTTGCTCGTCGTCCACAATGGACGAGAGCGTCTTGAATACCGACAAGAAGAAACGGTTCGCTGCTCAAGGCTGGGATGCCTTGAAGGACAGCCCGTTCTATGATGTTCTGTGGAAACACCGTGATGTGTTTCCAGCAGAAGTGCCGAGCCGCCTACCGGCCAGTAGGGGCATCAGGCACGAGATTTTCCTGGAGCCTGGCACCAAGTATTGTGTGACCAGGCAATGGCCGTTGCCGAAGGAACAAGTAGATTACATCGATGAGTTCTTCGACAAGCGAGTCAAGGCGGGACATGTACGTGAGAGCAAGTCGCCTCACTGCAGCCCGACCTTCTATGTGCGAAAACAACAGGTGGATGGCGCGTGGTTCATGCTTATACTAAGCTGAACACGTCCACCATTCCGGCTCAAACGCCGATCCCGTGGAAATATGTTTTGTTGAATTCCATGGGAAAGTCAACTATCTTTTTGCGTTGGATCTGAAGGATGGCTACTACCAACTTTCCATGAAAGATACTGATGTAGCCAAAACAGCAGTAAGCACCTCAAGCGGTATGTTGTGGGAGTGGCTTGTGATGCCACAAGGGTTGAAAAATGCTCCGGCAACATTTAACAGAGTGGCGGCTCACGTGATGCGTCAGCACCATGTCTATGCGCCCCATTACTTTGACGATGTATTCGTGCATAGTAGGGCGGAGGACGGTCTGAGCGCGATGGAGTCGCACAAGCGTCATTTAGACGCTGTGTTGCAGACTTTGGGTGATGCTCAATTATACGTTAACTTTCAAAAGTGCGTAATAGGGGTCCCCGAGATACCTGTACTGGGCTGCATCGTAGGTGCACATGGTGTACGAGCAGACCCAGAAAAGGTAAAGGCTGTAAAGGAATGGCCAGTCCCACGACACGTGAAGGATTTGCGCCAATTCCTTGGGATCGCTAATTACTTGCATAAGTACAGCAAGAATTATGCGGAGCAGACTAAGCCATTATCTGACCTTTTGAAAAAGGATACAGAATGGACTTGGTCAAAGGAGCAAGTAGATTCGTTCACATCAGTGAAGCAATCTCTTGTAGAGGCACCGGTCTTGGCATTGCCAGACGCGGATAAGCCCTTTAGCGTCGTCTGCGATGCAAGCAATTTTTCTATCGACAGCGCGCTCATGCAGAAGGATGACAACGGCGTTGACCGTGTCATATCTTATCAGTCTCGGCTTTTAAAAGCTGCCGAGCTGAATTACCCTGTGCATGACAAGGAGCTACTTTCAATTAAGTATGCCCTTGTGAAGTTTCGAGTGCATCTCTTGTGCACCGAACCTTTTGTGGTTTATACGGATCGCGCATCACTGTGGACCCTATAACTTTACCGCACCTCTCGTCTAGAATGGCAAGATGGCTAACATTCTTCTCTAAATTAATTTTCAAAGTTGAATATAAGCCGGGTAAGTCGAATGTCTTGGCTGACGCGTTATCGCGCAGACCAGAATTCAAGGCAAGACACCAGGATAGTGTGTCTCGTGCGAAAGCACAAGTTGAGTCGTCAACATTGGCAGCCATGAAGGCCTACCATGTGACGAGCTCAATGGCCTCCGATATCAAGGAGTGTTACAGTCAGGACGAACATTGTCGCCTGCTGTTGGATCATTTTGGTGGACGAAAGGTTACCCTTCCGTCGCACCTCAAAGCGAAACTAAATCGCTTTAGTTACAGTGATGGCCTGTTATGGCATCAACTGTCACCCTGTGATCCCTTGAGAATCTATGTCCCTCATGACACAGATCTCAAGCTGATGATACTTCACGAGTGCCATGATGAGACATCTAGTGGGCATCTGGGCCGTGGAAAGACATTCTTACGAGTGTCAGAGGAATTTTGGTGGCCCCATCTATATCGGTGGGTGGCCAACTATATTCGCTCTCGAAGAGTGTCAGCGCATAAAGCCTGCAACTTCGAACAGTGCTCGACTGAAGTCACTGCCGATTCCAACTGAGTGTTGGACGTCGGTCAGTTCGGACTTCATGTTTGGCTTACCGCCTGACCATAAAGGCAGGACGGGGCTCGTCGTATTTGTAGACAGACTGAGCAAGATGGTGCATTTGGCACCATGTAGCACCAAGATCTCGGGAAAAGAGGCTGCCCTCTTGTTTCTGGATCACGTGTATCGACTACACGGGATGCCCGAGTCCATAGTATCGGACCGGGATCCGCGTTTTACGTCGGGTTTTTGGCGACATGTGTTTGAGCTGCTGGGTAGCAAGCTCCGCATGTCAACCGCTGATCATCCCCAGACCGATGGCCAAACAGAACGGGCCAATCGAGTCGTGGCGGATGTATTGCGTATAGTAGCGACTCCCTAAGAATGGAGCAAGCAATTTCCATTCGTGGAGTTCGCTAGTAATAATAGTATTCACGCCAGTAAGGGTGAAACACCGTTTTACATTAACGGACTGCGTCATCCTCGAACGCCAGTCTCGTTTGTACGCAGCCCGAGTCTTAGTGGGGGAGGGCCCCTCACTTCGCCCGGTCCGAATGCCAAAGGTGGCCAAGGTTGCCCTAGTGACACTGCTAGTTTAGCAGTGGTCACGACACCTATAGGTGTCACAGAGGAGGCACGGCAAGAAATGCCAGTGCTCCTTGATGACGACACTATAGTGTTATCAACAGCGTCGACCCATGAACGACCTCTTGGAGGCGTCATTGGCGAGCTGGATGCTAAAAGCGTGAACAGAAGCTCAGCGCTTCGTGGATGAGCGATTAGCCATCACACGTATGTCCGTGACGCGATGGCAAGCGCACAGGACAAGCAAAAATAATATGTAGACCAGCATGGTCGCAAAAACAATGACAACTTAAGTGTGGTGAAGTGCTAATTTTGTGATGTGGAGGTCCCAGACTCTAGTTGGATTCGGAGTATAGGCCGTGGGTCAGGGACAGGGTACCAGAGAGACAGGGGCCTCGAAGGGGAGCGACCGTTGGTGGAGGACAATCCGCAGGATCCGCCGAAGAAAAATCAGTATCAGGGAACCGGTTAACCGGTACCGAAGGGAGTTGATCATGGTCCCTCATTGATCGACCTGGCCCCTCATCGGTAGACCTGGGTCCCTCGTCGGTCGACCCGGTCCCTCATCGGTCGACCCGGTCCCTCGTTGGTAGACCTGGGTCCCTCATTGGTCGACCCGGTCCCTCGCGGGTAGACCTGGGTCCCTCGTTGGTCGACCTCGGCCCCTCGGGGTTCAGCCACTCCTGACCAGTTAATACAAGGATCAGACTAGTCGACGCAAGGAATCAGAGCTTCAGGCAAGGATAGAGTAAAGGAGTTAAAAGGATAGGACTATATTAAATACTACTCAATTTGCGATCTACTTGGCAAGTATTCGTCGCGCTGTAAAGGAACTCTATTCTGGCCACACGCCTGTTCCGGGGAAGGGATACATTTGCCCCCCCCCCCGTTGAAGACAGGCGTGTGGTCAGACTCAATTTTCGATCTACGTGGCACGACTCCGTCACCCAAGAAGGACTTGTTCTAAGTTACTCACTGTTCCGGGAAGGGATATATTTTGGCCCCCCGTCGAAGAAAGTTGTGTTGCGAAGTTCAAGGGCGAATAGAGCTCCAGGATATATTTGGCCTGTGAGCTCGTTCGAGTAGCAACACCCCCAAGACCCGCTATCGGAAGCGGTCTCCCTCACCTCAAGGTCCGGGAGCAACGTAAAGGTCAGGTGGTTAATACCCCTGAAACAGAAGGAAATGGCCAGGGACGACAAGCGCCCCTGAAGAATTTGGCTCTAAGTCCACTCTCGACAAGGTCGATCGAGTGGCCACCTACCGGCCCACCGAGTGAAGCATATCCACTCGAGGCCCCCCAGGTCTACCTCCCTCAAGGCAGACATCTACATCGTCACCAAGTCCTCCGAAGAGTGCAACCCGCCAGCCGACGGGTACACAAGGTGAGAGAAGGTTCATACGCGGCATCGGGGTACCCCCTCCGACAGTCGGCAGTCCGGCACAGTGAGTGGTTTGGGGTCTCATCATACAATTTTGAGAACCCACTCCACCACATTAGTGTGGGGGACAAAGTGCTATTAAGTACTGCTACCCTACCTAAACATGCAATTTCTGCACTACCTGGTGGTACTACTAAGCTATTGCCCCGATTCATTGTGCCCTTTACAGTGGTTGAAGAAGTTGGAGACCTAAATTATAGGCTCACTCTCCCACCGTATATGAAGACGCACCCCGTATTTTACGTGGGTCGTCTGAAACGGTATGTTGATTAAGAAGAGATCACATATCCACATCGGTCTAACTAGACCGATGGTGACGTCTGTGAGTCGAGCGTCGCGGCCGATCAGGCGACGAGGAAGACGATAAGCTTCCCGTATACGAACGAGGCGATAGAGTACTCGGCGATCGAGGAGGACTTCGCGCTTGACGCGAGTCTCTCATCACCAGTCGCTCTAGGATGTACAAACGGGTCTTCAGGCGGTCATACCCCTGACGGTCTCTCGTCCTCACATCGCGCAGATCCGAAGTCAGTCGCGAGACTTGGCTATCGAGATCTGCCACCTGCCTCTTCAGCGCAGCGGACTCAGCCTGCGACTGAACAGCAGCAGGGTAGGCAGCCGCGAGTAGGTGGGCGTAATCGCCACTCCTATCGGGCGCCACCTGTGTTGGTGAACACGGAAGGAAATACGCGCTTCCTTGTTGGAAGGCTGTAGGCCCATCGGTTTGTGAAGAGAAAGCTCCAAATCCTTTTCCAGTAAAAGGGTTACACAACGAGCTTTGATTCATGGGAGCCTGTTGACGCTTTGCGCGTCGACGTGCCTGGGATGGTGGCTGCTTATGTGAAGCAGCACCAGCTGTCTTCTTTCTGCTAGGTCCGGACGGACTAGCAGAAGAAGCGTAGCGAGAATCAATTGGGGGTGGCTTACCCCCCAAGATTTTATGCGCACGCTTCATGGCGAAGCTGATTCGCTGTGACCGTTGTTTCGTTGTATCTACATGCAAGGTAACACGGCGCCGGAGATCAGCTTCATATTCGTCGGCTGTTTCGTTAGAACGCAGCACGACTGGAATTGGGAAAGCACGACCAAGTCCTTTGCCCTGCTTTTTCACAAAGAAAAGACGCTATAATATTTATGAGCGCCAATAGTGGCACGCTGCAAAAGCGCTGCGCTAGACCCATCCGAGTTCATCCACTCAGATGGAGGTGGCATTGGTGGCAAGCCACCACTCACGTAGCCGCCCTCGCGACGGCGGGCTAGTGAGGCCGAAGGTGTACTTGGTGGAGCTTTAAGCTCACACTCACCTGAGTCTGACTCTCCATTATGGATTGTCAAGACATCAGCATGAGGAGTCACATCAGATTGAGTCGCGACTTCTTCTTTCAACTTAGCGTGCTCATTCTTAGTCTCTGCGCTCGTAGGCGCAGGCGACGAGGCTTTACCTTTACTTGCAGAAAGCATAGAAGCTTTCTCAAGGACGGATGCCTCAAATGATGGGGACATATGTCCCATCAACGCGCTTTGCTCATCTCCACTTTGGGGTGATGACAATGACGTCCTCTCATTGTAGTCTAAAATGAGAGATGGATCTTCGTCCACATTATAGTGAGATGGAAGATCCACCCCAGTGCCTGACGCACTTTGCGACGGCTGCGATAAATCGCGGCGCGTGCGCTTAGTGCTGGACTGCATGGGTGCCTTTGCAGGCGACCCATCAGCCTTACCTCGTTTCGGTGGCATGAGAATTGAGTAGACTAAAGCTGCGCATTAATAACGGCTCGCAAGTCTCTCTGTCTCCTGGCGATGTTTTACAAAATGTAAAAATCGTTCTAAAACGGGGGATGGTAGAAAAAGGGCATCTAGTTACACGTAAACATTAAGTAATATACTAATGTTTGGTCTAAACGTATCCATGATTACTTTTGACCTGTCACTTGGGTGCGAAACACAAACGTGATCCACCCTCGTGAATGTGATATCCATTTATGGGTTCGCATGGGAAGGGATGACGCTAGTTGAAGCTAGGCATCGCAACGTCTCCGAAGGACGTCAGTCGCAATCTTAAATCTAGATTTAAGTTCATGCGACAGGATACGCTTCTAAAGAGTCGCGTATCCGATCTATATACATATATAGCCAATCAGTAGTTAAGTTTATATTTAATTATAATTCATTAAATATAGCTCAGTCTTGAATTTGCTAAACACCGAAGCACCACGCACGAGAAGCTGAAAAAGCTTCTGCGTGACGTCGGTGACTTCTTGTTTAGAAGTTCATTGCACTCTCGCTTAAGCGAGAGGCAACTGGTGGTACGACTGCTTAAGCAGTCGACCAACCTCCCAACCACCCTCGCACGCGAAGGTAAGACGGTCTAACCGCTTCCTCGCTTGTGCCGAAGGTGTGTGCTAGTAGCACGAGGCAACTTCGTAGAAGTGCCCGTCTACAAAGTCAGAATGATTTGCAATGTTAAACTCAAAATGAGAGCTGAATTATGCATAAAGAGTTTATAAATAGTCCTACCCCCCCCCCCCCAAGTACACTACACTAGATTAATTACTATAATAGTAATTATATAATGCAGACTTTGCTATTGGACGACGTATCGTCTAAACATCTGTGTATTATGGACTTAGTACAGCGTTATCGATTATCGAATCCTAATCGATAAGATACGGTATCACCGAATACCGTATCTTAATGCTCATGCTTAATACCTCTTTAAAGAGAAGTATCATAATGCATTATATGCAATAAAAGGAAACTTCAACCGTAAACTTTCGGAATGATGTTCCAACCGTCGTGTAACCCCGTTACACTCCCCCCACCAGACTGACGTTCTCATAGAATGTCATTCGACATCTTTTCTCTTTGAGGTAGTGCTTTAGCAAACGTTTTAACCTTACGGTTTGTACACGGCACATAACATGACGCCTCCTGGCAATGAGTCACAGACTCTTCGGGACCTCATTGAAGACAACCTTGACGAAGCGGTTGATTACAAAAGTGAAACCGTCTTTGTGGGACCCGATGGGTCCCCTTTAGCCACCCTTACGGGTGAAGATGAAAGTAGTCATGCACCGAATCCGTTCCCTAAACGTGGTGCTGCAGATGCGCTAACAGCGTTACGTGACCCGCCTGACGTATCGTCAACGGCGACGGTTACTAACCCACTTGACGAACAACAGCAGCAGACCATTGATCAAGAGGAAGGCGCCAAGCGTTGGACGAAGAATATGGCTAGGCTCAGGACTACCGACAGTATAGGTTGAAACCACCTACAGTGGAAGAACGCCTAAAGGAGGCATCTGGTCATTCTCTCTCTGGCTGGGCCTTTCGGCCTGAGACCATTTTGCCCGACGCGAACGGCTCTTCGACAGCGCTATCTGGAACCCCATATTACTATGCAAATTTAATACTTGGCACGCCTCAACAGGCAAGTGCGTGGTGTGCAGTTCCTCCCATAATGGGGGTTCCCATCCTTCTGTTCGCGGGGGAAACCGAAAAAGAAGAAGACACGGCTTTTAGCCGCTGGGCGCATTATGCGCGACGTTTAAGCAGCATGTGGGCTCTACGGGCAAGTGCCGATGTGTCAGATGTTTGTCTCTAACGGAAAATGCGTTACGATCACGCTAAGCTGAAGGCCCGGGAAAAGTTGAAGTCTCAACGAACGCAATATGCGTCTGCTATCCAGCACTCCAGCGTTTCGGCTACACCTGTAGCCGCGAGTCCACGACAGGCCGAGGCCGATAACTTGCCTACCACCACCACTACTGGTGAGAAGCGTCACCGCCAACAGGCTGACCCTGCGCAAGAAGCTTAATAACGTCCACGGCGTATGGACAATCCTGCCGAAGGGGAACCTCAAACTCCCATGAGTTCCACGACTCGGGATAACACCGCCACTTCACCCGATACTGGTTTTGACCATGGCGACAACGCTTCTGCAGTAGAAGTTCCACATGGAACTGAAGGTTCCCCTGCCCATCAAGCAATGCCGGAGGGTCCGGTGTACCGGCACAAGTTATCGTGTCAAGCTACTTCAAGAGGTGAAGTATCTCCGTGAGACTGTGTAGACGATGAATATTCGCCTCGGGTCGCTGGAGCAGAGTCGAACCCGATTGCAGTCTCAGCTTGACCTTTTGGTGGAGATGCTTCGTCCCGCGACAATGCCGATAAACTCGGCGCGAGCGCCTTTATGTTTACTTGGGACGGATCCCGATATGGTTTCAGCATGCCGACGTATAATACAGGATGTGTACGCAATATGCGCGGCAAATTAAGCGTATACGCTAAGCCTTTCTTGGTCACGACCGTAAAGGGTCCGATAAAGCGCGGACGCAACTTCGTCTTTAAGACAACAGACACTACATTTGTAGGTACGTTCTTAGCATTAAGTAATACTTGGTCTCCGATCTCATAATTATCAATACAATTTCTGCCTTAGCATCCGCATAATCTTTTTGTTTGTCTTGGCTATCAGCCATTGCGTCTTGCACATGTCGTAAGAAATTTAGTCGCGTTGCGAGAAACGAGTTCACCTGTTTCTTAACATCAGCAAGTCGATCAGCAACTTCTCCCCCACCAAGCCCTGAACCACTCGGTGGTAGCGTTAACGGAACGCATGGGTGTGTGAGCTTATTCACATAGAACGGAGTGTAGCCGGTAGAGGTGTGCACAGAGTTATTGAGCTCGGACTTAGCAACAAGGAGCATAGACCTTAAACGCTAAGGCGTTTCAGCACACGATTAAAAAAACAATTGCCATAGGCAAGCCATGTTGGCGAAACACTCGGTCGATAAACAGCTCCGCTGTACCCTCACAATCGATCGAGTCTGGCACAGCCGCTAAGTGAGCCGTCTTGTTCAAACGGTCAACAAAGACCACAATACCTGTATTGCCATGCGAATCTTTCGGTAGGCCAAATACAAAGTCCATACTAATGGACTCCCAGCACCCAGTGGGAATAGGCAAACTAGCCAGCGGCGCTGCCGAATGGGGCGAGGGTTTCACCCGTTGACACGTTTCACACGTACGCACATATGTGCTCACCCATTTATATAATTTGGGCCACCAAAAACTTTGGCATACTGCCCCATAGGTCTTTCACGACCCAAGTCACCACCAATGGCGGTGTCATGTACCTCATAGAGGATACGATACTTCAGGTCCTCGTCATGAGGAACCGCAATACGCGGAGGATCCGCTACATATGTACGATAGTACAACAGCCCCTCATCGATAGAATATCGATGGAGGCTCGCACGTAATCGTGCCGAAAATTTAACGCCGAGTCTTTTAACTCATCACTGCCAAGAGCATGTAGCAACGCTATACAGTGATCATCTTAAGCATACGCCGTACGAATGAAATCTGTGATAGAAGACGACAACGTCGTAACATATTCAATCTCATCGTCAGGTCTGCGTGACAACGCATCAGCCAAAGCATTTTGCTTGCCCGGCTTATACTTCACCTCGAAGTTATATTCAGCAAAGAATGAAAGCCATCTGGCCATTCTCTGCGAGAGGTGAGGCGACGGAGTCGCAGTGCGTAAAGATGCATGATCGGTATAGATCACAAAAGGTTTCGAGCCTAGCAGATGAACTCTGAATTTAACTATAGCATACTTCATTCCAAGTAGCTCTTTGTCATGAACTGGATAGTTCTTTTCTGCAGCTTTCAGCTGGCGAGATTCAAAGCGATTACACGCTCACGACCTTCATCATCTGTTTGTAACAGAGCACTGCCAATGGAAAAATCCGACGCTAAACGGTCGGTCAGGGTCTGACAAAGCCAAATTAGGAGCATGAATAAGGCTATCCTACACCGCTTGAAAAGCATTCCCATCTACGGCATGCCAACACCATTCCACATCCTTTTTAAGGAGATAGGATAATGGCCGAGCCACATCAGCTTTATTCTCGCTGTACTTATGTAAGTAATTGACAAGGCCAAGCCATTTACGCAAGTCATTCTGAGACTGTGGAACAGGCCAATCGACAATGGCCTTGACCTTAGAGGGACCTGCTCTTAGGCCTTATTTTCCAATGAAGCACCCTAGAAAGGGGATTTCTTCGGCCCCAAAGATGCACTTAGATATATTAAAATATAGCTAATTAGTGCGCATGCACTCAAGCACAGCTCGCAAATAAACGATATGGTTCTATTTATCCGACCGCCCATGTTCAGCACGACGACGAACAAAAATGCCATCAAACTACGTCTGCGCATACGAAACAATTGCGTCACCAAACGGTTGAACTTAGCCGGAGCATTCGACAGCCCCTGGGGCATCACTAACCACTCCCAGAGTATACCGCTCGTAGTACTTACCGCAGTGATCGAAATATCGCTAGCTCGCATGAGCAATTGGTAATAACGTTCTGTTTAGTAGAGCGCACTGTACATGGTACAACCGACCATATTATTTTTAAAATCATGGTAACGGGTTATACGACGGTTGTAACATCATTCCGAAAGTTTACGGTTGAACTTCCCTTTATTGCATATAATGCATTTTTGATACTTCTCTTTAGAGAGGTATTAAGCATGAGCATTAAGATACGGTATTCGGTGATACCGTATCTTATCGATTAGGATTCGATAATCGAGGCGCTGTACTAAGTCCATAATACACAGATGTTTAGACGATACGTCGTCCAATAGCAAAGTCTGCATAATATAATTACTATAATTACTATTGCAGTAATGAATGTAGTGTAGGGTACTTAGAGTGGACTATTCATAAAATCTTAAAGCATAGATAAAATCAGTTCTCATTTTGAGTTTAAGATCGCGAGTCGTTCTGACTTGCTCTCTTGTGCGCGTCGTGCGTTGGTTCTTTGAACCTCTAAGCTTCTAGCTTGTTCTTGCACTCTGTGCGCTGGTTCTTTGAACCTTAAGCTTGTTGCTTGCAGACTAAAAGTCACTCCTAGTTCCTTAGAACAGGGTAACTTCTTAGTCGTTTAATTAGTTCCTTAGAACTAAAAGGCTTTCAGCCTAAAGGCTTCCTCTGTCTAAAGAGCTGTGCAGCTTCGCTACACTTGGTAGCACTTGTAGTCAATCCTACACCTGAGTCTCTAAGACTGATCCTCTGTGAGGATCGAGAATCAAAATCACCTCTCTGAGGCGCAACGAATAGCACTATATAGATTATCTACCTACGTTGGGACCAATCAAATCAAGGCCATTTTGGCCCAAGGCCCGGAGATCATCAATGCTCGCCTTGAGGCCTTCATGCATGATGAGGCTACGCTACTCGGGCAGGTTCACGACCAGGCAGCGTCAGCTGCGCCTACGCAGTATATCCCGGTACCTGTGCCCGATGTAGAGACAAAGGCTCGCCCACTCGTTATAAACGCTAAAACCTTTGAGGGGAGCGAGGGAGAAAATCTTCTCCTCTGGATACGAGAAGTTGAAATGGCAATGGAAGCCGCCATGCTTGTGTCGAATAAGCACCAAGTCTGCCTGGCCTTTTCTAAGCTCGGTAGAAGAGCTAAAGAGTGGGATCTAACGAACAATGTCTCTGAAAATGCTGCATTTCCTGCGTGGGAAATGCTTAAAAAGCAATTAACTTGTGTGTTTGCACCGCCTAATCAGGCTTATCGTGTGCGCTCACGCCTCTTAGCTACCCGACAGGATAAGAAAGAATTTTCGGACTATGTCCAAGAGTTGAGAACTCTCATTGCAGCTATGCAGCAGGACCCTCTGGCAGAGGAAGTCTGTGTACCCATTTTTATGGAAGGACTTCATACTGGCATCGCCAGGACAAAAAAAATCGTAACCCTTCAGCTTTCGAAGAGGCAGTGAGCATAGCGTTTAACGATGAGTTCAATATCAAATCTGCTCGCTATGTTCTGACATGGTATCATTCAAATGCCTCTAATAGGGCGGAACCCATGGACCTCAGCCATGCTGAAGAAGCTGAGCTTCAAGCTGCTGAGCAGCCAGGTAACATCCGTAGATGTTACATGTGCGGAAGCAATAGACACCTACGCCCTAGCTGTCCGTTGCGAAAGCAACGTCAGCATAGGCAGAGCCTTGACCCTGCTCCTAGCCAAAATGAGAGCACGGCAGGGGAAAATGTCAACTCCCAGTAGGGCGCCCCGCGCCTACTGGGAAAGATATAGGTTCTGTTGAATCTTTAGGAGGTAAGGGTAAACAGAGCTTAGCCCCGGGTGGTTCTGTGGATGCTTCCATAGAACGAGATTGCAATCCAGGCTTGTTGGTGTTGTCGGCAACCGTTTAGGGTTTTGAGAAACCATAGTCAATTCTAATTGACTCAGGGTCGTCGGGTAATTATGTTCGACGTCGTTCCCTTGAAGGGAGTAAGATGTATGCTGAGGCGCTAAAAGGGCAAGAGGGTGACAGTATAACCGTGCGTCTTGCAACAGGTGTACGTGTCACCGTTCCTAAAGTTCCGTTGAACTTAGAAGTGAAGTTCTTAGACTTCAATAGCGTTGAAAGCTGTCTTGTTATAGATTTGGACTCGAGATACGACCTCATTCTCGGTATGGTATGGCTGGAACGCCATGAGCCATGGATCGATTGGAGATACAAAACTTTGGGCGCAACGCGCAATGTTCCTAGCGAAGCTTTGGAGAGTCATGAACTCACCTTCGCTAAGAAAAAAGCTCTATTGGCACGAGACATTAATTGAGTCAGTTAGTGTGTTGGACATTGGAGTGTCGAAGTTGATAAACTCCAATTTTAACAATAATAGTGTCGAGCAGAGCTTACTGACACCTAATGGAACGGCAAGTACTCCGTTGAGTGATACTCATAGTAATATTGAGACACTGGATGTCAGTAATGACATCGGCTCTTGTATAGAGCAAGTTAAGGTCAATGACCTTGTTAGTGAAGTCACTATTACTAGTGACTCACTAAATGTCGATACTGACGTCGGCTCTCGTATAAAGCAAGTGAGGTTTGATGGCCTTGTTAGTGAAGTCACTGGTACTAGTGACCCACTGGATGTCAATACTGACATCGGCTCTAGCATAGGGCAGGTTAAGGTCAAGGAATCTGTTGACCTTGGGGATGATGTTACCCCAAGTACTTCAAAGGTACGGTCACTTCAATGAGACGGCAGCGTCGCCAGGTGGAAGCTGCGAGACGTAAACCGTCTGCTTTATCACGTGGTGATGTCAGTGACCAGTTGTAGACCCTGGTCAACGGAGTGACAGGTGATGTAGATGGTGAGGTTGACCTTGAGGCACTCCCATCATTAAGTGCTCTCTTAGAGCTAGACGAAATGTCTGTGGATGAATTTCATCGAGCCTTGAAGGATGTAATCTATCCGATATGGTGTTTTTTCGATCTGACCTCGAGTTGAACTCATCCTCGCTTGTCGATGAGGCAGTCTTTGAAGATACAATAAAGGCCATCCTTATTCGTGCTTCCATTTTGGCTTTTTCAGACCCTGACCGACCGTTTAGCGTCGGATTTTGCCATTGGAAGTGCTCTGTTACAAACAGATGATGAAGGTCGTGAGCGTGTAATCGCTTTGAATCTCGCCAGCTGAAAGCTGCAGAAAAGAACTATCCAGTTCATGACAAAGAGCTACTTGGAATGAAGTATGCTATAGTTAAATTCAGAGTTCATCTGCTAGGCTCGAAACCTTTTGTGATCTATACCGATCATGCATCTTTACGCACTGCGACTCCGTCGCCTCACCTCTCGCAGAGAATGGCCAGATGGCTTTCATTCTTTGCTGAATATAACTTCGAGGTGAAGTATAAGCCGGGCAAGCAAAATGCTTTGGCTGATGCGTTGTCACGCAGACCTGACGATGAGATTGAATATGTTACGACGTTGTCGTCTTCTATCACAGATTTCATTCGTACGGCGTATGCTTAAGATGATCACTGTATAGCGTTGCTACATGCTCTTGGCAGTGATGAGTTAAAAGACTCGGCGTTAAATTTTCGGCACGATTACGTGCGAGCCTTCATTGATATTTTATCTATCAAGCACAACACAGATTCATCATTGCAGATCCACTACCAGGCAACGACTGTCAAAACCGTCGGCCTGCTTCTGTAGCCACACACAGCCACGCTATTGGATGTGGCTCAAAGAGCATCATGGGATGGCCCCCCCCGACCAAGAAGATAGTGTTCAAGGGCAGTGGGGCCGTTTCACAGGCAGCAAACGGAGGTGAGTCGAAGAAAGAGTTGGACACACCGGGGATTGAACCCGGGGCCTTCCGCTTGCAAAGCGGACGCGCTACCACTGCGCTATGCGCCCAGCAATTACGTATCAAACTACCGCAATACAAAAAACGCTTTCTCGACCACATACGCATCTCTGCACGCACCCCAACATTGTACACGCATGGCTACAGGTGATCATTGTCGACTTCTACGCGCCTATCCATTCAAAACGCAGGTTCATCATCGCAGATCCACTACCAGGCAACGTCTGTCAAAACCGTCGGCCTGCTTCTGTAGCCACACACAGCCACGCTGGTGTATGTGGCTCGAAGAGCATCATCGGCTTGCCTACTCCTACCATGAAGATAGTGTTCAAGGGCAGTGAAGCCGTTTCACAGGCAGCAAACGGAGGTGAGTCGAAGAAAGAGTTGGACACACCGGGGATTGAACCCGGGGCCTTCCGCTTGCAAAGCGGACGCGCTACCACTGCGCTATGCGCCCAGCAATTACATATCAAACTGCCGCAATACAAACAACGCTTTCTCGACCACATACGCATCTCTGCACGCACCCCAACATTGTACACGCATGGCTACAGGTGATCATCGTCGACTTCTATGCGTCTATCCATTCAAAACGCAGGTTCATCATCGCAGATCCACTACCAGGCAACGTCTGTCAAAACCGTCGGCCTGCTTCTGTAGCCACACACAGCCACGCTGTTGTATGTGGCTCGAAGAGCATCATCGGCTTGCCTACTCCTACCATGAAGATAGTGTTCAAGGGCAGTGAAGCCGTTTCACAGGCAGCAAACGGAGGTGAGTCGAAGAAAGAGTTGGACACACCGGGGATTGAACCCGGGGCCTTCCGCTTGCAAAGCGGACGCGCTACCACTGCGCTATGCGCCCAGCAATTACATATCAAACTGCCGCAATACAAACAACGCTTTCTCGACCACATACGCATCTCTGCACGCACCCCAACATTGTACACGCATGGCTACAGGTGATCATCGTCGACTTCTATGCGTCTATCCATTCAAAACGCAGGCTCATCATCGCAGATCCACTACCAAGCAACGTCTGTCAAAACCGTCGGCCTGCTTCTGTAGCCACACACAGCCACGCTGTTGTATGTGGCTCGAAGAGCATCATCGGCTTGCCTACTCCTACCATGAAGATAGTGTTCAAGGGCAGTGAAGCCGTTTCACAGGCAGCAAACGGAGGTGAGTCGAAGAAAGAGTTGGACACACCGGGGATTGAACCCGGGGCCTTCCGCTTGCAAAGCGGACGCGCTACCACTGCGCTATGCGCCCAGCAATTACATATCAAACTGCCGCAATACAAACAACGCTTTCTCGACCACATACGCACCTCTACACGCACCCCAACATTGTACACGCATGGCTACAGGTGATCATCGTCGACTTCTATGCGTCTATCCATTCAAAACGCAGGTTCATCATCGCAGATCCACTACCAGGCAACGTCTGTCAAAACCGTCGGCCTGCTTCTGTAGCCACACACAGCCACGCTGGTGTACGTGGCTCGAAGAGCATCATCGGCTTGCCTACTCCGACCATGAAGATAGTGTTCAAGGGCAGTGATGCCGTTTCACAGGCAGCAAGCGGAGGTGAGTCGAAGAAAGAGTTGGACACACCGGGGATTGAACCCGGGGCCTTCCGCTTGCAAAGCGGACGCGCTACCACTGCGCTATGCGCCCAGCAATTACATATCAAACTGCCGCAATACAAACAACGCTTTCTCGACCACATACGCACCTCTACACGCACCCCAACATTGTACACGCATGGCTACAGGTGATCATCGTCGACTTCTATGCGTCTATCCATTCAAAACGCAGGTTCATCATCGCAGATCCACTACCAGGCAACGTCTGTCAAAACCGTCGGCCTGCTTCTGTAGCCACACACAGCCACGCTGTTGTATGTGGCTCGAAGAGCATCATCGGCTTGCCTACTCCTACCATGAAGATAGTGTTCAAGGGCAGTGATGCCGTTTCACAGGCAGCAAGCGGAGGTGAGTCGAAGAAAGAGTTGGACACACCGGGGATTGAACCCGGGGCCTTCCGCTTGCAAAGCGGACGCGCTACCACTGCGCTATGCGCCCAGCAATTACATATCAAACTGCCGCAATACAAACAACGCTTTCTCGACCACATACGCATCTCTGCACGCACCCCAACATTGTACACGCATGGCTACAGGTGATCATCGTCGACTTCTATGCGTCTATCCATTCAAAACGCAGGTTCATCATCGCAGATCCACTACCAAGCAACGTCTGTCAAAACCGTCGGCCTGCTTCTGTAGCCACACACAGCCACGCTGTTGTATGTGGCTCGAAGAGCATCATCGGCTTGCCTACTCCTACCATGAAGATAGTGTTCAAGGGCAGTGATGCCGTTTCACAGGCAGCAAACGGAGGTGAGTCGAAGAAAGAGTTGGACACACCGGGGATTGAACCCGGGGCCTTCCGCTTGCAAAGCGGACGCGCTACCACTGCGCTATGCGCCCAGCAATTACATATCAAACTGCCGCAATACAAACAACGCTTTCTCGACCACATACACACCTCTACACGCACCCCAACATTGTACACGCATGGCTACAGGTGATCATCGTCGACTTCTACGCGCCTATCCATTCAAAACGCAGGTTCATCATCGCAGATCCACTACCAGGCAACGTCTGTCAAAACCGTCGGCCTGCTTCTGTAGCCACACACAGCCACGCTGGTGGACGTGGCTCGAAGAGCATCATCGGCTTGCCTACTCCGACCATGAAGATAGTGTTCAAGGGCAGTGATGCCGTTTCACAGGCAGCAAGCGGAGGTGAGTCGAAGAAAGAGTTGGACACACCGGGGATTGAACCCGGGGCCTTCCGCTTGCAAAGCGGACGCGCTACCACTGCGCTATGCGCCCAGCAATTACATATCAAACTGCCGCAATACAAACAACGCTTTCTCGACCACATACGCATCTCTGCACGCACCCCAACATTGTACACGCATGGCTACAGGTGATCATCGTCGACTTCTACGCGCCTATCCATTCAAAACGCAGGTTCATCATCGCAGATCCACTACCAGGCAACGTCTGTCAAAACCGTCGGCCTGCTTCTGTAGCCACACACAGCCACGCTGTTGTATGTGGCTCGAAGAGCATCATCGGCTTGCCTACTCCTACCATGAAGATAGTGTTCAAGGGCAGTGATGCCGTTTCACAGGCAGCAAACGGAGGTGAGTCGAAGAAAGAGTTGGACACACCGGGGATTGAACCCGGGGCCTTCCGCTTGCAAAGCGGACGCGCTACCACTGCGCTATGCGCCCAGCAATTACATATCAAACTGCCGCAATACAAACAACGCTTTCTCGACCACATACGCATCTCTGCACGCACCCCAACATTGTACACGCATGGCTACAGGTGATCATCGTCGACTTCTATGCGTCTATCCATTCAAAACGCAGGTTCATCATCGCAGATCCACTACCAGGCAACGTCTGTCAAAACCGTCGGCCTGCTTCTGTAGCCACACACAGCCACGCTGGTGTATGTGGCTCGAAGAGCATCATCGGCTTGCCTACTCCTACCATGAAGATAGTGTTCAAGGGCAGTGAAGCCGTTTCACAGGCAGCAAACGGAGGTGAGTCGAAGAAAGAGTTGGACACACCGGGGATTGAACCCGGGGCCTTCCGCTTGCAAAGCGGACGCGCTACCACTGCGCTATGCGCCCAGCAATTACATATCAAACTGCCGCAATACAAACAACGCTTTCTCGACCACATACGCATCTCTGCACGCACCCCAACATTGTACACGCATGGCTACAGGTGATCATCGTCGACTTCTATGCGTCTATCCATTCAAAACGCAGGTTCATCATCGCAGATCCACTACCAGGCAACGTCTGTCAAAACCGTCGGCCTGCTTCTGTAGCCACACACAGCCACGCTGGTGTATGTGGCTCGAAGAGCATCATCGGCTTGCCTACTCCTACCATGAAGATAGTGTTCAAGGGCAGTGAAGCCGTTTCACAGGCAGCAAGCGGAGGTGAGTCGAAGAAAGAGTTGGACACACCGGGGATTGAACCCGGGGCCTTCCGCTTGCAAAGCGGACGCGCTACCACTGCGCTATGCGCCCAGCAATTACATATCAAACTGCCGCAATACAAACAACGCTTTCTCGACCACATACGCATCTCTGCACGCACCCCAACATTGTACACGCATGGCTACAGGTGATCATCGTCGACTTCTATGCGTCTATCCATTCAAAACGCAGGTTCATCATCGCAGATCCACTACCAGGCAACGTCTGTCAAAACCGTCGGCCTGCTTCTGTAGCCACACACAGCCACGCTGTTGTATGTGGCTCGAAGAGCATCATCGGCTTGCCTACTCCTACCATGAAGATAGTGTTCAAGGGCAGTGAAGCCGTTTCACAGGCAGCAAACGGAGGTGAGTCGAAGAAAGAGTTGGACACACCGGGGATTGAACCCGGGGCCTTCCGCTTGCAAAGCGGACGCGCTACCACTGCGCTATGCGCCCAGCAATTACATATCAAACTGCCGCAATACAAACAACGCTTTCTCGACCACATACACACCTCTACACGCACCCCAACATTGTACACGCATGGCTACAGGTGATCATCGTCGACTTCTATGCGTCTATCCATTCAAAACGCAGGTTCATCATCGCAGATCCACTACCAGGCAACGTCTGTCAAAACCGTCGGCCTGCTTCTGTAGCCACACACAGCCACGCTGGTGGACGTGGCTCGAAGAGCATCATCGGCTTGCCTACTCCTACCATGAAGATAGTGTTCAAGGGCAGTGAAGCCGTTTCACAGGCAGCAAGCGGAGGTGAGTCGAAGAAAGAGTTGGACACACCGGGGATTGAACCCGGGGCCTTCCGCTTGCAAAGCGGACGCGCTACCACTGCGCTATGCGCCCAGCAATTACATATCAAACTGCCGCAATACAAACAACGCTTTCTCGACCACATACACACCTCTACACGCACCCCAACATTGTACACGCATGGCTACAGGTGATCATCGTCGACTTCTATGCGCCTATCCATTCAAAACGCAGGTTCATCATCGCAGATCCACTACCAGGCAACGTCTGTCAAAACCGTCGGCCTGCTTCTGTAGCCACACACAGCCACGCTGGTGGACGTGGCTCGAAGAGCATCATCGGCTTGCCTACTCCGACCATGAAGATAGTGTTCAAGGGCAGTGATGCCGTTTCACAGGCAGCAAGCGGAGGTGAGTCGAAGAAAGAGTTGGACACACCGGGGATTGAACCCGGGGCCTTCCGCTTGCAAAGCGGACGCGCTACCACTGCGCTATGCGCCCAGCAATTACATATCAAACTGCCGCAATACAAACAACGCTTTCTCGACCACATACGCACCTCTACACGCACCCCAACATTGTACACGCATGGCTACAGGTGATCATCGTCGACTTCTATGCGTCTATCCATTCAAAACGCAGGTTCATCATCGCAGATCCACTACCAGGCAACGTCTGTCAAAACCGTCGGCCTGCTTCTGTAGCCACACACAGCCACGCTGGTGTATGTGGCTCGAAGAGCATCATCGGCTTGCCTACTCCTACCATGAAGATAGTGTTCAAGGGCAGTGAAGCCGTTTCACAGGCAGCAAACGGAGGTGAGTCGAAGAAAGAGTTGGACACACCGGGGATTGAACCCGGGGCCTTCCGCTTGCAAAGCGGACGCGCTACCACTGCGCTATGCGCCCAGCAATTACATATCAAACTGCCGCAATACAAACAACGCTTTCTCGACCACATACGCACCTCTGCACGCACCCCAACATTGTACACGCATGGCTACAGGTGATCATCGTCGACTTCTATGCGTCTATCCATTCAAAACGCAGGTTCATCATCGCAGATCCACTACCAGGCAACGTCTGTCAAAACCGTCGGCCTGCTTCTGTAGCCACACACAGCCACGCTGGTGTATGTGGCTCGAAGAGCATCATCGGCTTGCCTACTCCGACCATGAAGATAGTGTTCAAGGGCAGTGAAGCCGTTTCACAGGCAGCAAGCGGAGGTGAGTCGAAGAAAGAGTTGGACACACCGGGGATTGAACCCGGGGCCTTCCGCTTGCAAAGCGGACGCGCTACCACTGCGCTATGCGCCCAGCAATTACATATCAAACTGCCGCAATACAAACAACGCTTTCTCGACCACATACGCACCTCTGCACGCACCCCAACATTGTACACGCATGGCTACAGGTGATCATCGTCGACTTCTATGCGTCTATCCATTCAAAACGCAGGTTCATCATCGCAGATCCACTACCAGGCAACGTCTGTCAAAACCGTCGGCCTGCTTCTGTAGCCACACACAGCCACGCTGGTGTATGTGGCTCGAAGAGCATCATCGGCTTGCCTACTCCTACCATGAAGATAGTGTTCAAGGGCAGTGAAGCCGTTTCACAGGCAGCAAGCGGAGGTGAGTC
Organism: Peronospora farinosa; assembly: GCA_947646735.1. Lineage (NCBI taxonomy): Eukaryota > Oomycota > Peronosporomycetes > Peronosporales > Peronosporaceae > Peronospora > Peronospora farinosa. Next base: position 426,870 of record CANTFK010000991.1, read on the forward strand.
GAAGAAAGAGTTGGACACACCGGGGATTGAACCCGGGGCCTTCCGCTTGCAAAGCGGACGCGCTACCACTGCGCTATGCGCCCAGCAATTACATATCAAACTGCCGCAATACAAACAACGCTTTCTCGACCACATACGCACCTCTACACGCACCCCAACATTGTACACGCATGGCTACAGGTGATCATCGTCGACTTCTATGCGTCTATCCATTCAAAACGCAGGTTCATCATCGCAGATCCACTACCAGGCAACGTCTGTCAAAACCGTCGGCCTGCTTCTGTAGCCACACACAGCCACGCTGGTGGATGTGGCTCGAAGAGCATCATCGGCTTGCCTACTCCTACCATGAAGATAGTGTTCAAGGGCAGTGAAGCCGTTTCACAGGCAGCAAGCGGAGGTGAGTCGAAGAAAGAGTTGGACACACCGGGGATTGAACCCGGGGCCTTCCGCTTGCAAAGCGGACGCGCTACCACTGCGCTATGCGCCCAGCAATTACATATCAAACTGCCGCAATACAAACAACGCTTTCTCGACCACATACGCACCTCTACACGCACCCCAACATTGTACACGCATGGCTACAGGTGATCATCGTCGACTTCTATGCGTCTATCCATTCAAAACGCAGGTTCATCATCGCAGATCCACTACCAGGCAACGTCTGTCAAAACCGTCGGCCTGCTTCTGTAGCCACACACAGCCACGCTGGTGGATGTGGCTCGAAGAGCATCATCGGCTTGCCTACTCCGACCATGAAGATAGTGTTCAAGGGCAGTGAAGCCGTTTCACAGGCAGCAAGCGGAGGTGAGTCGAAGAAAGAGTTGGACACACCGGGGATTGAACCCGGGGCCTTCCGCTTGCAAAGCGGACGCGCTACCACTGCGCTATGCGCCCAGCAATTACATATCAAACTGCCGCAATACAAACAACGCTTTCTCGACCACATACACACCTCTACACGCACCCCAACATTGTACACGCATGGCTACAGGTGATCATCGTCGACTTCTATGCGTCTATCCATTCAAAACGCAGGTTCATCATCGCAGATCCACTACCAGGCAACGTCTGTCAAAACCGTCGGCCTGCTTCTGTAGCCACACACAGCCACGCTGGTGGACGTGGCTCGAAGAGCATCATCGGCTTGCCTACTCCTACCATGAAGATAGTGTTCAAGGGCAGTGATGCCGTTTCACAGGCAGCAAGCGGAGGTGAGTCGAAGAAAGAGTTGGACACACCGGGGATTGAACCCGGGGCCTTCCGCTTGCAAAGCGGACGCGCTACCACTGCGCTATGCGCCCAGCAATTACATATCAAACTGCCGCAATACAAACAACGCTTTCTCGACCACATACACACCTCTACACGCACCCCAACATTGTACACGCATGGCTACAGGTGATCATCGTCGACTTCTATGCGTCTATCCATTCAAAACGCAGGTTCATCATCGCAGATCCACTACCAGGCAACGTCTGTCAAAACCGTCGGCCTGCTTCTGTAGCCACACACAGCCACGCTGGTGGACGTGGCTCGAAGAGCATCATCGGCTTGCCTACTCCGACCATGAAGATAGTGTTCAAGGGCAGTGAAGCCGTTTCACAGGCAGCAAGCGGAGGTGAGTCGAAGAAAGAGTTGGACACACCGGGGATTGAACCCGGGGCCTTCCGCTTGCAAAGCGGACGCGCTACCACTGCGCTATGCGCCCAGCAATTACATATCAAACTGCCGCAATACAAACAACGCTTTCTCGACCACATACACACCTCTACACGCACCCCAACATTGTACACGCATGGCTACAGGTGATCATCGTCGACTTCTATGCGTCTATCCATTCAAAACGCAGGTTCATCATCGCAGATCCACTACCAGGCAACGTCTGTCAAAACCGTCGGCCTGCTTCTGTAGCCACACACAGCCACGCTGGTGGACGTGGCTCGAAGAGCATCATCGGCTTGCCTACTCCTACCATGAAGATAGTGTTCAAGGGCAGTGAAGCCGTTTCACAGGCAGCAAGCGGAGGTGAGTCGAAGAAAGAGTTGGATACACCGGGGATTGAACCCGGGGCCTTCCGCTTGCAAAGCGGACGCGCTACCACTGCGCTATGCGCCCAGCAATTACATATCAAACTGCCGCAATACAAACAACGCTTTCTCGACCACATACACACCTCTACACGCACCCCAACATTGTACACGCATGGCTACAGGTGATCATCGTCGACTTCTATGCGTCTATCCATTCAAAACGCAGGCTCATCATCGCAGATCCACTACCAGGCAACGTCTGTCAAAACCGTCGGCCTGCTTCTGTAGCCACACACAGCCACGCTGGTGGACGTGGCTCGAAGAGCATCATCGGCTTGCCTACTCCGACCATGAAGATAGTGTTCAAGGGCAGTGAAGCCGTTTCACAGGCAGCAAGCGGAGGTGAGTCGAAGAAAGAGTTGGACACACCGGGGATTGAACCCGGGGCCTTCCGCTTGCAAAGCGGACGCGCTACCACTGCGCTATGCGCCCAGCAATTACATATCAAACTGCCGCAATACAAACAACGCTTTCTCGACCACATACACACCTCTACACGCACCCCAACATTGTACACGCATGGCTACAGGTGATCATCGTCGACTTCTATGCGTCTATCCATTCAAAACGCAGGTTCATCATCGCAGATCCACTACCAGGCAACGTCTGTCAAAACCGTCGGCCTGCTTCTGTAGCCACACACAGCCACGCTGGTGGACGTGGCTCGAAGAGCATCATCGGCTTGCCTACTCCTACCATGAAGATAGTGTTCAAGGGCAGTGAAGCCGTTTCACAGGCAGCAAGCGGAGGTGAGTCGAAGAAAGAGTTGGACACACCGGGGATTGAACCCGGGGCCTTCCGCTTGCAAAGCGGACGCGCTACCACTGCGCTATGCGCCCAGCAATTACATATCAAACTGCCGCAATACAAACAACGCTTTCTCGACCACATACACACCTCTACACGCACCCCAACATTGTACACGCATGGCTACAGGTGATCATCGTCGACTTCTATGCGTCTATCCATTCAAAACGCAGGTTCATCATCGCAGATCCACTACCAGGCAACGTCTGTCAAAACCGTCGGCCTGCTTCTGTAGCCACACACAGCCACGCTGGTGGACGTGGCTCGAAGAGCATCATCGGCTTGCCTACTCCTACCATGAAGATAGTGTTCAAGGGCAGTGAAGCCGTTTCACAGGCAGCAAGCGGAGGTGAGTCGAAGAAAGAGTTGGACACACCGGGGATTGAACCCGGGGCCTTCCGCTTGCAAAGCGGACGCGCTACCACTGCGCTATGCGCCCAGCAATTACATATCAAACTGCCGCAATACAAACAACGCTTTCTCGACCACATACACACCTCTACACGCACCCCAACATTGTACACGCATGGCTACAGGTGATCATCGTCGACTTCTATGCGTCTATCCATTCAAAACGCAGGCTCATCATCGCAGATCCACTACCAGGCAACGTCTGTCAAAACCGTCGGCCTGCTTCTGTAGCCACACACAGCCACGCTGGTGGACGTGGCTCGAAGAGCATCATCGGCTTGCCTACTCCGACCATGAAGATAGTGTTCAAGGGCAGTGAAGCCGTTTCACAGGCAGCAAGCGGAGGTGAGTCGAAGAAAGAGTTGGACACACCGGGGATTGAACCCGGGGCCTTCCGCTTGCAAAGCGGACGCGCTACCACTGCGCTATGCGCCCAGCAATTACATATCAAACTGCCGCAATACAAACAACGCTTTCTCGACCACATACACACCTCTACACGCACCCCAACATTGTACACGCATGGCTACAGGTGATCATCGTCGACTTCTATGCGTCTATCCATTCAAAACGCAGGTTCATCATCGCAGATCCACTACCAGGCAACGTCTGTCAAAACCGTCGGCCTGCTTCTGTAGCCACACACAGCCACGCTGGTGGACGTGGCTCGAAGAGCATCATCGGCTTGCCTACTCCGACCATGAAGATAGTGTTCAAGGGCAGTGATGCCGTTTCACAGGCAGCAAGCGGAGGTGAGTCGAAGAAAGAGTTGGACACACCGGGGATTGAACCCGGGGCCTTCCGCTTGCAAAGCGGACGCGCTACCACTGCGCTATGCGCCCAGCAATTACATATCAAACTGCCGCAATACAAACAACGCTTTCTCGACCACATACACACCTCTACACGCACCCCAACATTGTACACGCATGGCTACAGGTGATCATCGTCGACTTCTATGCGTCTATCCATTCAAAACGCAGGCTCATCATCGCAGATCCACTACCAGGCAACGTCTGTCAAAACCGTCGGCCTGCTTCTGTAGCCACACACAGCCACGCTGGTGGACGTGGCTCGAAGAGCATCATCGGCTTGCCTACTCCGACCATGAAGATAGTGTTCAAGGGCAGTGATGCCGTTTCACAGGCAGCAAGCGGAGGTGAGTCGAAGAAAGAGTTGGACACACCGGGGATTGAACCCGGGGCCTTCCGCTTGCAAAGCGGACGCGCTACCACTGCGCTATGCGCCCAGCAATTACATATCAAACTGCCGCAATACAAACAACGCTTTCTCGACCACATACACACCTCTACACGCACCCCAACATTGTACACGCATGGCTACAGGTGATCATCGTCGACTTCTATGCGTCTATCCATTCAAAACGCAGGTTCATCATCGCAGATCCACTACCAGGCAACGTCTGTCAAAACCGTCGGCCTGCTTCTGTAGCCACACACAGCCACGCTGGTGGACGTGGCTCGAAGAGCATCATCGGCTTGCCTACTCCGACCATGAAGATAGTGTTCAAGGGCAGTGAAGCCGTTTCACAGGCAGCAAGCGGAGGTGAGTCGAAGAAAGAGTTGGATACACCGGGGATTGAACCCGGGGCCTTCCGCTTGCAAAGCGGACGCGCTACCACTGCGCTATGCGCCCAGCAATTACATATCAAACTGCCGCAATACAAACAACGCTTTCTCGACCACATACACACCTCTACACGCACCCCAACATTGTACACGCATGGCTACAGGTGATCATCGTCGACTTCTATGCGTCTATCCATTCAAAACGCAGGCTCATCATCGCAGATCCACTACCAGGCAACGTCTGTCAAAACCGTCGGCCTGCTTCTGTAGCCACACACAGCCACGCTGGTGGACGTGGCTCGAAGAGCATCATCGGCTTGCCTACTCCGACCATGAAGATAGTGGAAGCCGTTTCACAGGCAGCAAGCGGAGGTGAGTCGAAGAAAGAGTTGGACACACCGGGGATTGAACCCGGGGCCTTCCGCTTGCAAAGCGGACGCGCTACCACTGCGCTATGCGCCCAGCAATTACATATCAAACTGCCGCAATACAAACAACGCTTTCTCGACCACATACACACCTCTACACGCACCCCAACATTGTACACGCATGGCTACAGGTGATCATCGTCGACTTCTATGCGTCTATCCATTCAAAACGCAGGTTCATCATCGCAGATCCACTACCAGGCAACGTCTGTCAAAACCGTCGGCCTGCTTCTGTAGCCACACACAGCCACGCTGGTGGACGTGGCTCGAAGAGCATCATCGGCTTGCCTACTCCTACCATGAAGATAGTGTTCAAGGGCAGTGAAGCCGTTTCACAGGCAGCAAGCGGAGGTGAGTCGAAGAAAGAGTTGGACACACCGGGGATTGAACCCGGGGCCTTCCGCTTGCAAAGCGGACGCGCTACCACTGCGCTATGCGCCCAGCAATTACATATCAAACTGCCGCAATACAAACAACGCTTTCTCGACCACATACACACCTCTACACGCACCCCAACATTGTACACGCATGGCTACAGGTGATCATCGTCGACTTCTATGCGTCTATCCATTCAAAACGCAGGCTCATCATCGCAGATCCACTACCAGGCAACGTCTGTCAAAACCGTCGGCCTGCTTCTGTAGCCACACACAGCCACGCTGGTGGACGTGGCTCGAAGAGCATCATCGGCTTGCCTACTCCGACCATGAAGATAGTGAAGCCGTTTCACAGGCAGCAAGCGGAGGTGAGTCGAAGAAAGAGTTGGACACACCGGGGATTGAACCCGGGGCCTTCCGCTTGCAAAGCGGACGCGCTACCACTGCGCTATGCGCCCAGCAATTACATATCAAACTGCCGCAATACAAACAACGCTTTCTCGACCACATACACACCTCTACACGCACCCCAACATTGTACACGCATGGCTACAGGTGATCATCGTCGACTTCTATGCGTCTATCCATTCAAAACGCAGGTTCATCATCGCAGATCCACTACCAGGCAACGTCTGTCAAAACCGTCGGCCTGCTTCTGTAGCCACACACAGCCACGCTGGTGGACGTGGCTCGAAGAGCATCATCGGCTTGCCTACTCCTACCATGAAGATAGTGTTCAAGGGCAGTGAAGCCGTTTCACAGGCAGCAAGCGGAGGTGAGTCGAAGAAAGAGTTGGACACACCGGGGATTGAACCCGGGGCCTTCCGCTTGCAAAGCGGACGCGCTACCACTGCGCTATGCGCCCAGCAATTACATATCAAACTGCCGCAATACAAACAACGCTTTCTCGACCACATACACACCTCTACACGCACCCCAACATTGTACACGCATGGCTACAGGTGATCATCGTCGACTTCTATGCGTCTATCCATTCAAAACGCAGGTTCATCATCGCAGATCCACTACCAGGCAACGTCTGTCAAAACCGTCGGCCTGCTTCTGTAGCCACACACAGCCACGCTGGTGGACGTGGCTCGAAGAGCATCATCGGCTTGCCTACTCCTACCATGAAGATAGTGTTCAAGGGCAGTGAAGCCGTTTCACAGGCAGCAAGCGGAGGTGAGTCGAAGAAAGAGTTGGACACACCGGGGATTGAACCCGGGGCCTTCCGCTTGCAAAGCGGACGCGCTACCACTGCGCTATGCGCCCAGCAATTACATATCAAACTGCCGCAATACAAACAACGCTTTCTCGACCACATACACACCTCTACACGCACCCCAACATTGTACACGCATGGCTACAGGTGATCATCGTCGACTTCTATGCGTCTATCCATTCAAAACGCAGGCTCATCATCGCAGATCCACTACCAGGCAACGTCTGTCAAAACCGTCGGCCTGCTTCTGTAGCCACACACAGCCACGCTGGTGGACGTGGCTCGAAGAGCATCATCGGCTTGCCTACTCCGACCATGAAGATAGTGAAGCCGTTTCACAGGCAGCAAGCGGAGGTGAGTCGAAGAAAGAGTTGGACACACCGGGGATTGAACCCGGGGCCTTCCGCTTGCAAAGCGGACGCGCTACCACTGCGCTATGCGCCCAGCAATTACATATCAAACTGCCGCAATACAAACAACGCTTTCTCGACCACATACACACCTCTACACGCACCCCAACATTGTACACGCATGGCTACAGGTGATCATTGTCGACTTCTATGCGTCTATCCATTCAAAACGCAGGCTCATCATCGCAGATCCACTACCAGGCAACGTCTGTCAAAACCGTCGGCCTGCTTCTGTAGCCACACACAGCCACGCTGGTGGACGTGGCTCGAAGAGCATCATCGGCTTGCCTACTCCGACCATGAAGATAGTGTTCAAGGGCAGTGATGCCGTTTCACAGGCAGCAAGCGGAGGTGAGTCGAAGAAAGAGTTGGACACACCGGGGATTGAACCCGGGGCCTTCCGCTTGCAAAGCGGACGCGCTACCACTGCGCTATGCGCCCAGCAATTACATATCAAACTGCCGCAATACAAACAACGCTTTCTCGACCACATACGCACCTCTACACGCACCCCAACATTGTACACGCATGGCTACAGGTGATCATTGTCGACTTCTATGCGTCTATCCATTCAAAACGCAGGCTCATCATCGCAGATCCACTACCAGGCAACGTCTGTCAAAACCGTCGGCCTGCTTCTGTAGCCACACACAGCCACGCTGGTGGACGTGGCTCGAAGAGCATCATCGGCTTGCCTACTCCGACCATGAAGATAGTGTTCAAAGGCAGTGATGCCGTTTCACAGGCAGCAAGCGGAGGTGAGTCGAAGAAAGAGTTGGACACACCGGGGATTGAACCCGGGGCCTTCCGCTTGCAAAGCGGACGCGCTACCACTGCGCTATGCGCCCAGCAATTACATATCAAACTGCCGCAATACAAACAACGCTTTCTCGACCACATACACACCTCTACACGCACCCCAACATTGTACACGCATGGCTACAGGTGATCATTGTCGACTTCTATGCGTCTATCCATTCAAAACGCAGGCTCATCATCGCAGATCCACTACCAGGCAACGTCTGTCAAAACCGTCGGCCTGCTTCTGTAGCCACACACAGCCACGCTGGTGGACGTGGCTCGAAGAGCATCATCGGCTTGCCTACTCCGACCATGAAGATAGTGATAGCCGTTTCACAGGCAGCAAGCGGAGGTGAGTCGAAGAAAGAGTTGGACACACCGGGGATTGAACCCGGGGCCTTCCGCTTGCAAAGCGGACGCGCTACCACTGCGCTATGCGCCCAGCAATTACATATCAAACTGCCGCAATACAAACAACGCTTTCTCGACCACATACACACCTCTACACGCACCCCAACATTGTACACGCATGGCTACAGGTGATCATTGTCGACTTCTATGCGTCTATCCATTCAAAACGCAGGCTCATCATCGCAGATCCACTACCAGGCAACGTCTGTCAAAATCGTCGGCCTGCTTCTGTAGCCACACACAGCCACGCTGGTGGACGTGGCTCGAAGAGCATCATCGGCTTGCCTACTCCGACCATGAAGATAGTGTTCAAAGGCAGTGATGCCGTTTCACAGGCAGCAAACGGAGGTGAGTCGAAGAAAGAGTTGGACACACCGGGGATTGAACCCGGGGCCTTCCGCTTGCAAAGCGGACGCGCTACCACTGCGCTATGCGCCCAGCAATTACATATCAAACTGCCGCAATACAAACAACGCTTTCTCGACCACATACGCACCTCTACACGCACCCCAACATTGTACACGCATGGCTACAGGTGATCATTGTCGACTTCTATGCGTCTATCCATTCAAAACGCAGGCTCATCATCGCAGATCCACTACCAGGCAACGTCTGTCAAAACCGTCGGCCTGCTTCTGTAGCCACACACAGCCACGCTGGTGGACGTGGCTCGAAGAGCATCATCGGCTTGCCTACTCCGACCATGAAGATAGTGTTCAAAGGCAGTGATGCCGTTTCACAGGCAGCAAACGGAGGTGAGTCGAAGAAAGAGTTGGACACACCGGGGATTGAACCCGGGGCCTTCCGCTTGCAAAGCGGACGCGCTACCACTGCGCTATGCGCCCAGCAATTACATATCAAACTGCCGCAATACAAACAACGCTTTCTCGACCACATACGCACCTCTACACGCACCCCAACATTGTACACGCATGGCTACAGGTGATCATTGTCGACTTCTATGCGTCTATCCATTCAAAACGCAGGCTCATCATCGCAGATCCACTACCAGGCAACGTCTGTCAAAATCGTCGGCCTGCTTCTGTAGCCACACACAGCCACGCTGGTGGACGTGGCTCGAAGAGCATCATCGGCTTGCCTACTCCGACCATGAAGATAGTGTTCAAGGGCAGTGATGCCGTTTCACAGGCAGCAAACGGAGGTGAGTCGAAGAAAGAGTTGGACACACCGGGGATTGAACCCGGGGCCTTCCGCTTGCAAAGCGGACGCGCTACCACTGCGCTATGCGCCCAGCAATTACATATCAAACTGCCGCAATACAAACAACGCTTTCTCGACCACATACGCACCTCTACACGCACCCCAACATTGTACACGCATGGCTACAGGTGATCATTGTCGACTTCTATGCGTCTATCCATTCAAAACGCAGGCTCATCATCGCAGATCCACTACCAAGGCAACGTCTGTCAAAACCGTCGGCCTGCTTCTGTAGCCACACACAGCCACGCTGTTGTATGTGGCTCGAAGAGCATCATCGGCTTGCCTACTCCGACCATGAAGATAGTGTTCAAGGGCAGTGAAGCCGTTTCACAGGCAGCAAGCGGAGGTGAGTCGAAGAAAGAGTTGGACACACCGGGGATTGAACCCGGGGCCTTCCGCTTGCAAAGCGGACGCGCTACCACTGCGCTATGCGCCCAGCAATTACATATCAAACTGCCGCAATACAAACAACGCTTTCTCGACCACATACACACCTCTACACGCACCCCAACATTGTACACGCATGGCTACAGGTGATCATCGTCGACTTCTATGCGTCTATCCATTCAAAACGCAGGCTCATCATCGCAGATCCACTACCAGGCAACGTCTGTCAAAACCGTCGGCCTGCTTCTGTAGCCACACACAGCCACGCTGGTGGACGTGGCTCGAAGAGCATCATCGGCTTGCCTACTCCGACCATGAAGATAGTGTTCAAGGGCAGTGATGCCGTTTCACAGGCAGCAAACGGAGGTGAGTCGAAGAAAGAGTTGGACACACCGGGGATTGAACCCGGGGCCTTCCGCTTGCAAAGCGGACGCGCTACCACTGCGCTATGCGCCCAGCAATTACATATCAAACTGCCGCAATACAAACAACGCTTTCTCGACCACATACGCACCTCTACACGCACCCCAACATTGTACACGCATGGCTACAGGTGATCATTGTCGACTTCTATGCGTCTATCCATTCAAAACGCAGGCTCATCATCGCAGATCCACTACCAAGCAACGTCTGTCAAAACCGTCGGCCTGCTTCTGTAGCCACACACAGCCACGCTGTTGTATGTGGCTCGAAGAGCATCATCGGCTTGCCTACTCCGACCATGAAGATAGTGTCAAGGGCAGTGATGCCGTTTCACAGGCAGCAAGCGGAGGTGAGTCGAAGAAAGAGTTGGACACACCGGGGATTGAACCCGGGGCCTTCCGCTTGCAAAGCGGACGCGCTACCACTGCGCTATGCGCCCAGCAATTACATATCAAACTGCCGCAATACAAACAACGCTTTCTCGACCACATACACACCTCTACACGCACCCCAACATTGTACACGCATGGCTACAGGTGATCATTGTCGACTTCTATGCGTCTATCCATTCAAAACGCAGGCTCATCATCGCAGATCCACTACCAGGCAACGTCTGTCAAAACCGTCGGCCTGCTTCTGTAGCCACACACAGCCACGCTGGTGGACGTGGCTCGAAGAGCATCATCGGCTTGCCTACTCCGACCATGAAGATAGTGTTCAAAGGCAGTGATGCCGTTTCACAGGCAGCAAACGGAGGTGAGTCGAAGAAAGAGTTGGACACACCGGGGATTGAACCCGGGGCCTTCCGCTTGCAAAGCGGACGCGCTACCACTGCGCTATGCGCCCAGCAATTACATATCAAACTGCCGCAATACAAACAACGCTTTCTCGACCACATACGCACCTCTACACGCACCCCAACATTGTACACGCATGGCTACAGGTGATCATTGTCGACTTCTATGCGTCTATCCATTCAAAACGCAGGCTCATCATCGCAGATCCACTACCAGGCAACGTCTGTCAAAACCGTCGGCCTGCTTCTGTAGCCACACACAGCCACGCTGTTGTATGTGGCTCGAAGAGCATCATCGGCTTGCCTACTCCGACCATGAAGATAGTGTTCAAAGGCAGTGATGCCGTTTCACAGGCAGCAAACGGAGGTGAGTCGAAGAAAGAGTTGGACACACCGGGGATTGAACCCGGGGCCTTCCGCTTGCAAAGCGGACGCGCTACCACTGCGCTATGCGCCCAGCAATTACATATCAAACTGCCGCAATACAAACAACGCTTTCTCGACCACATACGCACCTCTACACGCACCCCAACATTGTACACGCATGGCTACAGGTGATCATCGTCGACTTCTATGCGTCTATCCATTCAAAACGCAGGCTCATCATCGCAGATCCACTACCAGGCAACGTCTGTCAAAACCGTCGGCCTGCTTCTGTAGCCACACACAGCCACGCTGTTGTATGTGGCTCGAAGAGCATCATCGGCTTGCCTACTCCGACCATGAAGATAGTGAAGCCGTTTCACAGGCAGCAAGCGGAGGTGAGTCGAAGAAAGAGTTGGATACACCGGGGATTGAACCCGGGGCCTTCCGCTTGCAAAGCGGACGCGCTACCACTGCGCTATGCGCCCAGCAATTACATATCAAACTGCCGCAATACAAACAACGCTTTCTCGACCACATACGCACCTCTACACGCACCCCAACATTGTACACGCATGGCTACAGGTGATCATCGTCGACTTCTATGCGTCTATCCATTCAAAACGCAGGTTCATCATCGCAGATCCACTACCAGGCAACGTCTGTCAAAACCGTCGGCCTGCTTCTGTAGCCACACACAGCCACGCTGGTGGACGTGGCTCGAAGAGCATCATCGGCTTGCCTACTCCGACCATGAAGATAGTGAAGCCGTTTCACAGGCAGCAAGCGGAGGTGAGTCGAAGAAAGAGTTGGATACACCGGGGATTGAACCCGGGGCCTTCCGCTTGCAAAGCGGACGCGCTACCACTGCGCTATGCGCCCAGCAATTACATATCAAACTGCCGCAATACAAACAACGCTTTCTCGACCACATACGCACCTCTACACGCACCCCAACATTGTACACGCATGGCTACAGGTGATCATCGTCGACTTCTATGCGTCTATCCATTCAAAACGCAGGTTCATCATCGCAGATCCACTACCAGGCAACGTCTGTCAAAACCGTCGGCCTGCTTCTGTAGCCACACACAGCCACGCTGGTGGACGTGGCTCGAAGAGCATCACGGCTTGCCTACTCCGACCATGAAGATAGTGTTCAAGGGCAGTGAAGCCGTTTCACAGGCAGCAAGCGGAGGTGAGTCGAAGAAAGAGTTGTATACACCGGGGATTGAACCCGGGGCCTTCCGCTTGCAAAGCGGACGCGCTACCACTGCGCTATGCGCCCAGCAATTACATATCGAGCTGCCGCAATACAAACAACGCTTTCTCGACCACATACACACCTCTACACGCACCCCAACATTGTACACGCATGGCTACAGGTGATCATCGTCGACTTCTATGCGTCTATCCATTCAAAACGCAGGCTCATCATCGCAGATCCACTACCAGGCAACGTCTGTCAAAACCGTCGGCCTGCTTCTGTAGCCACACACAGCCACGCTGGTGGACGTGGCTCGAAGAGCATCATCGGCTTGCCTACTCCGACCATGAAGATAGTGAAGGCCGTTTCACAGGCAGCAAGCGGAGGTGAGTCGAAGAAAGAGTTGGACACACCGGGGATTGAACCCGGGGCCTTCCGCTTGCAAAGCGGACGCGCTACCACTGCGCTATGCGCCCAGCAATTACATATCAAACTGCCGCAATACAAACAACGCTTTCTCGACCACATACACACCTCTACACGCACCCCAACATTGTACACGCATGGCTACAGGTGATCATCGTCGACTTCTATGCGTCTATCCATTCAAAACGCAGGTTCATCATCGCAGATCCACTACCAGGCAACGTCTGTCAAAACCGCCGGCCTGCTTCTGTAGCCACACACAGCCACGCTGGTGGACGTGGCTCGAAGAGCATCATCGGCTTGCCTACTCCTACCATGAAGATAGTGTTCAAGGGCAGTGAAGCCGTTTCACAGGCAGCAAGCGGAGGTGAGTCGAAGAAAGAGTTGGACACACCGGGGATTGAACCCGGGGCCTTCCGCTTGCAAAGCGGACGCGCTACCACTGCGCTATGCGCCCAGCAATTACATATCAAACTGCCGCAATACAAACAACGCTTTCTCGACCACATACACACCTCTACACGCACCCCAACATTGTACACGCATGGCTACAGGTGATCATCGTCGACTTCTATGCGTCTATCCATTCAAAACGCAGGTTCATCATCGCAGATCCACTACCAGGCAACGTCTGTCAAAACCGTCGGCCTGCTTCTGTAGCCACACACAGCCACGCTGGTGGACGTGGCTCGAAGAGCATCATCGGCTTGCCTACTCCTACCATGAAGATAGTGTTCAAGGGCAGTGAAGCCGTTTCACAGGCAGCAAGCGGAGGTGAGTCGAAGAAAGAGTTGGACACACCGGGGATTGAACCCGGGGCCTTCCGCTTGCAAAGCGGACGCGCTACCACTGCGCTATGCGCCCAGCAATTACATATCAAACTGCCGCAATACAAACAACGCTTTCTCGACCACATACGCACCTCTACACGCACCCCAACATTGTACACGCATGGCTACAGGTGATCATCGTCGACTTCTATGCGTCTATCCATTCAAAACGCAGGCTCATCATCGCAGATCCACTACCAGGCAACGTCTGTCAAAACCGTCGGCCTGCTTCTGTAGCCACACACAGCCACGCTGGTGGACGTGGCTCGAAGAGCATCATCGGCTTGCCTACTCCGACCATGAAGATAGTGAAGCCGTTTCACAGGCAGCAAGCGGAGGTGAGTCGAAGAAAGAGTTGGATACACCGGGGATTGAACCCGGGGCCTTCCGCTTGCAAAGCGGACGCGCTACCACTGCGCTATGCGCCCAGCAATTACATATCAAACTGCCGCAATACAAACAACGCTTTCTCGACCACATACGCACCTCTACACGCACCCCAACATTGTACACGCATGGCTACAGGTGATCATCGTCGACTTCTATGCGTCTATCCATTCAAAACGCAGGTTCATCATCGCAGATCCACTACCAGGCAACGTCTGTCAAAACCGTCGGCCTGCTTCTGTAGCCACACACAGCCACGCTGGTGGACGTGGCTCGAAGAGCATCATCGGCTTGCCTACTCCGACCATGAAGATAGTGTTCAAGGGCAGTGAAGCCGTTTCACAGGCAGCAAGCGGAGGTGAGTCGAAGAAAGAGTTGGATACACCGGGGATTGAACCCGGGGCCTTCCGCTTGCAAAGCGGACGCGCTACCACTGCGCTATGCGCCCAGCAATTACATATCAAACTGCCGCAATACAAACAACGCTTTCTCGACCACATACACACCTCTACACGCACCCCAACATTGTACACGCATGGCTACAGGTGATCATCGTCGACTTCTATGCGTCTATCCATTCAAAACGCAGGCTCATCATCGCAGATCCACTACCAGGCAACGTCTGTCAAAACCGTCGGCCTGCTTCTGTAGCCACACACAGCCACGCTGGTGGACGTGGCTCGAAGAGCATCATCGGCTTGCCTACTCCGACCATGAAGATAGTGTTCAAGGGCAGTGATGCCGTTTCACAGGCAGCAAGCGGAGGTGAGTCGAAGAAAGAGTTGGACACACCGGGGATTGAACCCGGGGCCTTCCGCTTGCAAAGCGGACGCGCTACCACTGCGCTATGCGCCCAGCAATTACATATCAAACTGCCGCAATACAAACAACGCTTTCTCGACCACATACACACCTCTACACGCACCCCAACATTGTACACGCATGGCTACAGGTGATCATCGTCGACTTCTATGCGTCTATCCATTCAAAACGCAGGTTCATCATCGCAGATCCACTACCAGGCAACGTCTGTCAAAACCGTCGGCCTGCTTCTGTAGCCACACACAGCCACGCTGGTGGACGTGGCTCGAAGAGCATCATCGGCTTGCCTACTCCTACCATGAAGATAGTGTTCAAGGGCAGTGAAGCCGTTTCACAGGCAGCAAGCGGAGGTGAGTCGAAGAAAGAGTTGGACACACCGGGGATTGAACCCGGGGCCTTCCGCTTGCAAAGCGGACGCGCTACCACTGCGCTATGCGCCCAGCAATTACATATCAAACTGCCGCAATACAAACAACGCTTTCTCGACCACATACACACCTCTACACGCACCCCAACATTGTACACGCATGGCTACAGGTGATCATCGTCGACTTCTATGCGTCTATCCATTCAAAACGCAGGTTCATCATCGCAGATCCACTACCAGGCAACGTCTGTCAAAACCGTCGGCCTGCTTCTGTAGCCACACACAGCCACGCTGGTGGACGTGGCTCGAAGAGCATCACGGCTTGCCTACTCCTACCATGAAGATAGTGTTCAAGGGCAGTGAAGCCGTTTCACAGGCAGCAAGCGGAGGTGAGTCGAAGAAAGAGTTGGACACACCGGGGATTGAACCCGGGGCCTTCCGCTTGCAAAGCGGACGCGCTACCACTGCGCTATGCGCCCAGCAATTACATATCAAACTGCCGCAATACAAACAACGCTTTCTCGACCACATACGCACCTCTACACGCACCCCAACATTGTACACGCATGGCTACAGGTGATCATCGTCGACTTCTATGCGTCTATCCATTCAAAACGCAGGCTCATCATCGCAGATCCACTACCAGGCAACGTCTGTCAAAACCGTCGGCCTGCTTCTGTAGCCACACACAGCCACGCTGGTGGACGTGGCTCGAAGAGCATCATCGGCTTGCTTACTCCGACCATGAAGATAGTGTTCAAGGGCAGTGATGCCGTTTCACAGGCAGCAAGCGGAGGTGAGTCGAAGAAAGAGTTGGACACACCGGGGATTGAACCCGGGGCCTTCCGCTTGCAAAGCGGACGCGCTACCACTGCGCTATGCGCCCAGCAATTACATATCAAACTGCCGCAATACAAACAACGCTTTCTCGACCACTTACGCACCTCTACACGCACCCCAACATTGTACACGCATGGCTACAGGTGATCATTGTCGACTTCTATGCGTCTATCCATTCAAAACGCAGGCTCATCATCGCAGATCCACTACCAAGCAACGTCTGTCAAAACCGTCGGCCTGCTTCTGTAGCCACACACAGCCACGCTGTTGTATGTGGCTCGAAGAGCATCATCGGCTTGCTTACTCCGAACATGAAGATAGTGAAGCCGTTTCACAGGCAGCAAGCGGAGGTGAGTCGAAGAAAGAGTTGTATACACCGGGGATTGAACCCGGGGCCTTCCGCTTGCAAAGCGGACGCGCTACCACTGCGCTATGCGCCCAGCAATTACATATCAAACTGCCGCAATACAAACAACGCTTTCTCGACCACATACACACCTCTACACGCACCCCAACATTGTACACGCATGGCTACAGGTGATCATCGTCGACTTCTATGCGTCTATCCATTCAAAACGCAGGCTCATCATCGCAGATCCACTACCAGGCAACGTCTGTCAAAACCGTCGGCCTGCTTCTGTAGCCACACACAGCCACGCTGGTGGACGTGGCTCGAAGAGCATCACGGCTTGCTTACTCCGACCATGAAGATAGTGTTCAAGGGCAGTGATGCCGTTTCACAGGCAGCAAGCGGAGGTGAGTCGAAGAAAGAGTTGTATACACCGGGGATTGAACCCGGGGCCTTCCGCTTGCAAAGCGGACGCGCTACCACTGCGCTATGCGCCCAGCAATTACATATCAAACTGCCGCAATACAAACAACGCTTTCTCGACCACATACGCACCTCTACACGCACCCCAACATTGTACACGCATGGCTACAGGTGATCATCGTCGACTTCTATGCGTCTATCCATTCAAAACGCAGGCTCATCATCGCAGATCCACTACCAGGCAACGTCTGTCAAAACCGTCGGCCTGCTTCTGTAGCCACACACAGCCACGCTGGTGGACGTGGCTCGAAGAGCATCATCGGCTTGCTTACTCCGACCATGAAGATAGTGAAGGGGGCCGTTTCACAGGCAGCAAGCGGAGGTGAGTCGAAGAAAGAGTTGTATACACCGGGGATTGAACCCGGGGCCTTCCGCTTGCAAAGCGGACGCGCTACCACTGCGCTATGCGCCCAGCAATTACATATCAAACTGCCGCAATACAAACAACGCTTTCTCGACCACATACACACCTCTACACGCACCCCAACATTGTACACGCATGGCTACAGGTGATCATCGTCGACTTCTATGCGTCTATCCATTCAAAACGCAGGCTCATCATCGCAGATCCACTACCAGGCAACGTCTGTCAAAACCGTCGGCCTGCTTCTGTAGCCACACACAGCCACGCTGGTGGACGTGGCTCGAAGAGCATCATCGGCTTGCTTACTCCGACCATGAAGATAGTGTTCAAGGGCAGTGATGCCGTTTCACAGGCAGCAAGCGGAGGTGAGTCGAAGAAAGAGTTGTATACACCGGGGATTGAACCCGGGGCCTTCCGCTTGCAAAGCGGACGCGCTACCACTGCGCTATGCGCCCAGCAATTACATATCAAACTGCCGCAATACAAACAACGCTTTCTCGACCACATACGCACCTCTGCACGCACCCCAACATTGTACACGCATGGCTACAGGTGATCATCGTCGACTTCTATGCGCCTATCCATTCAAAACGCAGGCTCATCATCGCAGATCCACTACCAGGCAACGTCTGTCAAAACCGTCGGCCTGCTTCTGTAGCCACACACAGCCACGCTGGTGGACGTGGCTCGAAGAGCATCATCGGCTTGCCTACTCCGACCATGAAGATAGTGTTCAAAGGCAGTGAAGCCGTTTCACAGGCAGCAAGCGGAGGTGAGTCGAAGAAAGAGTTGTATACACCGGGGATTGAACCCGGGGCCTTCCGCTTGCAAAGCGGACGCGCTACCACTGCGCTATGCGCCCAGCAATTACATAACAAACTGCCGCATTCTTCCACGCTCGTGCTTGAAGGTGTGTGCTAGTAGCAAGTGGCAGCTTCTTATAAGTGCCCGTCTACAAGCGTAGACTTTGCGCACCATGTCCGTCAAGATGACGGGCAGCATCAAAAAGCTGCACACAGGCTAAAAGTAGCTAAAAAAGCTGTTTGACACCGAGAAAAGTAACATTCAGTCCTTTATACATAATTAAATCTTTATTTTTGGTGCGTGCGCACCTATTCGTTGGAATGATGGGTACAAACCCTCGTTACACATAAAAAATAGCTCTCATCTGAGTAGTAAAGTTTAAGCCGGTAAGGGTTTGTTTTTCTAGAGCACTTTGCGCGTTAAGCTATCTGAAACGTTAGCTTATAGGTTGTTAAACTGGACAGTCTTTTAGTTCCTTAAATCGAGTTGACTCTATCAGTCGGTATCTCTTTTTGGTGCTTTAGAACTTTGGCCGTTAGGTGTGTAGATCCGCTACAATTAGCTATATTAGACCTATTATAATGCATAGAAGCCTTTAGAACATTCTATATGTGGCCCAAAATAGGTTGAAGCTCTGCATCGTGCACTTCCAGCATGTACATGTAGTTATTCAAAAAGGCAAACATGCCCATCAACGGGTACATACCAGGAACTTCATAATTTGATATAATGTATAGGTAGATAAATCAATGCTACAACGTGAACTACGTCAAACACGATCAGAGCGAATTGATGTCGTCATCTATTTGACCGCCACGTGGTCTGGTTTATTGCCGTTTGTAGCAAAATGGCCATCCTTTTTTGGTTGAAAAATGGTTGCTGTAGTTAGTTACCCTACCAGCTCCGAGGTAACTCCGGTCGGAGCCTCCAGCGTATGCACCAAATTTGCAGCCTAGTACAGAAAAATTCCACTATTGTAAGGTGATGCCCTTGGGACCAGAGGCATCTCTCAATTAAACAAGCTATTAGTTAAGGAAGTATTACTATAGGCCCATCCCTCTTTGTGTGTCTAATCTGCTCTAGCGCCAAGAAAAGCTCTCGATGAGTCGCAGTGGGCGGGTGGGCGTAGGAACGTCTTCGACCTAGCGATGAATAAAAGCATCCTCAGGTGGCGCGATGCTTTCGTCGAACACGTCAGCAAAAGAGGATTCCCACCAGTCCTCTGCAAATAAGTTGCGCATTGAGTCGCCAGAGGGCGAGCTCTTCTTCTCAGTCGATACGAGGTCCAACTCCCGCACATGAAAGCTGGTGACGGAGGAACTCCGTCGTGATAGCCGAAGTAGTTGACATCTTGGCACGATTGCAGCATCTGCACCCGTGGATGCCCTTCTGTTCTCCCTATTGTTCCTATTGTCTCCCTCTTGTCTTGTCTTGCCATCAGCCTCCGTTGTGTGGTCTTCGTTCACCATCAGAAAGTCCCGGATAAGATCCAGCGCTAGACATCTCAAGTACTCATTACCATCCCATTCCGGCGTTTCTTCTGCATCGTCTTCGTCTCCTAACAAGCCTTGCGTTGTCTCCAGCAGAAAACGCACGTAGCTATCTAGCTCCTCCATCCTCGTGGCATCTAGTCGCTTCTTGGAGAATCTCAGACCAGACTGAAAAATGTGGCGCTCCGGGAAGCGCACACTGCTGTAAAAGTGCTCGAGCTCCGCACAAGCGCCACAACTAGGATGGGTTTTATTACCGCTAAATTGACGCTGTAGAGCGTCGTGCAGCGCCCGGAACTCGGAGTAGCGCTTGGCCACGTACCAATCAGCAGTACCACTGCGACTCACACGTAGTACGTAGAGCGTAGGGTTTTGACGGTGAGACTGGTTCTCTCGGCCGTAGGACACAATCTTGGCGGACACGGGACGTAGCGAACGCATCTGAAAAGTGGGCGAACAGTCGATGGCAGTTTTCTCATCTCTGAGGGTAATCATGGTCAATGTAATCGAAGACTTAAGGAGCTCAGCGTCTTTTAAGAAATGAGGATGTCGAGGCAGAAAGGATGCACCAATGAGGAGCCGAATGGAGATGATGCATGCATCATCAGAGGCGCGCAAACAGGCGGCAAGCAACTGTTTCATACGTTCTAAAATGATTAAACTAACTGGTATTTAATTTGTAGTTTTGTGAAGCATTCATTTCGATACACCTATACATGTGACTTCAACTACGCGAGAATATATACGGTAAACTTCCGGACAGAGATTCCCCGTGTCAGAGCTGCGAAAGAATGGACAAGCTTTGGTATGACAAACAGTGACGAGCAACTAAACCCTGGACCAAGCATAGACAGGTGACCGCTATATCAGAAACCTCTCGACATTGTAAAAGTCATCGTCAGTTGACTTGGGAAAAAACAAGAAATTGCTTCATGGGTGAAGTGAAGGTGGTCTGGCGATACGAGCAACTGACCGTGCTACTAACATTCACATTAAATCGTGCTGAGATAGATATTCTAGGTACCAAGTAAGATAGTGATCTCGTCTCTTCATCCTGTAGTCAGAGATTGTGACTGAGACGTATAAAAAGCGCGAAACCTATCCCAGCACTATACCTTTGTGTCCTGCAAAGAGTAAGGAAATAAGATGTCAAAATGCAGTACAATCGGCGTGTCGGCTAAAAATGCGATTTATTTATAAAAGCACTGTTGGCTAAACCTATCATGGCGGATTTTTCCGTGACAACCCGAATGAAAAATCTAAGAGACAACGGTATTTATAATGTCACAGACAACCGAAAACTTACGGCCGCTTGCTAACTTACGTTCGTACAGTAGTATTGCCACCAGCACACAAGCAAGTCGTGCAAACGGCACCTGCTTAAAGTACTGGATCTTATCGCCGCAGAAGCTACCATTCAGTCGGCTCTTTTAAATACTAAGGTTACCGAAAGATTCGTTTTGTAAGATCAAGTTCCCATAATTGAGGATCGCAAAGTTTTCGCAGAGATTTTTGCGCAAAATACAACATGTCATTAAGCGTCGGAGTGGAAAACATACTCCTTGTAGTTTACAAATTTTAAGAGGTCCTCAGTACCCCAAGAAATGCCTCCTGTCGATTACGAGGGCTATGCTGTTCCGGCTGCTGGTTGACGATGGTGTCTTGGAACACTTCGTTGATAGGCGGAGGTATGCGGTTGCTCACATCCCTATTGCCGTTGTTCTTTAATAGCGACCGCTCGGAGTACTTTGGCTTCCTTGCTCCGTGGACGCACATTCCTGCTTATAGATACTCCTGTTCCGCTGAACCATAGCACGGTCAGGCAGATGGAGCAAGCTATCCACCATGTTATTCATCAGGTCATGTCAGCGGTGTCTGGGAATTTCTAGTGCCGATCAAAATATTGAATGCGAATACATCCATTAGATACATTTTTAGTTTTTTATAAAAAATTTGGACGTACTATTTCCATAAAGTCTGTCTTCCGACAAAAACATCATATCTCAATGAGGCACATGACGAAACAACGGAAAAACATCATTCGACATTTGAAGGAAAAACGTAAAAGAACCATCGTGCTGGAAGGAGGAGATCCTCGCCGCTCTCAAGTTCTTGTTGATATTTGACTTAGCTTTAGAGATATTAGCTGAGTGAAGCGAAACTAAATGTATAATTGCAAGGTGCTCGCATAAAGCGATAAGGCGAGGGAGCACTGAAAAAAAAACCGCCCTCACTGCTCTCGAGGTTTTTACGAGCAGTGCTCCCACTTTACTCGTTCGGTTGTGCACTTTCTTTGTCAAGATTTGATGAGCACCGATGTGTTCTCCTTTTAATTTGTACTGTAGAAATGCTGCGCAAACCCTACAATTGACCTCAAAGACGAAATTGCATCTAGCACGTAAGCCCAAAACTCGTTTTATTATTCTTTTTATCACGCTCCGCCTTATTACAGAGCTTTCTCTGTAAAGTTATGGGTATGGTGGACGACAATATCCATAACTTAACAGAAGGCATAACTTATTGGATTATGTGTGTTTACCATAAGTGAACTTAGATAATAAAAAAACCTGGGTTAGCCCTCTTCTTTTCCAACGCTTTCCCCATGGTGCAAATAATGGACGCTAAATTGTGTTACTGTAGCGAAGTTCGGTTGCGGGGCTATTCCGAGCTGGTATGTTTGATCACAAGACTTCAATGAGGTTGCGTCATAAGTATTCTAGCCCACGGCTAAGATATAGGTCCGCACAGAGCGCGTCAGCTGGTAAGGCGGTTGCTATCGAGTCCAAGCACTCAAAGTCAGCTTAGATGGTTTAAATTGCGTTTCCTATCAGTTTAGCCTAATGACATCAATTGACTACTGGAAGAGAGCGATGGTTGCTGAGAACAGCGATTTCTTATGCTTCAACTACCTCGAAACATTTCGTTGTCATATTGGTGGAGAATCGTTTATTCAAGAGCGTCCATTACGAGCGCATCGAGCAGAGTATGGACAGATGATATCGATCAGAAGATATATTGTAACAGCTTTAAGCGCGAGCGACGTAGTTGGTATGAACCATGCCAGCAAGTCGGTCACGATGCTAATGGTGTGGCAGTAGTTCTAGTGAAAAATTATAGAAGACGTAGGGAGGCGACAAACCCTCAATGCAAAGTAAAACACGCGCTAATTAAAGCTACATAATCCGGAATTTATGGCGATGAGCATTCTCAACACATTTTCCCCAACAGTCGGAAGTGGTTGCTCAAGTCTTCAGCCTGCTTTAACATCCACGTAGAAGCAACTCTTACCAATCCGAAAGTGTCCAGTTTAGCAATCACTCTTGAGTCACGAACACGGTCACAGAACGACTTATTATGCAGCATCGGCAATCGAAATATTTTTGGTCTGCTGAAGAAGTGCTCAAGTTATCAGTGTGTAATTCTGCCAAAATCTATGCCAATTCTGTTCACGTCAACGTTGTAAAAAGCTTCACCATTGAGAAGCGAGGCCTCTGAGTGAATCTATTGAGATAACAGCATTGCTGATGTACGTAGCATTATGCACATGCACATCGTAAGCAAACGATACGGTCTCCGGTTATAACTTTCTTTCACAAATAATTGTTACGTAAGGAACGCGTCGGTACATACATTAAGTTGTATATCCTGTACCTTATTCATAACGCGAAGTGCGAGAAAAGCAGAACTATCTAACATGCATTTACACTTTGACCGTCTGACTGGCCTAAGAGCCAGCACCCCGATGAAGCAGGAAGAGCACACGCATGGTGTGCTTTGTAATTTCCTCTTTCGTCATAACCAACAGAGCACTCTTGAGAACCGTATTAAAAAGCTGCGCCGAACAGCCCTTAAAGTAGCCTCCAGGGCCTTCCAGCTCGCCAATACGCCTAAGCACCTGCACCATGGAGTTGCCCATTTTAGCGTGATGATGGCCAGATGAGCTCTTCTGCTGTTCAGAAATTGGCTTTTTCTGAGCTTGCATTAGCACCTTGGCGCGAATGACTGGGTACGTGATAATCGTAGCTATTGCCTTGGCGATGGCAGCCAGAGTGAAAGCCTCCAATGCTGTCAACGAGCTCACACGCTTTGCATTGCCTGCTGCCATCTTGGAGTGCTGTAACTGTAGCTTGAGCTTGTCAAAGATCGTGTAATTGATCGACGGATTGCTTACCAGCACCAACGAAGGGATAAATCCCTTCCAGAAAGACATCAAACCATCCTCAGCGTAAATCTCCTTGGCAATACCCCACATGGTGCGTCCGTGGGGCTCTTTTTTCTTCTCCTTGTCATTTGCATCACTGACCTCTTCATAACTGGGCTCAATCTGCGCTCGGGTGTTAACCATCTCCAACGGGAGTGTCATCGACATATTAAGCGCTCCAGCCGTAGAAGCCATAAGCAGACTCATGCCTGTCGTGATGGGCGTATTTGAGTGCTTTTCCATTGCCGTTTTAAGGAACGAGTACCAGTAAAAATAGACAAAGTTGGATGACACCGTGTGCATGACCTTGGAGCTAAGGCCAGCAAAAAGGCCCTCGACGCCTTCCTGTCGGTAGACAAGCCACACTGCCACCAGTAAGTTGTGTGCCTTCTTCTTGCGCAAAAGGAGAGCTTGGGTCTTGGCTTTTTTATCCATTTCAATCTCTTCCTCCTTACTATCATCCACGTCCACTTGCTTGCGCGTCTTGATTACGTCCAACGGATACAGAAGAACGGCGGCAAATAGCGCACCCATCGCGCCAGCCTAAAGACAAGACGAATTATAATTGTGCGTTAGTCATTGCAAACCTATACAGCGTTAATTCATTGTTTTCTTTTGCACAATACGGAGGCATCTACGAAGGCTTTGAAGGCAGGGGAAGCAGTGTTATTGGTATTTAACATGGCAGAGCATGGACCTTTGACTGTTGACTACATTTGATCGGAAAGTAAGACCTGTTAAACCTGATGAATGAATTTGAAAGGGTACAACCTTAAAGTTGCATGGTTCACAGGGGTGGATTATCTAAGACGATCTTAGCATATATATGAGTAGGACAGAAATTTTGAATGAGCGAATTCAGCCTGAGTTAGAGGTAAACCAAAGGTAATCCTTCGCCATCCCGTATCTGGTCGGGCCTGGAAAAGAATACGGTGGGTAGTTTGCTTCGAATGCGTGACCACGCTATGGTTCAGCCGGAACTTGAGCATCCATAAGTAGGAATGGTGCGTCCGCGGAGCAAGAGGTAGCTGAAGTCAAAGCAGTCCTTTTTCGCCAAGGTCGCTCTGCTCCACTTAAGTATAGAGCGGTGCATCGTATAATGAAATGAGGTATTTATGCCACATCTGCGGTGCGCTAGGCCCCGCTTTACTGGTAAGCGGCATAAAGTTGTATCCATCCACATGCGTTTAAACTCGTGTATTTGAATGATTGCCTTGCTGCAAGTACATTCATGTTTTGTCTACAAGTGAGCTCTATAACAAAATTCCGCTTGTACTGATTTACGCGGCAAACCGCTCCTTTTGAAGATCGAAGTTGTAATTTGAATCAACGCAGTCGTGAAAAGCGAACAGTCAGTATCAAATTGACTGAAAGATCTTCTAGGAATGTTATTCTAAAGATTTCGATACAAGTCTGAAAAACAGATGGTTTGTTTAGTAGCCAATATTAAAAAACTCTTACTTACGGTACTATATTTAGCGCTCTTTTCTACACATATACGGCGGATGAGTCCACTGTGTGGACGCAAGAGTGTATGACAGCGGACCACGAGCAGTCTATTCGTCCTATAATCCCTTCATATTTGAGAGCTCAAGCACAACGGGGAGAACCTTCCTCCTTCCTTCTAGTCCCTCGTGCTCTCTCTTGTGTACACAGCATCAATATGGTGAACATTGTCGCTTTCTACCCTTTTCTTTCCTCTATGGCATTGCATTGTCGCCTTCCTGAAGTTGATTCCATCCCCTCACTTGATTGTTTTTTACCTTTAGGGCGAACACAATGAGCTGTACATGATGGAAGAAGGTACTAATGCATATAGATACGATAGAGATGAGTTGTAATTGTCATCATTACTAAGATATTCTTCGCTCTATCTCTGATTGTTACGGCATGGTAGAACTTGAGGACGATGGTTGCTACTACGACAATGTGGACGGGCTGGGCTCCCAGCAGCGGTTTCAGCGCGTCCTGTACCCTCCACGACTTATGGTAGACTTTAAAAGCTTAGGTGTACGTTGTCTTGCATGTAGCTTTCGTTTCTCTCGATTAGGCGGGCTGGTTAGTTGCGTAGCGTCATTGAAAACGTGGCATTTGACTGACACTTGATTGGCGTTGAACAGGTGGAAGCTCTGAAGCGCTACCGTAAGTTTTACCACCTTAAGATGAACGAAAATTTGGAAAAGGAAGATCTGGCAGCTCTAGTGGCACGCCATTTCGACATGTCGCTGGAGGTGGAGGAGGACGACTCCATCGTCGCCTTCATGCAGCGTTTGCGCAATGGCGAGCGAACGGCAGTCAAGCGCTCGACTGCGCGTGAGAAAGAGTGCAAGGCTCAGGCAGCGGCCGAAAAGGCCAAACGAAAATCCACTAGTCGCAAGCGCCAGCGTGACCACTCAGTGTCTGTTCCATCGGGGCGCAATGTCAGCAACAATTCGAGTCACAACACGAGCAACGGCAACGCCGGAAACTCACATGGAATCGGTAACAACCACTCGAGGGGAGCGAGTAACAGCCACAACAGCCGCAATCACGGCAATGAAGGGCGCAAGGCGCCGTCAAGCAGCTCGAAACACTCGAACGCGTCGGGCAGCAAGACTAAGAAGACCAAGAAGGACGCAGACACGGGCGAAGACAATGAGCTCTACTGTATTTGCAACCTCCCGAGTTACGGCAATATGATCGCATGTGACGGAAAGTCGTGCCCGAATCCATCGCAGTGGTACCATCTCGAGTGCGTCGGCCTAGCTGACGGCCGCCACCCGGACACGTGGTTGTGCCCCGAGTGCGACCCCAAGGGCTTTACAGGTGGCTCTTCTAACAGCCAAAAGAAGAAGAAAAACAAGCGCTCCAAGTCTCCTGGCAACAAGTAAAGGATTTCTCCTGCAACACGTGACATATCATGGTGAGTAGCAAGAGTAGAGTATCTGCGCTATTGCAGGATGAGTTGCTCTTGCTTCGTGTCTATTACTGCGTGGCTTTTGATGCCTGACTTCTTTCCACTTTACTTGCTAATCTTTGATTCATTCAAATATACACTGATGTTGTTATTCGCTAATGTTTTCAAGGTGAGGTGCTTAGGTTGCGTGAGGATGCTCTTGCAAAAAATTGGACGTTGTCCGAATCTAATGGCTCTAGGATCACGATCTCAAGCAAAGTCCTAAAGCTGAACCTTTGTCAGCACCTTATGAATAGGGCTTGATAGTATACCATTATGCTTGCCAGAATGCCTGTGATAGCTCCAAGGTAGTGGTGACTGCATGCACGATTCACAAAGTACCACCAGCTGAGGTAAGCAGCCACTGACTTTCAGGAAACCATCGCACACGGACCGTCATTCATCTTGATATGGTACAACGAGCTTGATCGTATATCCTACAGAGGTGCGCTACCTCCTGGTGAGGTATGAAACGACCAACATTTTATCGTCGGACGTCTGTGCAGCAAATATACAGATGAAGCTTCACTCGTCACTAGGCGCTCGCAACGTCTAGAGGCGCACGGTCTTGTACTGACCAGTAGAGTCGACGAATTAGGTGTCGAATTTGCTTACATTCCCCCGACGTGACCGTCAATCGCTTGGACGATACCGAAATTTCAAATTCTATTGCGTTCGTTAAACAGCTCGGTGCCAATCGTTTTCGTGGGTAACGTAAAAGCAATCATCAATTTCTTTATCTTGTCCATGGAGTGAACATTAATTCCTCTATCTTGTCTATGGAAAAAACATTAATATCATCTATTTGTTCGATATAACTCATCAGTTTGCTGTTTCTCAATGCGTCTTCATCTCGTGTGACACACATCTTGACGGACCTGTCGCTGCACCTGATGCAGTCTGATTAAGACAGATGACGGTTGCGAGGCTGTGCACGTTCATCGACGTTGAGATTTTGCTGTAAAATGACCTCGAGCTTGTTACAAATTTTAGCTTTGTCTTCGGCTCCTCTGGCTCTGGAGAAACTAAAATTGGGAAAGACTTCTAGCGCTTTGCGAGAGACATGTTTTAATGAATTACTGATACATCTAGATGTGGATGGCTGTGATATGCTGCCATCTCAAAGCTATGACCTCCCTTCGGTAAGTAGCTTGCATAAACCACGTGATCGCGCGTGAGATTGACATAATTAGGTAGTGGCCGGCCTCCTCAGCAGCATCATTCCGGCGTCGATTTTTCGTCTTAGAGCGCAGCTCTTGCTGCTTTTTGCCCTGACGGTCGTGCATTCCATATCATTTTGCGCTCAGGCCAATCAACTTCAGGGCGTGCTTTCGAGTTAAAATTGAATCGCACGATTGTGTGAACTAGAAAGCTCAACTGTCGAACGTTGAGTACTTTGCTGCGCTGAGAATGACAAATATATCTTTCATCAGGTCCTTGACGACAATTTTTGTGACATTGAAGTATCTAAGTTCTTCAGCACGTTGTATACGTTGAGCAGCTATCTATTAGGTCATCGGAAGTCGTTGAGAACAGAGTCCTCGTTTTGGTTACTCAGCTCACATGTTTGGTCTACAGCTCGCAGATTTTTGTTAGGCCCGTATGCTTTTAGCGTGCAACTAACCGCGGCACTTTTAATTACCCTCAAGTCTACAGCACGATAGTATCTAACCAGAGTGCATAGCTCGCTGCCGCATCGGATTTTTTTTCATCTACCTAAGAGTTCAATGCCACATCCACGATAATCTTGACAGAATGTACTTCCTCATTATCTTCGCCACCAATTTCATCCTTATCGTTTATATCTCCTTATCATTAGCATTTGTTCAAGTTCACAAACAAAGCCACCAGATATCGCTGCCTCCTTTGCATATTTTTCCACTCCACAGAATGCACAACGCTATAAGAACGAGGTGTGATCAATACAGTTTGCTTAGAGCCTCAAGTCGAAAGAGCGCTAAATCTACATTTAAATTGCCGCACAGTGTGTTGTATTGGTGCCAGCCCGCGCTATTTTGACATTTTTACATCGGCAGGACACATGTGGTCTCTTCATCTCAACTTGATACTGCTGCTTTTCCGTTGCGTACAAGAGGCGCAAACACCACGACTCAAAATTTCGCCGTGGTTCCTTCAAATACATCACTTCCACTAGCTTGCATCCACCTCGCTTCCCATATAGGACCAAAACGGATCAATGAACCAATGCGCTGGAAAGCAGAGCTGCTAAGGTGAAGTCCACTGCAAGGACTACACCAATAGCATAGCATAACGATAAATTGTTTGTACGTATCTGCAGATACAGCATGAGGTCCAATCTGTTTTGTTTGTCTGTCTACATGATGACAATTCTGCTCTTTGGTGTATCAGGTCCTGTGCCCCTAAAAGTTTCGCTCCCGCCCGCAGCAATCGCTCCAGGTTCCCCGAATCCACCTGCTTCTGCTTCCTGTTCGCGCTTCTTTTTCCTTGAATACATGGCGAACATGAGTGCGCCGACGATGATTATGGCCGCTAGTATGCCGATAATAATAAACACTGCTGAGCTAGTGCCACCCGAATCTGAGTCGGCCACTGGCGGCCCGCTGCTGCCTGACTGCGATGTCTCCTGCGTTGTTGAGCCGTTGTCACTTTCAATCGATGCAGCAGTGGGCGACGTCGAGATGTTGCTAGCTTTACTCGTAGACCCTGATGTCGAGCTGGTCGTGCTGCTAGAGTCCAAAGTACTCATATCCGTCGGTGAGGATGTAAAATCCAATGAAGAGCTAGTAGGCGAGGCCTCAGAAAAGGAGCTGTCCGTGCTAGAAGAAGCCTGGAATGCAGAGCTTGACGGAATTTTGGAGCCCAAATTGGACTCAGTCTCGCACTTGTCGCCACTAAACCCGTCATTACATGTACAGCCAAAACTCGGTGCCCCCTCCGAGCTCGTCGACATGAGAGAGCACAACCCCTTCCCATTGCACTGTACGCCGTCTACATTGCAATCACCTACAGCAGACAGCAAACACACCCAAAATTATAAGGTTTTGTTTTTTGTTAAGTCAGTAAGTGCCACACTCGGACTCAGCTTCTTTTCTCTATGTCTTCTTACCACTGCATAAGGAATTTCCAAAGTACTCGTCACATCGGTCAATAGAAAGACATTTGTAAATGTTTAAATGTTTAATGCAGGCCAATTGACCACTAATCGTGTCCGATGGACAGCTCCCAAACGTCGACCCGCCACACGCCGTACCCGCCACGCAGTACTGGATGGGTGTCATCGAGTCGCCAGCCACACATGTCTCACCATCGCTACATTCCGCAGTACTTGTGCAGCTGATAGCCATATGCATGGCCTTCGCTCTCGGCTGTAGGACCAGCAAGAGCATCGCCATTACGACTCGCATATCAATCGGTCGTTTTAATAAAATTACTTGGAATTTGTATCCCACGAACGATACTGAAACGGTCGTAAAAAGTAAAAGTCGGGAGAGCGAAATATTTTAGTGTTTTACTTACAAATAGCAAGTGCAAAGAAGCGCGACAGCCAGTGTTTCGAAGCGATATTTTTACAGAACAGACGCGAATGGAAACCTCAACTCGACGCAGCACTTTATTTACTGCGTCGAAAGTGAGGTTTGTATATATTTACGCCATCGAATCGCCCTCTCAATCGCCAGCTTGGAATCGAAAGACTCAGGCCGCTATATTTGTCACTCTCTATACTAGCACTGACGATCTGTCTCGTCAGACTTTCTTGGATCCATTTGGCTTAACTTGTAATATGCACTTGAGTCACACGATACAATTTCGGAACTGTCGTTCATTTTTACCATACAACACAAGCCCTACTGTCCTAACATACATCTCTTCGTGGCCTATGCCAGTTGGCAAGTACAACCTGGGACTCTGCGTCAGCACGACTCCCCTCTCATACCTTCAACCATGAAGCACACCAACTGCCATTCACATGCCTTGCCATCCACTGCCAACTGCCAGCAACTTCCACTGTTCTTCAACTTATTCCAACACGCCTCTCTCGAGATATCCATCTCGCACATCTTCCTTCTGAACGCCCATTAACTTGGACAACCGTGCAAGACGCTTCTTATCGAGTGCTTTCGTAAATAAATCGGCAGGATTGTCGACTCCAGCAACTTTTTCCAGAATCACCTTCTTTAATTTGACCTGCTCACGAACAAAGTGCCAGCGTAACTCGATATGTCTCGTACGACGGGAATAAGTTGGATTTGTCGCCATCACGTATGCACTCTGACTGTCAA
Organism: Peronospora farinosa; assembly: GCA_947646735.1. NCBI lineage: Eukaryota > Oomycota > Peronosporomycetes > Peronosporales > Peronosporaceae > Peronospora > Peronospora farinosa. Next base: position 458,379 of record CANTFK010000991.1, read on the forward strand.
TTCCAATGTGCATCTCAACAGGAATAGTTGGTAATATTTCACTTACAATGTTTCGCTCTCCAATCGCTTCCATTGTAGCTTCGCATGCTGCCACATACTCAGCCTCGGCCGTTGACAAGGCTATGATCGGCTGTCGCTTTGACGACCATGATATTGCACCACCTGCAAGCAAGAAAACAAAACCTCCAGTACTCTTTCGGTCTGCAGCATCTGAAGCCCAGTCACTATCACAGTAACCTTGAATTACAATCTTTGGATGCTGAGTCGATTGCGCACGCTTGTACACTATGCCATAATCAAGTGTTCCAGCGAGATATCGAAGGACACGTTTCACACAACCAACGTGATGTTTAGTCGGATTGGCTACAAATCGACTTAGCTGACCCACTGCATATGCCAAGTCGGGTCGCGAACATGTTGTCAAATACATTAACATTCCCACCGCACCACGATAATCAAACGTCTTATCGATGTCATCCTTTTCTTCTGCACACATTAGGTTTTGCTTTGTCTCAAGCGGGGTTCCAACTGCATGTGCTTGTTCAAAGTGAAACTTCTGTAGAATCTCACGTGAGTACTTTCTTTGACTTATCTTCATGGCATCTTGACTCGATTGCACTTCGACACCAAGATACTCCGTGAGCTCACCTTGATCTTTAATACCATATTGCAATGCTAGCTTTCCAAATAAGTCAACCTTGACTGCTTCGTTGTTTGTTGCGCATAAAATGTCGTCAACGTACACCAGCACCAGCACTATCGTTCCATCCGTGTCCTGACAATAGTATAGACACGGTTCCGTTAAGCATCTTTGATACTCATTTTCCATCATCCAATTGTGTAACTCATCATTCCACTCACGTCCAGCTTGACGTAAGCCATACAATGCCTTGCGCACCACATACATGTGTTCCTTACGTCTGCATGGAAATCCGTCAATCGATTTCACATACTGTGGTATCTTTAAAGTTGCATTTAAATACGCGGTGTTAATATCACCACCGTACACCTTGAGATTCAGTTCTGCCGCTAATGCAAGCGTCATCCTGAAACTTGACATACGTGCTACAGGAGAGAAAGTCTCACCAAAGTCAATACCAGGCCGCTGCCAATTTCCCAAAGCAACCAAGCGTGCCTTAAAACGGATTACATATCCGTATTGATCCGTTTTAAGTGCCCACACCCACATGGTTTTATTCGCTTTGGCTTCTGGTGGTATGTCAGCCGTAGGAACTTCTTCCAGTACATTCTTAAGCTGCATTGCATCCATTTCTTCACGCTGAGCTTCGTGCCAGAAATCTGCATACTTTGAACGTCCAGCGTCTCTGGTGCTCCGTGGCATTCTGACGTCACTCGCACGAATAAACTGGCCAAGTTTGTCCAGCACTCTTGCGTGTGTGGTCAAAGCAACAAATTTTTTGTACCTATTCGGCTTGTGTCACTTCGCCGCCTCTCTCAGACTTGCACGTCGTCGACACATCGCTGTATTATCATCATTCATATTTGATGAGACATCACCGTTTGATGGTACATCACTATACCGCTGCCTCTTTCTTGTTTCACTTTCCTCCCTAGCGATCTGCTCACCCGATTTCATGTTCGACAAGTCTTGCAACGTGTCTTCGACACTAACGTCTGCTTCAAACGTTGAAACACTGACATAACTTGGTGTCGCAATAGATTTCAAATCATCACTCCTGGTATCTAAAGAATCCTGATCTTCGGCAGCTCCATCAACATCAGTATTGGAGTCACCACTAACAGCATCATCGTCGTGATACGCACTATCCATGTCATCACGACGGATGTCTCGGGCAGAACCACCGTAGTCACCGTCGACAATGCTATCAACATCGTAGTCACCGTCGGCACCGTCGACTATCCCATCACCGTCGACCATCCCATCCCCATCCGCCGCCTCGGTGCCAAGAATATCATAAGTGGCATCGCCCGTGACGGATGCGTCGACACCGGTCGCCTCGTTATCTGCAAAAACTGGAGAGAAAGGACCATTAGCAACAGACGCCGGGGCAGAGCGAGTGTCGCCGTCGTGGGGAGAAAAACGAAGTCGATCCAGGAGAGGCACATAGGTGGTGCACTGATGGAGATCACGGTAGACAATAGACTCATCAATGGCTACGTCTGCAGCCCACTTGCGAGTATGTTCGTGGGGGAAATCGATTTTGTACCCCACCTGGTCGTCCCGGAGCCCCAGCACAAATCCGATCGTCGCATTGTCCTTGTGTCGTGGACGATCTGGACCCTTTAGCACGTGAACATACGCGAGTGCCCCAAACACACGAATATGATGAAGATCTGGTTTGACGCCAAACATGCGTTCGTACGGTGTGCAGTTCGCCGCCTTGTTGTAAACGCGATTTTTGAGGTATACAGCATAGTCAAAAGCATCTGGCCATAACTGGGGTGAAAAACCAGAGTCTCGAAGCATCGCCTTCGTCATGTCACTTAGCGACTGGTGTTGTCTCTCCACGGGATTCATGTGAGAACTTTTTGGTCTAACCTGCACATGCTGGATTCCTCGTGCGTTATCATATGCATCGATATCGTGGTTTACAAACTCACCACCTTTGTCCGTCAGAATAATCTTCACCGGTAACGTGCGATGTCCTTCCATGATATGCCAACTACGATGCACAATCTTCTTGATGCTTCGGCCAGCTTGCCGCTCGGCCCAATTGACGTAGTTTTTCATCAACTCATTCACCGTTTCTGCGTCCTTCTTTGCCAGAAGATGTGCTGTCAAGTATCGCGAATAACCGTCCATGATAACGAGAATTGCCGTATACTTGGTGCCATTATTTCTCGATGGAAAAAGAAGATCAGCATACACAACTTGATTGAGACCTGTGATATCGTGCTCTTTCTTCTTGTTTCGACGTTGGCGACGCTGTTTACCAACATGACATGCGTCACACGGAGATGATTTCCGCCTCGTCAGAATCATACCATGGACAAAGCCTTGATCAACCATTGTCTTCAAATACTGTTCACAAGTGTGTCCAAGACGCTGATGCCAAAGTTTCATAGTAGCCAGTCCATCTGCCGCTGAATACTTTGCTTCTGCCTGAGTTAACGTTCCAACAACAAAAGAATCAACGACTGAATTTTCCGCATGATCTGAGTGATGCGGTTCCACTTTCCGTGGATTCAGAGGGAGCATCGAGTTCAGCACTCGATATGATGAGAATCCCCACGTTCCATCATGATGTTCGGCTCGAATAAGCGGTTGGTCACGATAGTAGACCATAAAATCCGTGCTTGAAGTAGCCATGTCAACTTCGAATCCTTGTTCGACTGCCCATCCTGGAGAGAAAAGTCCGTGTTCCGCATCTGGAACATGCAACACGTGGTCCAGGAGAAAACATTTCTCTATCCCATCAACTTTTGTAACCATTTTAATGGTACCCATTCCAGTCACTTGTGCATGAAGGGCTGTTGATATACCGGAGAGGCTAACCTCCGACTTAGATGAAACTGGAGTGTACTCAACAAAATCTTCTCGATTTGCTGACACGTGAACGTTTGCACCTGTGTCGAAACACCAGTGATTAATTCGTTTTGACAACCCCTTCACCTTTTGTTTTGCAGCACCACTTCCTCGCTTGGTCATTCGCTGCGAATTCGAGATAGCTGGTATTGAAGGATCCGAAGGATCCGACAATTTTTTCGTCTTCAACCTCAATACATCTACCTCGCATGTATTTTGTTTATCTTGACCTCGCGAATTTTTCACCGCCTGCGCCTTCTTTTGCGGTTGTGTCGCAAAACATACGCGTGGCTTTTGTGATTCTCGTACCGCTTCTTTACAATCACGTTTGAAATGTCCTGTCTTGCCGCAGTTGTAACAAGACCTGGTGTCCTTCCTCTCTCCCCGTCCAATCGTATTCTTTCTTGCTTTGTCCACTTTTCTTGACCCTGCATATTCTCCTTGTAGATACCCTCCATGTGAAAATCCCTTAGTTGACTTTCGAATTTGATACCTTGAGCTTGCTGCACGAATCTGCTCCTCCAACTCGTCCATATCTTTAGCTGGTGAATTTCCACACCAGTTCTGCGTTTGGATCAGTCCAAATTCTGGTATCGTGCTGGGTAGACTCTGTAGCGTATACATCATCATTGTCGTAAACGAGAGCTTGCTTCCATAATCCGCCAGTTCAAGCTCCTTGTTTTTCATCTGACGCAAATGACCCTCGATATCAATGTCAGTATTATATCGCATTCGGCGAAGCTCTTCTTCAAGACGTTGCACAGCGTGAAAAGTCGCAACTGTATTTGCTCGATTTTCAAACCGCTTGCAAAGTGTTGCAAACAGTGCACTTCCTGTCTTCTCCGTCCTATAGAGTTCCGCCAGCTCTGGCGAAAGTGACATCATAATCTCTCGTCGAAGTCTTCTTTCAAACTTTTGTAGCTTGGCCTTGCCTTCATCAGTTGAGAGATACTTCCGGCCGATATGACCGCATGCAACATCCCAAAGTTCTTGGTCGATGTCTTGTAGCGCCATCATCGCCACTTTCTTGTAGGTATGCCAGTACTGACCTTTAAAGTTACGTGGCATGCCATCCTTTGAATACATCTTTACACCTTGTCCGCTATCCTGAGGAACCATAGTTGGGCTCATAACCCTTGTAATATGCACTTGAGTCACACGATGCAATTTCGGAACTGTCGTTCATTTTTACCATACAACACAAGCCCTACTGTCCTAACATACATCTCTTCGTGGCCTATGCCAGTTGGCAAGTACAACCTGGGACTCTGCGTCAGCACGACTCCCCTCTCATACCTTCAACCATGAAGCACACCAACTGCCATTCACATGCCTTGCCATCCACTGCCAACTGCCAGCAACTTCCACTGTTCTTCAACTTATTCCAACAGCATGGCCTTCGCTCTCGGCTGTAGGACCAGCAAGAGCATCGCCATCACGACTCGCATATCAATCGGTCGTTTTAATAAAATTACTTGGAATTTGTATCCCACGAACGATACTGAAACGGTCGTAAAAGTAAAAGTCGGGAGAGCGAAATATTTTAGTGTTTTACTTACAAATAGCAAGTGCAAAGAAGCGCGACAAGCCAGTGTTTCGAAGCGATATTTTTACAGAACAGACGCGAATGGAAACCTCAATTCGACGCAGCACTTTATTTACTGCGTCGAAAGTGAGGTTTGTATATATTTACGCCATCGAATCGCCCTCTCAATCGCCAGCTTGGAATCGAAAGACTCAGGCCGCTATATTTGTCACTCTCTATACTAGCACTGACGATCTGTCTCGTCAGACTTTCTTGGATCCATTTGGCTTAACAGCCACAAGCAACGCAAACACCGTTGCGGACATTTAGACGTCGCGATGGACAAACCAGTCGGCATGATTCGCACCCACATCCATTTACGTTTTTGCGACACACTATCAGATTTAACAGATACCGACTTGAGGTGCAGCTAGTCGTCACGCTTGTCAAGTTTACACGACGCAACATCTACATGTCTTTAGCGGCTGAGATGTTCATGCATTTTCATCGTCACATTGTTGCATTATTCAGCATTTGGGCTAAAAAACGATCTATACTGCGCCAACTCGATCGTTTCATGCATGTGCTGAGTAGCCAAGCTAGGTAGTCAATCGGAGACATTGTGAACGGAAATTATATTGAAGAAGAGCGACCCCTGATTGTGAAAAGAGGTGGACGCAGCACTACTAATACTACAATCGAATAAATTTGGCTCTATATTTCTTGAGCTGACCCAACATAACGTCAGGGAGCTCGCAGTACCATAGCAAAGCGCTTCACTTGCCGATGTCAAGCTATATGTTCCTTAGAATCGTCACACTAAAACTATGTGTGCTCTTGGAGTATGGCCTGTGTGTCCAGCGGCAAGGTCTCGCAGACCCACTGCACCAACTCCTTCAGCCGAAGCAAGCGCATTGGCGTATTCCTCCGCCTCCTGCTGCTGCTTCCTTTTTCGTATAATATATACTACCCACAGAACCGTGCCGAGCATGATAACCACTGCGATCACAAGGATAAAGATAAGCCAGCCTGTATGGATGCCACTTTTGGTCGTCGACCCGCTGTCGGCCACTTTCGAAGAGCCCGAAGTAAAGGATCTTAAAGCATCAGAGTTATGTACGTTGTCGGAAGGCGGATCGTCTGAAGTATAAGTAGATGAAATCTTCTGCGTCTTCGTAAACCCTTCGTCTGGGGTGTCCGTAGATCCGCCTCTAGGTGAGCTGTCTGCAGTGACGTCCTCCACACCAGAGTCGTCATCAAGTATTTTCCAAGCCGAGTCACCGTTGCCAATGGACGAATATTTCGTGGGGGTGGCTTTCGTTGACCGTGGTGCAATCTCGCACTTGTTTCCACTGTAGCCATTTTCACAAGTGCAGCTAAAATTGGGCGTTTTGCCAGGGCTTAACGACACCATATTACACGATCCCTGACCATTGCATCGCACTCCACTCACACTGCATTCACCTTGGCACATAACCCTGATAGTCAATCTCTCAGCCACTCAACATCATACAACCCCAGAATATGACTTACCACTGCATGAAGTACCTCCGTAGTACGCATCGCATCGCGAAAGGGACACGCATTTATAGATGCCTTTGTTCCCTTGTAAAACTGCACAACCTTCACTACAGTCACTATACGGTCTCCATAGACAAACGAGTCTTCCACTATCATCCGACGGACAATTGCCCATCGACGAACCACCACATACTGTGGAAGGTACACACGCTTGGGCAGCAGTGTCAGAATCACCCGCAACGCACGTCTCGCCCCATGCGCAATCCGCTGTGCTGGTACAAGCGATTGCTGCTTGCAAGACCTGCACGGGACCCTGAAAAGTCAGAAAAAGTAATGAAAGAATTCCAAGAAGCGGCATGGCGTCACGAATTTAATATTGTCGAGAGATTTCAGCACTGATCCATCATGAAGTGATAGCGGTAGACAATTAATAATGAACCTGTTATGGTGAACACGGAACAAAAAATAGTCAGTGGCTGCAGAATGAGATAGTGAGTGAAGCAAAAAACGGTGCTATGCTGCAAAACCTAGCCACATCAAATCCCACACTTCGCATATTTTTTATGTTTAGGGCTTTGCGATGGCTCCTAAAAACCTTTACCTGTAAGTAAAAGAGCCTTTCATCCAAGGTACAGGGGACGGTTCGCCACTTATGCCGAGGTTCTCTGTCACTGCCCGTCGTCGCACTTGGTTGCCTTATGGAACATGAAAGCAATAACATATTGCATATGCTTATCGCATCATCATCATGCGGTTTTTTACTGCAGCCTGTTTTTTGTCGACAAATACCAAATCTAGACCTAGTTATCAATAGATACTTTTTATCACATCCAATTATGGTACCCGGCAAAGCCTCTAGGCTGTCGGCTAGGAGTTGAGAAGAACAGACCGTCTATTTCAAGCATTAAGGATTGGTAAGATGTCTGGAGTGCTTCTACCAGGACTTCGTCATTCTTCGCCTCGCTGGCTCAATCTGCTGGCTCGAGACGTCGGGCGTCACGGGGGACACTCCGAAAAGGGCACGTGGAATCGGGTATCCAGCCCGAGGTGTAAACAGAGGCTCAATGATCGCAACAAGCGCCGGGCACCACACCGATCAGTCCCGATCGACCGCTGATGCACCTGGACGGGGCCGATCAATTCACGTTCTTGGCAAGTTCACTTCGTGGGACCGAGATTTGCGCTTGGCGATCGAATCGGCGGCTTGAAGGCTGACGTAGAATAGCAGGAACTATCGGGGAAGAAGGGAATGATAACCGCGGTCGTCGATCCTCTCCCCCCAGGGGTGACAGGGTTGGTGCTCCCCTTACGGTTCGCACGCTGCGCTTGCCCCCCATAGCGCACGCAGCAGAGGGAAAACCTCCCCCCTCTTATCCTGGGCCTCCCGTTGGAGGGACTTCCCGCCCTGGTCTGAGGGGGCCGGTTGACCGGCTCTTCGGAGGTCTTCGTCTCTTGGCCGTTGTTGCTCGAAGGCGCGAATTGGGAATTAGTGTCGGCTAGGAGTTATAGCCTGGCATGGCCTGTCTTTATTATGCTTTTTGGTAGGCCCCTTATAAATTACCCCTTTACCTGCACTCCACAATCAAATACAGAAAAAGCATATATTTCCCAGACGCCAGCTAACATGAGCGATGGGGACACCACTCCTGATGCCGTTGCCGTTGCCTCTGCCGACATGTCCGTAAGTACAATGGCAAGATGTCTAGCCAAATTACCGAGTCCGTAAAAAGGGGGTACTTCTTTAAATGAGAATTGGAATTCTTTTTGCGCGCGTCCATGAAAGCTGGCAAGATTAATCGATACGATGCACAGTGTAAATTTACGCAGAAATTTAGAAGGCGGCTCGATCGAAGAATTTGCTAAAGCATTTGGCAGAAAAGTGTAAGGAGGTTACAAAAGCCCGTAGGATTGCGTATGATAGATACCCACATCAAGGTAGAGCATCGAACCTTTTTACCTATAATTTTGTAACGAGTCAATGGTTACACAAGTCCGTTAGGTATATGATAGGTCTAAAGGGTACGTACCTCCCACTTGGGTGAGGCACATCAGTGTGACCCACCTTCGTGAATGTAAAATCCCTTAATGGATTCACATTGAAGGGGATGACGCCCAGTTGGGACTAAGCGTCATGATGGCGTCACATGCGGACGTCATTAGCGAGCTTAAATATTTTTAAGCTCGCACGTAGAGATACGCTTTTAAAGAGACGCGTATCCAATTTTTGCATACTACACCAATCAGTTGTTAAATTTACATTTATTAAGTTTTTTCCAAATATAAGTCAGTCTTGAATTTACTACATTAAACTCACTGCGCGCAGAAAGACTGGCAACAACTTGTGCGACACAATTGGTGTTGTCTTAAGTTCGTTGAGCAGTTCGCTTGAAGCGATCGGCAACGGTTGTTACACCGCTTTAAGCGCCGACCAACACCACCACCGCACGCGGAGGTAAGACGGTTCAATTTCTTCCACACGCTACTTGAGGGCGTGTTCTAGTAACACGTGGCAGCTCTTAGAAATGCCCGTCTACACTTTGTAACAATGGTAGTGTTTCCCACGAACCGTCTTTTTGAGCGTGCGTGAGTACGGATTCTCAGTATGGATTGGAAGGAATTTTTATCACCTCTCTTAACATCATAGGTAGGTGGATGAGCCCTTGGCGCAGGGACTTCGTAAAAAAGCCCTGACCAACCTCTTGAATTTTTCTCATGAGCAACATGTTGCTCAGTTAGAGCAATTCGAGGCGGTTGTGCTCGGACAGCGTAGAATAGTGTCCGAGCAAACAGCTAAGCCATGGCTAACTCCATCAGTAAGGCTAAAGATGAGCTTTTGCGTGAGCAAGCTCGGAATGAGGCACTCAACAGAACTGTTAAGACGCTCTCGTCCCGGTCTAATCAGCCAAGGACCATTCGAATGGACGCTACGAAGTTTAATGGGACTGCCCACATACGATTGTCCACTGGCTTTTAGCCGTGGAGCAATGCGGTATGGTGAAGCTCATCGAAGACGACACCAGGATGGTGTCGTATGCCATGTCAAATTTGCGTGGCAAAGCGTCAGAGTGGGCTTATTCTGCGCTTATGACAAACTACGATGCGTTTCCATCATAAAAGATCTTTAAGGCAAAGATTCGCGCTATGTATCAGCCGCCTATAAATGAAGTATAATTTCAGGCGCGCTTCTTTGGAGCACGACAAGCGAAACTTTCTCTGCAAGAGTATGTGCAGGAGATGCGTTCGCTGTCGGCGTCCATTAACGAGGAGCCGATACCGAAACGTATCAAGGTGGCCACGTTCATGAATGGACTACGGCGCAGCCCATCGCGTCAGGCCCTTTTTAAAAAAGTGCCAAAGACGATGGAAGAGACAATTGACATTGCCATGGTTGAGGAGAAATCCTACAACAGCGCCTCGGCGACAGCCTATTGCAGGCCGTCGTCCGAGAAGTCTGATGCCACTCCAATAGAGTTGGGTAATGCAGATGTTATCTGCTACAAGTGCGGCAAGCGCGTCATATGATGAATCGCCGCTATGCCAAAATTAATGGTGGTGCTAAGGCATCCAGAAAAAATGCTTATCACCCGAAGGGAGGTGCGAAGAATCAGCGTGCGCGACGCACGGGTTCAGCGCCTGCCCAAGATGGTCGGGAAATGCGGGAGCGGAGTTGGGGCGGGATGCCCTAATGTCGCGGACTCTGAAGCTACCCCTAAGTTTGGAGTGATCGAAAAAATGGGTAGCATAGTCCCTGAGGTTCCGAAAGGTCGACCTCAACCCTTCTTGGGTGGCTAAATAGCAGCCATGGATTGACTGACGTACACGCACAGTCGCTAACTCTACGCAGGACACCAGAAAGGATGTGCTCTTGCGAAAGGCTTATGTGTCTGATGCTGTGTCCAACACAGTCGAGGGTGCGATGATGGTATGTCAATCGGCACAAGGAATTACCCAGCTCGTTGAGCCTGTAGTAGTTGGAAGTGTCCTGACAGGAAGTTAGGTGACACATATTCTTAACCATCTTGAAGAGACTAGTGTAGTGGATGAGGCGATAACAAGTAGTCATGCTTTTAATAGTCCTGCACAGAGCCGAGAGCCTGTGGCAGTTAATAGTGGGCCGAATGGAAGGCAAGCGCTACAAGAACTGACATAGAGTCATGAGTATGGTGCGGTTGGAAGGAGTGCGTTGGATATAACAGCAACGATACCTTCTTCCAGGTCAAAGGTCGTGGTGACTCGAAGAACGAGCACCAGACGTATTAAGACGATCAAGGACACGTCGAAACGAGTAACCCTTGGATCAGTCTCGGTCCAAGAGGACGGACCTACGAACGAGTGTTTAAGGCCGTCGGAGACAAAATGCCGGAGGCATCCTCAGTTGAGGTGCTCCAACTTGTATTGGCATCTGCCGAGGAGATAGTAAATCTCTCGGAGATGACGTGGGATCTGTTCCTGTCCGAACTAAAGGAAGGAAAGATCCACGCGATAGTCGCACCAGTTCCAGAAGAGAACGTGGTGGAATGTTGCTCGTCGTCCACAATGAACGAGAGCGTCTTGAAAACCGACAAGAAGAAGCAATTTGCTTCTCAAGGCTGGGATGCCTTGAAGGAAAGCCCGTTTTATGATGTTCTGTAATAACACCGTGATGTGTTTCCAACAGAAGTGCCGAGCCGCCTACCGGCCGATAGGGGAATCAGGCACAAGATTGACCTGGAACCTGTAACCTGGCACCAAGTATTGTGTGACCAGGCAATGACGTTGCCGAAGGAACAAGTCGATTAAATCGATGAGTTCTTCGACAAGCGAGCTAAGTCGGGAGACGTACGTGAGAGCAAGTCGCCTCACTGCATCCCGACCTTCTGTGTGCTTAAAGCAACAGGTGGATGGTGCGCGGTTCATGCCTATAACAAGCTGAACACGACCACCATTCCGGCGCAAATGCCGATCCCGAGGAGAAGATTTCTTGTTGAACTCCATGGGAAAGTTAACTATCTTTTCCGCGTTGAATTAAGGGATAGCTACTATCAAGTTCTCATGAGAGACACTGGATGTAGCTAAAACGGCAGTAAGCATATGCTGTGGGAGTGGCTTGTGATGCCACAAGGGTTGAAAAATGCTCTGGCAACATTCAACCGAGTGGTGACTCACGTGATGCGTCAGCACCGTGCCTACGCACCCCATTACTTTGACGACGTATTCGTGCATAGTAGAGCCGAGGACGGTCTGAGCGCAATAGAGTCGCACAAGCGTCCTTTAGACGCTGTTTGGCAGACTCTGGGTGACGCAAAATTGTACGTTAACTTGCAAAGGTGCGTCATAGGGGTCCCCAAGACACCTGTGCTATGCTGCATAATGGGTACACAAGGTGTACGAGCAGATACAGAAAAGATGAAGGCTATCAAGGAATGAACACTTTAACGACAAGTGAAGGATCTGCGCAAATCCCTTGGACTCTAATTACTTTCATAAGTATAGCAAGAGTTATGCGGAGCGGACTAAGCCAATGATGCAGAATGGGCTTGGTCAAAGGAGCAAGTAGATGCGTTCACATCAGTGAAACAATCTCTTGTAGAGGCACCGATCTTGGCATTGCCAGACGCGTATTTGCCTTCTAGCTTCGTCTGCGATGCAAGCAATTTTGCAATCGGCAGCGCGCTCATGAAGAAGGATGACAACGGCGTTGACCGTGTGATTTCGTATCAGTCTCGGCTTTGAAAGCCGCAGAGCTGGATTACCCTGTGCATGGCAAGGAGCTACTTTCAATTAAGTATGCTCTTGTAAAGTTTCGTGTGCACCTCTTGGGTACCGACCATTTGTGGCTTATACGGATCACGCATCACTGTGGACCGCTATAACTTCATCGCATCGCTGGAGAGATGGCTAACATTCTTCTCTGAATTTAATTTAAAAGTTGAATATAAGCCAGGTAAGTCGAATGTCTTGGCTGACGCTTTATCGCGCAGACCATATTTCGAGGCAAGTCACCAGGAAAGTGTGTCTCGTGCTAAGGTACAAGTCGAGTCGTCAACATTGGCAGCCATGATGGCCTACCATGTGACGAGCTCAATGGCACCCGATATTAAGGAGTGATACAGTCAGGACGAACATGTGGAGAAGTGCCAAGGAAATTAGGGCACAAAGAGATATATGAACCGGGGGCAAGAGAGTCTTTGGTCACTACCTAGAGGGATTGACAACAACACGGCCTCGCAGATCCTCAACATCATACCAGGCCCCAGCATCATGAAGAATGTAAGGACCCAACTATGCAGAGCCGGTACAGGCCCCAAGGTTCAAGGTCCCTAAGGTCCAAGGGCCCAGGGTGCAGGAGCCCAGGGTACAAGGGTCCCAGGGTACCAGGGCCCAATGCCAGAGGGTGCAGAAACGGTACACAGAACCCCGAAGGTTACAGAAAGTACAGGTACCAAAGAGCCAGTTTCCCTCCAAGCGTCGACACGTGACACTATCCAGGGCGAAGGGCAGGGTTACGCAAGAAAGAACATACAAAGTATAAGATAAATAGACACACTCGAATTTACTTTACACGTGGAGGCTCCAAGCGCCCCTTCCAAGATTCTACGTCGCTACACCTCTTCCGGACGGGATACCTTTTGCCCCCCCCCGACGTCAGTAGGTGTTAGACGGCTCAAGCTACACAAGTTGAGTCTCAGGATAGTTGGCCTGAGGTGTCAAGTAAGTGTCAAAACACCCAACATCCGCTACAGGAAAGGGTTTCCCTACGGGGAACAAGAGAAAGGGGTCCAAGGACCAAGAAACAGTTAGACATCGAAAGGGGTACATAGTACCAGGTGCATTGCTCTCGACCCAGTCGATTGAGACCAAGAAACCCTGGTCCCGAGTGAAGTATATCCACTCGTGGGCTCACAAGTCCCTCCATACAAGACCAAGTCGTTAAGTCTTCTGCATCTAACGAGGAGCAAGACCAGCCAAGCCGACGGGTACAGAAGGTGAGACTCAAGGTTGAAGCGACACGGTATTGGGGTACCCCCTCCGTAAGTCGGCAGTCCGGTGCTGTGTGTGTTTGTGGTTCTCTCACGTTGCTTAAGAATTCACTCCACCACAATGGTGCGCGTGCCCGGCTCCGGGAGACGCGGTATTTTACCGTGAGTCTTACGAAGAAGAAAAGACAACGGTCAAGAGTACCAAGGGAAGACCAAAACACTGTAAACCGGATCTCCATTGATCAAGAAGGAAGAAGTATCGGAGGACCTGCAGAGCCCGGGGAGGAGCTCTGCTATTGAGGTCAAGGTAGAATATGAAGAAAATCCACAAAATCGTTTCCCATTCGTCTTCATTGAAGAAGACAACATGGTCCATAATAAATTATACGATCCAGGGGTCCCAATTTTGACAGCTAAAGCTAAAAAACAAGGGACCTCGAAACAAGTCTTCTAAGCCACTACACAAGCAACATCGGTGCCCACGAACAAGAAATAGAAGAATGCCAAGTTGAAGTCACCGAGAGGCGGAGACATGACGGACGAAAAGGGAGAGAGCCAAGGTGTGGCTAGCAGGGACTGGAACGAAGAGGACCTGGAAGAAGCATATCACCAGAGTAAATTGAAGAAGTTTTTCGAAAGGATCCGGTGATGAAGAAGCTCAAGGTCAAGCTACTAGACCAGGTCCATGGCCTGATAATGGCCCTTCTCATCGCAACGACAGACCTGGAAGTTCTAAAGGCCCTGATGAAGCTGCTTCACGAAGCCGGGATGGACGCTGGGAATTTTACTGCTGAGACCCTCTTTGATTTTGGGTTCGAGACCCTAAAGAAGACCCTGGTAGCCTTGCATGGTCATATTAAGGCGTTAGTGGACGAGATTCCCCACAAGGAGGTACCCCTCATGTGGGCACATCTGCTATTCCTAACCTAGGCGCTTCAGCAGGTTCCCACGATGAATCATCACCGAGGTCCCAGTACGAGTCGGCCACTTCGTCTATGACTCGGCCCTAATGGATACCGTGGATCGGATGCAGCTGGGGCCAACCGGTGCAGCCTTGCTCGAAGCACAAATTCGCGAAACAGAAAAGATGGATGCAGCGATCCCGAGAGCCCAGCTACAAGCACGTGAAGATATGACAGGGGCCCGGTGTAAAGTGGAGCCAAGGTCGCCGGGGGTAGACTCAGATCAAAATGTAAAGCCTGAGGCAGGGTACCCTGGTGTGATCCAGTCATATATCGAAATGGCAATGGCTCTTCCTAATGGCTAAGATCAAGTGTAGTATCTTTTCTGAACAGCGTGAAACACTGGATTCCCCTTACTTTTAGTTGGAAAAATTTCTCATTCATTTTTAGAATTTTCATCGACACTAGCTTGCTAGTGTTGACGAAACGGTCTCCGGGGGATTCACAACTTCCCCCGCGAGGCCAACCACTACACCTACCCTTCCTGCTTTATATTAGTCATTCTTGTACCTTCCGACGCTCCTTTGGCTCAGATCCATTCATGCGCGTCACAAGTTAGATGACGAGGCATTTGGATACCTTTATATAGTCATAGTTACTCCCGCCGTTTCGTTCCTAGATGAGCAGGGGCCCACCGAAATGCATCGGACAGGGGACAGATCATGAGGAGCCGAGTGCCACTTTACCCCGGCCCCTCCTAGAGCAAATCACCTGAAGTCACCACGTGAATGTTCGGATGTGGACATGGGGTCGGCAGAGTCTTCTAATGAAGAATACGATCCGGATGATTTGACGTTTCTGGCTACCTCGACACGAGCGACTGTGGCCACGGCTACAGCGGGTGGAGACCCTACTGTTATTCCATATACGAGTGTCGGCCTTATCAGGCATAAAAATATTTAACGGAAGGGACCATGATGAGTACCGTGCCCGAAGCTGGAGCTCCAAAGTGAAGATTGCATTTATCCGAGACCAGGCCCTAGACAGTGAGAAATGTCTTATTTTTGGGCGCCTTCTCACGGGTCCAGCGCAAAATTGGTACCGACAACTGGGTCGGACGGTACGTGGCGACTGGAAGCGAATTTTGCAAGAATTTTTAGCCCACTTCTACGGCTTAGGTGTGTCTGTGGTCCGGCAGTATTATCACGCCAGGAAGAGATCCAACGAGTCAACACTGTATTATTTGTACCGTTTGAATGTGGTGGGGCTCAGGGCCAAACTGAAAATTAAGACTGGCCCCCTCAGGTGAAACGTGAGCATGTGAAACACTACGTGGACACGATGGAAGATCGAGCATTCGAGGACCAGCCCACCATGCTCAAAATTTCGGATGCAGATGGCCTGAAAGAAGTTCTGCTAGCTCGCCAGCGAGCGAAGGCGCGTCACGGAAATATTATGTTCGGTTCCAGCAAGTTTCGTCAAAGGACCCCGACTCCCCCGACCGAGAATATACCAAAAACCAACCAAGATGTCCTGTCCAAGCCATAAGAGCTACATAGGGAAGTGAAGGTGAGCAAGAGTCCAGCTCCAGTGGATCTGAGCGGGATGGAGACCTGAGACGAATTTATGCGGCGGCGACCAAAGCCCACACTGGTAGGACTCGGGACGTGGATGTACCTCGAGACAATCAGGACCCGAATCCGGATCGGGGCCGATGTGCGCCGGAGGGCCCCGGACAAAGACCGGGCCCAGAGGCCCCGCTGACGAAGTGTACCCATTGTGGATCCAAGAAGCATCGGGACCTGGACTGTCGGAAGCGGCTAGTCTGCGAATGATGTGGAAAGAAGGGCCACCCGGCCGACCGCTGCTTATTTGTGTGTCGTGGCTGTAACGAGGTCCACGAAGTGGACAAGTGCCAGATGGAAGCGTTGTACAACTCGATTTGCCAATGGTACAACCCGACCAAGCACGCGGGGCAGCTGCCGGAGGCCGCCGAGAAGATGCCAAATTAGGAAGATCGCCGGGTTTGAATCTGGTACGAGCCGAGCGTTCTAATTAATACATAATTATGCATTTGTGGAGAACAATCCGGCGGGCAATGTCGTTAAGGCGAAAGAATTGGTTGGAAATACATCAGACTTTTGTATTAACTCTTTAGCTGTTGTGGCCAATGCACGTATATCCGATGAATATGCACGGGAAGAGCCGGTGATGCTGCTAGATAATTGCCGGGATAATTAGGAGGATACTGGAAAAATCATACCCCAAAAAGTGATTCAAACAGGCCAAGGCCTCTGGGAAGGTCATCAATACCCGCGCGACTCTGCCCTCGATTCCGGTGCCGAGGTATCTATTTTAGATATCGCCTTTGCTTGTAAGGTAGGCTGCCAGATCGATACGAGCGAAATACAAGAGTGTGTGGTTATTGGGGAAGTAGTATACACCACGGAAGAACGAACAAAAGCGTAGATAACGTTGAACGGGGTACTAGTATATTTTTTCGATGTTTGAATTGATTCCCTAGTTGGTCAGGGTGCACTTTTGGGTTGAATTTATGGTTCCAGCCGGAATACGATTGGACATGGCAGATGGAACTATCTGCTCACCAGATGAAGAGTAAATCTAGTTTTTAGGTCGCAAGACCTTATATAGCGGACACATTTCTGAAGTAAAATTGAGCCAGTATGTGAATTTGCTAGTGACCAAGTACGTGGAGGTTCCGTTGAAGAGATCTGTATCAGATTAGTGGAAATTATGGATTACCCGTGGAGACCGATGAGTGATGACAATGGTATAGAAGTATGAATGGCGCCAGTGTAAAGGATTTTCAATGTTAGTGACGACAATTAAAATTGGACAATGATAATAAACTTGGAATTTTGCGGACCAAGGACCGGGTTTCTTGAACTCAAGGATTTGTGTCATTGGATTACAGGAGGTATGCTTAGTGGCATAACCTAGCCTACCAAGCTACCACTGACGAAGAAGACTCCGAATCTTTCCAAGGAGAAGAAGACCAAGGTCCCATGGTCGAAATTCTTAGTATAAGACACCAGAATAAAACAATTTACGAACAGTGGCCCAAGCTTCAGTGGTTACTACAGTGCTGGGTGTAAATCCGAGGGGCCCCGAGTCAGCATTGCCTGACTCGGAGTTAAAGAAGGCACTTTCGATAGGAACCAGCAGGAGTCAGCCTGGGCATAGAAGCCACAAGAGATGACGTGCTCGAAATGGAGGATGTACAATCGCGGATGGGCCGACAAGATAATAGAGCCGACGACCAGTTCTGCGTCCATGAGACTGGAAATCTAGGCGCAGAAGACATTGACAAAAGCTGGTCGATCATCCCTGAGGTCTCCTGTAATGAGGCACCCTCCGACTATACTGATTACAGTATAGTCTACTTTCACTGATTACAGTGAAAGCAGGTGCCTCAATTATCTCTCTTACACAAGAGGCAGAGGAAGCTTTACTTCTAAACAAACGCTTAGAAGTAGAGGAAAAGAAAACTGTATTTAATATAGTTAACTATCTTAATAAAACTAATCTGTTATAACCTATGTTAACTATATTAAACTACAACTATGTATGTTGACAACTTGCCCTCCACTCATTGCGCGCGTCCATCGGTCATTGGTCAGCGCGTTGGTTGATATGATGGCCCATATCAACCAATGAGAGGGCATCTCCAACTTTAAGGAGATCTAGGAACAATATTATAAGAGAAGGTAATATTGTCAAAATATTATTAGTTATAATAATATTTTTATTGACACTTCATATAAGTGTCAATATTATGTAACGGGCTCGCCCCGTTACATCTCCCCTTCTACAGACGAAGTTACGATGAAATATATATAAATTCCAGACCCTGGCGAAACTTCGAAAGAGCAAATGGACGGTCTACGACAGATAATTCGGCGGAAACGACAACTGTTGATGGGAAAAGGCAACGCGTTCCCACCGGAAGCCTGAGGAGCGGTGTGCGACATCGATGTGGGAAACGCACGTCCAATTTCCCAACGTGTACGGAAAGTGGCCCCTCACTTTAGGGAGAAAATTTCGGAACTCACCAAGAACCTGTTATCATCTAAGATTATCCAGCATGCTACCTCCCCATGGGACAGCCCAATTGTGATCATCGTCAACAAATCTGCTGAGCTTGAATAGGCTGGAACAAGATGGATGAAACTTTCTCAAGCTCGAGCAGCAGCAATGCGCTTGACTTAAATTGGGTGATTTGCCACTGCACTTAGTAAAAAATCGTGGACGTTATCGTCTCACATCCTTAGCTATCTCTGTGAGCTAAGTGAAGCCTCTTTCACGTGACAATGAGCGATTTTTTGCGTTATGGCATACTCGCCTTGGTCATATAAATTATGGGGCCTTCCAGCGGATGATAATAAAACAATACAGTGCAATGGTTTGGCAATGACTGGTAACGTTAGTACTCCGAGAAACTGATATTCCTTATGCAGCGAATGTCCTACAAAAACTTAGTAACTACTCGGTTGTGCTACATTGGTGTGGTTACGTATGACGGGTATAAAAACTTCCAGCTTATTCAAGATGAGGCTACACGTTACGTATGGGGCTTTTTACTTCAATAAAAAGGAGAGGCTACTACTGTATTATTTTATCGTTTGACATGGCTTATTGTACAAGGCCATCACATCCAAGCGTTCCGCTATTTGAGAGGATCTTCAGACTACGGACTACTTTGGGCATTGTCCGACAAGACAATAGGGCCGAAGGATGTGTATGTAAATGCATTAAGAACTACCTTTGACGTGCAGATTGTGGCATATGCGGATGCTAATTTAAGAAATGAAAGAGATGATCGACACTCTGTCACTGGAATGTACTGCAATTGGAGGGTTGTACTTACGCATATACAAGCCATAAACAAATATTGATTACTGAAAATACATGCTGTTCCGGGTTTATGGCTGCGGCTGAATGCAGCACTATGATAATGTGGACGCACAATATGTGTAAAGAGCTTGAGGTTAGTAGCAAAAGAACCATTCAATATGAAGATAATCAAGCGGCTATAAAAGTGATCGAAGCAAACACAGGGGACTATAAATTGAAGAGTGTAGATCTCAAGTACCACAAGATAAGATATTATGTGGATAACGACGAGTTTGCTTTGGTATACTGCCCTTCAGAAGACATGCTGGCAGACATTTTAACCAAGCCTCTTGGCCCTACGCAATTTAAGAAGTTACGGCACATATTGAATTTTGTACCAGTGCCTACGACTACCACACCACAAGACATTCGAGACAACGAAGTGGGAGTTTGATGAAGTACAAGATGTCGTGCCTCTGATTCTAGGTGGGAGATCGAACAGTTAGTCGTATGATGCTGGGATGCATCATTACAGTTGACAGTTGAGGTATACCTGTTAGTATCTATTGTAGTCTAGTCTAACAAAGGGGGTTGTCACCTACGAGGTTTTTACCTCCTCAATCCCAAAGTTGCTCAGTGGGAAGCAGGTGTTCCCTGTTATACTCTGTATTGTTCACCCTACATAACGGCGACACTCACCTGCGCAGTGTGAAAATGTGACAGTCAAGTATATATAAGACTGTGCATCGATTACCGGATGGTGAACGAGCTGACACGCCTGATGGTGTACCCTATGCCTCTCGTTAACGAATTGTTTGAAAATTTGGACAAAGCATTATGGTATTGTTCGCTTGACATGGCCAGTGGTTTATGAATAGTTAGCATGACTAAACGAGCTCGTTTGATTTCGGCATTTGTGACTCCGTTGGGGTTGTTCGAGTGAAGAAGTATGCCGTTTGGACTAAAGAATGCGCCGCAGATCTATCAGCGGATGTTATATGATGCTTTATATGAATTTCTTACGATATCCTCGAAGCCGGGCTCTGACAAGAAAGAGGACCTGTTTGAAGTGGGCCATCCCGAGGGAGACCTAAAGAAGACGTAGGTCCTATATGGACGACATTTTGGTGACCTTGGAGTTATGGGATGACTTATGCGTGAAAGTGGAACGACTTTTGGATGTGCGTGACAAGTGGAAGTTATCGATCAGCGCGGTCAAGAGCTCGTGGGGCTTTCAAAAGGTAGATTATCTTGGCCAACAAGGATAGGCGGAAGGTTGGAGGCCCACCCCAAGTACTGTAAGTACTTGGTGGATCTACCATTTAACACCGCATTAAAAGCTATGCAGTCGTTTCTAGAGAGTCACAATTATTTCAGTAGGTTCATAGAAAAATACTCAATTTATGCGCCAATATTGTACGAGCTAAGGGAAGTGAATTATCACGTATTACGAAACCGAATAAGAAGGACTGGGTACATACAGGAAAATGACCAGGAGGTGGACCGATGGGCCCGGGTGCAGGTGGCAATTGAAGTGTTTAGGAATAAGATCGCCACTGCCCCAATCCTCCGCCATTTCGATCCAGACCGGGAACCTGTCATTATCGTCTATGCTAGCGAGTGGGCCATCTCGACGCCCCTTGTACAGAAGTATGAAGGTGTATATATGCCAGTGACTTTCACGTGTCGGACATTGAAGCCAAATGAAATAAACAATGGCTATCAAGTACTTCTACCAAACCTAAACATGCATTTATTGTACTACCTGGTGGTACTACTAAGCTATTGCCCCGACTCATTGGACCATTTACGGTGGTCAAGGAGGTTGGAGACCTAAATTATAGGCTCACTTTCCCACCGTATATGAAGAAGCACCACGCATTTTCACGTGGGTCGTCTGAAACGGTACGTTATCCAGAACAAATCACATATCCGCATCACTATAACGAGACCGATGATGATGTCGACTGTGAGTCAAATTTTTTGCCAATCAAGCGACGTTGAAGCCAAAAATCCTTCCGTCGACGATGAGAGGCTCGGCAAAGGCCTCAAGGTCGCCTCATTTGACGCTGATCTCCAATTTTTAACCAATTAAAGACGTTAAACGAAGCATAAACTGGAACATATCCCTGACGGTCCTTTGTCTTCACATCTTGAAGATAAATGTCAGTCGCAAGACTTGACTCTCGAGATTTAAACCCTTCGCTCCATAGCAAAGTTCTACGCCTGCTCTGAAATGCAGCAGGGTAGGCAGCAGCGAGCAGATGGGCGTAATCGCCGCTCCTTTTGGGTAAAATCTGCGTTAATGGATGAGGGCGAGAACAAACGCTTTTTATTAAAAGGATGTTACCCCACTTTTTGTGAAGCAGAAGCTTCACATCCTCTTTAATTGAGGGGATCCTCAAATAGTCTCGACGTTTGGTAACCGGTTTACGCTCTGCACGTCGACGAACCAGATGGTTACCGCCTATGAGAAGGAGCACCAAATGCACCTCCTTTGCTAGATGCAGACGGACAAGCAAGAGCAGCGTGGCACGAATTAACTGGGGCAATTCACCACTTAAGATATCTCTAGCACGCCGTATAGAGAATCGCATCAAGGTATGCGATTTCATTCGGGGCAGGAGATAATCTGCGAACACATCGGATGTTTCTTGTGAGCGCAAAACGATAAAAATGTGGAAATGTGACCTAATAATTTACTCTCTTGCTTCCATAATGGAAGGACGTAAAGGAATATATTTGTGTCGATATCAACACGCTCTAGGAGCAACGCAATACAAGCTTAACCATTTGAAAGTTGGTGGCATTTAAAAATATGCCACAAATCACGTAGTCGCTCTCGCGACGGCGCTCTTTTGACAACGGTTGAGATGCAGCTGCTCCCATATGGGCAGCGCGCTCAGTACTAGTCGCTGCGCTCAATGGCGCAGGTATTGAAGCTTAATACTCACTTTGTGAAATCAAGGAAGCGTTCATAGAGTATGCGCCTCACCAATAGTAGACGAATGCCCAACGCACTGTGCTCATCACCACTATGTGACGATGGCAGTGGCGCGCTCTTATTGTAGTCCACAATGAAAGATGGATCCTCCTCATCACTTTGTAAGTAGGATGGATCGCTGTGCTCTGTTGACAGTACGACATGAAAATGTCGGCATTGCAACAAATTCACTAAGCGACGGCGGCGAATTTTCGTGGCACGTGCTCTTAATCATTTTGCGCAAATTATGGATTACACTCGAAAGAACGTCATTTTACGGCCCAGATGCCCACTAGATGGCGCATCATGGCACTCATTGAGTATCATCAGCTTGAGATCTGTTTCATGAAGGACATACGTTCTCAAGGATCACAGGGTGACAGCGAATGTCATAACAGTTCATCACTGTATCCAAAGCCATTTATTCGCTTTCAGGTGTGTCGATAGTGTCCACTAAATGATCCAACAGCAGGCGACAATGTTTGTGGTGGAGTGGATTCTTAAGCAACGTGAGAGAACCACAAACACACACAGCACCGGACTGCCGACTTACGGAGGGGGTACCCCAATACCGTGTCGCTTCAACCTTGAGTCTCACCTTCTTTACCCGTCGGCTTGGCTGGTCTTGCTCCTCGTTAGATGCAGAAGACTTAACGACTTGGTCTTGTATGGAGGGACTTGTGAGCCCACGAGTGGATATACTTCACTCGGGACCAGGGTTTCTTGGTCTCAATCGACTGGGTCGAGAGCAATGCACCTGGTACTATGTACCCCTTTCGATGTCTAACTGTTTCTTGGTCCTTGGACCCCTTTCTCTTGTTCCCCGTAGGGAAACCGCTTCCTGTAGCGGGTGTTGGGTGTTTTGACACTTACTTGACACCTCAGGCCAACTATCCTGAGACTCAACTTGTGTAGCTTGAGCCGTCTAACACCTACTGACGTCGGGGGGGGGCAAAAGGTATCCCGTCCGGAAGAGGTGTAGCGACGTAGAATCTTGGAAGGGGCGCTTGGAGCCTCCACGTGTAAAGTAAATTCGAGTGTGTCTATTTATCTTATACTTTGTATGTTCTTTCTTGCGTAACCCTGCCCTTCGCCCTGGATAGTGTCACGTGTCGACGCTTGGAGGGAAACTGGCTCTTTGGTACCTGTACTTTCTGTAACCTTCGGGGTTCTGTGTACCGTTTCTGCACCCTCTGGCATTGGGCCCTGGTACCCTGGGACCTTGTACCCTGGGCTCCTGCACCCTGGGCCCTTGGACCTTAGGGACCTTGAACCTTGGGGCCTGTACCGGCTCTGCATAGTTGGGTCCTTACATTCTTCATGATGCTGGGGCCTGGTATGAAGTTGAGGATCTGCGAGGCCGTGTTGTTGTCAATCCCTCTAGGTAGTGACCAAAGACTCTCTTGCCCCCGGTTCATATATCTCTTTGTGCCCTAATTTCCTTGGCACTTCTCCACATGTTCGTCCTGACTGTATCACTCCTTAATATCGGGTGCCATTGAGCTCGTCACATGGTAGGCCATCATGGCTGCCAATGTTGACGACTCGACTTGTACCTTAGCACGAGACACACTTTCCTGGTGACTTGCCTCGAAATATGGTCTGCGCGATAAAGCGTCAGCCAAGACATTCGACTTACCTGGCTTATATTCAACTTTTAAATTAAATTCAGAGAAGAATGTTAGCCATCTCTCCAGCGATGCGATGAAGTTATAGCGGTCCACAGTGATGCGTGATCCGTATAAGCCACAAATGGTCGGTACCCAAGAGGTGCACACGAAACTTTACAAGAGCATACTTAATTGAAAGTAGCTCCTTGCCATGCACAGGGTAATCCAGCTCTGCGGCTTTCAAAGCCGAGACTGATACGAAATCACACGGTCAACGCCGTTGTCATCCTTCTTCATGAGCGCGCTGCCGATTGCAAAATTGCTTGCATCGCAGACGAAGCTAGAAGGCAAATACGCGTCTGGCAATGCCAAGATCGGTGCCTCTACAAGAGATTGTTTCACTGATGTGAACGCATCTACTTGCTCCTTTGACCAAGCCCATTCTGCATCATTGGCTTAGTCCGCTCCGCATAACTCTTGCTATACTTATGAAAGTAATTAGAGTCCAAGGGATTTGCGCAGATCCTTCACTTGTCGTTAAAGTGTTCATTCCTTGATAGCCTTCATCTTTTCTGTATCTGCTCGTACACCTTGTGTACCCATTATGCAGCATAGCACAGGTGTCTTGGGGACCCCTATGACGCACCTTTGCAAGTTAACGTACAATTTTGCGTCACCCAGAGTCTGCCAAACAGCGTCTAAAGGACGCTTGTGCGACTCTATTGCGCTCAGACCGTCCTCAGCTCTACTATGCACGAATACGTCGTCAAAGTAATGGGGTGCGTAGGCACGGTGCTGACGCATCACGTGAGTCACCACTCGGTTGAATGTTGCCAGAGCATTTTTCAACCCTTGTGGCATCACAAGCCACTCCCACAGCATATGCTTACTGCCGTTTTAGCTACATCCAGTGTCTCTCATGAGAACTTGATAGTAGCTATCCCTTAATTCAACGCGGAAAAGATAGTTAACTTTCCCATGGAGTTCAACAAGAAATCTTCTCCTCGGGATCGGCATTTGCGCCGGAATGGTGGTCGTGTTCAGCTTGTTATAGGCATGAACCGCGCACCATCCACCTGTTGCTTTAAGCACACAGAAGGTCGGGATGCAGTGAGGCGACTTGCTCTCACGTACGTCTCCCGACTTAGCTCGCTTGTCGAAGAACTCATCGATTTAATCGACTTGTTCCTTCGGCAACGTCATTGCCTGGTCACACAATACTTGGTGCCAGGTTACAGGTTCCAGGTCAATCTTGTGCCTGATTCCCCTATCGGCCGGTAGGCGGCTCGGCACTTCTGTTGGAAACACATCACGGTGTTATTACAGAACATCATAAAACGGGCTTTCCTTCAAGGCATCCCAGCCTTGAGAAGCAAATTGCTTCTTCTTGTCGGTTTTCAAGACGCTCTCGTCCATTGTGGACGACGAGCAACAGTCCACCACGTTCTATTCTGGAACTGGTGCGACTATCTCGTGGATCTTTCCTTCCTTTAGTTCGGACAGGAACAGATCCCACGTCATCTCCGAGAGATTTACTATCTCCTCGGCAGATGCCAAGACAAGTTGGAGCACCTCAAGTGAGGATGCCTCCGGCATTGTGTCTTCGACGGCCTCGAACAACTCGTTCGTAGGTCCGTCCTCTTGGACCGAGACTGATCCAAGGGTCACTCGTTTCGACGTGCCCTTCATCGTCTTAATACGTCTGGTGCTCGATGCTCGAGTCACCACGACCTTTGACCTGGAAGAAGGTGTCGTTGCTGTTATATCCAACGCACTCCTTCCAACCGCACCATACTCATGACTCTATGCCGGTTCTTGTGGCGCTTGACTTCATGTCAGCCCACCATCAACTTCCACAGGCTCTCGGCTCTGTGCAGGACTATTGGACGCATGACTACCTGTCATCGCCCCATTCACTACACCAGTCTTTTCGACCTGGGTCGGAATATGTGTCACCTGGCTTTCCGCCAGTGCACTTCCAACTACACCACTCCTTTCGAGCTAGGTAGTTCCTGGTGCCGATTGACACACCGTCATCGCACCCTCGACTGTATTGGACACAGCATCAGCCACATAAGCCTCTCGCAGGAGCACATCTTTCCAGTGTCTTGCGTAGAGTTAGCGACTGTGCGTGTACGCCAGTCAATCCATGGCTGCTATTTAGCCAACCAAGGCATGCCTCGGATGAGGTCATACGGACTTTCCATACCTAGCACTGTGAACTTCTCTGTACAATAGAAGTCACTGAATCTGAAGGCGAGTTCAACTTGAAATCCCTCTGATTTAACGAGCGCGCCGTTAGCTAAACGAACGATCGCCTCTTCTCGCTTGCCATCCTGGCAAAGCGACTCATGAGCTCTCCGGACTCTTTTTCAAAGCCGCGAGTTTCACAAAGTTTTGTGATGCACCCGAATTAACGAGAAGGGTCTCACTTGGTCATAGCCTCGTATTCGAGCGCTATGGACCAAAAGGGTTGAGGTCCGACCTTCTGGTACCTCAGCGGCTATGCTAACCATTTGTTCAATCACTCTGAGCTTAGGAATAGCTTCAGAGTCCAGAACAGAGGGGCACCCCGCCCATACTGCGCACCTGCATTTCTTGACTTATCGGGGGTCGAATTTAAACCCGTGCAACGTGCACGGTTTTTCGAACCACCCTTTGGATTGGGAGACTTTTCGCTGGAAGCCTTGGCCCCAGCAGCAAGTTTGGCATTGCAGCGAGCCATCATATAGCCTCACTTGCCGCACCTGCAGCAGATAACATCTGCATTACCTAACTCCATAGGAGTGACATCCGACTTCTCGGACGACGGCCTGTGATAGGCTGTCGCCGAGGCACTGTTGTAGGATTTCTCCTTAACCATGGCAATGTCAATTGCCTCTTCCATCGTCTTTGGCACTTTTTTAAAAAGGGCCTGACGCGATGGGCTGCGCCGTAGTCCATTCATGAACGTGGCCACCTTGATACGTTTCGGTATCGGCCCCCCATTAATAAACGCCGACAGCGAACGCATCTCCTGCACATACTCTTGCAGAGAACTTTCGCTTGTCGTGCTCCAAAGAAGCGCGCCTGAAATTATACTTCATTTATAGGCGGCTGATACATGGCGCGAATCTTTGCCTTAAAGATCTTTTATGATGGAAACGCATCGTAGTTTGTCATAAGCGCAGAATAAGCCCACTCTGACGCTTTGCCACGCAAATTTGACATGGCATACGACACCATCCTCGTGTCGTCTTCGATGAGCTTCACTATACCGCATTGCTCCACGGCTAAAAGCCAGTGGACAATCGTATGTGGGCAGTCCCATTAAACTTCGTAGCGTCCATTCGAATGGTCCTTGGCTGATTAGACCGGGACGAGAGCGTCTTAACAGTTCTGTTGAGTGCCTCATTCCGAGCTTGCTCACGCAAAAGCTCATCTTTAGCCTTACTGATGGAGTTAGCCATGGCTTAGCTGTTTGCTCGGACACTATTCTACGCTGTCCGAGCCAACCGCCTCGAATTGCTCTAACTGAGCAACATGTTGCTCATGAGAACAATTCAAGAGGTTGGTCAGGGCTTTTTTACAAAGTCCCTGCGCCAAGGGCTCATCCACCTCCCTATAATGTTGGGAGAGATGAGATATATCACCTTAATCTACGTTAAATGACATCCTTACCCACACGTACGCTCAAAGAGACAGGTACACTAGTGTTACCAAGTGGTGATGGGCGCTTCTACGAAGTTGCCTCGTGCTACTTAACAAACACCTTCAGCACAAGAGAGGAGGCGGTTAGACCGTCTTGCCTTTGCGTTTGGTGATATGGTGCTGGTCGACGCCGAAGCGCTGTAATAGGCACTACCCAGCTTGTAATGGGCTACATTACACATATAGCATTAACACAAATAAACAATTACATATGTAGGCAGGTGCTGTGCCCGAATAGCGGGCACAGCGTGGTAATTTATTATTGGTTTATTATTGGGCCTAAAGTCCCCAATATGGACCAATGATAAATCAACCTGAAATTGTGTGGTTCCCGAAAGGCGGGAACACTGTCGTATTTATTACGACTAAAATCTTCGTAATTAGTACGAATTAAAACCAAAATAAAAATCAGAGTTAAATTTACTTAATACCTAATACTTAAGCTTAAGTCTTCCTCGAGCGCGCGTGTAAGCTAGTGACGGTACGTTCTAGCCCCGTTACACCTGGTAGCACTTTGTAGTCCTTCCTATGCCCGAGTTTGGGATGAGCGAATCGTCGTACTTTGACGCTTTAGATTTATTTCTGGAGCACGCGACCTTCCCCCATCTTACTGGTGTTGAGTGGGATGCCCTTAATCGCCTCGCGGCGATATCGGGAGAGGCATTCGTCGCGTCGCTGATGAGATCAGCGACCCCTGACGCGAAACGTCTCGCCATACATGAGTTTATGGCACGCGAGCTCGCCGAATCCAACCGGCGAGGCTTAACTCCCTCGCGCCCTTCACGTAATGAGGCCGTGAAGATGGAAACCTCCTCCTACTCTGGAGAAGGTAAGGACCGGTTATCGCTGAACCGGTGGTTCCGAGAAGTTGATATCGCCATCGCCTCGAGACTTCTTGAGGCTCCACAGGCGAAGGTCAACTTTCTTCTTTCCCGCCTCACCGGTAAGGCCAAGGAGTGGGCCCTTGGTAAACTCGTTGTGGACGAGCACGCATTTCCCACCTTGGATACCATCCAGGACGATCTCCGTCTTGCCTTTGAGCCACCACAAGAGGAGAAACTGGTGCGATCAAGATTCCTGTCGATGCGACAGGGTAAAATGGCGATGCGCGACTACGTACAGATGGCTAGGCATCTGGCGTCGTGTATTATCACGCACCCCATGGACATGTACACACAGGTGAATGTCTTTGTGGATGGTATGCGTGAGGGGCAGACCCGCTTATCGCTGGAGCGCGCCGAGCCTGCCACATTGGAGGAGGCATTCGCCATCGCACTCCGTGAAGACTTTAGGGTCACAAAGGCCTATGCCAAACCCTCGGTCGTCAGCGTTCCCCGGCCTTCTGGCCCAG
This sequence comes from Peronospora farinosa, assembly GCA_947646735.1. Classification (NCBI taxonomy): domain Eukaryota; phylum Oomycota; class Peronosporomycetes; order Peronosporales; family Peronosporaceae; genus Peronospora; species Peronospora farinosa. The sequence goes on from CANTFK010000991.1 coordinate 487,282, forward strand.
AACCTATGGAGATCGACGTTATTGAGTCGTCGGGTGACCGGCGACGTGTCTTTCATCATAAAGGTGACGCTCGCACCGGGCGTCCAATGGTTTGCTTTCGTTGTCTCAAGCCAGGACATCGCGCGGCAGAGTGCCGTGCGCCAGCCCCATTATCGGTGCAAGTAGTGGACGCCCATCATGAGGGTGCTGTACCGGCCGCACGTCCAAAAAACGGTCGGGACCAGTAGGTGCAGGGCGCCCTACTGGTTGGAACGGAGGTCCGGGTCCCCCGGTGGCAGCCCAACCTTCCAGTCCTCCTGCGCTACGCGCACGGTTAAATGCCACCACTACGAGTGGTGATTCACGTCTGATTATTGTCAGTTTACATGTCGCCGGCGTCCGGCGACCTCTGCGAGCACTCCTGGACTCAGGAGCAACAAACAATTTCTTTCGTGAATCTTGTTTGTCGATGCTGCCTCCCAGCATTCAGGTCCTTGAGGGACCTGGCCAAGTCGTCGTCAAGTTGGCTGACGGGAAACCACACCGCGTATCGCGGCGCGAAGTGTCGTTGCCGTATACGTTTGATGGCTTTCGCAGTAATGATGATTTCTTGGTGATCGCGATGAATTATGCATTCGATTGCATACTGGGCATGCCATGGTTGGCACGTTATAAGCCCCAGATCGACTGGTTAGCCAGATCAGTGAGACGTCGACGCAAGTTCGATGTCAGTGAAGTGTTTACCCATCTCTTGGTATCTCCAAGTGACTGGCCAAACGTCACAGTCGTGGATCGCGATTCCACGACGTTGGCGGTGCACAGAGCGAGCGATGGCCCTCTCTGCACTGCTTGTGCTGTTCTTCGGGACACAAGTGACAGTGACTCCTCGCTACAGAGCGAAGAGGACGACGAGGACGACGCGGTCGAACAGGGGTTCCCGCGCGTCATTAATGCGGTTGAACAGGGGTTCCCGCACGTGAATGCAGTGGTTGAACCGGGGTTCCCATCTGCACCTATTGTGGTCGAGCAGGGGCTCCCACAAGGGCATTGTGGCGACGAGCAAGAGCTCGCCAGCGAGTGTGACGTGGACGGACAGGAGTCCTCACGCGAGAGCATGATGGTCGAACCGGGGTTCCCATCATCACCCACTGTGGTCGAACCGAGGTTCCCACATGGGCATATTGTGGTCGAGCAGGGGCTCCCACACGAGTACAACGTGGACGGACAGGAGTCCCCACGCGAGAGCATGATGGTCGAACCGGGGTTCCCATCATCACCCACTGTGGTCGAACCGAGGTTCCCACATGGGCATACTGTGGTTGAGCAGGGGCTCCCACGCGGGTTTACGGCGGCCGAGCAGGAGCTCCCGCATCAAGTGTCGACGGTCGAGTTTGGGGTACTCCCGTCCAGTGTTTCCGGCATCTTGGATGACGACATCCAGTGCCTAGAGGGGGGTGATGGTTTATCACCTGACTGCGGTTCGCCAGCTTCGAGTAGTGACTCGAAGCACGATGGGGACAACAGCACCGAGAATTTAGCGTTGGAATGTGTCCACGCTATCGTGTACGTGGAAGGGAGTCCACAAAGGCGCCAATATATCGAGGTCGAGAGTCCTCCTCGTAATGCGTCTTCCATTACAAGTCTTCCAGGGCTTTCCTGGAAGCATTTCCTACGTGACCTTAAGGGAGGCACTGTGGAACAAGTGTGTCTAATCACCAACGAGGTGGTTACCGTGGCAAACGAGGAGCATATGGCGCGTCCTCAAAGCGCTGAGCCGAAGTCTGCGCGTGAAGAAAGGTTTGCATCACAGTCATGGGAGGCCCTGCGAGAGTCTGGTAACCCCGTCTACGACATTGCTCGTGAGTATGCAGACGTGTTCCCGGACAAGATCCCGGCTGAACTTCCTGCGGACCGCGGTGTTCGGCACGAGATTGATCTCGTGCCAGGGTCGAAGTATTGTGTGACACGGCAGTGGCCGTTGCCTCGAGATCAAGTCGAAGCTATTGACGCATTCTTTGAAGGCCGCCGCAAAGCGGGTCATGTGCGGGAGAGTATCTCACCACATTCGAGTCCAACCTTCTGCGTGAAGAAGGCTACGGGAGGCTGGCGGATAGTGCATGCGTTCAATAAGTTGAATGATGCCACTATTCCTGCGCAAACGCCAATTCCCAGGAAGGACATGGTGCTGAATTCCATGTCAGGTAGTGTCATCTTCAGTGCCATCGACTTGACCGATGGCTTTTACCAGATTTTGATGCGCCCGAGCGATATCCCACTCACCGCGGTGAGCACCCCGAGTGGCATGTTATGGGAGTGGCTGGTTATGCCACAAGGGTTGAAGAACGCTCCGGCCACTTTCAATCGCATGGTGTCTCAAGTGTTGAGACCTCTTCGGAACTTTGCCCCAAGTTATTTTGACGATATCTTCGTCCATAGTCGCGCCGAGGGCAACCTCAACGATGTCCAAGTTCACCTTCAACACCTGAAGCAAGTGTTTCAAGTTATGCGGGACAACAAGTTGTACGCGAATCTCAAGAAGTGTGTCTTTTGTGCACCGGAGATTCCGGTGTTAGGTTGCTATGTGAGTAAATCGGGAGTTCGAGCTGATCCAGAGAAGGTGTCGTCCATCTGTTCTTGGCCCACGCCCAAGAACCCTACGGAGTTGCGCCAGTGGCTCGGCTTGGCTAATTATTTGCACAAGTATACGAAGGATTATGCTGGTTCTATCCAGCCTTTGTCGTCACTCTTGAAGAAAGACGCCACGTGGTTGTGGCGTCCCGAGCACCAAGCAGCCTTCGAAGCAGTAAAGAAGAGCCTAGCGTCAGCGCCAGTCCTGGTCCTACCAGACGATTCCAAGCCGTTCCACGTGGTTTGCGACGCCAGTGATTTTGCAATCGGTTGTGCCCTCATGCAATTTGATGATGAGGGCCGTGAACGAGTCGTGAGTTATCAGTCGCGACAGATGAAGCCAGCTGAGAAGAACTATCCGGTTCACGACAAGGAGTTATTAGCGATGCGCTATGCACTCATCAAGTTTCGCGTGCATCTCCTTGGTGAAAGTACGTTTGCTTTGTACACCGATCATGCATCGCTGCGCACAGCGATGAAGAGCCCACACCTGTCCCAACGGATGGCACGATGGCTCTCATTCTTCTCTGAGTACAACTTCGTCGTGCATTACAAGCCAGGCAAGACCAATATTCTCGCTGACGCCTTGTCACGACGTCCCGACTACGATCCTCGGACTGCTCTGAGTCGCCAGGCTACTGATGACGAGGACGATGATGACCGATGTGCAATGTGTGTATCGCTGAACTTAACTCGGGTTACACCCGAGCCGTGTTTATTTGATGAGATCGTCGCAGCGTACAAGGGTGACTCAGATTATGCAGACATTATCGAGTATCTGCGTGCTCCCAGCGATGCTGCACTGGGAGCATTATCCCGTACCAAGCGCGACCATATTCATCGATACAGTTTAGATGGCGATTTGCTTCTGTATAGCATCGACCAATTCGATTCTCCTCGCACGGTGATTGCCAATGACATGGATTTGCGTGCAAGAATCATTCACGAGTATCACGATGCTCCTGCTGGCGGCCATTTAGGCCGCGAAAAGACTTTCGCGGCTGTGTCTCGAGACTTCTTCTGGCCCCACATGTATAAGTGGGTACGCAACTGGATCCGAACGTGCGAAATATGCCAGCGTGTGAAGCCATCTCCATCGTCACAGGCTCCCTTGCGATCGTTGCCAATTGCAGCAGAGGCCTGGAGATCAGTTTCGATGGACTTTATCTTCGGGCTTGCGCCCGATAGCCAAGCTCGAACGGGCATCTTGGTCTTTGTTGACAGATTCAGCAAGATGACACATCTCGTGCCTGTTCACGCTAAGGTCACCGCGGCAGAGACCGCGGCGCACTTCATCGACGCGGTGTTCCGTCATCATGGCCTTCCAGAAAACATTGTTTCGGACCGTGATCCGCGATTTACGTCCGCATTTTGGACATCACTTTTCGAGCTCCTCGGGACAAAACTGCTGATGTCGACGGCAGCCCATCCGGAAACGGATGGGCAGACCGAGCGCGTGAACCGAGTCCTCGAAGATGTTCTTCGGAGTTATGCTACGTCATTTACAAGTTGGAGTGCATTTTTACCACTCGCTGAGTTCGCACTCAACAACGCCGTACACGCGTCAACAGGGTTGACGCCATTTTTTGTGAATTCGGCTCGTCACCCTCGTGTTCCTACTGTCCTGGCCGTGGGGCGACCCACAACACCTAGTGGCTCCACTCTGGGGGGGGATAAAGGTGATAAACAAGGATCGAGTGCAGCTCACGGTATTTTGAGCGCGAATGCAGTAACACGATCCAAGGCAAAGACGGCCATTTTGACGCCATCAGACGTGGCGTCCCCATTAGCTCGATGGACTGCGCAGACATTGATTGACCCGTCTTCGGGTAAGCGTTCCCCTACTGCCAACTACGCGCCGATTGAGTCGGCGCGACCAATTGATGACATGGCCGTGTCGGAATTTATACTCCAACGTCAAGCCATCACCAGGTTTGTACGCGACGCACTACAAACTGCTGTAGACCTACAGAAGGAGAACGCTGACAAACATGGAAGAAAGAACATGAGCAAGTTTGAGAAAGGTGACCGTGTATTATTATCGACGGAAGGTTTAAGGGATTCTGCGGTCACTAATCTGGGCGCGAGTAAACTCGCGCCACGCTTCATCGGTCCATTCAAGGTTCTGAAGGCAATTGGCGACGCTTATACACTCGACGTCCCCTCTTCACTGCGACTCCACCCGACATTCTATGTCGGGCGGCTGAAGGAATATCGTCCGGCTACGCTTCACGGTTTGGCTCCGACGCCGGCTTCAGGGGTTCGTAAGTCGAACGGCCTTCCCGTCGCGCTCGACGCGCCGATGACATGGGGCGGGGTCTCGATCCCGTCTGAACCTGACCAAGCATCTGGCGCTCCAGAATCCTTATCCGCTCGAGCAGTTCACGGTTCGACTGCCGGGTCTCACTCGAAGTCTTCTCCGCCTGGGCAGCACGTTCACTGGCAGCCTCAGCCTCCAGCCGAGCATCGGCAGCTATATTCACGGCCTGATCAACATCGTCCTGAGCAACCAGGACGCCAGCTCTACCACCGCGAGAGCCCTCCTCCGCTTGTTGATGCGGAGGGACAGGTGCGCTGGATTGTAGACCGCATTGTGGGTCACGAGGACCCTCCACAACCATTACTGCAGTCGGCTCATGAGAAGCGTGCGGTTCCATCCGTGCGTAGGTACCGAGTACGTTGGCTTGGATTCCCTCCCGAGCAGGATACATGGGAACCACGTTCCTCGCTCCTTCGTGACGTTCCAGATGTGGTTCTGTCGTATGAAGCCACGAAGTCGGACTATTCCAAGGCGGGCGAGCACGCGAACGCTCTCGTGACAAACGAGAGCGGTAAGGAGATTCACGTTGTCGGAAACGGGAACGATGACAAGAACGAGAACGATGTCGCGAACGCAAACGATGTCGCGAACGAGATCGATGCCGTGATCGAGAATGTCGCGGTGAATACATATCACGATTGCGAGGCGAGAATCGCGCAACTGGACGGGCAGGCGAACGTGTCGCTGCCCTGCGCTGATGATCCCGCGGAGATCGACTCCGCTGTCGCGAGTGGTGCCGCCAGCAGGGCGCACCACGAATAACTGCGCTTCTCCGTTCGCCCAGACTTCGCTCATACTTCGCAATCCAACTTCGTTCGCGATCACTGAGTGGACACTCAGCGATGTGTCGTCGCCATTCGTCATGAGTTGGGCGTGGAGTCGAGTCACAAGATTGGCATCCGATTCCAACGTTGGATGAAGGCGCACCAAGAACGTTGTAGAGCTTCATGCTCGATTCCATCAAGACCTTTCCCGCGCAGTTTTCGAAATCGGCGGAAGTAGTCCCGCATCATGTCCAGTGAGTCCGGAGCGTGAGCTCCGGACAAGTCGTACAGCGACCAAGGTATGAGCTGCCGCGCCATGATGTTGGTTGATGCACTCCCGCTGACGTTCCTTGGGAGTGCTGCTGGACTGGGTGTTGGGTCTCCGGACATTGCTTGTTCGTTTGTGGGCGAAGGGTTTTCGACAGTTGAGCACTCACGGTTGGTGAGTGCTGTCATGAGAAGGGGGTGATGTAATGGGCTACATTACACATATAGCATTAACACAAATAAACAATTACATATGTAGGCAGGTGCTGGGCCCGAATAGCGGGCACAGCGTGGTAATTTATTATTGGTTTATTATTGGGCCTAAAGTCCCCAATATGGACCAATGATAAATCAACCTGAAATTGTGTGGTTCCCGAAAGGCGGGAACACTGTCGTATTTATTACGACTAAAATCTTCGTAATTAGTACGAATTAAAACCAAAATAAAAATCAGAGTTAAATTTACTTAATACCTAATACTCGGGCTTGAGTCTTCCTCAAGCGCACGTGTAAGCTAGTGACGGTACGTTCTAGCCCCGTTACACAGCTCGTTAAGCCTGGAGTAGTTGAAAGTGTCCTGACAGAAAGTCAGGTGTCACTAATTCTTCCCAGCTCGAGGAGACAGGTGAGTGAATGAGACGATGACAATCTTTCTTGCACCCAATGGTTCTGCACAGAGCTGAGAGCCATTAACAGTTGATGGTAGGCTGACAGGAAGTTAAGCGCCACATGTAATGGGCAACCCATTACAGAAGTAGTTATAGGAATTATACATAATTACATAAGTAGGCATAGGGCATAATTATATAAGTAGGCATAGGGCAGTATCCGATCAGCGGATGCTGCGCGTCCTTTTATTATGGGTTCATTTTGGGGTGCCAGACCCATAATTAACCAATAATAAATTGACTTCCATATTGAGTGGTTCCCATGAGCTAGGGAACATATTCGCACTTACTGCGAATTAAAACAAAACAAAAAATAAAATAGAGTTATATTTACGAGTTAATTAAAAGCGCTTCCTCGACGCCCTTTTAGTGTAAGACGGTAACGGGTCCTTAGCCCGTTACACCGGGTAGCGCTTCGTAGTCTTTCCAAATACCAGAATCGAGATGAACATACAAGAGTCTTCTGTGGCTCCAGCGGTCTCGCTGGAGCATTCTGATTTTCCACATCTCACCTCGGTGGAGTGGCAGGCACTACATCGCCTCGCGGAGGTGTCTTGTGAAACTATTGTGACGTCGTTGCTGAGCACAGCGAAGTCTGATGCTCAACGTACTGCCATTCAAGACTTTATGGTGCGAGAGCTCGCCGAAGCGAATTGGCGAGTATTGACTCCCTCACGCACTTCGCACCATGAAGCTATCAAGATGGAGACGTCAACGTACTCCTGTGATGGTTCAGATCGTCTCCATCTTAATCGCTGGTTTCGCGAGGTGGATATTGCGATAGCGTCAAACTTGATTGACGCTCCGACGGCCAAGGTCAATTTCCTGCTTTCTCAGCTTGTTGGCAAAGCCAAGGAATGGGCTATCGGAAAGCTCGTCGTAGATGAGTCGGCGTTTCCTACGCTGGACGATATCCAGCGTGACTTACGACTGGCTTTCGAGCCTCCTCAAGACGAATCTCGCTTGCGTGCAGATTTCTTTTCACTCCGACAAGGCAAGCTGTCGATGCGTGACTACGTGCAGAAGACACGTCATCTTGCTTCGTGCATTACCACGCAGCCAATTGACATGGCTTCACAAGTCCATGTCTTTATCTTTGGTATGCAAGAGGGCATGACGCGTTACTGCCTCACACGTGCTGAGCCAAAGTCCCTCGAGGAGGCATTTGCCCTCGCGCTTCGTGAGGATTACACTGTCGCGTCGTCGTACCTGTACGCAGCGTCACAACATCCCCGGACGTCTGGCCCAGAGCCAATGGAAATTGATGCAATCGAGTCCTCTCGTGGTCGCGGCAAATCATTAAGCCGCGACATTCGCAATCCTAACACGATGAAGTGTTTTCGATGTGGCAAGACAGGCCATCGTGCGGCTGTCTGTCGTGCACCTCCGGTGACTATGAACACAGCTGTCTCACGGGGAGACGCTGTGTCGTCGGTGTTCCCGCCAAAAAACGAGCGGTTCCAGTAGACGTGGGGCGTCCTACTGGCATAAATGGAGCCTCGAGTACTCAGATGACAGCTTGGGCTCCTATCCCCAAAGTATTCATACCCGCTTCAATGCCACCACCATGCGCGATGATTCGAGACTGATTTTATCAGTCTCATCGTCGCTGGATTGAAGCGACCACTTCGAGCGTTGTTGGATTGTGGCGCTTCCAACAACTTCTTTCGTGCATCCTTTTGTCCTTTCTCCGTCGACTGTCACGATTCGATAAGGTCCAGGTGACATCGTTGTCAAACTTGCCGATGGACAACCAAAACGTGTCCCGCGTAAAACAGTGGTTTTACCGTACACTTTCGACGGTTTCCAGAGCAACGACGAATTTTTGGTGTACGAGCTGAACTATGCAATCAAGTGACAGCCACGGTATCAGCCGAGGATAGATTGGCTATCTCGTCCGTCAAACTTCGAACCGGTTATGACGTCAGTGAAGTGTTTACTCATTTGTTGGTCGATTCGTCCGATTGGCCTCACGTCAGGGTCGTGAAAGAACTCGCCACGACTAGTAGTCAACACAGAGAGAGCGATGGCCCTCTGTGCGCAGTATGTTCCGTTACACTGACGGAGCCACAGAACGAAGCGGTCGAACAGCGGTTCCCGTATACACATACATCGGTCGAACAGGGCTTCCCGATTCACAACGAGGCGGTCGAACAGCTGTTCCCGCATACAAAGACATCGGTCGAACAGGGATTCCCGATTCTCAACGAGGCGGTCGAGCAGGGGCTCCCGCAAACAAGTGAAGCGGTCGAAGACGATCTCCCGCTTTTTATTGACGAGAATGGGCGGACGATGGATCCGCATGAGACCGACGTGGTGGAGACAGAGCTCCCACGTCTAGCGGGGGGTACATCATCCTCTTGTAATAGCAACGTGCCAGTCTCTAGCAGGGGCTCGAGACGCAAGAAAAAACGCAAGAAATGAGCACGCCGATCACCGAGACGACGAAATTCACGTCAACATGCTGATGCATTTGATCCCGTAGTGACGGAATCCGTATGCGCGCTTGATTACGTGAAGGGGTCTTCACATCGTGGCCTCTACATTGAGGTAGCGAGTCCACCGTGCACTGCTGCAGATATCACATCTCTGCCAGACCTTACATGGAAAGACTTCCTTCATGACCTCAAGGCCGGCGACATCGAGCAAGTGTGCATCGTTTCATCCACCGAAGCAGCCAGTGAAGAAGTTCTGGAGGCTCGCCCGAAGAGCGCCGAGCCTAAATCAGCGCGCGAAGAACGCTTCGCGGCACAGTCTTGGGATGCTCTTCGTGCTTCGGGCAACCCTGTATACGATATCGCCCGTGAGTACGCCAATATTTTCCCGGAGAAAATTCCAGCTGAGCTCCCGGTGGATAGTGGTGTGCGGCACGAGATAGATCTCGTGCCAGGATCGAAATACTGCGTGACAAGGCAGTGGCCGTTACCGCGCGACCAAGTCATCGCTATTTCGAGGGTCGCCGCAAGGCTGGCCATGTCCGCGAGAGTATCTCGCCACCTTCGAGCCCGACTTTATGTGTGAAGAAAGCCACCGGCGGTTGGCGCATTGTGCACGCTTTACACAGATTGAATGACGCCACGATCCCGGCTCAAAATATTACCTTTCGTAAAGACATGGTATTGAATATCATGTCCGAGAGTGAGATCTACAGCGCCATGGATCTGACAGACGGTTTCTATCAGATCCTCATGAGGGACAGGGACTTTCCATTCACTACGGTCAGCACCCCAAGCGGGATGCTTTGGGAGTAGTTAGGCATGCAACAAGGTCTCAAGAACGCTCCATCTACGTTCAATCGGATAGTGACACAAGTACTTCGTCCACTTCGCGACTGTGCACCGAGCTACTTTGACGACATTTTGTTCACAGCCGCGCTGAGAAAAAGCTCAGCGCTACGGAGGTACACCTTCGACAATTGAAGCAGTTGAATCAAGTTATGCGCGAGAATAAATTAAATATGCAAATATAAAGAAATGTGTCTTCTACGCTCTCGAGATTCCAGTACTCGAATGCTACGTCAGCAAGGAAGGTGTCCGCGCTGATCCTGAGAAGATCTCATCGATCTGTTTCTGTCCAACGCCCAGGAACCAAACTGAATTACTTAAATGGATCGGTCTGGCGAATTACTTGCATACGTATATGAAGAACTATGCTGAGCTAATTCAGCCATTATCGACTTTGCTCAAGGAAGACGCAGTATGGTTATGAAAGGCAGAACATCAATCTGCCTTCGACTCCGTGAAGAAGAGCTTGTCCGAGGCACCGGTGATGATGCTACCTGACGACTCTAAGCCATTCCACGTCGTATGTGACGCGAGCAATTTCGCTATAGGATGTGCCCTCATGCAATTTGATGACGAGGGTCGAGAGCGCGTCGTGAGTTTCAATTACGACAGATGAAACCTGCCGAGAAAAATTATCCGGTACACGACAAGGAACTTTTGGCTATGCGTTACGCGCTAATAAAGTTTAGAGTATATTTGATCGGCAAAAAGATGTTTTCTATCTACACAGATCACGCATCATTGCGTACCGCCGTCAAGAGTCCTCACTTGTCCCAGCGTATGGCACGGTGGTTGTCATTTTTTGCCGAGTATAATTTTGTGGTGCATTACAAGCCTGGCAAGAATAACATCCTCGCTGACGCGCTTTCTCGTCGTCCTGATTACGATCCTCGGCGTGATATGGGTCATCAAACGGAGTATGTTGATGACGACGAAGATATCTGTGTGTGTTGTATTGAACTGGGACTAAATGCGATGATTTCGACCCCCGTGCCGTCGATCCGAACTCAGATCGCGGAATCCTCAACTATCTCAGGGACCCGAGCGAAAAATTACACGCGAAGTTGACGAAACCAAAACGCGACAACATCACGCGTTACGCTCTTAAAGGTCCGTTGCTGACGTACACGATGGACGCCTTTGATTCCCCGCGTGTCGTCATCCCTGCTGGTGATGACTTTCGAGCCCGATTGGTTCATGAGTTACACGACAGTCCAGCTGGAGGACACCTGGGTCGCGAAAAGACGTTTGCGGCTATTTCTCACGCATTTTTCTGGCCGCGAATGTATAAGTACATCCAGAAATGGGTGTGCTCTTGTGAAACCTGCCAGTGTGTGAAGTCCGAGCCGTCTTCACAAGCCCCATTGCGTCCGCTTCCGACTGCTGCCAAATCCTGGCATTCGGTCAGCATGGATTTTATCTTAGGACTTTCACCGGATGAACAAAAACGCACGGGCGTATTGGTTCTAGTGGATCGATTCAGCAAAATGGTGCATTTTGCTCCGGTCTCCGCCATCATTACGGCGGAGACGACAGCGAAGTTTTTCATTGATCTTATCTTTAGGCATCACGGCTTGCCAGAATCTATTGTTTCGGACCGTGACCCGCGTTTCACTCGGCTTTCTGGGCCGAATTATTCCAGCTATTAGGCACGCGGTTGCTTATGTCTACGGCGGCCCATCCAGAGACGGATGGGCAAACGGAGCGTGTGAACAGAGTGCTCGAAGATGTCTTGCGCAAGTATGCAAGATCTTTCTCGTCATGGAGTTCGTATCTTCCACTTGCAGAGTTTGCAATCATATGCTGTGCATGCGTCAGCCGGGTTGACGCTATTTTTTGCTAACAACGCGAGGCATCCTCGCGTTCCGGCGCTACTTGCTTTCTCATCTTCAGAGCACCCTGTCTTAAAGCTTGGTGGGGGAGTATCTACCGATGGAATTGCGCCGAAATTATTGACGATTGATTACGATGAGGATAAGGTTGATGCGGATACAACTCCTGCTGGTAATTTATTGGCCAGCGGCATGTCGACTCCTGACGTGATAAATTCATCGCGTCTCCCGTTGCTAATCTTGCCCCAAAAGAATACGTCTCCTGGACGTTCGGCTGCAGTAACCGAATTTATACTATTACGACAAGGAATCACGCGTTTTGTGCGTGATGCATTACAAGAGGCAGTCGACAAGCAAAAGGAGAATGCAGACAAAAGAGGTCGAAAGAATATGTTGATATTTCGAGAAGGTGACAGAGTATTGTTATCAACAAGTGGATTACCGAACACCTCAGTGACGAATTTGGGCGATAATAAGTTAGCGCCAAGATACATTGGCCCATTTCGGGTTGTTAAGGTACATGGTGACGCTTACACGCTAGACATACCTACATCTATGCGTTTGCACCCGACGTTCTACGTCGGGCGCCTCAAGGCTTACCTGCCGGCGGATCTCCCTTCGAATCTTCCCCGCTCTTCTGTGCCGGCTCGAAATCCGACATCCCTTGACGACGACGTTGACGACTACTGGGACCAAGTCCTGCCTGAACGCGTGCAGACTCGATCTGCTGGGGCCCTCCGAACGCAGTCGTCTCAAGTTGACGTAGGCGCTCAGCCAGTACCCGCTGCTCACGTCGAGTCCGCTCAGCAGCCTCAGTCGAAGCATCCGCACGATCTTGATCCCTCTCAGCCATCTCGCGAGCATCAAGTAGGGCATTCTTTAATTCCTCGGCTTCAGCGCGGAGTAGGCGCAGCTCATCATTCGACTGTACAGGCTCTCGATTACGAGAATCGGCGCTCATCGCCAGAGGTCTTCCGTCGTGATGCTCCTCCTCCCTAAATTGATGCATCGGATGCGCGAGGCTGTATTGTCGACCGAATTGTCGATCACGAGGATCGCAAGCCCCAGGCGCCGAGTAATAACTCGGCGCCCATGAAGAAGCGTGTCGAGAAACATTAAAGGGTTCGCTGGTTGGGATATTCCCCGGCGGACGATAGATGGGAGCCATCGAGTACGCTTTCCCAAGATGTCCCGGACGTGGTCGAGGACTATGAGTCCCGTAGAAATATGGTAATCGCGACCGACGCTGCCGGTTCCATCCCCGATTTCGCGAGCCGTAATGCTCGCGAGCAACGAAACCACGACGACCTCCCGAGCGACTCCGAGACCGTGACCTATTACGAGGCTCGGGAGCATACGGATGAGACGGTTGACGACCTCGGCTACGTTAATGCCGTCGGCGATCGTAAGGACGCGCTCTCACTCGCCGTAGCTCGGACACCTGGAGCTCCGAAAGGCTTCTCTCATAACGGGCAATCCATGGACGAATATGATCGGGCATGACTCGCGTACACACCAAGTCGTCCCATTCCTGCCGGACCGGTCGCGATCTGCCCACGTTGCACGTTGGACATCCCTCACGAATGTGGACGTAACAAAGGTGATACTCGTCACAAGTCATACGACAGATGCGCCGGCGCAGTTCTCCAATAGCGTGTCTATCACGCGTTCCCTCGCGACCGTCTAGCCAGGACGTGAAGGACGTTCCTTCTCGTCGGTTCGCGTTCCAGCGTCTGATGAAGGCACACCAAGACCTCTGCAACGCATCGTCGGTATATGCGTTGTTCGTCGCTTTTCCTCTCACTGTACGGTATCGCGTGAATAGGTCCTTCATGAACTCCAGTGGCTCGGGTTCGACAGCATCTTCAAGACCATACAAGCGCCACGGTTTCAAGTCCCCATCCACGACCTTCAGCGCCTGCTCTCTCCGGATTGTCGCTTGGTGTTCCCAGTTCTGGCTGTCAGAGACATTGTTTCGTGAACGCCTAGGGTCTATGCTGCTCAATTAAGTCTAATTGAGCAGGTTCGGAGTTACGCCGTTGGTCGAGAAAAAACTTTCTGCGATTCGCTCTTACGTTGTAGTAAGCACAACTTAAATAGGAGGTAATGTAATGGGCAACCCATTACAGAAGTAGTTATAGGAATTATACATAATTACATAAGTAGGCATAGGGCATATTTTTATAAGTAGGCATAGGGCAGTATCCGATCAGCGGATGCTGCGCGTCCTTTTATTATGGGTTCATTTTTTGGGGAGCCAGACCCATAATTAACCAATAATAAATTGACTTCCATATTGAGTGGTTCCCATAAGCTAGGGAACATATTCGCACTTACTGCGAATTAAAACTAAAACAAAAATAAAATAAAGTTATATTTACGAGTTAATTAAAAGCACTTCCTCGACGCCCTTTTAGTGTAAGACGGTAACGGGTCCTTAGCCCGTTACATTGTCGCTTCTAACGCTAATGTCTGCCATTCGTTATACCGACGCGATCCCACCGAGACATAACCTGGGGACCGAGGTATCATATTAGCGACCATTCACCAACCTAATGGCGATCCATGACTTAAAATCACTTCTTAATCGCCGATATTAGTCAGCTATAGATACTTGATCTGACCTGGTCCCGTAGTTACTGTAGGTGCCCACTTCGGATCGCGCCTCACCCAGATCTTGGCCTTAGGAGGACTAACTACGATCTTCACTTCAGTCGATTTACCCACTGGGTCACCACATGCTGATCTGTAACTGTGATCGCTTGCATGGTCGCCCAATACGAAGGTCTTCGTCCATTCAGAAGTATCCTGACCTCATCAGGCAAACAAAGTGTTCCATCTGCAAATCCAGGCGTATTCCAGCTGGGACAATTAATTCCATTCCTATGATCGCGTCTTGACCAACTTAATCTCCTATTCAAGCATCGAAATAATAGACTAGCGATCCATTCAGCGTGATCTTGATTCTTGTACGACCATCCGTCATGTATGTGTTCTCACCAATACCAACACATTCTTGCCTCTGACTCTCGTCAATGACACATCCTACCTTACGAGCAAAGGTGGTGTCGACGATTGAGACTTCAGCTCCAGAATCATATAAAATAATCGCCTTTTCATTGTTGATCTTGCCCGTTGCTTGGCTTGCTTGAACCATTTTCCTGGGGTATGATATTCCCAATAACCCCGTGATTCAACTGGTTATAAGTCGAGCTCCATCTTCGCAGGCGATCGGGTATATTCATCCACTCTTACGACACTTGATATTAAACGCAGAATTTTTGAATCTTCACATGTATTATTCGGGTCGATATGAGTGATAACGCCCTGATCTGTCGATCTTCTTTCCACAAATGCATAAATGCAGCCTAGAACGCTCGGCTCGTACCAGATTCCAACCTGGCGAGCGTCCTAGTTTAACATTTCTTCAGCCTTCGGCGGGAGCATTTCAGCATGCTTGGTTGGGACATACCACTTGTGTATCATGTTGTAAAATTCTTCCATTCGACATTTTCCATTCTCATGGACATCTCCGCAGGCAGCACAGGTGTAAAAACACTTGTCCAAAGGATGTCCCTTACGACCACACTTCTGACACGTTAGTCTCTTCCAGCATCCACGATCATCGTGTTTCTTCGACCCACAATGTGTACAAGCCTTTTGATTCACCACGCGATCTGGACCGCGATCTTGATCCAAATGGTCCGATCCCGCGCGTTGATCACTATATTTCTTCACGCGATCAGGTACTGTGGTCACACATAGGTTGCTTCGATCTGTTTCGGCGTCTGATCCACTAAGGTCCGAGTCTGACTCACTGCTACTGCCTTCCAGACGAATCGCTCTCACGGCACGTGTTGGTTTCGATGGTTCCGGAGTGGATGCCGATGCAGATCGCTGACAAAATTTGCTTGAACCCATTGCACTCGGATACTGTCTTCCTTCAATGCGTTGATATGTTCGCAGAGTTTCTTCCACCCGTCTCCAAGGCGTAACAACGTCAACTGCTTAGCCAGATCGCGATCATCAAGTGTACCATTGATATGTTCCACATGTTCTCGGCGAATTGAGGGCGATCCCTCCCGAATGGGAATTTTTGCTCGGATCGCGGCTACATTCAGCCGATATAAATATTCAATGGCGTTTCATCGGTTTTCTTCTTCGCATGATAGTATTGTCTCCCGACAGACATACCATATCCACAATACTGGATCATGAAGGTTTCCAGCAACGACTTCCAAGAGTTCCGAGTGGATCGACTTAACTAGATATACCAATTTCGTGCCGGCCCCGTGAGTAAATTAACATATACTAGATATTTTACATCATCCGGGGCTTGGTCGCGTAAGAACGTCGACTTGGACTTGTTAGCCCAATTTCTCGCTCGATCTTCAACCTTGTCCCGTCCTGTAAATTCTTTTAGATCTGCAATCGCAGACATTCGATGACAAGTCCACCATTAGGTACAGCGCCTGCACTTGCCACTTGTGGTCGTCTTAGATCCTCCAGCCCCAAATCATCTGGGTCGTAATCATTGGATCGCGATTGACGCGATCCGGTCGATTCCATATCCACATCCGAAAAGCAAACTTGTGGGGTGTTTGTGGGGATCGCGGATCGACTGGCGATCATGCGAGCTTGATCCTGCTCGTACTTTCTCATAGCAGCTTCAAAATACGATTGCAATTGACCTGATCCAGTCACATTCATGTCTTCAGCTGTGAGTGCCGTCGTCGATTGTTCTCTGGCCTTAATCGGTGCCAGTCGCTCGCGAATATGCGCTGCATTAGCCGGTCCAAGTGACATTCGCTGCATAGTAATCGAGTCGTCCGAGTCCTCTTCGGATTCCGCTGACATATACTACGAAGAACCAGTATGATATCCTTTTGGTATATCTACAATCGGCTGGATCGTCTGACACCGGAACTAGCTTCGAAAAAAGAGATCGCCCTGCTTGGATCACCCGACCATGATCGCATTCCAACAGCACCTGCGCGTCAAAAGCTCCAGCGGTGAATCCAGCGTTTTGGAGCAACTCCATAAGCCGACGGATCGCTTCCAACTAGTTCGGTGTCGGAATGGGAGCTGTGATTAATCCTCGCAGCGATTCAAGCACCTTCGGTTTCAAAATCTTTAGAACGGGATCGCTTGACAACAGATCTTTAAGCGCCTTCCAATGAAAACATTTATTCTAGCTGATCTAGTTGCCATCCTTTCGTCTTGTCTTTCTCATTCGCCAACTTCATGTTACTATCATCATGATCCGATTCAGGCGCCTTCATCTTCACTCGAGATGGCTTCGAATTTTTCTTCTTCTTCGAATTCGGAATGGTTTTGAATAAGTTTCCCTCGGTTTTACCCGTAGGATTTTTATTTAACGGATCGCGTTTGCAAAACGCGATCCGCAGGGGTCCTCGAAAGGACCTGGGGAGGGACTAGAGGTTTTTCTTCCATATCAATCTCTTGATCTTCCTCCTTGGTTTTCTTTTCATCTGCGTCCCTCCCAAAACGCTGTTGATCCGGGGATCTTTTTTCTTCTCACGTCTGCGGTGATCCTTTTGCCGCTGACGCTTCAATCCCAGGTTCAATTTTGACCTTTACATCTTCTCTCAGGGACTCACGGTGAAATCCTGAGTCACCAGAAGATCCGGGCACGCGCACCATTGTGTTGGAGTAGGATTCGCAAAATTGCTGATGCTATCCTAACTCTCCACTGGCGTCCGGACGACCGACTAACGGAGAGGGTACCCCGATTCCGTGTGTATAGCCTTCCTCACCTTGTGTACCCGTCGGTAGGGCGGGTTGCTCTCTTCTCGGTGGACTTGAGCCAATGTTGAACATGATTGTGTTAGGGATAGGTGGGGGGCGATCGAGTGGAATTCCTCACACGATCGCAGTTGTTCTTGGGGTGCTCTATTTGAGTCGCCCTGATTTCCCTCGAGATCGCCTTATCCAATTAGTTGATACTTGATACACTTGCCTTCTGACCACTTGAGCCGTCTTGCGATCTTGTATCTGGACTTCTTAGTCCTCTGCGTCCAGTCGCAGCTTGAGTTGTTTTGTTGAGAATTCTTGCTATCCCTGGCCAAACAATTCAGGGATATGACTTGCGTAGTATGTAGACTTCCTTGAGACGTCGGGAGGCCAAAGAATCCAGCCCGGAAGAGAAGTAGACACGTGTACTTAGAAGAAAATTGAACTCTGTTAACCAATTAAATACCAAAACCTATGATCTTGACTATCTGTAGCTTAGGGTCTGTTGCCACGTATCGCCCTTTCGGAAAAATCAGATCTTGTAATGTGGTCCACTCCGATATAGCCGCAATCTGGATCGCTACCTCGCTTGGATCTAATACCATTTTAGTATCGGATCGCGGTACTAAATCATTAATTCGATCGGATCGCGGTACTAACAATTAATATCGGATCGCGGTACCTTTTTTAGTATCGGATCGCGGTCCGCCGGATCACGACTTGTCTTCTTCACCGTTTCTCGGGTCATGTGAGATGGTCCATCTATATGACGTGTCATGTCCATCTCATTCCAGTCTTCCAAAGCAACGTAATCCACACCCGACCGCCTTCCACATACTTGGATGTACCAATCCTCCTTCTTAGCGATCACGTTCACGTGGATCGCCATCGAAAAATACCGGAGATCGCAATTGCGTAGTTGCTAGGCCATAGTTAACTCCACATAGAACTGCGAACTCCACCATTCACTGTTTTCCATCCCATTTGCCATCATCTCGAATCTTTTCTGCGAGATCGCGATTCATCAATATTGGCCATTTCGGACTTAAAAGAAAATATGCGATCACACTTTACCAAATTCACTCTTTCGCTTCGCCACAGTCTCGCCTCCGCCACCTGTCAACATTGGTAACGACAAAAGCTAGGACGACTAGGAGCCAGATATCTTCGCCTTTGCTTAAGGAAGAGTCTTACAGACCGCAGTGAGCTAAGTCGAGAAAGAAGCTCAAACTTATTTTGCTCTTTTACCTGTTCACAGAGACTAGTCGCCTTGGAGTGGTGGGCACTGATCAGCTGCAATTCCCGACACTTGCAAGGATGGCAAGATTTTATCTGGCCATCCCCACGTCTTCAGCTCCGTCTGAGAGAGTAATTTCTTAAGGTAGAAGGACTTACCGGTGCTACAGAACTTCGCTTTCCCCTAAAAGATTGGAGAGGCTTCTGTGCCTCAAGGATTGAATAAGTACACAGGGTCACGTTTCTTTGTCGGAAAAAGACTAGTTTTTTTCCTTTGTCAGCCCGCTTGAACTTCCTACGTGGGAGACGTAGAGTGAGGATACTTTTATTTCCAATCTTATAATTTTTTCTCCCTTCCATATTGTTTAATAGTCCGCAACTCTGCATGTTAATTGCGCGGGTAACATGGGTAATTACCCACGGGTATGAGTCCAAATCGTGGATAATGAAATTTAAATGAGTCTGAGTCGTGGGTAAACGCTATTACACAACCCAGATTCAAGGGTACCACCTCTAGCTATATCCAGAAAAATGGCATGTTTGTAAATCTATGAATATTGCATGAATGTATTCTTATAACTTCCCTTTAGCAAGGTTTTAAGTATGAGCGCTAGGATATGGTATTCGATAATACCGTATCATATCGGTTAGGATTCGATGGAGCGATACGGACATATTATTATATAGACGAGGGTATTTACCCGTCGTTCCGACGGATACCCCTACAATATACTGGCTTATCACTCTGCTTAGAATATCAGGTTAAATTAGGTAAATTAAAAAGGTATTAAAGTCAATGTGTATTCAGGTCAATGTAAACCTGTCGTTACACCGGGTACACATTAGCGAATTTCTAGAACGCTTTCATATACAGTCATTTATTTTTTGATAGTACCTGAATCCTGATGAATCGATAGACGATTGCACCATG
This sequence comes from Peronospora farinosa, assembly GCA_947646735.1. Lineage (NCBI taxonomy): Eukaryota > Oomycota > Peronosporomycetes > Peronosporales > Peronosporaceae > Peronospora > Peronospora farinosa. Next base: position 506,945 of record CANTFK010000991.1, read on the forward strand.
TTTCATCGACCCAACTCTTTTATGGTCATAACCCGTCGTTCTGAAGGTGCAAAGTAGAAAAGATTGGCATGTTAAACGCCGCGATGTGCTAAGGTGTATACCCGTCATTCCGACGGATATAGTGTGCAAGTCGACGCTGGAAATATAATGACCTTTACATCATCGTTTTACTAATTTGGTTGACTACAATTAAATTGATGATATAAAGGTCAATGTGTAATCGTCGGTCCAACGGACATGGTGACTAAAGTTTACCTTTTAACCTCCGAGCCCAACTTTTTACTTAACAATATCAATGTAAAGTGATGGGTATGAGATTCAATGTGCACCCGTCGTTCCGACGGATAGTAGCGTGCGGACCGAATATATAAATTTGATTATGTATACAGGACCGTATGTCAAACAGCAACGTAAGGCTATATTTATCCAGTGTTCAGCTTGTTGATGCTGCCCGTCGCTCCGACGGATAGGTGCGCAAATTCTATGCTGACAGTATTCAAACCCACCACTTCCTTAAAATATTAATCTGCGTTGCGTAAATTGATAAGTATGAAAGTTAATGAAGGTCAGTATGTTATCCCATAACTTTTCTTTAGAAAAATTGGGTGAGTCAGGTAATTGCTAACTATAAAGTCAAGGTGTATGAAAGTCAAAATGTACCTGTCGACGCCCGTCAAGGTAAATCTGTCGTTTCGCAGGTCAATGTGTACCCAACATTCCGACAAAAACAGTAAACGAAGGCTGCCTTTTGATCTTCTTACTTATCTTTTTACTTTTTAATATCTGTTTGACTCTGGTAAATTATATGTATGATGAATGTCATTTGGGTCAATGCGCTTATTGTAACTGCATCCACTTGAACCTGATCACTACGCTTGCTTCTGCTAACCTTATAGTAAATTTTATTTGAGTACTAAGGCCAACGAATTAATGCATGCACCTTATATAATATTTGAATTACATGCTATGTTAGATATATCAATACGTAACGATGGGTATGGAGGAGGATGTGTATCCATCGTTTTGTCGATGTATTGTATATAAAAGCACGGGGTACGAACACATGGGATATACTATATTCTGTTATGCAAAATTGCTCATATTATTATCGATGCAAAATGCACAATCAGCCAATCCAAAATTAGCGAATAGTGCAAAATTAGCCAATCCAAATGCCGAAAAAGGATCAAACGGACAGACGGACGGACACAATTCTTTTATTATATAGAAGATTGTTACTATTATAGAAATAAATCTAGTGTATGGTACTTAGTTTAGGTTAACTTTGATATCTTCATGCATAGATAAACATAAGTTCTTATTGTGAGTTATAAAAAGAAATCTTTTTAAGACTTGCTCTCTAGTGCACCTTAAGCGCTTGCTTCTTTGAATCGTAAGCTTGTTAAGCTTGTGAGCGTAAGCTCGTAGACTGAAGAAATCTCTTCCAGTTCCATCGAACAGGTAGACTTCGTAGTCGTTAATTAGTTTCCATAGAACTAAGTGGCTCTGAGCCGCAACTTTAATTAGTTCTTTAGAACTAAGAGGCTTCTAGCATTTAAAGTCTTCCTCTGACTAAAGATTTACGTAGCTCTGCTAGACTTAATAGCACTCTTAGTCAATCCCACACCTGAGTTGTAAAACCAACTGGCCCTCTGTATAACGGGCTAAGGACCCGTTACCGTCTTACACAAAAAGGGCGTTAAGGAAGCGCTCTTAATGAACCCGTAAATATAGCTCTATTTTATTTTTTGTTTTAGTTTTAACTCGCAGTAAGTGCGAATATGTTCCCTAGCTTATGGGAACCACTCAATATGGAAGTCAATTTATTATTGGTTAATTATGGGTCTGGCTCCCCAAAAAATGAACCCATAATAAAAGGACGCGCAGCATCCGCTGATCGGATACTGCCCTATGCCTACTTATAAAAATATGCCCTATGCCTACTTATGTAATTATGTATAATTCCTATAACTACTTCTGTAATGGGTTGCCCATTACATTACCTCCTCTTTAAGTTGTGCTTACTACAACGTAAGCACATAATATGAAAATGATTCTTTTTACCAAAATAGCAGCGACACAACCTCGAACCTGCTCAGTGACACACAACTAAGCAGCATGACCCTGACCGCGCGCGCAAGGATATATCTGACAACATCAACCGTACGATATGCAGGGAGCAGACACCGCGAGTCACGGACGCACACTTAATCCCGTGGACGCTATACCGTTATATCGACGCTATTCATCCAGAATTGCGAGAACTCATAACGAAACTCTTCACTCGTTATCATTCCGTTGGTGAAGTGGTTTACCACCGAGTTCTTGATCGTGATGTCGCTGAGTCGATCCCCACGTGCGCCAAATTCGATTCGCTATGGCACCTCACATAGTCGCAAATGCCATTTAAGTTTTCTCGAGCCTCACAATAATTTTCGGAATAGCTTAGAGATTCGTCGTCAAAGTTCTGTTTCTCGCGAGCATTACGGCTCGCGAGATTAGGGATGTAATCGGTAGCATCACTCGCAATCGCCGTCATCCTACGCGACTCATAATCCTCGACTACGTATGGTACATCCCGAGCTAGCGTATTTGTTAACTCCTGTGGTGGAGAGGGTTCTCAAAATTGTATGATGAGACCCCAAACCACTCACTGTGCCGGACTGCCGACTGTCGGAGGGGGTACCCCGATGCCGCGTATGAATCTTCTCTCACCTTGTGTACCCGTCGGCTGGCGGGTTGCACTCTTCGGAGGACTTGGTGATGATGTAGACGTCTGCCTTGGTGGGGGGTAGACCTGGAGGGGCCTCGAGTGGATATGCTTCACTCGGTGGGCCGGTAGGTGGCCACTCGATCGACCTTGTCGAGAGTGGACTTAAAGCCAAATTCTTCAGGGAGCTTGTCGTCCCTGGCCTTTTCCTTCTTGTTCAGGGGTATCAACCACCTTACCTTTACGTTGCTCCCGGACCTTGAGGTGAGGGAGACCGCTTCCGATAGCGGGTCTTGGGGGGTGTTGCTACTCGAACGAGCTCACAGGCCAAATATATCCTGGAGCTCTATTCGCACTTGAACTTCGCTACACAACTGTCTTCGACGGGGGGCCAAAATATATCCCTTCCCGGAACAGTGAGTAACTTAGAACAAGTCCTTCTTCGGTGACGGAGTCGTGCCACGTAGATCGCAAATTGAGTAGTTTTTAATATAGTCCTATCCTTTTAACTCCTTTACTCTATCCTTGCCTGAAGCTCTGATTCCTTGCGGCGACTGGTCTGATCCTTGTATTAACTGGTCCGGAGTGGCTGAACCCCGAGGGGCCGAGGTCGACCGATGAGGGGCCGGGTCGACCAATGAGGGACCCAGGTCTACCGATGAGGGACCGGGTCGACCAATGAGGGACCCAGGTCTACCGACTAGGGACCGGGTCTACCGACGAGGGACCCTGGTCTACCGATGAGGGACCGGGTCGATCAATGAGGGACCCAGGTCGACCTATGACGGACCCGGGTCTACCAACGAGGGGCCAGGTCGATCAATGAAGGGCCATGACCAACTCCCTTTGGTACCGGTTAACCGGTACCCTGATACTAATTTTTCTTCGGTGGGTCCTGCGGATTGCTCTCCACCAACGGTCGCTCCCCTTCGAGGCCCCTGTCTCTCTGGTCCCCTGTCCCTGACCCACGGTCTATACTCCGAATCCAACTGGATTCTGGGACCTCTACATCACCAAATTAGCACTTCACCACACTCCCATGTATCGTCCGCCGACGAATATCCCAGCCATAGAACCCTGTAATGTTTCTCGACGTAGTTTTTAGTGGGCGCCGAGTTATTACTCGGCGCCTGGGACTTGAGATCCTCTTGAGTCGTCGGTCTACAATCCAGCGTCGCGCACCTGATGCATCAATTTAGGGAGGAGGAGCATCACGACGGAAGACCTCTGGCGATGAGCGCCGATTCTCGTAATCGAGAGCCTGTACAGTCGAATGATGAGCTGCGCCTACTCCGCGCTGAAGCCGAGGAATTAAAGAATGCCCTACTTGATGCTCGCGAGATGGCTGAGAGGGATCAAGATCGTGCGGATGCTTCGACTGAGGCTGCTGAGCGGACTCGACGTGAGCAGCGGGTACTGGCTGAGCGCCTACGTCAACTTGAGACGACTGCGTTCGGAGGGCCCCAGCAGATCGAGTCTGCACGCGTTCAGGCAGGACTTGGTCCCAGTAGTCGTCAACGTCGTCGTCAAGGGATGTCGGATTTCGAGCCGGCACAGAAGAGCGGGGAAGATTCGAAGGGAGATCCGCCGGCAGGTAAGCCTTGAGGCGCCCGACGTAGAACGTCGGGTGCAAACGCATAGATGTAGGTATGTCTAGCGTGTAAGCGTCACCATGTACCTTAACAACCCGAAATGGGCCAATGTATCTTGGCGCTAACTTATTATCGCCCAAATTCGTCACTGAGGTGTTCGGTAATCCACTTGTTGATAACAATACTCTGTCACCTTCTCGAAATATCAACATATTCTTTCGACCTCTTTTGTCTGCATTCTCCTTTTGCTTGTCGACTGCCTCTTGTAATGCATCACGCACAAAACGCGTGATTCCTTGTCGTAATAGTATAAATTCGGTTACTGCAGCCGAACGTCCAGGAGACGTATTCTTTTGGGGGCAAGATTAGCAACGGGAGACGCGATGAATTTATCACGTCAGGAGTCGACATGCCGCTGGCCAATAAATTACCAGCAGGAGTTGTATCCGCATCAACCTTATCCTCATCGTAATCAATCGTCAATAATTTCGGCGCAATTCCATCGGTAGATACTCCCCCACCAAGCTTTAAGACAGGGTGCTCTGAAGATGAGAAAGCAAGTAGCGCCGGAACGCGAGGATGCCTCGCGTTGTTAGCAAAAAATAGCGTCAACCCGGCTGACGCATGCACAGCATATGATTGCAAACTCTGCAAGTGGAAGATACGAACTCCATGACGAGAAAGATCTTGCATACTTGCGCAAGACATCTTCGAGCACTCTGTTCACACGCTCCGTTTGCCCATCCGTCTCTGGATGGGCCGCCGTAGACATAAGCAACCGCGTGCCTAATAGCTGGAATAATTCGGCCCAGAAAGCCGAGTGAAACGCGGGTCACGGTCCGAAACAATAGATTCTGGCAAGCCGTGATGCCTAAAGATAAGATCAATGAAAAACTTCGCTGTCGTCTCCGCCGTAATGATGGCGGAGACCGGAGCAAAATGCACCATTTTGCTGAATCGATCCACTAGAACCAATACGCCCGTGCGTTTTTGTTCATCCGGTGAAAGTCCTAAGATAAAATCCATGCTGACCGAATGCCAGGATTTGGCAGCAGTCGGAAGCGGACGCAATGGGGCTTGTGAAGACGGCTCGGACTTCACACACTGGCAGGTTTCACAAGAGCACACCCATTTCTGGATGTACTTATACATTCGCGGCCAGAAAAATGCGTGAGAAATAGCCGCAAACGTCTTTTCGCGACCCAGGTGTCCTCCAGCTGGACTGTCGTGTAACTCATGAACCAATCGGGCTCGAAAGTCATCACCAGCAGGGATGACGACACGCGGGGAATCAAAGGCGTCCATCGTGTACGTCAGCAACGGACCTTTAAGAGCGTAACGCGTGATGTTGTCGCGTTTTGGTTTCGTCAACTTCGCGTGTAATTTTTCGCTCGGGTCCCTGAGATAGTTGAGGATTCCGCGATCTGAGTTCGGATCGACGGCACGGGGGTCGAAATCATCGCATTTAGTCCCAGTTCAATACAACACACACAGATATCTTCGTCGTCATCAACATACTCCGTTTGATGACCCATATCACGCCGAGGATCGTAATCAGGACGACGAGAAAGCGCGTCAGCGAGGATGTTATTCTTGCCAGGCTTGTAATGCACCACAAAATTATACTCGGCAAAAAATGACAACCACCGTGCCATACGCTGGGACAAGTGAGGACTCTTGACGGCGGTACGCAATGATGCGTGATCTGTGTAGATAGAAAACATCTTTTTGCCGATCAAATATATTCTAAACTTTATTAGCGCGTAACGCATAGCCAAAAGTTCCTTGTCGTGTACCGGATAATTTTTCTCGGCAGGTTTCATCTGTCGTAATTGAAACTCACGACGCGCTCTCGACCCTCGTCATCAAATTGCATGAGGGCACATCCTATAGCGAAATTGCTCGCGTCACATACGACGTGGAATGGCTTAGAGTCGTCAGGTAGCATCATCACCGGTGCCTCGGACAAGCTCTTCTTCACGGAGTCGAAGGCAGATTGATGTTCTGCCTTTCATAACCATACTGCGTCTTCCTTGAGCAAAGTCGATAATGGCTGAATTAGCTCAGCATAGTTCTTCATATACGTATGCAAGTAATTCGCCAGACCGATCCATTTAAGTAATTCAGTTTGGTTCCTGGGCGTTGGACAGAAACAGATCGATGAGATCTTCTCAGGATCAGCGCGGACACCTTCCTTGCTGACGTAGCATTCGAGTACTGGAATCTCGAGAGCGTAGAAGACACATTTCTTTATATTTGCATATTTAATTTATTCTCGCGCATAACTTGATTCAACTGCTTCAATTGTCGAAGGTGTACCTCCGTAGCGCTGAGCTTTTTCTCAGCGCGGCTGTGAACAAAATGTCGTCAAAGTAGCTCGGTGCACAGTCGCGAAGTGGACGAAGTACTTGTGTCACTATCCGATTGAACGTAGATGGAGCGTTCTTGAGACCTTGTTGCATGCCTAACTACTCCCAAAGCATCCCGCTTGGGGTGCTGACCGTAGTGAATGGAAAGTCCCTGTCCCTCATGAGGATCTGATAGAAACCGTCTGTCAGATCCATGGCGCTGTAGATCTCACTCTCGGACATGATATTCAATACCATGTCTTTCCGAAAGGTAATATTTTGAGCCGGGATCGTGGCGTCATTCAATCTGTGTAAAGCGTGCACAATGCGCCAACCGCCGGTGGCTTTCTTCACACATAAAGTCGGGCTCGAAGGTGGCGAGATACTCTCGCGGACATGGCCAGCCTTGCGGCGACCCTCGAAATAGCGATGACTTGGTCGCGCGGTAACGGCCACTGCCTTGTCACGCAGTATTTCGATCCTGGCACGAGATCTATCTCGTGCCGCACACCACTATCCACCGGGAGCTCAGCTGGAATTTTCTCCGGGAAAATATTGGCGTACTCACGGGCGATATCGTATACAGGGTTGCCCGAAGCACGAAGAGCATCCCAAGACTGTGCCGCGAAGCGTTCTTCGCGCGCTGATTTAGGCTCGGCGCTCTTCGGGCGAGCCTCCAGAACTTCTTCACTGGCTGCTTCGGTGGATGAAACGATGCACACTTGCTCGATGTCGCCGGCCTTGAGGTCATGAAGGAAGTCTTTCCATGTAAGGTCTGGCAGAGATGTGATATCTGCAGCAGTGCACGGTGGACTCGCTACCTCAATGTAGAGGCCACGATGTGAAGACCCCTTCACGTAATCAAGCGCGCATACGGATTCCGTCACTACGGGATCAAATGCATCAGCATGTTGACGTGAATTTCGTCGTCTCGGTGATCGGCGTGCTCATTTCTTGCGTTTTTTCTTGCGTCTCGAGCCCCTGCTAGAGACTGGCACGTTGCTATTACAAGAGGATGATGTACCCCCCGCTAGACGTGGGAGCTCTGTCTCCACCACGTCGGTCTCATGCGGATCCATCGTCCGCCCATTCTCGTCAATAAAAAGCGGGAGATCGTCTTCGACCGCTTCACTTGTTTGCGGGAGCCCCTGCTCGACCGCCTCGTTGAGAATCGGGAATCCCTGTTCGACCGATGTCTTTGTATGCGGGAACCGCTGTTCGACCGCCTCGTTGTGAATCGGGAAGCCCTGTTCGACCGATGTATGTGTATACGGGAACCGCTGTTCGACCGCTTCGTTCTGTGGCTCCGTCAGTGTAACGGAACATACTGCGCACAGAGGGCCATCGCTCTCTCTGTGTTGACTACTAGTCGTGGCGAGTTCTTTCACGACCCTGACGTGAGGCCAATCGGACGAATCGACCAACAAATGAGTAAACACTTCACTGACGTCATAACCGGTTCGAAGTTTGACGGACCGAGATAGCCAATCTATCCTCGGCTGATACCGTGGCTGTCACTTGATTGCATAGTTCAGCTCGTACACCAAAAATTCGTCGTTGCTCTGGAAACCGTCGAAAGTGTACGGTAAAACCACTGTTTTACGCGGGACACGTTTTGGTTGTCCATCGGCAAGTTTGACAACGATGTCACCTGGACCTTATCGAATCGTGACAGTCGACGGAGAAAGGACAAAAGGATGCACGAAAGAAGTTGTTGGAAGCGCCACAATCCAACAACGCTCGAAGTGGTCGCTTCAATCCAGCGACGATGAGACTGATAAAATCAGTCTCGAATCATCGCGCATGGTGGTGGCATTGAAGCGGGTATGAATCACTTTGGGGATAGGAGCCCAAGCTGTCATCTGAGTACTCGAGGCTCCATTTATGCCAGTAGGACGCCCCACGTCTACTGGAACCGCTCGTTTTTTGGCGGGAACACCGACGACACAGCGTCTCCCCGTGAGACAGCTGTGTTCATAGTCACCGGAGGTGCACGACAGACAGCCGCACGATGGCCTGTCTTGCCACATCGAAAACACTTCATCGTGTTAGGATTGCGAATGTCGCGGCTTAATGATTTGCCGCGACCACGAGAGGACTCGATTGCATCAATTTCCATTGGCTCTGGGCCAGACGTCCGGGGATGTTGTGACGCTGCGTACAGGTACGACGACGCGACAGTGTAATCCTCACGAAGCGCGAGGGCAAATGCCTCCTCGAGGGACTTTGGCTCAGCACGTGTGAGGCAGTAACGCGTCATGCCCTCTTGCATACCAAAGATAAAGACATGGACTTGTGAAGCCATGTCAATTGGCTGCGTGGTAATGCACGAAGCAAGATGACGTGTCTTCTGCACGTAGTCACGCATCGACAGCTTGCCCTGTCGGAGTGAGAAGAAATCTGCACGCAAGCGAGATTCGTCTTGAGGAGGCTCGAAAGCCAGTCGTAAGTCACGCTGGATATCGTCCAGCGTAGGAAACGCCGACTCATCTACGACGAGCTTTCCGATAGCCCATTCCTTGGCTTTGCCAACAAGCTGAGAAAGCAGGAAATTGACCTTGGCCGTCGGAGCGTCAATCAAGTTTGACGCTATCGCAATATCCACCTCGCGAACCCGCGATTAAGATGGAGACGATCCGAACCATCACAGGAGTACGTTGACGTCTCCATCTTGATAGCTTCATGGTGCGAAGTGCGTGAGGGAGTCAATACTCGCCAATTCGCTTCGGCGAGCTCTCGCACCATAAAGTCTTGAATGGCAGTACGTTGAGCATCAGACTTCGCTGTGCTCAGCAACGACGTCACAATAGCTTCACAAGACACCTCCGCGAGGCGATGTAGTGCCTGCCACTCCACCGAGGTGAGATGTGGAAAATCAGAATGCTCCAGCGAGACCGCTGGAGCCACAGAAGACTCTTCTATGTTCATCTCGATTCTGGTATTTGGAAAGACTACGAAGCGCTACCCGGTGTAACGGGCTAAGGACCCGTTACCGTCTTACACTAAAAGGGCGTCGAGGAAGCGCTTTTAATTAACTCGTAAATATAACTCTATTTTATTTTTTGTTTTGTTTTAATTCGCAGTAAGTGCGAATATGTTCCCTAGCTCATGGGAACCACTCAATATGGAAGTCAATTTATTATTGGTTAATTATGGGTCTGGCACCCCAGTAATAAACCAATAATAAAATGACGCGCAGTATCCGCTAATCGGATACTGCCCTATGCCTACTAATGTAATTATGTATATTCCTATAACTACTCCGTAATAGGTTGCCCCATTACAGACAACGGATCGGGAAGAAGAACTACTGGAAGAATTTACCGGACCGCTAGTGGATCATCCTTCGTACCCTACGCCGAAGAGGATCTTAACACGCTCAAAAGAGGAAGCAGAAGAAAGGACTACGGAAACGGTGAAACTTACGACACGCCCGAATGATGAATGCGATGCGATAAAAGAAATCGGTGGCAACAATGTAGAAGATCTGGTGATCGAAGATGAAAGTGAACAAGTAGCGCAATCTCCATGGGTGATTAATGCGATCAGAGGGATGTCAAATGTCGATCACGCGCAAGGGTCGTGGGGTGAAGAAAATTACACTCACAATAACTATACACAGGAATTCATGGAGCGCGATCCGACAATTAATGACCGCGATCTGGCTGATCTGGCAATCAATGACCCCGATCTGACAATTAATGACCGCGATCTGCCCGATCTGAATCGCGATGACCGCGATCTGGTCGATCCGGTAGTTGATGACCGCGACCTGGACGATCTGGATCGCGATGACCGCGATCTGGTCGATCCGGTAGTTGATGACCGCGATCTGGCCGATCTGGATCGCGATCTGCGAGAACAAGAACAAGTTAGTGATACTACAACTATCAACGACGAATGTAATTTAGCCGGAGGAAGCGTAAAGATGAAGCCTGAAGACTCGATGGATTATCATGAGAGTGGTGAATTGTATGCCGAAGACGTGGATCAGCATATGGCTGTCTTGCCTGAGATTGTGTCATCCACCGAAGAAGTTACGATTGATGATATCCAAGTGGGCGATCCGGGAGTTCCCTCAACCAAGGACCAAGAAGGTCTACGGCAATTTATTTGGGCGAACAGACACTTACTCATCGGCAAAGGAAATGCGCTTCCTCCTGCAGCTCGAGGAGCTGTATGTGATATCGATGTTGGTGGAGCACCCGATCGCACAACGAGTACGACCGGTCGCTCCTAAATTTTGCGAGAAGTTAGCTGACCTAATCAAAGGACAACTATCAGCCAGGATTATCCAGCCGTCGACACCACCATGGGTTTCGTTGATTGTGGTAATTATAAAAAAGAATGGTGTCGACATTCGTTTGTGTATTAACTATCGGTGGGTGAATCAACTCACGAGATTGATGGTGTATCCTATGCCGCTGATTAGCGAATTATTGCAAGATATGAGTAAAGCTATGTGGTATTGTTCGTTTGATATGGCCAGTGGATTTTGGGTCGTGGAAATGACCGAGCGAGCAAGGATGATTTCTGCTTTTATCACACCGTCAGGCCTGTTCGAGTGGTTACGAATGCCGTTTGGGCTAAAAAACGCTCCGCAGATTTACCAACGTCTAATTGATAATGCACTGTATGGATACCTCAAGATCGGTACGGATCCAAATACAATTGCTACAGGATCACTCGACTCCGCTGATACGGTAACGGGATCGCCAAAGCTGGTGGATGTATTCACTGAAGGAGAACCGGATACTAGCCAGAAGCCATCTGTGCTCGGCCTAAGATCATATATTGCTGACATATAGATTCCAGCAACATCGTGGGCCTCCTTATACGATAAGGTAAAGCGATTGCTAGAAGTATGCAATGAATGGAATTTGTCGATCAGTCTCGCTAAATGTTTTTGGGGACGACGTAAGGTAGAATACCTGGGTCATCGAGTCTCACTTGCAGGAATAGAAGCTCATCCAAAGGATTTGGGATCGCTGGTGAACATTCCGTTCCCAAAAATGTTACGATCGATGCAATCGTTTCTGGGAAGCTTGAATTACTATAGTCGATTTTTCGAAGACTTTGCGATTTATGCGTCAGTGCTATATGAATTAAGGGAAGCAGATTTCCACGAAATCCGCTGTTCTGACAGGATGGATGCATTGGATTCGAATATCGCCACCAGGAATGATTCAGATCAAAATTTCGATATTGGGGACGACCCAGATCCAGAAGGTCGGACTCGATGGGATTAAGCGATGAACGCATTTACCATGTTGAAAGCCAAGATCGCTAATACCCCGATCCTCAAACAATTCGATCCAGATCGGCCTCCGGTAATTGTCGTATATGCAAGTAAATGGGCAGTTTCAGCAGCTTTTTCGCAGGAGTATGATGGCACATACTATCCAGTTACTTTTACAAGCCGAACGCTGAAACCTAATGAGATCAATTACGGAATGGTCGAGAAGGAGATTCTAGCTTTACTTTGGATTTTGGATTTATGTTATTGCATGCTAGTCTCGAGAGAGATTAAAGTTCTTACGCGTTTCTCGACGATGTCCTGGTTGGTGCAATCCTCCGGTCTCAATGGCAGGCTAGGTAGGTGGGCCGCATTATTATCGACTTGGACTTTGGAGATCAAGAAATGTGAAAAGGGCGAAGATGAAATGCTTGGTGCCCTATCTGCAAGAGTGACTCCCCTTGAAGAAGTCGATGAAGTGTTGATCGCGATCGCTCCCCGGAAACAGCCAAGGCACACTCTAAGTATGCCACCGCCTACGGTGGAAGAAGATGAAAGTCTATTGGTCGTCAGTTTTGATGGATCGGCACGAACCAAGCGAAAGGGTGGATCATAGAGTGCGATAATATGGAAACTTCCTGAGTGGACTATTGTGGATGCTGCATCGGAGTATGCAACGGACTTAACAGTGAACGAAGCCGAGTATCGGGGTTTACTATTAGGCTTTGATCTGTTGGAGAATCAGACTAGGGGACGCGTTATTATTTGTGGAGACTCCAACCAAGTGATTCGACAGATGCGGGGTGAAATCGATTGCAAGGCTCCTGAACTGCATTTTTTGCGACAGAAGGCAATGGAGAGGATTCGATCATGGCCGATCCATGAGTTCTTACATATGAAGCGCGACTGGAACCAAAGTGCAGATCGACTGGCGAGTACTGCTTTGCAGAAGGAACAAGGTGTGGTCATCACTTCGGAAGGAGATCGCCAAGATCTCATTACCCTTAATAGACTGGATGAGTTATTGAAGTCAAAGCAGACCAAATTGGTGGTTAAAGTTGCTGCAATTACCAGATCGACCCGGAGAAGACGTCAGCCACCCGAGATTTTGCAAGAAGAATTTGTGCAGCAAATGCGAAGTGAACGTATACGACAAGCTCAAGATGAGGAATATTGGATCGCTAACCTAAAGATTTTTCTGATTGTTGATATAACGAATCTCAGTATGGAAGAAGCGAAGTCATGCGCCAAGATTGCAAGTAATTACGAAGTGGATGAAAGCGATCTTCTATTTTTTTGCCCAAGAGCTGTGAGAAATTCGGAAGATCGCGATGGAATTTCTCGTTTGGTGGTGCCAGAAACTCTTCAGCAAGATTTTCTGCATCACTACCATGCCAGTTTGGAAGGAGGGCACCAGGAAATCGGTAGGAAGTATCAGCGGATCAGATCTCGTTTTCATTAGAGAGGCTTGTATCGCAGTGTACAGCGATATGTGAGCGAATGCACTGACTGCGAGACTGGAAAAGGACGTCCTTTTATTAATAGAGAGTCTCCGGGAAATTTACAAGCTACTTATCCGTTCCAGATTATTGCCATGGATCATATTCCATCGCTGCCTAGATCTTTTAAAGGCAACACTGAATTATTGTTCTGGGTCAATCTATTTTCGGGATATGTGGTTGCCAAGGCGAGCACATTTAGAACAGCTCAGACGATCGCCGGAAATTACGAGAAGTGTGTCTTTCGACGATTCGGTGCGAGTGAAGCGATACGGCACGATCGGGAACCTGGATTTATGTCAGATTTTTTCCGTGCGTTCAATCGACTTATTGTGCAAAAGCAAAGAGCGACTATGGCATATCGCCCTCAAGCAAATGGGACTGCTGAACGTATGGTCCAGACCTTAACCCGAGCGTTGAAAATGTACGTCTCGAACGTCAATCAACAAGATTGGGATGAATATGCTGAGCGGCTGACATTTTACGATAAATACTGCCCAAGATCGAGTTCGTGGGGACACGCCTTTTTACTTGATCCATGGATGGGATCCTTGCTCTACGTTGGAAGCTACGTTGCCACTGGGAAGTACTCAGCCACGAGATCGGGAACCTCGCAGGTGGCGATATCATGTGCAACGACACTATCAGCGAGCCCGAGATGTAGTCAACGAGCGACTAAAAATGGCTATCCAGACTCGAGCGGATCAGCATAATGAAGATTTACAACCTCACGAGATCAAGACTGGTACCCAAGTTTGGTTATACCTAGATCGAGTGAAGGAAGGATTTGCTCGAAAATTAGCACATATGTGGCATGGACCTTTCCGAGTAAGTGAAGTGTGTGGTGATCACGCTGTTCGCCTGGAGTTCGCTGGCACGCCGTATCGATTATTCCTGATCGTGCGTATATCCAAGCTGAAATGTGTAAAAGTATTCCCCGACCGCCCGAAGCAGTTGCTGACGGTGGAAGAAGAAGATCGTTTTAATTTCGACGAGGCACTTCTGCCGGAGGATATCTTGGAGCGGCAACTTGGGGATAACAAGTTAAAAGTTGAGAAGATTGAGGATATGCGATCTGGTAGAAAAACTTGTTTTGGTCGGGTACATCGTAAATTTAAGGTTTACTGGAAGGGTTATACCGATCTATCGTGGGTTGATGAGGCTGATCTGAATTGTGGAGCATTGTTGCAAGAATTTGAGCATGAACAAGCTCGCCGTAATCGTTTCGAAGTTATGCAGTCTCATGAAGAAGAAAAAGCGGAAGATTAGTGAATTATATATCTTGCTTACGGAGAGTGGAAATGGCTGTACACGATGGTTGTATAGCTGGAGGAACGAGAATATATGCGAATATGAGTGTCGATCGAAGGTCTGAAAGTCCAGATCACGGCTGAAAAGGCCTAAAACAAGAAGACAATTGCAAGAACGACCAAAAGAATGAAACAAAAACAGTGAAATTGTATTGAATGCTGAAGAAAGGTACCAGATCGCGCCGGAATACCAGATCGTGCCAACGTATTAGACTGCGCTGAGGTGCCCGATCGCGCCGGAATTTCAGATCGCGTCGAAGTACCAGATTTCTGCGTCGAAATACCAGATTGCGTCGAAGTACCAGATCGCGCCGGAGTACCAGATCGCGCCGGAGTACCAGATCGCGCCAGAGTACCAGATCGCGCTGAAGTATCAGATCGCGTCAGGGTACCAGATCGCGGTGGAATGCCAGATCGCCCCGAGGTCGCAGATTGAGCAGAAGTACCGGAAGCGCTGCGGGGACATTTACAGGGAACGTCCAGAGTCGGTGAAGATGATGCACGTTATTTGCGATTGGGCGAAGAAGGATTGGAAAGCGCGAGAAGGCTAGTCGGAGAAGGAAGTGAGCCCGTAGCCAACTCTGTCAGATGCGAACGAAGTAAATCTCGATCCTGGATGGCCAGATCGCGCTCCGCCTCTCGATCTGCAACTTCGGTACGAAGTCGACCCAAAGCTGCGTCGTTCCGAATACTCGCACTCAGAAGGCGATCATGATCAAGCTCGAGCGCGCTCAGCGTGTCTTGCAAATTTTTCGCGGCTTGCTGGGCCTGAGAGCGAGCTTTCTTGTACTTGGACGCCTTGCTTTTCATGCGTAGAAAGTCAGCGGCCAAAGCATTGTCTGCCGTATTACGCTGTGCGAGAATGGAATCCAGTTGCTGTTGGAGGGACGCGATCTGCTGCCGGAATTTTCCTTCCAGAGTTCGCTGAAGATTGGCCGCCTCACGGCGGAATTTATCCTGCAGGCGATGTTTCTCTGCATTGGCTCGAACAAGGCATTCATCAGATCTGCGATCTCTTGAGACTGATCCGTTAGCTGGTTCAGTTCTTGGTCGAGACCTTCGGCCATGTGGAGAGCGGCATCAAGTTGTTGACGCAACTCTTCATCTCGACGCAAGACGAATGTACACAGTCGAGGCACCAACTCGTGATACGAATTGAGTTCCGTCTCCAGCTTATTTCCACGAAATTCCTGCTCCCGTAAGGCATTTTCCATGGAGTGATAACTTTCCACGATGGTATATTGGGCTTCCAGGCGGTCATACAGTGAAGAATTCAACGAGATCGCGTTTTCACGATCTGTAACGGGAGGAAGGATTATCCGGGTAGACGGGAGCAAGATACGCGATCCGGTAAAATAAGTTATTGGTGGATCGCGCGTGGCGAGCACACTACTTCGAGTGTAAAGATTGTTTTCGGGTGGAGATCTGGCCATAGGGAACAAAGTGACGAGAAAGGTGAAATGAGACAGTGCACAGCTAGGCCAACACTGTATGCGGTCTAACAATGCAGGGGACGATTGTGGCGAAGCAAAAGAGTGAATTTGGTAAAGTGTGATCGCATATTTTCTTTTAAGTCCGAAATGGCCAATATTGATGAATCGCGATCTCGCAGAAAAGATTCGAGATGATGGCAAATGGGATGGAAAACAGTGAATGGTGGAGTTCGCAGTTCTATGTGGAGTTAACTATGGCCTAGCAACTACGCAATTGCGATCTCCAGTATTTCCGATGGCGATCCACGTGAACGTGATCGCTAAGAAGGAAAATTGGTACATCCAAGTATGTGGAAGGCGGTCGGGTGTGGATTACGTTGCTTTGGAAGACTGGAATGAGATGGACATGACACGTCATATAGATGGATCATCTCACATGACCCGAGAAACGGTGAAGAAGACAAGTCGTGATCCGGCGGACCGCGATCCGATACTAAAAAAGGTACCGCGATCCGATATTAATTGTTAGTACCGCGATCCGACGATATTAATGATTTAGTACCGCGATCCGATACTAAAATGGTATTAGATCCAAGCGAGGTAGCGATCCAGATTGCGGCTATATCGGAGTGGACCACATTACAAGATCTGATTTTTCCGAAAGGGCGATACGTGGCAACAGACCCTAAGCTACAGATAGTCAAGATCATAGGTTTTGGTATTTAATTGGTTAACAGAGTTCAATTTTCTTCTAAGTACACGTGTCTACTTCTCTTCCGGGCTGGATTCTTTGGCCTCCCGACGTCTCAAGGAAGTCTACATACTACGCAAGTCATATCCCTGAATTGTTTGGCCAGGGATAGCAAGAATTCTCAACAAAACAACTCAAGCTGCGACTGGACGCAGAGGACTAAGAAGTCCAGATACAAGATCGCAAGACGGCTCAAGTGGTCAGAAGGCAAGCGTATCAAGTATTAACCAATTGGATAAGGCGATCTCGAGGGAAATCAGGGCGACTCAAATAGAGCACCCCAAGAACAACTGCGATCGTGTGAGGAATTCCACTCGATCGCCCCCCACCTATCCCTAACACAATCATGTTCAACATTGGCTCAAGTCCACCGAGAAGAGAGCAACCCGCCCTACCGACGGGTACACAAGGTGAGGAAGGCTATACACACGGAATCGGGGTACCCCCTCCGTTAGTCGGTCGTCCGGGCGCCAGTGGAGAGTTAGGATAGCATCAGCAATTTTGCGAATCCTACTCCACCACAAGACATCTTATGATGACTTTTGAAACCTGTAAGCTGCATCTACAAAAAGCAGCTCGATTACTTCCGGGCGATAGCCAAGAGCCCAAAATGGCTGCGGCCATTCGTTGAGGTCCATGAACCAGCTGATATTCCATCTCGGATTTAATAACGTTGCAAAGAAGTCTGCATCCTGTTTAAACGCCAGCTTGATATATTTCTTGAGTTTGCTTTGCATGGCCTGTGCCACCGGTTCCATTTGCTTTGCATCACATGTGCGGTAGACCTTCACTAAAAAAGGCGTAATGAGTCACCAATACAGATAACAATTACAGATTAATACGTGTGGTTTTATTTACCTTGTATAGCCAACTCCATAAATAAGAATTAAAAGGAATGACTTTACTGAGAGTCGCATAATCAGACCTACAAATTTAGTTGGTTGCCCAATGCAAAAACGCCAAAAATTGCAGACTTGCTCGAGCTTCTCCCATTCGACTTTATCGAGATTGAGCATCTTGTAGTCGGACACACTTTGAGGCAAGTGTTGAATACTTTGCCTTTCATGTAAAGCAATTGTGAGTAGTTAAAATCTACGTCCAAAAGATAATAAAGCATCATAATTTACCTGAGCTGAAGAGCCCGTTTAAACATCATGTAGGTGGAATTCCATCTGGTTGTAACATCACCGATCATACCGTTGACTTTGCTGTTTGGTTGCTGTAAAGTCACTGCACAAGAAAGCTGCTCTTTCCGTTGAGTACTGGAATTGAAACGCTTAGCCATGTTCTTAATAATTATGTAAACAGTACGTATGTCCACATGCGCTCCGCCAGGCTTATTCACAATGGCTGCAATCTAGAGAAAAAGTAAAACACACGTCAAGAAGATAGTTATGTTTGCATCTTCAATTATTAAGCAACTTTTTGATACTCACCTCATGATACACGTTTCTTCCACGTCTTCCTCATCCTCCTCGACGTGGCCAAAAACTTTCAGGCCGTCTCGAGCTACCACATTAATTATATGTCCCATGCACCTGTGCATCATTTGGTCGAATACAAATGTCACATCTGCTTTCGCCTCAAATGCTTCAAAAAGTGTTTTGTTATTCGAGCCACTGTCCACAGTTACGTGACCCTGCTGCCGCACAAGTCCAAGCATTTCAAGCATGCCATAGTAGTATTCTTCGAGATTGGTTCCTGTATGAATATCTT
Source organism: Peronospora farinosa (assembly GCA_947646735.1). Taxonomy (NCBI): domain Eukaryota; phylum Oomycota; class Peronosporomycetes; order Peronosporales; family Peronosporaceae; genus Peronospora; species Peronospora farinosa. Next base: position 525,540 of record CANTFK010000991.1, read on the forward strand.
TAAAATAAAAACTAGTTAGAACCTCAAATGCTGCCGGCATTAATAATTGTGGCAAGAAAATGTTCGAACAAACCTGTTAAGCTTTCCAATCCAAGAAGTGTATGCTTCAGTTTACACTTGCTGTCGATCCAATGTCCAGTCAAGTGATTGAAGCCAAAATAAACAAAATTTTTTTCCTCTGGTGTAGTCCAACAGTCCGAGGCCATGTGATTATATTTAAAGTGTAGACGGGCACTTCTACGAAGTTTCCTCGTACTACTAGCACACAAGCGAGAAAGCGGTTAGACCGTCTTACCTTTGCGTGCGAGGGTGGTTAGGAGGTTGGTCGACTGCTTAAGTAGTCGTACCACCACTTGCCTCTCGCTTAAGCGAGAGTGCAACGAAATTTTAAGACAAGAAGGCACCGACGTCACGTAGAAGCTTTTCGGCTTCTCGTGCGTGGTGCTTTCGTTTTAGTATAGTCAAGACTGAGTTATATTTAATGAATTATAACTAAATATATACTTAACTACTGATTGGCTATATATGTATATAGATCGGATACGCGACTCTTTAGAAGCGTATCCTGTCGCATGATCTTAATTCTAGATTTAAGATCGCAGCTGACGTTCTTCTGAGACGTTGCGATGCCTAGATTCAACTAAGGTCATCCCTTCTCATGTGAGTCCATAAATGGATATCACATTCACGAGAGTGGATCACATTTGTATATCGCACCCAAGTGACAGGTCAAAAGTAATCATGGATACTTTTAGACCAAACATTAAGTATATTACTTAATATTTGCGTGAAACTAGATGCCCTGTTACACCATCCCCCGTTTCAGAACGATTTTTACATTTTGGAAAACATTGCCTAGAAACAGAGAGACTATAAACGCGCCGTTATAAACGCGCCGCTTTAGTCTGCTCAATTTTCATGCCACCGAAACGTAGTAAGGCTGATGGGTCGCCTGCAAAGGCGTCCATGCAGTCCAGCACTAAGCGCACGCGCCGCGATTTATCGCAGCCGTCGCAAAGTGCTTCAGGCACTGAGGCGAATCTTCCATATCACTATAATGTGGATGAAGATCCATCTCTCATTGTAAATTACAATGAGAGGACGTCATTGCCATCACCCCAAAGTGGAGATGAGCAAAGCGCATTGATGGGACATATGTTCCCATCAACTGAGGCACCCGTCCTTGAGGAAGCTTCTATGCTTCCTTCAAGTGAAGGTAAGTCCTCGTCACCTGCGCCTACGAGCGCAGCGACTAATACTAAGCGCGATACTTCGAAAGGAGTAGTCGCCACTCAATCACATGTGACTTCTTAAGCTGATGACTTGACAATCCATAATGGAGAGTCAGACTCAGGTGAGTGTGAGCTTAAAGCTCCACCAAGTACACCTTCGGCCTCACTAGCCCGCCGTCGCGAGGGCGGCTACGTGAGTGGTGGCTTGCCACTAATGCCACCTCCATCCGAGTGGATGAACTCGGATGGGTCTAGCGCAGCGCTTTTGCAGCGTGCAACTATAGACGCTCATAAATTTTATAGCGTCTTTCCTTTGTGGAAAAAGCAGGGCAAAGCACTTGGTTGTGTTTTCCCAATTCCAGTCGTGCTGCGTTCTAACGAAACTGCCGACGAATATGAATCTGATCCCCGGCGCCGTGTAACGTCACATTTAGATGCAACGAAACAACGGTCGCAGCGAATCAGCTTCGCCATGAAGCGTGCGCATGAAATCTTGGGTGGTAAGCGATCCCCAATTGATTCTCGCCACGCTTCTTCTGCTAGTCCGTCCGGACCTAGCAGAAACACGACGGCTAGCGCTACTTCACAAAAGCAGCCACCAGCTCAGACACGTCGACGCGCAAGGCGTCATCAGGCTTCCATGAGTCAAATTTCGTTGGGTAACCCTTCCACTGAACAATGATTTGGAGCTTTCGCTTCACAAACCGGTGGCCCAACAGCCTTCCAACAAGGAAGCGCGTATTCCCTTCCGTGTCCACCAACGCAGGTGGCGCCCGATAGGAGCGGCGATTACGCCCACCTAATCGCGGCTGCCTACCCTGCTGCTGTTCAGTCGCAGGCTGAGTCTGCTGCGCTGAAGAGGCAGGTGACAGATCTCGAGAGTCAAGTCTTGCGACTGACCTCGGATCTGCGCGATGTGAGGGCGAGCGATCGTCAGGGGTATGACCGCCTGAAGACCCGCTTGGACATCTTAGAGCGACTGGTGATGAGAGACCCGCGTCAAGCGCGGAGTCCTCCTCGATCACCGAGTCCTCTATCGCCTCGTTCATACACGGGGAGACTCTCGGCTTCCTCGTCGCCTGATCGGTCGCGACGCTCGACTCACAGTCGACGTCACCATAGTTCTCGTTAGACCGATGTGGATATGTGTTCTCTTCTGGATCAACATACCGTTTCGGACGACCCACGTAAAATACGGGGTGCGTCTTCATATACGGTGGGAGAATGAGCCTATAATTTAGGTCTCCAACTTCTTCAACCACTGTAAATGGTCCAATGAATAGGGGCAATAGCTTAGTAGTACCACCAGGTAGTACAGAAATTGCATGTTTGGGTAGGCTAGCAGTACTTTGTCCCCCACACTAAAGTGTTCATTGTTTTTGCGACCATGCTGGTCTGCATATTGTTTTTGCTTGTCCTGTGGCCTTGTCATCTCGTCACGAACTTTACGTGTGATGGCTAATAGCTCATCCGCAAAGCGCTGAGCTTCGCTCACGCTTTTAGCATCCAGCTCGCCGATGACGCCTCCATGAGGTCGTTCATGGGTCAACGCTGTTAATAGTACTATAGTTTCATCATCAAGGAGCACTGGCATTTCTTGCCGTGCCTACCTATAGGTGTCGTGACCACTGCTAAATGAGCAGTATTACTAGGGCAACCTTGGCCCTCTTTGGCATTCGCACCAAGCGAAGTGAGGGGCCCTCCCCCACTAAGACTCGGGCTGCGTACAAACGAAACTGGCGTTTGAGGATGACGCAGTCCGTTAATGTAAAACGGTCTTTCACCCGTACTGGCGTGAACACTGTTATTAATAGCGAACTTCACGAATGGCAATTGCTTGCTCCATACTTTGGGATTCGCTACTGTACGCAACACATCCGCCACAACTCGATTGGTTCGTTATGTTTGGCCATCGGTCTGGGGATGATCAGCGGTGGACATGTGGAGCTTGCTACCCAGCAGCTCAAACACATGTCGCCAAAACCCCGACGTAAAACGCGGATCCCGGTCCGATACTATGGACTCGGGCATCCCGTGTGGTCGATACACGTGATCCAGAAACAAGAGGGCAGCCTCTTTTTCTGAGATCTTGGTGCTACATGGTGCCAAATGCACCATCTTGCTCAGTCTGTCTACAAAGACGACGAGCCCCGTCCTGCCTTTGTGGTCAGGCGGTAAGCCAAACATGAAGTCCAAACTTACCGACGTCCAACACTCAGTTGGAATCGGCAGTGACTTCAGTGGCGCACTGCTAGAAGGTGCAGGCTTTATGCGCTGACACCCTTCGCAAGAGCGAATATAGTTGGCCACCCACCGGTATAGGTGGGGCCACCAAAATTCCTCTGACACTCGTAAGAATGTCTTTTCACGGCCCAGATGCCCACTAGATGGCACATCATGGCACTCGTGAAGTATCATCAGCTTGAGATCTGTTTCATGAGGGACATACTTTTTCAAGGATCACAGGGTGACAGCGAATGCGATAACAGGCCATCACTGTAACTAAAGCGATTTAACTTCGCTTTGAGGTGCGATGGAAGGGTAACCTTTCGTCCACCAAAATGATCCAACAGCAGGCGACAATGTTCGTCCTGACTGTAACACTCCTTTATATCGGAGGCCATTGAGCTCGTCACATGGTAGGCCCTCATGGCTGCCAATGTTGACGACTCAACTTGTGCTTTCGCACGAGACACACTATCCTGGTGTCTTGCCTCGAAGTCTGGTCTGCACGATAACGCGTCAGCCAAGACATTCGACTTACCCGGCTTATATTCAACTTTGAAATTAAATTCAGAGAAGAATGTCAGCCCTCTCGCCATTCTCGGCGAGAGGTGCGGTGAATTTATAGCGGTCCGCAGTGTAGCGTGATCCGTATAAGCCACAAAAGGTTCGGTGCCCAAGAGGTGCACCCGAAACTTCACAAGGGCATACTTAATTGAAAGTAGCTCCTTGTCATGTACAGGGTAATTCAGCTCGGCAGCTTTTAAAAGCCGAGACTGATAAGAAATGACACGGTCAACACCGTTGTCATCCTTCTGCATGAGCGCGCTGCCGATTGCAAGATTGCTTGCATCGCAGACGACGCTAAAGGGCTTATCCGCGTCTGGCAATGCCAAGACCGGTGCCTCTACAAGAGATTGCTTCACTGATGTGAACGCATCTACTTGCTCCTTTGATTAAGTCCATTCTGTATCCTTTTTTAAAAGGTCAGCAAATGGCTTAGTCTGCTCCGCATAATTCTTGCTGTACATATGCAAATCTTTAGCGAGTCCAAAGAATTGGCGCAGATTCTTCACGTGTCGTGGGACTGGCCAATCCTTTACAGCCTTTACTTTTCTGGGTCTTCTCGTACACCATGTGCACCTACGATGCAGCCCAGTACAGGTATCTCGGAAACCCCTATTACGCACTTTTGCAACTTCACGTATAATTGGGCGTCACCCAGAGTCTGCAACACAGCGTCTAAATTACGCTTGCGCGACTCTATCGCGCTCAGACCGTCCTCCGCCCTACTATACACGAATACATCGTCAAAGTAATGGGACGCGTAGGCACGGTGCTGACGCATCACGTGAGCCACCACTCGGTTGAATGTTGCTGGAGCATTTTTCAACCCTTGTGGCATCACAAGCCACTCCCACAGCGTACCTATTGGGGTGCTTACTGCCGTTTTGGCTACATCGGTATCTCTCATGAGAGCCTGATAGTAGCCATCTTTCATATCCAACGCGGAAAAGATAGTTGACTTTCCCATGGAATTCAACAAAACATCTTATCATGGGATCGGCGTTTGAGCCGGAATGGTGGTCGTGTTCAGCTTATTATAAGCATGAACCACGCACCATCCACCTATTTCTTTACGCATAAATAAGGTCGGGCTGCAGTGAGGCGACTTGCTCTCACGTACATGTCCCGCCTTGGCTCGCTTGTCGAGAAACTCATCGATGTAATCGACATGTATCTTCGGCAACGGCCACTGCCTGTTCACACAACACTTGGTGCCAGGCTCCAGGTCAATCTCGTGCCTGATGCCCCTATCTGCCGGTAGGCGGCTCGGCACTTCTGCTGGAAAAACATCACGGTGTTTTCACAGAACATCATAGAACGGGCTGTCCTTTAATGCATCCCAGCCCCTGATGCAGCAAGCCGTTTCTTCTTGTCGGTCTCCAAGACGCTCTCATCCATTGTGGACGACGAGCAACAGTCCACCACGTTCTCTTCTGGAACTGGTGCGACTATCTCGTGGATCTTTCCTTCCGTTAGTTCGGACAGGAACAGATCCCACGTCACCTCCGAGAGATTTACTATCTCCTCGGCAGATGCCAAGACAAGTTGGAGCATGTCAACTGAGGATGCCTCCGGCATTTTGTCTTCGACGGCCTCGAACAACTCGTTCGTAGGTCCGTCCTCTTGGACCGAGACTGATCCAAGGGTCACTCGTTTCGACGTGCCCTTGATCGTCTTAATACGTCTGGTGCTCGTTCTTCGAGTCACCACGACCTTTGACCTGGAAGAAGGTGTCGTTGCTATCTCAGCTAACGCACTCCTTCCACCCGCACTAGGCTCATGGCTCTGTGCTGGTTCTTGTGGCGCTTGACTTCCTGTCAGCCCACCATCAACTGCCACAGGCTCTCGGCTCTGTGCAGGACTATTGGACGCATGACTACCTGTCATCGCCCCATTCACTACACCAGTCTTTTCGACCTGGGTCGGAAAATGTGTCACCTGGCTTTCCGCCAGTGCACTTCCAAATACACCACTCCTTTCGAGCTAGGTAGTTCCTGGTGTTGATTGACACACTGTGGTGGAGTGGGTTCTCAAAATTGTATGATGAGACCCCAAACCACTCACTGTGCCGGACTGCAGACTGTCGGAGGGGGTACCCCGATGACGCGTATGAACCTTCTCTCACCTTGTGTATCCGTTGGCTGGCGGGTTGCACTCTTCGGAAGTCTTGGTGAGGATGTAGACGTCAGCCTTGGTGGGGGTAGACCTGGAGGGGCCTCGAGTGGATATGCTTCACTCGGTGGGCCGGTAGGTGGCCACTCGATCGACCTTGTCGAGAGTGGACTTAGAGCCCATTCTTCAGGGGCGCTTGTCGTTCCTAGCCTTTTCCTTCTTGTTCAGGGGTATCAACCACCTGACCTTTACTTTGCTCCCGGACCGTGAGGTAAGGGAGGCCGCTTCCGATAGCGGGTCTTGGGGGGTGTTGCTACTCGAACGAGCTCACAGGCCAAATATATCCTGGAGCTCTATTCGCACTTGAACTTCGATACACAACTGTCTTCGACGGGGGGCCAAAATATATCCCTTCCCGGAACAGTGAGTAACTTAGAGCAAGTTCTTCTTGGGTGACGGAGTCGTGCCACGTAGATCGCAAATTGAGTAGTATCTAATATAGTCCTATCTGTGGTAAAGTGGTTTCCTAAATTGTGAAGAACCCAGGGGCCAGTTGGATTGAAGGGACAAGGGGCCGTGAACTAGGGAGAAGGGACCACGCACCAGAGAGAAGGGACCGGAGATAAAGGGAACCTCAGAGTGAAGCGACCGTTGGCTGAGAATTTGTAAGACAAAAAAAGGAGAGGTCATTACCAGGGTACTGTTTAACCGGTACCGAAGGGAGTCAACCATGGCCCTCATTGGTCGACCCAGTCCATCAGTGGTCGAACAGGTCCCTCATCGGTAGACCTCGGCCCCTCGTCGGTAGACCCAGTCCCTCATCGGTCGACCCGGTCCCTCATTGGTCGACCTGGGTCCCTTATTGGTCGACCCGGTCCCTCGTTGGTAGACCTGGGTCCCTCATTGGTCGACCCGGTCCCTCGCTGGTAGACCTGGGTCCCTCATTGGTCTACCTGGGTCCCTCATTGGTCGAACCGGTTCCTCGCTGGTAGACATGGGTCCCTCATTGGTCGACCTCGGCCCCTCGGGGTTCAGCCACTCCTGACCAGTTAATACAAGGATCAGACCAGTCGACGCAAGGAATCAGAGCTTCAGGCAAGGATAGAGTAAAGAAGTTAAAAGCATAGGACTATATTAAATACTACTCAATTTGCGATCTACTTGGTAAGTCTTCGTCGCGCTGTAAAGGAGCTTAAGTCTGGCCACACGCCTGTTTCGGGGAAGGGATACATTTGCCCCCCCCCCCGTTGAAGACAGACGTGTGGTTAGGCTCAAGTGCGAGCTGAACCCCACGTGGCACGACTCCGTCACCCAAGAAGAACTTGCTCTAAGTTACTCACTGTTCCGGGAAGGGATATATTTTGGCCCCCCGTCGAAGACAGTTGTGTAGCGAAGTTCAAGTGCGAATAGAGCTCCAGGATATATTTGGCCTGTGAGCTCGTTCGAGTAGCAACACCCCCCAAGACCCGCTATCGGAAGCGGCCTCCCTTACCTCACGGTCCGGGAGCAAAGTAAAGGTCAGGTGGTTGATACCCCTGAACAAGAAGGAAAGGCTAGGACGACAAGCGCCCCTGAAGAATTTGGCTTTAAGTCCACTCTCGACAAGGTCGATCGAGTGGCCACCTACCGGCCCACCGAGTGAAGCATATCCACTCGAGGCCCCTCCAGGTCTACCCCCACCAAGGCAGACGTCTACATCTTCACCAAGTCCTCCGAAGAGTGCAACCCGCCAGCCGACGGGTACACAAGGTGAGAGAAGGTTCATACGCGGCATCGGGGTACCCCCTCCGACAGTCGGCAGTCCGGCACAGTGAGTGGTTTGGGTTCTCATCATACAATTTTGAGAACCCACTTCACCACAATGGTGCGCGCGTGCCCGGATCTTCGGAAGACGCGGGATTTCACCGCGAGTCCCAAGACGATAAAGATGTTCATGTCAAGAAGGAGCACAAGACCGAAGAGTCACTGGAAGACCGATCGCCAGTGACTCAAGAAGAAACAAACAAAGGATCGAAGGACCGACCGGACCTTGAGAGGGGCCCGGTCAACATGGTCGAGGTTGAATTTATTGAAGAGAAACCTAAATACCCTCCCTATGTCCTCGTAGAGGATACCTTGGGTCATGATGCCTATCATGTTCCAGAGGACCATCAGCCGACGGTGAAAACCGAGAGGCTAAGGTCCTCGAAAAAACAAAAAACAAAGATCGCCCAGTCCAAGCCGACAAAGTTCCGGATGAAGGCACCCGGAAACACCAAGTCGATAGGCCCCTAGAAGTCAGGACTGGCATCATGGTCAGACGCTGACGTCACGAGGGCCTACCACCAACGCAAGCTGAACGCATTCCTGGAGAGCGACCCCGTCGCGAAGACCCTGGAGATCCGGCAGCTGGGTCAGCTTACTGGGCCGGTGTCGACCCTGACAGGGCTGCACTTCGTCACGGACACGATCACAGCGCTGGTCACCCTTCTTCGTGAAGCGAACATGGTCGCAGGGCGGCTCGACCCGGACGACCTGCTATCCCTGGGATTCGACAGAATCACAACAACGTTAGAGCATATGCACAAGCGTCTGTCGATCCTGGTGGGTACCATGCCAGCAAAGGAACACCCACCTCTGACGACACCCACACAAACACGGTCCAAGGACAGCCAGATGACGCTTCAAGACATCACGGTGGGTCCCCACATGTACGGAGCCGCCGGCCGCCCAGAGGCGAATCAAGGCCCATCCCAACACCTGATGCCAAGCGGCCAGAGGGAAGCAGCACCGTGGTCCCCAGGATCGTCCTCAACTGGGTCGGTCACTAGGATGCCCCTATGCCCAACTGGAGCTGCGCTGCTCCAGGCCCGAGCGCGCAGCGCGAAGCAGGAACCACGGGGTCTCGGAACGGCGACGCGTGGCAAGAATGAAAATCATTCCGATTTTCAGCCAATGGAAAATCAGCAAGAGAAAAAATTGGAATTTGCTCTGCCCCGTGACGAAGATGGTGGGGGGGAAGGACCTACCTACCCGGTAGGTGATCTGCAGACCCTCTTCGACGCGGCGATGGCAAGATTTTTGAATGAACGCCAAGTACCGCGGGCACACCCTAACGGGAGTGTAGCAGGAGGAAGACCAGAGGCGCAAAGGACGACCGCTCACCATGACCAGCATCCAGGCATACAAATGCCAAGAGGCCACACGATGACCGACGTCGATATGGAATCCGTCGGTTCCTGTGAGTTCGACACTGACAACATGGATTTGAGGGGACCTCAGTCGATGATGGCGAACGCAGCGCTGGGACAGATGCCAAATATGGTCCCTCGCATCAAACTCTCGGCGACCTCGGATCTTAAAGAATTTCATGGAAGAGACCAAGACGAAGATAGAGCGCGCAGCTGGGTATCGACGGTCAAGACGGCATTTATAAGAGACCAAGCACCAGATGATGAACGATGTCTCGTTTTTGGAGGATTGCTGACTGGACCGGCACAGAATTGATACCGTCAACTGGGTCGATTGGTACGAGAAAACTGGAAGGACCTAATGCAAGAGTTCATGATTCGATTCTGTGGCACGGGGGTACCGGTCGCCCGCCAGTACTACCATGCGAAGAAAAGGTCGGAAGAGACCCCGATGGATTATCTGTACCGCCTGAATGTGCTTGGACTCAGGGCGAAGATGAAGATTAAGGATGGGTCGCCCAAGGTTCAGAAGGATAATGTCGATCACTACATTTTGACGGTGGACGACCCAGAGCTAGCAGACAAGTTAACTATGTTGCGTCTGGCGGACGTGGAAGAATTGGAGGAAGTATTGACAGCATGTCAGCGAACGAAGGCACAACGAGGCAAGATGTTGTTTGGATCAAACAAGTTTCGTCAGAAGGCACCGGCACTACCCGAGAGGCCGAGATATGAATCGCCGCTCCATACATGCAGTACGGACGCCCCTGGAAGACTCGAGCTCTGAAGATTCCAGTCCAGACCCCTCGGAGAATGAGGGAGATCTAAGACGAGTCTACCTTATGGATAAAGAAGCGGGAAGGGATCCAAGTGTGAGGTTCTCAAAGAATCTACCGACTAGGGAGGCCGACCAACTTCGCCAGGCAGTAGACCAGCGACCCCCATCATCAGCGACCCCAAACACGAGATGTGCATATTGCGGGTCCAAGAAACATGGAGATCTGAATTGTTGGAAAAGATTGACCTGCGACCGCTGTGGAAGGAAGGGTCACCCGTCTGATCGCTGCCTGTTTGTATGCCGGGGTTGTGGAGAGATTCACGAGATTGGGAAGTGCCAGATGGAGGAGTTCTATAATTTGTTCCGTCAATGGTACAACCCAGCCAAGCATGCAGGGATGTTCCCGTAGAAACTCGAGAAGATGGCAAATTAGGACGCTCGCCAGGTTTGAATCTGGTACGATCCGAGCGTTCTAATTGTTGCATCTTTGCATATGTGGAGAAACAGCCCAAGGAGGGGACGGGTATTCCAGTTAAGATTGGAAATATATCGAAGATTGGAAATTACCCTGTGGTCCATGTTGCTTCTTTGAATGAACCTAATAATTTTGTTCGAGAAAGTTCAGTAATGGAGTTGGACTTATTGCCAGGCGAGTCTAGGGGGTACTGGAAATACCACGCCCCTACTAAATGGTTCAGGCAAGCGAAAGCCTCTGGAAAGGTCAACAACGACCATGCAAATTTGTTGTTCGATACTGGTGCCGAGATATCCATTCTGGATATCGCCTTTGCTCGTAAGGTAGGCTGCCAAATTGATGAAAGTGAACGACAAGAGTGTATTGGTATTGGGGAAGCCGTATACACCACGGAGGGACGCACTCGCATCAAGGTCACTCTGAATGGAAACTTGGTGTACATCTTTAAGGTGTGGGTAGGCCTTATGGTAGGCCAAGATGCAATTTTAGGGATGGACTTCATGGTCCCAGCCGGTATTCGGTTAGACTTGGCCGACGGAACTCTCTGCCTCCTCGATGAAGTTAGAGTACAATTGACCGGGCGAAGGATACTGTATAATACTCGAGTATCGGATGTGAAATTGGGTTGGTATGCACAGATATCCGTTGGAGGGTGTACGGAAGTGCCTCTCAAAAGGTCGATCTCGGAACAGTGGAAATTGTGGGTCACGAGAGGCGAACGATGGGTGACCACCATGATACAAGGGATAGGACGTCGACCGATTTTGAAGATAACCAATGTCAGCCCTCGCCCCTTAACATTGCATGAAGATACCAAGTTAGGTATGTGGTTGACTAGGGAGCAAGTTCCGAGAACGCCAGGGTTTGTCTCGGTAGGCTCTCGAAGATATGCGGAATGGCTAAACCTGGCCTACGAAGCTACCACTGACCAAGTCGACCATCAGGTCGACCCAACGGAAGAAGAAGAGGGGCCACTAGTGGAGAGACAAGAATATAAGACTCCGTCACACATCTTACAGCGACCAGAGGCCCCAGCCCTAATGATGAATATAACGCACCAACCGGTACCCGACAGTGAAGAACAACCGTGCGAAGAGAGGGTGAATCGGCAGGAGGGGACCGCCCAAAAGCGGAGTGTATTTGAGGAAGACCTACATGCAGTGATCACCACCAATGAGAAGGAAGCCAGACCGGTAGACTTGTTACAGGCAGATGACCAGGTGTGTTCTTTCGAGAGTGGGGAACGTTGGGCCGAGGACATAAGGCCAGGGTGGGCAGTCGTACCGGAAGTGGACCCCTCATCTGAAGGCATTGCGTTAGAAGATATACAGATTCCTGATTTAGATGGGAACACTCCTGAAGAGGTGGACCGGTTGCGACAAATAATATGGAAGAAACGACATCTGCTGATGGGCAAAGGTAACGCCTTACCCCCGGCCGCCCGAGGAGCGATGTGCGATATCGATGTAGGGAACGCAAGACCGATCGCGCAACGCGTACGAAAGGTTGCCCCTCAATTCAGAGAGAAGCTAGCCGACCTGATCAAGGAACTGTTATCAGCAAAGATCATTCAGCCGTCCACCTCTCCATAGGCCAGCCCAATTGTAATTATCGTGAAGAAGAATGGGGTCGATATTCGATTGTGTATCGACTATCGGTTGGTGAATGATCTCACCCAGCTTATGGTATACCCGATGCCGTTGATTAACGAATTACTGGAAGACTCGGATGGAGCTTTATGGGACTGTTCTCTTGATATGGCGAGTGGTTTTTGGGTCGTCAGTATGACCGAAAGGGCGAGACTACTCTCAGCTTTCGTTACTCCACTGGGATTATTTGAACGGCTTCGGATGCCGTTTGGGCTTAAGAATGCGCCTCAGATATATCAAAGGTTGTTGGATAATGCGTTATATGTATTCTTACGGATTTCGCCAGAGACGGCCACAGAGGAAACAGAGGATTTGTTTGCAACAGGGGAACCCGATGCAAAATCGGGCCTCTCTGTATTGGGTCGACGATCATACATTGACGACATACTTGTTCCGGCCGAATCGTGGGACGTATTATGCCAGAAAGTGGAGCGGCTGCTAGACGTGTGTGACTATTGGAATTTGTAGGTCAGTGCCGTCAAGATTACGTGGGGATGTCGGAAGGTCGAATATCTTGGGCATCGAGTTTCCAAAGGGGGACTAGAGGCCCACCCAAAAGATCTTCAGTCTTTGGTCGACCTACCTCTACCGACAACGCTGAAGGCTATGCAGTCCTTTCTAGGAAGCCTAAATTACTACAGCAGGTACATCGAAGATTATGCCATATACGCGTCGATCCTTTACGAACTGAGAGAGGTGGATTTCCACGCTTGGAGGTGCAAATTGAAGGCTAACGAGGAAGTGGCGGGCCAGGAAAATGACGAAGAAAAATGGTCGAAGGTACAAGTAGCGGTTGCCATGCTCAAGAACAAGATTGCTACGGCGCCCAACCTACGACATTTCGACCCGGCTAGGGAGGCGATCATCATTGTCTACGCAAGTGATTGGGTTATCTCGGCGTCGTTGGTGCAGAATTACGACGGCATGTATATGCCGGTAATGTTTACGAGCCGAACCCTCAAGTCAAACGAGTTGAACTATAGCACAGTGGAAAAGGAAGTGCTGGCGCTGTTACGGACATTGGAAACTTGCTTCACGTATGTTGGTCACCCGGCCCCTCAAGGTTCTGACGAGGCATTCTACACTAGCCTGGCTAGTGAAGTCTTCGGGGTTGCAAGGTCGCTTGGGAAACTGGGCCGCTCTGTTGTCACAGTGGAATTTGGAGATTGTGAAATGCAAGAAAGGCGAGGACCAGGTACTGGGGGCGTTAGCAGCCAGCATCACGCCTCGAGAGAATGTGGACTCCGTTCCGTCGTCAATTGCTCCCAAACTGGTCTGCGCTCTGATTCCAGTCTCGTTTCACGTGTAGGACAGCATGGGTGGGCCACGACTGGAGCTTACTTAACGCCTTGGCCCGCAACGGGGATAAACCTGAAGCTTTGCATTCAATCTCTCCACGCATCTGTTTTATAACCAGATTGGAGTCTCCACAAATAATCAAACGCCGTCGCTCCATTGGCTCCAACAGGTCAAAACCCAGTAACATGCCCTCATATTCAGCTTCATTCACCGTAGACCTGTCGAGATATTTCGATGCAGCTGCAACTATAGTCCATGCAGGGAGTCTCCACACAATAGCACTGCAAGCACCTCCCCCTTGTTTCACCCGGGTGGGTCAACGTCAGAGAGCGACCATGGCCTACCGACCTCAAGCGAACGGCACTGCGGAGAGAATGGTCCAGACTCTAACAAGATCGCTCAAGATGTACGTAGCCGACGTGGGACAGCGAGACTGGGATGAATACGCGGAACGATTAACGTTCGCGTTAAACACGGCTCAAGACAGAGTGCGGGAGGATTCCCCCATCTTACTGGTGTTGAGTGGGATGCCCTTAATCGCCTCGCGGCGATATCGGGAGAGGCATTCGTCGCGTCGCTGATGAGATCAGCGACCCCTGACGCGAAACGTCTCGCCATACATGAATTTATGGCACGCGAGCTCGCCGAATCCAACCGGCGAGGCTTAACTCCCTCGCGCCCTTCACGTAATGAGGCAGTGAAGATGGAAACCTCCTCCTACTCTGGAGAAGGTAAGGACCGGTTATCGCTGAACCGGTGGTTCCGAGAAGTTGATATCGCCATCGCCTCGAGACTTCTTGAGGCTCCACAGGCGAAGGTCAACTTTCTTCTTTCCCGCCTCACCGGTAAGGCCAAGGAGTGGGCCCTTGGTAAACTCGTTGTGGACGAGCACGCATTTCCCACCTTGGATACCATCCAGGACGATCTCCGTCTTGCCTTCGAGCCACCACAAGAGGAGAAACTGGTGCGATCAAGATTCCTGTCGATGCGACAGGGTAAAATGGCGATGCGCGACTACGTACAGATGGCTAGGCATCTGGCGTCGTGTATTATCACGCACCCCATGGACATGTACACACAGGTGAATGTCTTTGTGGATGGTATGCGTGAGGGGCAGACCCGCTTATCGCTGGAGCGCGCCGAGCCTGCCACATTGGAGGAGGCATTCGCCATCGCACTCCGTGAAGACTTTAGGGTCACAAAGGCCTATGCCAAACCCTCGGTCGTCAGCGTTCCCCGGTCTTCTGGCCCAGAACCTATGGAGATCGACGTTATTGAGTCGTCGGGTGACCGGCGACGTGTCATTTCATCATAAAGGTGACGCTCGCACCGGGCGTCCAATGGTTTGCTTTCGTTGTCTCAAGCCAGGACATCGCGCGGCAGAGTGCCGTGCGCCAGCCCCGATTATCGGTGCAAGTAGTGGACGCCCATCATGAGGGTGCTGTACCGGCCGCACGTCCAAAAAACGGTCGGGACCAGTAGGTGGAGGGCGCCCTACAGGAAGGAACGGAGGTCCGGGTCCCCCGGTGGCAGCCCAACCTTCCAGTCCTCCTGCGCTACGCGCACGGTTAAATGCCACCACTACGAGTGGTGATTCACGTCTGATTATTGTCAGTTTACATGTCGCCGGCGTCCGGCGACCTCTGCGAGCACTCCTGGACTCAGGAGCAACAAACAATTTCTTTCGTGAATCTTGTTTGTCGATGCTGCCTCCCAGCATTCAGGTCCTTGAGGGACCTGGCCAAGTCGTCGTCAAGTTGGCTGACGGGAAACCACACCGCGTATCGCGGCGCGAAGTGTCGTTGCCGTATACGTTTGATGGCTTTCGCAGTAATGATGATTTCTTGGTGATCGCGATGAATTATGCATTCGATTGCATACTGGGCATGCCATGGTTGGCACGTTATAAGCCCCAGATCGACTGGTTAGCCAGATCAGTGAGACGTCGACGCAAGTTCGATGTCAGTGAAGTGTTTACCCATCTCTTGGTATCTCCAAGTGACTGGCCAAACGTCACAGTCGTGGATCGCGATTCCACGACGTTGGCGGTGCACAGAGCGAGCGATGGCCCTCTCTGCACTGCTTGTGCTGTTCTTCGGGACACAAGTGACAGTGACTCCTCGCTACAGAGCGAAGAGGACGACGAGGACGACGCGGTCGAACAGGGGTTCCCGCGCGTCATTAATTCGGTTGAACAGTGGTTCCCGCACGTGAATGCAGTGGTTGAACCGGGGTTCCCATCTGCACCTATTGTGGTCGAGCAGGGGCTCCCACAAGGGCATTGTGGCGACGAGCAAGAGCTCGCCAGCGAGTGTGACGTGGACGGACAGGAGTCCTCACGCGAGAGCATGATGGTCGAACCGGGGTTCCCATCATCACCCACTGTGGTCGAACCGAGGTTCTCACATGGGCATATTGTGGTCGAGCAGGGGCTCCCACACGAGTACAACGTGGACGGACAGGAGTCCCCACGCGAGAGCATGATGGTCGAACCGGGGTTCCCATCATCACCCACTGTGGTCGAACCGAGGTTTCCACATGGGCATACTGTGGTTGAGCAGGGGCTCCCACGCGGGTTTACGGCGGCCGAGCAGGAGCTCCCGCATCAAGTGTCGACGGTCGAGTTTGGGGTACTCCCGTCCAGTGTTTCCGGCATCTTGGATGACGACATCCAGTGCCTAGAGGGGGGTGATGGTTTATCACCTGACTGCGGTTCGCCAGCTTCGAGTAGTGACTCGAAGCACGATGGGGACAACAGCACCGAGAATTTAGCGTTGTAATGTGTCCACGCTATCGTGTACGTGGAAGGGAGTCCACAAAGGCGCCAATATATCGAGGTCGAGAGTCCTCCTCGTAATGCGTCTTCCATTACAAGTCTTCCAGGGCTTTCCTGGAAGCATTTCCTACGTGACCTTAAGGGAGGCACTGTGGAACAAGTGTGTCTACTCACCAACGAGGTGGTTACTGTGGCAAACGAGGACCTTATGGCGCGTCCTCAAAGCGCTGAGCCGAAGTCTGCGCGTGAAGAAAGGTTTGCATCACAGTCATGGGAGGCCCTGCGAGAGTCTGGTAACCCCGTCTACGACATTGCTCGTGAGTATGCAGACGTGTTCCCGGACAAGATCCCGGCTGAACTTCCTGCGGACCGCGGTGTTCGGCACGAGATTGATCTCGTGCCAGGGTCGAAGTATTGTGTGACACGGCAGTGGCCGTTGCCCGAGATCAAGTCGAAGCTATTGACGCATTCTTTGAAGGCCGCCGCAAAGCGGGTCATGTGCGGGAGAGTATCTCACCACATTCGAGTCCAACCTTCTGCGTGAAGAAGGCTACGGGAGGCTGGCGGATAGTGCATGCGTTCAATAAGTTGAATGATGCCACTATTCCTGCGCAAACGCCAATTCCCAGGAAGGACATGGTGCTGAATTACATGTCAGGTAGTGTCATCTTCAGTGCCATCGACTTGACCGATGGCTTTTACCAGATTTTGATGCGCCCGAGCGATATCCCACTCACCGCGGTGAGCACCCCGAGTGGCATGTTATGGGAGTGGCTGGTTATGCCACAAGGGTTGAAGAACGCTCCGGCCACTTTCAATCGCATGGTGTCTCAAGTGTTGAGACCTCTTCGGAACTTTGCCCCAAGTTATTTTGACGATATCTTCGTCCATAGTCGCGCCGAGGGCAACCTCAACGATGTCCAAGTTCACCTTCAACACCTGAAGCAAGTGTTTCAAGTTATGCGGGACAACAAGTTGTACGCGAATCTCAAGAAGTGTGTCTTTTGTGCACCGGAGATTCCGGTGTTAGGTTGCTATGTGAGTAAATCGGGAGTTCGAGCTGATCCAGAGAAGGTGTCGTCCATCTGTTCTTGGCCCACGCCCAAGAACCCTACGGAGTTGCGCCAGTGGCTCGGCTTGGCTAATTATTTGCACAAGTATACAAAGGATTATGCTGGTTCTATCCAGCCTTTGTCGTCACTCTTGAAGAAAGACGCCACGTGGTTGTGGCGTCCCGAGCACCAAGCAGCCTTCGAAGCAGTAAAGAAGAGCCTAGCGTCAGCGCCAGTCCTGGTCCTACCAGACGATTCCAAGCCGTTCCACGTGGTTTGCGACGCCAGTGATTTTGCAATCGGTTGTGCCCTCATGCAATTTGATGATGAGGGCCGTGAACGAGTCGTGAGTTATCAGTCGCGACAGATGAAGCCAGCTGAGAAGAACTATCCGGTTCACGACAAGGAGTTATTAGCGATGCGCTATGCACTCATCAAGTTTCGCGTGCATCTCCTTGGTGAAAGTACGTTTGCTTTGTACACCGATCATGCATCGCTGCGCACAGCGATGAAGAGCCCACACCTGTCCCAACGGATGGCACGATGGCTCTCATTCTTCTCTGAGTACAACTTCGTCGTGCATTACAAGCCAGGCAAGACCAATATTCTCGCTGACGCCTTGTCACGACGTCCCGACTACGATCCTCGGACTGCTCTGAGTCGCCAGGCTACTGATGACGAGGACGATGATGACCGATGTGCAATGTGTGTATCGCTGAACTTAACTCGGGTTACACCCGAGCCGTGTTTATTTGATGAGATCGTCGCAGCGTACAAGGGTGACTCAGATTATGCAGACATTATCGAGTATCTGCGTGCTCCCAGCGATGCTGCACTGGGAGCATTATCCCGTACCAAGCGCGACCATATTCATCGATACAGTTTAGATGGCGATTTGCTTCTGTATAGCATCGACCAATTCGATTCTCCTCGCAAGGTGATTGCCAATGACATGGATTTGCGTGCAAGAATCATTCACGAGTATCACGATGCTCCTGCTGGCGGCCATTTAGGCCGCGAAAAGACTTTCGCGGCTGTGTCTCGAGACTTCTTCTGGCCCCACATGTATAAGTGGGTACGCAACTGGATCCGAACGTGCGAAATATGCCAGCGTGTGAAGCCATCTCCATCGTCACAGGCTCCCTTGCGATCGTTGCCAATTGCAGCAAAGGCCTGGAGATCAGTTTCGATGGACTTTATCTTCGGGCTTGCGCCCGATAGCCAAGCTCGAACGGGCATCTTGGTCTTTGTTGACAGATTCAGCAAGATGACACATCTCGTGCCTGTTCACGCTAAGGTCACCGCGGCAGAGACCGCGGCGCACTTCATCGACGCGGTGTTCCGTCATCATGGCCTTCCAGAAAACATTGTTTCGGACCGTGATCCGCGATTTACGTCCGCATTTTGGACATCACTTTTCGAGCTCCTCGGGACAAAACTGCTGATGTCGACGGCATCCCATCCGGAAACGGATGGGCAGACCGAGCGCGTGAACCGAGTCCTCGAAGATGTTCTTCGGAGTTATGCTACGTCATTTACAAGTTGGAGTGCATTTTTACCACTCGCTGAGTTCGCACTCAACAACGCCGTACACGCGTCAACAGGGTTGACGCCATTTTTTGTGAATTCGGCTCGTCACCCTCGTGTTCCTACTGTCCTGGCCGTGGGGCGACCCACAACACCTAGTGGCTCCACTCTGGGGGGGGATAAAGGTGATAAACAAGGATCGAGTGCAGCTCACGGTATTTTGAGCGCGAATGTAGTAACACGATCCAAGGCAAAGACGGCCATTTTGACGCCATCAGACGTGGCGTCCCCATTAGCTCGATGGACTGCGCAGACATTGATTGACCCGTTTTCGGGTAAGCGTTCCCCTACTGCCAACTACGCGCCGATTGAGTCGGCGCGACCAATTGATGACATGGCCGTGTCGGAATTTATACTCCAACGTCAAGCCATCACCAGGTTTGTACGCGACGCACTACAAACTGCTGTAGACCTACAGAAGGAGAACGCTGACAAACATGGAAGAAAGAACATGAGCAAGTTTGAGAAAGGTGACCGTGTATTATTATCGACGGAAGGTTTAAGGGATTCTGCGGTCACTAATCTGGGCGCGAGTAAACTCGCGCCACGCTTCATCGGTCCATTCAAGGTTCTGAAGGCAATTGGCGACGCTTATACACTCGACGTCCCCTCTTCACTGCGACTCCACCCGAAATTCTATGTCGGGCGGATGAAGGAATATCGTCCGGCTACGCTTCACGGTTTGGCTCCGACGCCGGCTTCAGGGGTTCGTAAGTCGAACGGCCTTCCCGTCGCGCTCGACGCGCCGATGACATGGGGCGGGGTCTCGATCCCGTCTGAACCTGACCAAGCATCTGGCGCTCCAGAATCCTTATCCGCTCGAGCAGTTCACGGTTCGACTGCCGGGTCTCACTCGAAGTCTTCTCCGCCTGGGCAGCACGTTCACTGGCAGCCTCAGCCTCCAGCCGAGAATCGGCAGCTATATTCACGGCCTGATCAACATCGTCCTGAGCAACCAGGACGCCAGCTCTACCACCGCGAGAGCCCCCTCCGCTTGTTGATGCGAAGGGACAGGTGCGCTGGATTGTAGACCGCATTGTGGGTCACGAGGACCCTCCACAACCATTACTGCAATCGGCTCATGAGAAGCGTGCGGTTCCATCCGTGCGTAGGTACCGAGTACGTTGGCTTGGATTCCCTCCCGAGCAGGATACATGGGAACCACGTTCCTCGCTCCTTCGTGACGTTCCAGATGTGGTTCTGTCGTATGAAGCCACAAAGTCGGACTATTCCAAGGCGGGCGAGCACGCGAACGCTCTCGTGACAAACGAGAGCGGTAAGGAGATTCACGTTGTCGGAAACGGGAACGATGACAAGAACGAGAACGATGTCGCGAACGCAAACGATGTCGCGAACGAGATCGATGCCGTGATCGAGAATGTCGCGGTGAATACATATCACGATTGCGAGGCGAGAATCGCGCAACTGGACGTGCAGGCGAACGTGTCGCTGCCCTGCGCTGATGATCCCGCGGAGATCGACTCCGCTGTCGCGAGTGGTGCCGCCAGCAGGGCGCTCCACGAATAACTGCGCTTCTCCGATCGCCCAGACTTCGCTCATACTTCGCAATCCAAATTCGTTCGCGATCACTGAGTGGACACTCAGCGATGTGTCGTCGCCATTCGTCATGAGTTGGGCGTGGAGTCGAGTCACAAGATTGGCATCCGATTCCAACGTTGGATGAAGGCGCACCAAGAACGTTGTAGAGCTTCATGCTCGATTCCATCAAGACCTTTCCCGCGCAGTTTTCGAAATCGGCGGAAGTAGTCCCGCATCATGTCCAGTGAGTCCGGAGCGTGAGCTCCAGACAAGTCGTACAGCGACCAAGGTATGAGCTGCCGCGCCATGATGTTGGTTGATGCACTCCCGCTGACGTTCCTTGGGAGTGCTGCTGGACTGGGTGTTGGGTCTCCGGACATTGCTTGTTCGTTTGTGGGCGAAGGGTTTTCGACAGTTGAGCACTCACGGTTGGTGAGTGCTGTCATGAGAAGGGGGTGATGTAATGGGCTACATTACACATATAGCATTAACACAAATAAACAATTACATATGTAGGCAGGTGCTGGGCCCGAATAGCGGGCACAGCGTGGTAATTTATTATTGGTTTATTATTGGGCCTAAAGTCCCCAATATGGACCAATGATAAATCAACCTGAAATTGTGTGGTTCCCGAAAGGCGGGAACACTGTCGTATTTATTACGACTAAAATCTTCGTAATTAGTACGAATTAAAACCAAAATAAAAATCAGAGTTAAATTTACTTAATACCTAATACTCGGGCTTGAGTCTTCCTCAAGCGCACGTGTAAGCTAGTGACGGTACGTTCTAGCCCCGTTACAGTATTCGCCCACGAAATTCAGCCAGGAGCCCGGGTATGGCTATACTTAGACCGGGGAAGGAGGGGTATGCCAAAAAATTGGCCCACCTATGGCACGGACCGTTCCGAGTCCAGGAGTTAGTTGGAGATCATGCGGTACGTCTGGAGTTACGAGGTACAGAATACAGACTATTCCCAATCGTGCACATCTCCAAGCTCAAGCCCGTCATAGAGTTCCCCGATCGATCTAACAGCGAGCTGAAAGTGGATGGAATAGATCGAGTTGACTTCGACGAATGTCTGCTACCAGAAGACAGCTGGGTGCGGGAATTGGAAGAAGGCGAGTATGAAGTCGAAGAAATTTTAAAGAGTCGTACAGGCAAGAAGACTCGGTATGGGAGGCAACAACGAGAATTCCTCGTGCAATGGAAGGGACAGCCTGACCCCTCGTGGGTGGACGAAGTGGATCTGAATTGCGGAGCTTTACTCCGGGACTTCGAGCGCAAGAAGACAAGCCATAACCGCTTCGAAGTAATGCAAAGCCATGAAAAACTAGCAGACGGTAGCAAGATCCTTGGAAGGTAGACCGAGTCCCTCGTTGATAGACCTGGTCCCTCATTGATCGGCCCAGCCCCTCTTTGGAAGACTTGGGTCGCTTACGGGGCGACCTCGAACTTCCACGAGTCAGTAGTATAGAAGAATTGTGAACAAAGGAGGAAGATTGCCAAGATCAACTAGAACAGAGGAAGAAATGGCTGGAAAGACACATGTTGGAGATGTATGAGCAACAAAGGGGACAGTAAAGAACCTACGTGACGAAGGAAGTGAAGACATGCGCGTGCTCATTCCATTGTACGGTTGAGGAAGTGCAGGGGGCGGCTGTGGTGAAGTGCTAATTTTGTGATGTGGAGGTCCCGGACTCCAGTTGGATTCGGAGTATAGACCGTGGGTCAGGGACAGGGGACCAGAGAGACAGGGGCCTCGAAGGGGAGCGACCGTTGGTGGAGAACAATCCGCAGGATCCACCGAAGAAAAATCAGTATCAGGGTACCGGTTAACCGGTACCGAAGGGAGTTGATCATGGCCGCTCATTGATCGACCTGTCCCCTCGTTGGTAGACCCGGGTCCGTCATAGGTCGACCTGGGTCCCTCATTGATCGACCCGATCCCTCATCGGTAGACCTGGGTCCCTCGTCGGTAGACCCGGTCTCTCGCTGGTAGACCTGGGTCCCTCATTGGTCGACCCGGTCCCTCATCGGTAGACCTGGGTCCCTCATTGGTCGACCCGGCCCCTCATCGGTCGACCTCGGCCCCTCGGGGTTCAGCCACTCCGGACCAGTTAATACAAGGATCAGACCAGTCGACGCAAGGAATCAGAGCTTCAGGCGAGGATAGAGTAAAGGAGTTAAAAGGATAGGACTATATTAAATACTACTCAATTTGCGATCTACGTGGCACGACTCCGTCACCCAAGAAGGGTTTGTTCTAAGTTACTCACTGTTCCGGGAAGGGATATATTTTGGCCCCCCGTCGAAGACAGTTGTGTAGCGAAGTTCAAGGGCGAATAGAGCTCCAGGATATATTTGGCCTGTGAGCTCGTTCGAGTAGCAACACCCCCCAAGACCCGCTATCGGAAGCGGTCTCCCTCACCTCAAGGTCCGGGAGTAAAGTAAAGGTTAGGTGGTTGATACCCCTGAACAAGAAGGAAAAGGCCAGGGACGACAAGCTCCCTGAAGAATTTGGTTTTAAGTCCACTCTCGACAAGGTCGATCGAGTGGCCACCTACCGGCTCACCGAGTGAAGCATATCCACTCGAGGCCCCCCAGGTCTACCTCCCTCAAGGCAGACGTCTACATCTTCACCAAGTCCTCCGAAGAGTGCAACCCGCCAGCCGACGGGTACACAAGGTAAGAGAAGGTCCATACGCGGCATCGGGGTATCCCCTCCGACAGTCGGCAGTCCGGCACAGTGAGTGGTTTGAGTTCTCATCATACAATTTTTTGAACCCACTCCACCACATATCCTTTTAACTCCTTTACTCTATCCTTGCCTGAAGCTCTGATTCCTTGCGTCGACTAGTCTGATCCTTGTATTAACTGGTCCGGAGTGGCTGAACCCCGAGAGGCCAAGGTCGACCAATGAGGGACCCATGTCTACCAGCGAGAGACCGGGTCTACCAACGAGGGACACAGGTCTACCGATGAGGGATTGGGTCTACCAGTGAGGGACCCAGGTCGACCGATGAGAGACCCGGGTCTACCAACGAGGGGCCAGGTCGATCAATGAGCGGCCATGATCAACTCCCTTCGGTACCGGTTAACCGGTACCCTGATACTGATTTTTCTTCGGTGGATCCTGCGGATTGTTCTCCACCAACGGTCGCTCCCCTTCGAGGCCCCTGTCTCTCTGGTCCCCTGTCCCTGACCCACGGTCTATACTCCGAATCCAACTGGATTCTGGGACCTCCACATCACAAAATCAGCACTTCACCACACACCCGAATCCACGAGAAGGGTCATCACTTGGTCATAGCCTCGTACTCGAGCGCTATAAACCAAAAGGGTTGAGGTCCGACCTTTCCGAACCTCAGGGACTATGCTACCCATTTGTTCGATCACTCTGAACTTAAGGGTAGCTTCAGAGTCCGCGACAGTAGGGCATCCCGCCCCTACTGCGCTCCCGCATTTCCCGACCCATCTTGGGCAGGTACTAAACCCGTGCGTCGTGCACGCTGGTTTATCGCACCTCCCTTCGGGTTAGGGGACCTTTTGCTGGCTGCCTTAGCACCAGCAGCTACTTTGGCGTAGCAGCGAGCCATCATATGGCCTCGCTTGCCGCACTTATAGCAGATCACATCTGCATTGCCTAACTCCATAGGAGTGGCATCAGACTTCTCGGACGACGACCTGTGATAGGCTGTCGCCGAGGCGCTGTTGTAGGATTGCTCCTCAACTAAAGCAATTTCAATTGCCTCTTCCATCGTCGCTGGCACCTTTCTGAAAAGGGCCTGAAGCGATGGGCCGTGCCTAAGTCCATTCATGAACGTGGCTACCTTGATACGCTCTGGTATAGGTTCCCATTGATGGACGCCGACAGCGAACGCATCTCCTGCACAAATTCTTGCAGAGAGCGTTTCGCTTGTCGTGCTCCAAAGAATAGCGCCATAAGCAACATTCGTTGTTAGGCGGCTGATACATGGCGCGAATCTTTGTTTTAAAGATCGCCCATGATGGAAATGCATCAGCATTTGCCATCAGCGCAGAGTATGCCCACTCTGACGCTTTGCCACGCAAGTTGGACATGGCATACGACACCATTCTGGTGTCGTCTTCGATGAGCTGCGCCACTCCACATTGCTCAACTTCTACTAGCCAGTGAACAATCGTGTGAGGGCTAGTTCCATCGAACTTCGGAGGGTCCATCCGAATGGGCCTCAATTGAGTAGGCCGGGCAGAGAGCGTCTCAACAGTTCTGTTGAGCGCCTCATTACGTGCCTGCTCAAGCCGAAGCTCATCCTGAGTCTTACTGATGGACTCAGCGGTGGCTTGGCTGTTTACCTCGGACGCGTTTCTACGCTGTCCGAGCACAAATGCCTCAAATTGCTCCAACTGAGCAACATGTTGCTCAGGGGGAAATGCAAGAGGTTGACCACGGCTTGTTCACCAAGTCCCTGCGCCATATGCTCTGCCAACTCCCTATGATGTTGGGAGAGGTGAGGGAAGTCACTCCAGTCCATATTAAGGACCATCTTAACCACACACACGCTCAGAGAGACGGGTCGTGGGAAGGACTACTAGTTCTACCAAGTGTAGACGGGCACTTCTACGAAGTTGCCTCGTGCTACTAGCACACACCTTATGCACAAGCGAGGAAGTGGTTAGACCGTCTTACCTTCGCGTGCGAGGGTGGTAATGCGGCTGTTCGACTGCTTAAACAGTCGTACCACCAGTTGCCTAACGCTTAAGCGAGAGTGCAACGAATATTTAAGACAAGAAGGCACCGACGTCACGTAAAAGCTTTTCGGCTTCTCGTGCGTGGTGCTTTCGTTTTAGTATAGTCAAGACTGAGTTATATTTAATGAATTATAACTAAATATATACTTAACTACTGATTGGCTATATATGTATATAGATCGGATACGCGACTCTTTAGAAGCGTATCCTGTCGCATGATCTTAAATCTAGATTTAAGATCGCAGCTGACGTTCTTCTGAGACGTTGCGATGCCTAGATTCAACTAAGGTCATCCCTTCTCATGTGAGTCCATAAATGGATATCACATTCACGAGGGTGGATCACATTTGTATATCGCACCCAAGTGACAGGTCAAAAGTAATCATGGATACTTTTAGACCAAAAATTAAGTATATTACTTAATGTTTACGTGTAGTTAGATGCCCTGTTACATAAAGCCCTCAAATAACATTGAATCACTTGCACTAGACTTTGTAAAATTTGGACGTGCATCTCAGATGCGTGCTCGGTAAGCGCCTTTCGCTTTACTATCATTGTAGAAGTTCTTGGATTGCAAAATGTTAGAAGGTCCCTGAATGTTTTTTCTTTCCACCTCTGCCCAGGCAATATCTGCGTCCGCAAAAAACTCTACAATACGAGTTTTCAAAGATTCCTGCGTAAGGATTTCCTATTGTAAATAGTGAGTACGAATTAGCAGCTAATGATAGTATTGCATTGATACATCACGTGAAAACATCTGGTATACGTACTTCTTCAGTGCCTCTCAGTCTTTTTCCGCTCCGATTAAGAAATGCATCCAAAGTCTCATTATCGGCGACTATTCGGCTGTTATTGGTCCATCTTGATTTATATGATGTTGCTCCCGCAGGTGTCTGATCAGGTTGGAGGTACCGGTGCCCTTAATACACTTAAAAAAATTCGAACATTGTGCTGCATATGTACCAATTGCTTTTTTTGCTTTGGCGACTCCTGGTTGTTTCCTGGCTGGTTTTTTTCAATATGAAGTAATCGTAAACCCAAGATTTCTATATACCAGCAGAAGTGCTCGACACAGTACGGTTTGCATCCTGTTTGACTGGAGTAACCGAGGTTACACTAACCATTGGAGTAATGGACAAGTCCTGACTGTCTTCCATCAATAATGTGTGTCAGATGAAAAGTGATGGGTGACGGGTTTATTATATGATTGTATAGTGTAAAGAAGATAGAGAGATGAAGGGTGGTGGAGCAGGTGTGTCTGATGGATGTCCCAAAAATTTGGTTCATTTACCCATGGGTACCTGTAATGGGGCACCCTCCGACTCTACTGATTACAGTATAGTCTACTTTCACTGATTACAGTGAAAGCAGGTGCCTCAATTATCTCTCTTACACAAGAGGCAGAGGAAGCTTTACTTCTAAACAAACGCTTAGAAGTAGAGGAAAAGAAAACTGTATTTAATATAGTTAACTATCTTAATAAAACTAATCTGTTATAACCTATGTTAACTATATTAAACTACAACTATGTATGTTGACAACTTGCCCTCCACTCATTGCGCGCGTCCATCGGTCATTGGTCAGCGCGTTGGTTGATATGATGGCCCATATCAACCAATGAGAGGGCATCTCCAACTTCAAGGAGATCTAGGAACAATATTATAAGAGAAGATAATATTGTCAAAATATTATTAGTTATAATAATATTTTTATTGACACTTCATATAAGTGTCAATATTATGTAACGGGCTCGCCCCGTTACAGTACCCATGAGTAAGCTGGCTAATTGAAGCCATTTACCCATACCCAACCCATGAGTCTGGGTATGGGTAATTACCCACTGAGTCTGAGTCTGGGTACCACCTCTAGATATAGCTATCCAACCGTCGTGTAACCCCGTTACAAAGTGAGCACACAATTGAGCTACGTAAATGTTGCGCATAAACGGCGCGTAGAAAATGATTTAAAGCATTAAAAAGCTGGCTTCTCGTTTTTTGAACGAAAGCTACCGTCGTAATTACCGTAATAAACCGGTATCAAATCTGCCTCCACCTTTACATAATTTTACAGCAATGAACGCAGACGCCGAGCGAATCGAGCGCGCTCGCGCCAAGAACCTCGCGTACATCCGTCAGTCAGTGGTGTATTTTCATTAATATCATCATTACCACTATTTTCTTCTCTAATCCGTGCTTATCGACTGCAGAAAGGATGAGCACGAGGCTTCTCAAGCCGTGGACGAGCTCTTGGCTGTCGGCTCAAGTATTAGGCGATCAGCGTCTGCATTAGGAGGAATGAAAGGCAACAGTAGCGTTTACATTACGGGTCTTACGACGTACATGGCCTGTAGACAACTCGGTCTGTCGTCTGTTGATTAGTTTCTAATAATGGAAGAAGTAAAAGACTGACACGCTGCTCTTGTGCCGGAATGTGCAGAGGGCGCTTGTACCAAACTTGGCAAAGTGCGACGTATTAAGTTCTACAAGGATGATAGAGGAGGACTTAAGGGTGACGCAGTGGTAACGTTTAGCTCGCGTGCCACGATGACGAAGGCTATTGACAGGGTAAGACTGTTTGTTATCCCTTGGTCCTTGGGTCAATAGTCTTCATTTGTATTGTACATGAGTAACATGGATGCATTGATGCTCATTCATGTCTCGTACCTTCTCGACGTAGCTGAACCATTTTGAAGTTAAACCGGGAGTGATTATCACGTAAGTGTGTTTGAAAGCTGAATGGAAGTTGGCAAGTAGTGCTGATGAGTTCAAATGCGTAGAGCAATCGAAGCAACTTTCTCAAGCAAAAAGGTGAAGAACATTGAGAAGAGTAAAGACGTTGACGGCATTGGTCAGGTGACTACAGACTATGAAGCATCTGCGCCGTTGAAAGTTGGTTCAACCGATGAGAAGCCGCCTTTGGACTTGCCGTCAGACTCCGTCATTCTAAAAAATGTATGGGACTCACTTGACAGCAGCGATGCTGCGTTCTTTACTGATTTGGAAGAAGACATACGTGTGGAATGTGAGAGACATGGAGTTGTGAAGCGTGTTCAAGTTGTAGCACATGGTTCTGTAATCGTGTGCTTCGCAGAGTTAAAGGCAGCTCTCGCATGTCAAAAAGTGATGAACGGGCGGTATTTTGCTGGACGACAGATTGAGGCACAGTTTCATCAGGCTACGACTGAGAATCTTAGCAATGCAGATGCCAAGGTTAAAGCTTTTTTGGCGTCTATTGAAAAGTGAAGTCCGTGCGGAATTTACGTAGTCATTATGTCATTGCATGGTATCAATTCTTACGGACAAGGAAGGAAATACGCATCGAAAACAACGAAGTGATTGGGCTGCGGGAAGTACTTGGTCAGATCGGCGTGTTTTTTCAGGAAGGCAAAGAGTTTGGGTGACGGGCGGTCATATGCTAGTTGATCAGGTAGGATGTTCT
Source organism: Peronospora farinosa (assembly GCA_947646735.1). NCBI lineage: Eukaryota > Oomycota > Peronosporomycetes > Peronosporales > Peronosporaceae > Peronospora > Peronospora farinosa. The sequence continues at coordinate 554,169 of CANTFK010000991.1, forward strand.
TTTCCTGTAGAAAATGATGGAAGAGTTGTAGCCCCACGCCACAATGCTGCCAAGCTTCATCGACGTAGAAGTCGAGCACGCATAGTGGATCCATTTCAATGTACTTGCCTCTAGGACTCTAGCAGCAGCAACTACAGCGTTTGTATCAAATACGACATAGCATTATCGTTGCGACTAAGTAATGGCAAGGCATTAGTACGGTACCATGTAAAACAAGTGTTTCCTTCCAGTCTTCAGGAACCCTACGACGCTATCATCTGCATCGATAGAGAGCCTCAAAGTTTGCTGCTGTTGAACAGCCACTGGCATTGTGCAAACAGATTTGCCGACGTGATCTCATGAGAAAGAGCTTGGGCCTGTTCATATGGAACTCGTCAGTAATGATTGCCCATCGACCGGACGATCATTGCTACGTACAATTGCAGACTTTTTCCCAAGTGCATCTACTGCTTTAGCTTCATCTAAAGGCTCTGATGCTTGCACTACTTGAACTCGCATGGTGGCCGGCCGTTTTCTAGCCCTGGGCATTGTATCAGTAAGTACGTTCCACGGTCAGGAAGCCACACTGTAATGGGCGCCAAAGCGTCCAAACCAGCGGCACTACCGAATCCATGTGCAAGCGAAATGGATACCTACGTGAAGTAAGTGCCACGCTTTTGCTTGCACGACTTGGAGGACATTGTAGCCATACGAATCCCAAGGAGACGAGAAGACTCAGGCATTTTTTGTGTGTATGTTGTGCGTAGGTGCGTGGAAGCGAAGACCGCCGAAAGCGGAGGCCTGCGTGATGGAGAAGAGTGCGAAAAGGAGAGCAAAGCCTATCGCGAGTGTAGACGGAAAATCAAGGAGCTTCAGGTCGTCGTCAACAAGTGAGAGATGTCGTGAGAATAACTTTTTGAAGAAGAACAGACGGTCATAACGTTATTGCCTACACGACCGCCATCTGCTACCTCCTTTCTTGTCTTTATTAACTCATCACCTACCTACTCGTCCACTTGTAATCGTACACTAATATCGAACTACCTGTTTCATGTACATCCTAGCTCTTTGACCCACCGTCTCACTTTACTTGATAATCCTGGGCAGACAGACTACAGCATTGGACACAACTACGGGGTTGTTGCTCTCGTCATCGCTATAGCCAAAGCTGGAAGACGCCGTCTTGATGCCAAACTCGTAAGCTTTATTCACACTGCCAGAGATTTTGTCAGCAGCATTGCGCGCTACGTGCACAGAGCCCACACCTCGATACGACGAGTTGCTGACTCGGGACGACCCCATTGACGAGTTCTTGCTGTGGTGATGCTGGCGCTGTCTACGCTGAGAAAGCACCTGAATGTCTTTAGGCAGAAAAACGTCCGGGATAAGTTGGTCCGAGTTGGACAGGATAGACGCGACAGAAGAGTCTGTTGTCATGGAGAGAGAACGTTTCCGCTCAGCTGCCAACCTGTCAAAGTCCTGAGCAAAGTCTTTGCTTTCGTGGTACTGCATTTGCATAAAAAGCAGTCCCATTAGCACTTTCTATTCTCTCATCAAATGAAAACAAATACATGTACACGCACCAGTTGCGCGTCGTGGTCGCCGTCGCTGTCGCCAAAGCCACATACGGAGAGGCTGCTGCCCATTGTTTAAAGTAACGGTCTGATCTCTACGGAGCTCGTTGGTTTCTGAGTTTGAAAATCGTTTGGTGGTGCTCTGTACAGAAAGTGTACGATCCGTACGTACACTACAGTACAGTACATTAGTACGCGGTCTTCTATTCAACGTTTCGACTGTACGTGTACTTCTAACTGGATACTAATTGTTACAATCATTTTCTTCCGTCATCGTCTTCCCGAGATGGCCGTGCGAGTGCGGCGATGGAGCGATGTAGAGGCGCGTCGACGTCCTTTGCACCGCGCCGCATACGATAATAGCACACCTAGTCCTGCTCCTGCTGCGCCTGCATCTGCCGATCCTGTAATGTCTTCGGAAAGTAATAAGAACGTCCCATTAGCCGTCATGGAGGACACTCCCGAATGCGTCATTTGTCTGGACGAACTAACGCTGGGACGCGCGCTGTTCACAGCCGAGTGCGGCCACCGCTTCCACTTTAGCTGCTTGTTGGAGAATGTCAACCATGACGAAGCTAACTCGGACAAGTGCCCAATTTGCCGTAAAACGCAGAAGCAGTGGCCTGAACAGACGGAAGGACTTGTTAAAGCCCATCCTTATTGTAAGCCATAGGTTTACAATGATTGTGGAGTGTGTGTTATGAGTCAAGGCTAGAATAAATTACTTAACATTGTGTGGTGTCGGTTTTGGAATCCGATAGGTACAAATTGCGGGAAAAGAGGATCAGGAGGACAATTCTGCGACGGATGTGGACAATCACTGGCCCACACCCCAACAGCACAGGAACGCGCTCGAGCGGCAGCAGCAAGAAGTAACGTGGTGGTGGAGTGCCCCACATGTCGTATCCGCTGTCTAGTGAGCACTACGGCGCGTGGCACGCTTCAGTGTCCCAATGGCCATCTGTTCCAATTGCGGATGCCACCGACCATGGGCAGCTCGCAGGGCTTACGGCAGAGCTTCACAGGAGGTGGATCAGTCCCAGCAACTTCAGGATCCAGGCCCATCATGCGTCAATGCCCCACGTGCTATACGCGCGTGCAGATGCCCCCAGGCAGTCAAGCTGGCCAGTACATGTGTCCCCATGGACATACCTTCTACTTTTCTCCGTTCCAATAGATTGCTGCGTGCTGCTTTTTTGTGGATTGATATATTTTTTTGTTTTCGTCTACTAAAGAAGGTAGGAAAGTTCGTCTTTGAGTTTGGAAACGTACTGAAATGGTATGGCTAACATTATGAGCGACAGTCTTTGATTGTCTAAGATAAAAGCTTGAAGATGGAGACCTCGCGCAAGAATAGCGTCGGCATTATGCAATGAGGCGATAAAGACAGTTTTTTTGTACTTGTACATTTTAAGCTGCGCGAAATGGTTACCGTTAATATTGCATGTTGAAGTTGGTCGTACGTAATCGACTTGTCACAGTACTACATATTATCTGCTCACTTCACTCTGTTACTTCATTACGCTCATTTTTACGTGGCCATTTCAAAATGCACTCCGACCTCCGTGGCTTCTGTACGTGTCCTTCTTCCCTTCATTATATCTTTAATTAACCTTCACCTGTCTATGACTGCTTGTAGATGGTGCACCTGTTACCTACGCTTATTCACTCGCAGTGGGTGTCGCCAGTTCTGCTAGTTTGCTGTTGGACCGTGGTCACGTCCTGGCGCTGGACAGAGATGCAGTGCTCATTCGTTCTCAGTATTGGCGCTTATTCTCGAGCCAAATGACGTTCCAACAGTACGTGGTATTATCTTATGATGTCTATTGTTAGTGTTACTTTTAGACTAGCATTAACATTCTTGCAGTGGACTGGCAGTCTCTCTTGGTCTCTACGTTGTGTTCCAGTTTCGAGTTCTCGAGCGACAATTGGGCTCTCGGAAATTTGGAAGTGTCGTGGTTTTTGTGATGCTTATTTCAGGGGCGCTACAGCTGACAGCTCTGTCGTCGGTCTCATCATCACTGGTGGAATTCATTCCGGGAGGACCTTACCCCGTTCTCGGAGCTCTAGCTGTTTACTTTAACAGTAAGTTGTGGCTACATGTCCTTTTCGGTGTAGTATATGGATAAGGTTGACTAATGTATTTTTTTATTGGTCTCTTACTTTCAGGATATATTCCCAAGCTGCAACCGCGAACAGTTAGTGTGTGGGGTCTGCCCTTCTCGGACAAGTCGAGCACGTACTTGCTTATAGTCGTGGTATGGGTGTTTATGTCAAAGGTGAATATTTTTTGATGATCTGACAAGCTCACGTTTTTTTATTGCCTTTTTTTCAGTTGCTGGCGTGTGACTTCCGCGCCTTGATTCCGTTTTTAGGTGGATCGATGCTAGGAATGTTGTTTCATTCGACGCCACTTGGACGATTGAGACTACCATCATTTGTGTGCTCGATGTTTGGTCTACTACACCCTCTGTTTGAGGTCGTCCCTGCGAGTACATTGGCGCTCCAACGGCATCGGCGGGCAATCGAAGCACAGCGTCGATTAAATGGACGTTACAATCGAGGCCATCCAGCCGCACCGGTCGTTGGGGGTCAAGGTTTTCATGACCAGTTACTGCCAGGGGCTGGTGGGATGCTGCCTGGTGGTGGCCCTGCGGCGGCCGCTGTTGGTGGCGGCATGTTGCCTCCTCAAATGGCCGCAGCACCTCCGTCTGAAGATGCGATTCAGCAATTGATAGTAAGAAAAGCTCAAGCTGAAGAGATGGAAGTGTTTGACCATATATCTAATTGCTCGTGCGTGTGTCTTGTCAGGCCCTCGGATTCGAGAGAGAGCGCGCAATACAGGCGCTTCAGTTTACGTACAACAATGTGGAGGCGGCCGCAAATCGGCTGCTAAATGGATTGTAGAGAAAGACGGAGCAGACAAACATAAGTTCCACTTAATTTGTAGTAGCTTTGCTGACTTCTGTATACGGTCTCATCGGCGTTTGTCTATAATCAACGTTGCCGCTCGTCCGACGTCTGCGGCACACCTGGTTTGAGCACAAAGATTACGATAAGCAGAACTCATTTACGATACATTCACACCATGTCTCGCACCCGATCTGCTGGATGTTGTTCAATGCAGCCGATGCCAGACATATTTTAGTTGTAGCAAGAACCTATCGCGTGTATTCCACGACTCAGATGTCGAGGTTGGATTAAATAGCGTCGTTATCTCTCCAGATAATTACACTAGTGCTCGACAAATACCTGCAAGCTAAAGGTGCACAGTCGCGCCGCATTGTAACTCACCTTAAATTGTATGACGCAAAGAAAAAGTGCTACCTCGTAAGAGTTATGGCGACCGAATCACAGCGCTTAGTGATGCATGGCTATGAACGGCTTTGAACCAAGCCGGTTAAGAGATACTGAGTTTGACAAAAGCATACAGCGTTTTATATAAAGCCATTCACTTAAACTCAGGAGCTTTTATTTCGTTGTAGACGAGGCTCACATGCGATCACGCGTTCCCGTCTTTGGTGTTAAGTTGTAACAAACCCTCACTAACGACAAAATCGACGTCAGGGACGACACTAAATTTCCGCAAGAAAAACAAATTATATTTTTGATAGCCGCGTCTTGATGTTAATGTATCAATAGCCCTCTTTTTGTTTCCTCGGAAGAACAAACAACGTGAGAATTCACCAGCTTAACTTCTTCTGCATTAAGGCCAAAAATTGTCAAGAGACCTCTACTTGATGATATCGCTCGATGGAAGATCCTCGAATGGCTTCAAAATTGCAAACAACATGGAGCTTCTTTTGAAAAATGCCAGAATAGTACTATAGATTGTAGTCTTTAAGAGAGGGAAAATAGAATCAAGAAGTGGATAGGTTCGATTTAATGCATTTCTTAATAAATTTTAATTTATGATTTGAATAGCTGTCTACCATTTTGTATTTTTGTGTTTTTTAGAATTACATAGACGCCTAAATATTGCTATTGTTGAATGCACCACCAACCTCGACAACATTATTACACGACGTCCACCAAAGTATTGACACTTCTGGTCACTTTTTTGACGACATGAATGCCACTGATTTTCATGTTGTTGAGCAGTAGGTGCTGAGCTGGGACAGGAATCGTCTTTTCAATGATATTTTTGTCGAAGTGTTCTAAAGAGCACCAAGAAGACGCTAAAAATGCCAGTGGATTAGTGATCCATCGAATCGGGTTCCAACTGAATGTATCAGTTAAAAGGCATCGCCATTCGCAACAAGATGTACAAAAAATGCATATAAAACATGCTACAAGTCTAAATAACGGCGACCAATGAAGACGGCTACGAATGATTGCAAGCGATATCACCCACAATCTCAGCCAGGGCATTATTAAACTACGCGGGATTTTTAGCAACTTCGGATGACCCGTGTCGTTTTCAACCAGAAGTTGACAATTTCGGTAAACTTCGTTCACATGGACAATGTATGTACCGTAACGGGATGTGGTGGACATGACAAGGAGAAAGCAAATTACTAGTGCGTGGCATACAGCAGACTTCGCTACGCTTAACTTTGTAGAAGAGCCAAGTCCACCTAGCAAGCCCGCCAGGGTTTCTGTCCAACATCTGCTTCGGGAGTCAGATATTTTAGCATCAATGTCGTCGATTCAACAACGACCATCGGAAAATGGATTTTGTGAGTGGACTGCGGTGCGAACAAGTTCAATAAATTTATTATGGAAGTTGTTCGAAGCTTCGCAATTCAGCGAGAAATGCTCGAGCTTTAATGAATTATGCTTACCCAATTCCAGCACCACTTGTAGCCCGCAATAAAGGTGCTAGAGCTTGCTGTCTTTGACAGCGCTGGATTATCTATAAGCAGCATGGATTTCCCAGACGCTCCGACAATAAAACGAAGCCCGGTGCGATCGATACAAGGCGCAGCTTGGCGTCTCATCGCTGCGTGTTTTCAAGCTAACAACCCAATAGAGGGCTCGCAATTGCTCGAGCTGCCAGACCGTGGAAACTCTTTTTTTCATGGTTAGCTCTAAAAGATGCACTACGAAATGAAAGCAGGGCATCATTGAGTAATAGACGACACGCCAGAATGTCATGTACCTAAGCCGTGATTTCGATGTATAGGAGCTGATGCAGCCTCCAGCACTGGCCATTGATATAGTGAAAGTGGTGGCGAAAGCATGGGTCTTTTATCGGTACCATATATCCGCGTGGTAAAACTCTCATCTACCGTTGGGCAGTTCAGTACAGAGCTTCCGTTTGTGCATCTCTCGTCGCTCGTCGTTATTCTACTCTATTTGTCTCACATCGTGATGATCAATTTCGTAGTGACACGTCAAGCTTACTTTCTCGTTGGTTGATGAGTTGTCCTACTACAGCTTTTAACAGAATGTTGCTCGAAATTCGGAATGACTTGTCGTGGTTCTTGTGCTACATCATTCTTTAACTAATCTCTACGGAACAATTTCCAGTAAACGAGTAAACTTGTAGCAGCAGAGCATGAGTCCCCTTTTTCCACTAACATTGTAATAAAGTACGGTGGTTCCGTGTTTTGTATTCAACTCGAGAGTAATAGAAGGTCGGAAGGTGGATGCGCAACTATCCAGCGTAACATCATTTTCAGTCTTAGCGAATGTATCTCATTGCACGCTGCGCGCATTGTTCCTCGACGTTTATGCTACTATCCCATCTCATTTAACTACGCCCATAAGCCATTGCTCTTGGATGACTGCCAAAAACCGTTTGGATCGCGCTCTTGCTGTTGAGCTCCACAACCACACAATCACATGCTTCGTCTCCGTTGTTTTAGGTAGCACAATTATGAGTGAGACCTTGCCGTTGCAACTACATGACCGTCAGTTTCCAATTCGAACTCTTTCGTGCAGTCAGACGTCCGATCAAACATGGATGACGCATACCCGTTCGAAGCCACGCATCCGACTGCCGGGTATCTCTTCGCTGAGGATCTTGATATTCACCTCTTGGCAATGGACGATTTTCACTCAACACTACTTCAAGACTTTCCAGTAGAAAACTCGTCTAGTTTAAATCTTCCTACAACTTCAAAGGACTGTGTCTCACCTAGCTCGCATTCATCCGTGGTCTATCTACCTCCATGCGAAGGGTTTGCCGAAGACTATCCTCCATTGATGAAGCAGGAGATTCCTGTCTTGACACCCTCTAACGATAACGTTTTCGTTAAGCCGAAGCATACACGCTACCTGTCCGAGAATACCTTCTCGCAACCGTTACCGGTGTACGTCATCCATGATGACACAATCAGCGACGATGAGGACAAGGAGCGACTTCGACGTCGTCAACGTGGGTACGAGAAACGCTACCGAGGACGCAAAAGAGTGAGTATATATATAGTGTATAAAGATCATGAGTCATTTTCTTATACCAACTGTGTGTCTCCTTGTGTTATCCATCCATTCACAGCGTGACCTCAAAGTACAGCGGGACATGTGGCTGGCCCTCGAGATGAAGTTGGACGACACCCGCAAGAAGTTCTGCAGACCTTATGTCCGCACCGAGGCTGGGAATCACGACACGTTGCGCTGTAAATTGCTGCTACTAAAGCTCGAGGAGCGTGCGCTCCGACAGGATCAAATTGCCATGCGGTCACTTCAGGCGTGGGAAAAGATCTCGCGCATCCGTGAGTACTCTGACAAAAATCAGTTGCGTACGACCAGCGAGTGGCGGCACAGCGCCGACAAGGTCATTGGTCGTTGTGCTGTGCTTGGCCCTCGTCAGTTCCACCCCTATGCACCAATTCAGCAGCGCCACTTTAGTTGGTGATAAAGGTAGACTCAGCATCGTCATCTTGAAACTCGGTCCGACTAACGACGCCGCTTGATCGTACACTACGAAAAACAAACGTATGCATTTAATAAACTGCATACATTAAGTTACTGCATCATGTGATCGAACCTCAGTATCCGGGGTATTACGCTTAAAATCGTAAATGAACAGGTGTGATGTCTCGCTAACTTCAAACACTGTCTGAGCTGATCAGTGCTGGACCTCGCACTTGTCGTCGCGTTGCACGAGCTCCTAAAATATAAGTAAACAGGTTTACACGGCACACATAAAAGCAGAACCGTTTGATTACGGACGTGCATATTGGAAGTAGAAAAATAACCACAACGTTCTCGGTCAGGGTTCGTTGTTGCGCTTATCAACCTACAAAAGTCCTCACACTGTAGTACTAGATTGTCATTGTTCCACTTCGGTCAAAAACCTGATTTCTGGGAGTCTTGGTGAGGTGTCATCGGATGTCCCGCCGAGTGGGACCTATTCAGTCATCGTATGGCTACGGCTACAGATGAGCCACCCAATTGATTTGTACAAGGGCATTGTCTTTGTCAAAGCGCCTCACTTTGGTGGACCCAAGTCGACCCGGAACGAATGCGAATAAAAAAACATGATTGCTACAGTGTCCACTTAAGCTGTTTCTTGATACCTTTAGTCTTGGCAATTATGCTATGCTAGAGATCTCACTTTATCACTACAATAGACAGGGAAGGTGGACGTCTGCTTTGTAAGCATAGCGCGGTCGTGGCTAAAAATTGGGCAGCCATAAAGGACATGCACCGTCTTCTTCCGAAGGTCGGGGTGGTCTGCCGTAAACTATGAAATATTGAGGCATACATAACCCGACAGATCGGCACTTGAATCCTGACTACAGGACAGTAGCATGCAGCCCATCTCAGATGACGGCACTTACCTCAAAGGAGGCTCAATCCAACGATAGCGAGTCAAATTCCACTCATTTACTCAGTCAAGTCTGCTCATTCTGACTTTTCCAAGTCGCTGACGACATGACCTACCAAGACCTCGAGCTGAATGCTGTGAGCACTTTCCTCAACGAGTTGAGTCTCGACGAGATAATTCAATGCGGATTTGCCATTAGATCTCAGAGTGCGTCCTCGTTCCAGTTGAACGAATACGTCGATGAGGGTGAGTTTTCCGTGGCAGGGACCACGTCGGGTGAAGGAAGCGACAGTGAGGATTTACAAGATCAAAGCGTGACTACGACATGTCAAACAGCGAGATCGAAACGACTCAAGACCGAGACCCAGCGCGAGCTGCAACGGTCCTACGACAGGAAGTTTCGAACCAACAAGAGAGTGAGTCGAGCTGATTCTCGCAAACTACAAGAAAGTATTTGTAGCAATTACTAACGATACTCTCTTGGTATTCTAGGCACGACGCATTGCAGGATGTGAGACGTTCATCTCTGCGTTGCAAGATCTCACTGTAATGATGCACTTCAGACTAGCGCGGACTGAGAATGAGATCAATTTGCTCTGTCTCGCAAAGAAAAAAGGATACGGCATTCCCACTGAAAACAAAGCACAGCAGCAATTGGAGCGAAATGACGGCGTCATTCAGTGCATCCAGTCCTGCACGTCAAGTTGGAGGCAGAAAAAGAGTGGGGAATTGGGCAAGTATTTTTTGCGGGACCAAGCCAAAAAGATTCAAAGGTTTGTGGATGATCTGATCGACCTCAAAGAGCAATTGAGTGCAGTAACGGCTGAGCTGCGGTGGCGAGTAGAAGAGAAGACAACGGGAGTATGGGTGTAACTTGTTCGGTTCGTTTTCGTCAGCTTAAAAAACTCGGCACACTGAAATATTCATCAACCGACTGTCTAAAAAGTAGTTAATTTGGGGACATCCTCTCCTCAATTGGTCGGAGGTTCTTCGCCAACAAGAAGACGTTCAAGTAGTTGCATGTGCAGATCGTTTTTTTCGCTGAAACAATGAAGATGTAGTCAATGACCTTGGAGTTAATGCATTCTATACTTTTTTTCATATTCTGCGCTGCACAACGTCATGAACAACCACGACTTGGCGGCCGTATAGAATGTTCTGGATTGGATAAATACAAAGCATGTAACATTGTGGAGGAGACGAAGAGATGGAAGGTTACAGAGCTCGGGCCCGTATCGAAAATATGATTTTTTCGAACTTTTTTTTGAGAACGGTTCGCCCTTTTTGAAATTTATAGAAGGACTTTTTTCACTGTAAGATGACAAGCTCTCATTTTTATGACAATGATACATGTACTGACTCACTTTTAGCTGCTTCTTAATTACTACAATATTCCTCAATGATTTATTTTAACTAAGTAAATTAAAATTCGCCCGACGACTTGTCACGTCAGATTCTTTGGACCCTGCTTACAAGGATTCATTCAAAGGCATCGTAGTAATTGTGATGTCTTATGAATGTAATCTGATACTCGTGTGCCGCAAGGACTGGCATCTTAGGACAAAACATCTGATTTGAAAAAGCAAAGGTACCTGTACAGTAGTCAGCGAGTCTTCTAGACGGTACAGCATTAGAACGTTCGTAGTCATTTCTGCCTCAAGCTTCTCGGACTGTAACCACGCACTCCCACCCCAAAACAATGAACGAGGCACAGAAAGCAGCAACTAATTATTAAGATACAGGGAGTTTTGGTGTCGATGCACCACTCGAGCTCCAAGTTGCCATACTATCTACTTGCATCAATTATTGACGTCTGATGCTGAGGGTCCATACCGACGTCAAGAAATGTAATTCAAGTAATTGCAGCGTAGTTGAGCATACTATATCAACCTAGAAGAATAAAATGCTGCAATTACAAAACGTCGCGGTCTGTCTGATGGGACCCTATGGCCGGCACGTCTGATAACTGTTATATGATGGCATTATCCGGGATATCCGCACGCGTCCAGGAAGGCTCACTGGTCTACGCGCATATCATTTGGTATGAGCATGGGGGTAATGTAGTCTTAAGAGGATAAAGTGAAAGCTTGAGATGTTAACGGTCCCGGAGAGCTACCAGGTCAGATGATTACCGCAGGCAATGAGCTGACTTACTTGGAGCACTTTCTACCAGCAACAACCTAGTCAAATAGCATTTAGTGCTGTCTCTCCTGCTGGAATGTCGTCGTCCACTTTCCCGTCACCGGATGGTTCGAGTAGTATTGGCACAACATTCAGATGCTGCATCTAGTACATTAGTACCGAGAGCTTCCATGGATCATCCAGTGATGATTCATATAGGTTGACGAACGCAACGTAACAACTTTTGAGGACACGGCAAAGCTAGCAGATGATTCGCTTCACTGGAGACAGGCGCTAATCTCTTGCTTCAACTTGATTAACTGTGAATGCGGTACAGAGCTCCCTCAGTAAAGTTATGAGTACGGTGAACGACAATACCCATAACTTAATAAAGGTTATAAGTAGTCGGAGTTTGTGTATTGTATATAATAAATAAAAAGCAAATCTGGAGCGGAGCTGAGAGACCAGCTAGATCAGCTGCGTGTCCGAGATTCCATGACGACTTCGGAGCTTCTTAGTCCCATCGAAGAGAATAGGAGTGGACGCGAAATTTGATAGCCAACCGAAGGTTATAAGGTATCGAAGGAAAACTAATTGGAGGGAGGTCTGTACCATGGCACTCACTAAGAGCAATACTTAGCCCGAATGCATTTAGACACGAATTGGAGCTAAGTCAAATGCGACTTAATTATGTGACGGCACTTGTAATCCGCAACTAGAAGAGCCGATAAGTCCATTGATAGCGATTGCATAGGCAAGTGTGTGGATGTGAGCACCAACAATACGTTGTCTGTGCTGACGAATATGGAGTTGCAACCACTAGCGGAATTTTAACTCAAAGGGTGTGACTCAGCCTGTGTATTCAGTCTACATGCGACCCAACGCGTTACATCGGCGAGGCCAGCACGCCAAAAGCTTTAACAACGGTGCAAACAAATCTGACTCACAATCGGAATCGACGTGCACATATTATCCTTATATACAGCAAATGTTTAGTTATAAGTATATTCCTCTAGCGATCATTTATAGCGTTAGACATCGAGTCCTAATTTGTGTAATTTTTATGTCGACTCAATCCCAGCACCTCTGTACCCTTTAAACACGATATAGCTACATCTGATCGTTTTTATTCGTAATTGAGCTCCTCAGAGTATAATTCGTCATGGCCGATAAATCTCTCCATGCTCGCGAAGACGCGGTCAGCTCAGATGATGACGGGCCAATGCCAATGCCAATGCAACCTAGCAAGAAAAAGCACAAGAAACTTCCATTTGAGGCTGCATATGTAGCCAATTTGCCTTGCGCAGCCATGTACGAGCGCAGCTTCATGCATCGAGCCACAGTCTCGCACGTAGTAGTCGCCCCAGAGACTCAGTTCATTATCACGGCCAGTGTCGACGGTCACGTCAAGTTCTGGAAAAAAATGACTCGTGGTATTGAGTTTGTCAAGCATTATAAGGCCCATCTTGAAGAAGTGCATGATCTGGCCGTATCAGCCGACGGTCTACGTCTCTGTAGCACATCAGCCGACCGGAGCATCAAATTGTACGACGTCCTTTCCTTTGATATGGTCAACATGTTGGCAGTGACATTTACTCCAGGAAACTGTAGCTGGATCTCAGCTAAAGGAGCCATCGAGCCAAAAGTGGCCGTAGCAGACAGGAACAGTCCTGCCGTGAGGATCTACACGACGGCTAATGAGCCCTTGCACACTATTAGCCAGCTACATGCTGCACCAGTCACAGCACTGGCCTTTAATCCGGTGACTAACTGTGTCATTTCAGCTGATCAAAAGGGTATCATTGAATATTGGGACGCTGACTCGTACAGATTTCCGACGGACAGGAAGGTGGCCAAGTTCCGGTTCAAAGGTGAGACGAATCTGTACGAGCTGGCCAAGAGTAAGACATACGCTACGGCGATTGATGTCTCGCCTGATGGCAAAAGCTTTGTGGTCACAGCAAAAGACAACCAAATTCGAGTATTCAGGTTTGACACGGGCAAGATGCGGCGCAAATACGACGAAAGTTTGGCCGTTTTTGAGGATGCACAGGCCGATGACACACTGCATCTGGATGCTATTGACTTTGGCCGTCGAGCGGCTGTTGAACGAGAGCTGGCCAACTCGGATGTCGTGTCCAACTGCATCTTTGACGAATCGGGGTACTTTATTCTGTATGCGACACTAGCAGGTATCAAAGTGGTAAATGTTGAGAAAAACAAGGTCGTCAAAGTGCTGGGGAAGGTTGAGAGCTCTGATCGCTTTTTGCGTTTGAGTCTGTTCCAGGGCAAACCTAAGATTAACACCCAGTATGAAAAGCACCTGAAGGCAGCCTCAGGACTCAAACACGAAGCAGAAGTCATGTCAGACTCTAACAATGAGCGGGACAATATCGACCCCACGCTATTTTGTACGTCGTTTAAGCGAAACCGCTTCTTTCTCTTTTCATCTCGGGAGCCGGAAGACGACGAAGGTGAAGGCGCCAGCGCTGGAACTGGCCGCGATGTTTTCAACGAAAAGCCTACACTGGAGGAGGCCCAGGTTGCCACCGAGTCTAGCACTGCTAAGGTACTTGGCGAAACGGCTATCATGCACACAACGATGGGCGATATCACGCTCAAGTTGTTCGGCAAGGAATGCCCCAGAACTGTGGAGAACTTCTGTACGCATGCGCGCAACAGATACTACGACAATCTTATTTTTCACCGTGTGATCAAGAACTTTATGGTTCAAACGGGTGACCCGCTTGGTGATGGCACTGGTGGCGAATCTATCTGGGGAGGCGAGTTTGAAGACGAGTTTCACCGTAGCTTACGGCACGATCGGCCATTCACGCTTTCGATGGCAAACGCGGGCCCTGGTACCAACGGCTCACAGTTCTTTATCACGACAGTGCCTACTCCATGGCTGGATAATAAACATACTGTTTTTGGTCGTGTTGAGCACGGCAAGGACACTGTTTCTAGCATCGAGAATGCACGAGTGGACAAGTCGGACAAACCTCTTACGGACATCAAGATTGTTAACATTGACATCTTTTAGTTCAGCAGTTGAATCAGCATTATACTACAGGAAAATATACCTATGGATGAAGGCGTTATTGAACGAAGCTGGAGCTAAGAAGCAGCCTTTTACCCTCTATTGGGTCGCTTACCAGTAGTATTTGATGTTACTGCTCTCACTTGTTGACAGTCGCAGTTAATGCAGCAAGTACAGCAGATTCACACATATCTGTAACGGTCATTAAATATTGAAGTGCCGAATTATCAGTCGTCAATCCGATGTGTTGTCTCGTACTGCAAATATAGCCAACTTATTGGTGGCACATTTTGAGTAGGTATATGATCAATGCGGATCATGACCATGAACATGATATTGATAAATTTGTGTGAGTAGGCCTTGGAAACTAATCACTGAAGTGATCAGGCTCTCGACTTGAACCGAATGCATTTACATCGATCTGTCCCGAGATTGATGGTTATGTCGTCTATGGGACACCGCGCAATCCATAAACGAATTTAAAATGCTGCAGTGACCACTAATATGGACTCGTGACGACATCAGGGTCGTACAATTTCCGAGTGTTTTCTTGGGTGGAGAGATAACAAGTTGATTGATGCCCAGCCTCGTGTGGAAAATGGTGTCTTCATTATTTGTCTTGCATTCTCAGCAGGACTAGTGGTTGATTCAGCAAAATGCAGAAGAAGACCCTTGTGATCAGTATTATAGCGGCGCTCGCTGTCATAGTTGCAGTTATTGTGGTTGCTTTGACAGTGTCCGGCTCAGATGCCTCTACTACATCCAGTAAAGGTGACAATGAACGATCAGACGCTACAGAGAAGCCGCGCAAGAAAGACAAGCTGCATAGTTTTAAGCATGAGAACTCCAGTGATGGGTCGCTGGATGAGGATGAAGAAACGACGGATCCACTGACGGAGACGTACTCGGTATCTGCTCTTGCAATCGGAGACTGGGGTCGTACTATTGCTAAAGATGGCGGCTCTTGTTGCGCACGTC
The DNA here is from genome assembly GCA_947646735.1 of Peronospora farinosa. Lineage (NCBI taxonomy): Eukaryota > Oomycota > Peronosporomycetes > Peronosporales > Peronosporaceae > Peronospora > Peronospora farinosa. The sequence goes on from CANTFK010000991.1 coordinate 569,578, forward strand.
GCAAAGCCTTTACAGTGTTGGACTACAACGCGATGGAGTATGTGGCTATTCTGTTGGGTCAGGCTGCTGCAGCATTGCAACCTCGTCCGTCCATCGTGATCGGCCATGGCGACAATTTCTATTGGGACGGACTGCACGGCGTCACAGACCAAGCTTATCGATTCCAACAGACGTTTGAAGATAAGTACAATATGCCGAGCTTGACTGGAATTCCCTGGGTGAACGTCATGGGCAATCATGATTATGGGGGTGCAAGCTTTGTGTGCACAGATGGACAGCAGGCCACTGAGTGTGGGTCGACAGCTGAATTGCTGGCATCATTGGATCAGAAGTTTACCCTACAGTCACAGTACGTGAGTCCACAGGACAATCGGTGGATCATGCCCGACCATTTCTTCGTGCACTCGATCGCTGACCCCACATCGAACGTAACAATTGACATTTTTAACCTTGACACGAACGACGCCGACTCACACGGTGCTCAGCAAGTTTGCTGCCAATGTTATGGCTACTCTGGTAAAGACGATGACTCTTGTGAAAATGTAAAGCGAGGTGACAGTCTATGCGCCGGAGGTGACACGAGTATGTTTGATGCATGCATGGCAAAATTCCAAGCTTGGGGTGATGACTCACGTAAGAAACTTGTCGAAGCTGCGAAAGCTTCGAATGCGACTTGGAAAATTGTGAACACGCACTATTCTCCATACAACCACTATGCTCCTGACCCCGCCGAAAAGTGGCGTGAGTTGTTAGATGGTTTGGGTATTCAAGTATTCTTTTACGGTCACACCCATGGTGAAAAACACGACTACTCGGCATTTAAGACGCATTTTATCGAGAATGGTGCAGGAGGAGGTATTCAAAACGAATCACCTAGCGGAATTCCTCCGTATGCTGAAGACTATGTGAAGAATGTATGGGCAGCTGGTCATTATCCTTATGGCTTTTTCTCATTGAATGTCTCTCCTACGTGGTTAAAAGTAAGCTTTATTACGTTTGATGATAGTTGGTCAATGACTAAAGATGTGGATGCAACGATTGTTGGTGGAATGGCTGTCAAACATTGTTGGTACATTCCACAACGTGGTGGACGAGGAAAAAGCTGTAAAGATGCTGAAACGCAATCGACGGGTTTAGTCTAGTGTTTTATAAAATGTTAAAACACAGCATAACCATGTTTCCATTGGTAAGAAACATTAAAGCATTAACATTTTAAAGCTCATTATTATTTTTCAGCCTCTTTTCTACGTCAAGTTTAGCTTTTAACTTGGACTAAATAGCGACTAAAACAATTCTTTTATCAGTTTACATTTACATGCAACGCAAAGTACGAATCGTAAATATCCATCCATTTTGACCAATCACTAATATCTTGTATCCAGTTGAAGAAAAAAATCTAAAACGATCTTCATTTTCTGATTTTCCAAGCCCAAGTCACAACACAATGAAGGCCCCTTTTGCCCTCTTTCTTGCCTTGTCCTGTGTCTTTCTCATCTCTCACGTCATAGCACAGCAGCATTATAATGATTCTCTTTATATTATACAACAAGATGAATCCTGTCATGACTACACAACCAAAGAGACGTGTTTACCAAACCACTGCGTCTGGTGTGTCTGTGCAGCTGTTCCATCGTCCTGTTACACGCCCAAAGAGGCGAATGATTTACCTCCTGCTATCTTCAAATGCACAAAAGAGCAAGAACAACTGTCCTGGGAGCTGACACAACTTCCATCGACGTTTTCAGAGCTTGACAACCTTTTTGAAGCTTGGAAAGATAAACATGACAAGAAATACGACTCTTTTGGCCAGAATGAGCTTCGAAGAGGCATTTTTGAGATCAATGCACGCTCTGTTGCTGTTCATAATCGCAAAAAAGACAAGAGCTTTACAATGGAACTCAATGAGTTTGCAGACGTCACGTGGGACGAATTTCAGAGCTGGTACTTGGGAGCTCCACAAGAATGTTCAGCTACAATAAATACAGACAATAAAATGGTGTATAATGATGTACCTGCTACAAAAGATTGGAGAGCTGATGGAGTTGTGTCTCCTGTTAAGAGCCAGGGCAAATGTGGCTCATGCTGGACATTCTCGACGACGGGGTGTCTCGAAAGTCATGTGAAGCTCAAACATGGCGAGTTTACCATCTTATCGGAGCAGAATTTGCTTGATTGTGCACAAAACTTTGACAATCATGGCTGCAATGGAGGACTACCGTCACACGCTTTTGAGTATGTTAAGTACAATGGAGGCTTGGACAAGGAAGACGTGAGTGGTGGTGAATATGTTTGTACAGGTCTATGTGTCGTATCGTGATATTTTTGTTTCTATCTTGTTGTTGGTATGTATTGTATGTAGTCCTATTCTTACGAGGCAAAGGAAGGTAAGTGCAAATTTAATACGTATCATGTTGGTGTACAAGTGGAAAAAGTGGTAAACATTACGTCACGTAACGAGAACGAGCTGAAAGCTGCTGTGGGCTCTGTTGGACCCGTCAGTATCGCTTTTCAAGTGGTGTCAGACTTTCGTTTCTATAAATCTGGAGTGTATGAGTCGACGAAGTGCCTCTCAGGCGAGAAGAATGTTAATCACGCAGTACTGTCGGTGGGCTACGGCGTCGTGGACGGCAAGAACCACTGGATCGTTAAGAACAGTTGGGGTGTCAGGTGGGGCATGAACGGGTTTTTTCAGATCGCACGAGGAAGCAACATGTGCGGCTTAGCCGACTGCGCCTCGTACCCTGTGGTGGTGTAACGCGTCTTTTGACGCCATGGAGCGAGCGAACGCTCGTGAATTATGACGTGATGGCATTGCTCGAGATGTTTCTTGCAGCTGCTAGAACAATTTCAGGTCATTGTTTTGCGTGTTGTATATCAGGATCCAATTTGACTTGAGCCGCCGTCGGACAAAGCATATCCTAGTCCGACTAAGATTAATGAGAGGTCATTGAATTTGAACATGTGATCGACCCCATGGTAAACATATTCAAGAAGAAAGAGTTTTGATTGACCTTTTGTCGGTGTATGAAATGGTTTTGATGAAAAGTCGCACCAGAACACCGCCATCAGTTGCAGTCTATCACAATACCATATTCGGTCTTTCACTGCGATGACTATAACGAAACACTACACTAAAGCGAAACGATACTATGTACTGTATGCGTCACCAGCCGACTTACCGACGGCATTCTACTAGAAGGCTGAAGCAATCAAAAAGATTAGTTGACACGACCATCTTTTAGGTCGTCAATCCAGACTGCAAGGTGCGCTTTGCATTGCCAAATGTCTGTAAATTGAGTGGACCTGCTTGCAACCTTCTCGATTAACCATCTTTATTCTGAGCTGGTACCTTATTAGACCTTAAAGAAGCCTTCCTCCGCTAACACCACATATCACATATCTAGTGTGGAGAGTCCTGACCACACTTTAGGTCAGAATTGCAGTTGCGGGGGTACAGCGTTGAAGTTTTTTCAATCTGAATGGTAGTATGGGTGATGCCCTTGGAAAGGAGGTAGCGCTGAGCAGCGTGCAGTGCAGTCTCCGCATCATCCGACACCAGGTGCACGCTAAGCGACGGCAAACCTGCACTTAACGACCAGATGTGCAGATCGTGCACAGCCACAACAGACGAGCAGTGACGCAGACCACGCTCAATTTCGTCAGCGTGAATGCCATCAGGTGTGCCCTCCATCAGCACGTGAACACTATCGCGGACAATGCCGACCGTCGTGCCAAGAACCAACAGAGAGAAGACAAAGGTGGCAATAGGGTCTGCAATCTGCCACTCTGGTTTGTACCAGATGAGTCCTCCGGCAATACACACACCAATGCTCTGAATGAAGTCACCGAGTGCGTGAATGTAGGCCGCTTGAATGTTCAAATTCTCTAATTTCTTTTCAGATGACAAGGAGACTTGACCATTCTCCAAATCTTCATTTACATGTCCACCATGAGAGTGACCATGAGAGTGACCATGTCTCTCCTCACTGCTACTTGAGCTGCTACTGGTATTTCCATGACCATGTCCATGAATTTCACCATCGTGACTGTGACCATGACCACCGTGACTGTGACTGTGTCCGTGTCCCAAAATCTGCATCAGAATCAGGTTCACGACGAGACCAATGCAAGCCACAATAAACATGAGTTTACCATTCACATGTTCCTTTGGATGAGGTCTTAGACACTCCATAAATCTCTCCACTGCAGCATAAACCAACACTCCCGTAAGTACCCAAATGACTAAGACACTTGTAACGGCACCAATCACTTCAGCACGTTGAAAGCCAAAACTCAAACGCTTTGATGCCGGTAACGTGCTCACCCAAATGGCAAAAAGTGAAATGCAAAAACCCGCCACGTCGGATAACAAATGGGCAGCATCTGTCATGATCGCTAAACTACCGGCTAAGAAACCGCCGACGATTTCTGCACACATGAAAAGAAGCGAGCAGATACAAGCCAATTGCAGCTTATGTTGAGCTCCTTTGGCACTATTAGTAAGTACATTGCGACGTAAACTTTTGGACTCTACGGTAGACGATGGACTTTGAAGAGGTTTTAACTCGTCCATACTGTTGTAACTTTTGTGCTTCGTCATTTATGAGGCAGGCGGTAAAATGGGTTGTGTGGCAATTAATAGGAGAGTGATGTGATGCACCGTGTTTTGAAAATCAATATATTACCAGCTCGTGTTTTAGTAATACTTGCTAATTTGAAAATAATCTCGATGGTACGATTTTTTGTACCGTCTCTTGATGAGCTTGTCACCATTCATTAGCAGACACGATGTAGTGACAATGCCAACGGACTTCGTGACTAGATTTTGTTTTGTCCAGCTTTATTTCATTGGGATAATTCAATGTGTTAGCCTCATACAACTGTATCTACGATCGGCAAGCCGATCGATTTCGACGAGTGCGAAAGGTATCGCACACTTCAATACAAAAACCAGCTTTATCACTACAGTTGTGTGCTCATTGTACTGTTTAAGCTGATTTTGGTATTGAAAATTGGAACAAATCATTTGACAGCCGACAGAATCAATTACTTTGCTAACCAACACACCGACCGAAAGTTGTATATTGTAACCTTGTTGTAATAAATACGTTTGAAAGTGGTTTAATTGCCTAAAAGCATGCTCTTGTTTCAGTACACAGTACATTATATCAAATGTAATTTCTTACTGCTAAAACAAAGACATTACAACGATTCCGAATGTACCTGTGCTGATTGGCTAATTCAACGCTTTTCCTTTTCTCTGTAACTTTTAATCAAAATGGAGATGAAGCAAGTGCGCCTTGGTCGCGCCTCGCAGGTGGCCGTTCCGCCTGTTAACACTGCGCCACTAGAAATCTCGCAGGAAATGCGGCAACAATTGCGCGTGACGCGCCATCGCGCATTCGAGCGTTATCAGGAGAATGCGCATTGGACGAAGGAGCTGTTGGAAGGCTCGACGACCCAAGATGACGTAATCATGAGTTCCAACGGCTGTGCAGCATCAGCAGAAGAGCTTCAAATGCAGGTAGAAGCACAGGAAAAGACGATACAAGAGCAGGAGAGGAAGTTGGTGCAGCAGAAGGAGAGACACGAGACGACGCAACGCCGGTTCGTTACTACAGCCTTGTCAATCGTAACATTCAATGAAGTCGTTCATAACTTTTTACTGTGTAGATTTGAAGAAATGCTGACAATGTTAAATACGGCGAAGGATGCTACTCAAGTAAAAGAGTGTGAGGAAGAGCTGGCAAATGAGAAAATGTTGCTACTGCCTTGCAAGCCACGCAAGATGGAGATCATCCGGTTATAATCGATTAAGCTGCAATTAAAATTAGGAAATGTTGGAATGAAGCGATATTTGTGGCTAAATACATGTTTGAAAAATATAAAAACGTACTTGTATTCAACATGGGTACATTATTGTACGTAGTACAAAACTAAAACTTGTACGCACATCACCATTATTTTATTTGGCAATGGCGACCGTACAGGAAAACGAAACGAAGCTGCTGGAGCCGTATGCGTACATCAGTGAGCTTCCTGGCAAGGGTGTGCGTGGCAAGATGATTGGTGCTTTCCAGACGTGGCTGTGTGCTCCCTTTGAAGCCGTGGAGAGTATCCAGAGAATTGTAGATCAATTGCACAATGCCAGTCTCCTGTGCGCTGCTTTTCTACAATTATTGTAATTCTATTTCTATATCTTTTTAACAATAATTGTTAATTTAATTGTTGTAGTATTGACGACATTGAGGATGACTCGGAAATGAGACGGGGTCAGCCCGTGGCCCACCACATTTTTGGCGTGCCAGCCACAATCAATTGTGCCAACTATGTGTACTTTTTGTCCTTGCAAAAGTGTCAGGCATTGGGTAATCCCAAGGCCATGCAGGTATACACTAATGAGATGCTGAGACTACACCAAGGCCAAGGAATGGATATTTTCTGGAGAGACCATTTGCAATGTCCGACGGTGGATGAATATCTCGAGATGGTGCAGAATAGTTGAGTGACTCTTTCTTCTAAGTGTCCACAATGGTGCATTTCTGACTACATGTGTGTCTTTTTGTATTCTTTCCTTGCTCCATTTAGAGACGGGGGGATTGTTTCGATTAGCGGTGGGATTGATGCAAGCATTCAGTGATTCCATATTGGACTTTACACCGCTAGTAAATGCTTTGGCTGTGTACTTTCAAATTCGAGATGATTATATCAATCTACTGGATGAAGCTTACATGGAAAACAAGAGTTTCTGTGAAGATCTGACGGAAGGGAAATTCTCGTTCCCGCTCATTGTGGCTATTCGCGAGAACCCGCAGGATACAAGATTGTTAAGTATCCTCAAGCAACGCACAAAAAGCACCAAACTCAAGCAGTATGCTGTGCATTATTTACGCGAAACAGGTGCAGTTAAACTCACTCTCGCTAAGCTCAACGACACAGTCCAAGAGATTCGCAACGAAATTGCCTCGCTTGGAGGTAATTTGACCCTGGAGCAGATTGTAGATGGCTTGCATTCGACCATCAAGTAGAAATGCTTTTGTCATTGGTAGAACAAACGCCACTACGTTTATATACTGACCGAACCCACATCACCAAGCTAAAGACTTCCTGCCACGAGAATAGACGTAAGTGGAAATGAAATCATGCTTCCTACGTTTGTGATGCACCCCCAAACAATTGTGCGTATTGTTCAGATTTTGAATGCCTTCACATCAATCCCCATTTACTCGTATTCGATTGCATTTTAAACAAACATGAAGGTTGGAATGCACTACGATACGAGCTAGAGTAGGAAACGTATTGTATCACTCGGCAAGCTCGATACTTGAATAAGGGGCTTGTTTGATCGGTGCGATACAGCACTTTTAGACTACACCAACTGATCCCCACATTCTCATGTCTGCGCATGGCACATTCACGTAGTAAGCAACTAATTAACGAAATTGGTCGCCTCATACGACCGACATAAGTTTGCTTGAGGACACTAATTTACAGCACGTCGGTATGTCATTTTCGGACTTCATGATATGCCCGTATCCTTGATATAACTTAGATGACGGCGGATAATTGTAAAATTTACGCGCTAATGATCGTTGTAGCTAGACTGGTGTAGTAACTATGGCGAACGGGCGTTTAAAGAGTTACCATTGACCTAGCAATTGGCCCTCTCGAACAACAAATGGCATGGAAAACTGCATTCATGCACAATCGTAAGCAGTGATGGCTTTAGTCAATTTTATCTGTTTACTGCTATCAGCTCTACTCATAAAGGTACGACACCTCTGCAAACATCCTTTTGAGTTTCTCCATGGCAGTGCATTCAAGAAAGACACCCACGTCGATGCCATCGCCTCCTTTTTGAGCCTCCGTGACAATCGAAAAGCCATCACAGCATGGTAGATGAGGGACGGATGCGTACCACGGATGCATACCGTTAAACTCAGCATTGTACATGCCCAAGTGCAGCCATGACGTGAACAGAAGGTCAGGACCGAAAGCGAAGTTAAAGCCCGTTTGGACATCAGCGATGTTGCTCTGCTCGGACAAAAAGTTGACTGCGTCGCGCAGATAGGTATCATCACACTTAAGAATTGATTCACGCACGCGTCGAGCAAGCTTTCCTAGCGTCAACGGTGAAATGACAGCTATTTTTTCATCACCAGACTGCAATTCCCTGGCACTGTACGTCGACAACGCGTTAAAAATGGCATTTCCGGCGTAGTTCGCAGGCAAAGGCGGATCAAGACGCCGTCGAGCATTTACGCAAGTTGCAATCCGTACCTCTTTCCCGTGGCCGCGAGCTTGCGAGATCAACACAGTAAACAACGCTGTAACTGCGTCAATTGTACTCACATAGGAATTTTCAGTGACCCCGTTCTTCGTCAACCCACCCCAAGTCGCTGCTTCCTTGATCTTTTCATCATGACAGGAGTCAAATGAAACAAGTAATGAGACGCCGGTGGCGGTGCTTGAACTGGAACATCTTCTTCTTGAGCTTTTGTCTCCGCTTTAACAACGCAAAATTCCGGATGTGACATGCTCGATGGAGTTCCCGTTCCTCCGAGCAAGTGTCGGTCATGATTTACCACCAACCGATGTGTCTTCTCCACGTCGCTGTAGTGTTGACCCCACACCGTCATTAGCGTGAATATGGACTCCGCATCAAACAGCATATGACTGGTTTCCAGTCCAACTACCAACCCTCCATCAGCTAACAGAGTCCCTTTCACACAAATGAGTTCCGTATCACTCCGCATTGTCGGCATTAAGTCCCACGTCCGCTCCTGAATTGCTTGTTCCGTTGTCATGAAACATGACGAATTTGTCTCGAAACGAATGTCTTTTGCAGCCCCTGCTTGTCGACTTTTTATTGATTGCTTCACACTGACGACGCCCGTCTTAATATCACTATAGAGTTCTCCTAAAAGAATCGGATAGTCTTGTTCTACGAGGTTAATGAAAGAAGATTGCAGCTTCTCGAGACAATAAGGCAAAGACGATGGTGGGAAGATGTACAAAATTACGAGCCTATGGCTTCTCAAAAAATTTTCATGGCGTCTACACGCGACAATGGCAATAAAACTTCACCTGAATTTGACTTCATGTTTGCTGTATCCATGTTGTTTTATAGTGCGTCGAAAATATTGGAATGATGATGTGGGAAAGCTTTGTTGTGGTCTCCGTCCGAAAGAATGTTACATTCTTGTTCTGTGTGTGTGGCCGTTTTACTGCAGATCTCCTCATGAACAAGGGCAACCTTTTACAATCTAATTGGAGTATTTCTTAGCGATTATTCCCTATCTCTGAGCCAAGAAGAGTCGAAAAGCAGTAAGTAGTCCGGATCAGCAAAAAGTGTCGCTCATCTCTCTCTCAGTCTTTTTATGTTACGGCCAGATGACGACAGAAAGACGAACATGTTGAACAACCACCAGCAGATGACCAGCTTCAATTTACGTACTCCACATGAAAATCCATCACAAAAACCGATCATGTCGAACAAGTCGGAGCTGCTCGTGACCGTTGTCTTTGGCAAGCAGTCGACCACTCTTGCTGTCTGTACGCAAGACATACAGGCTCTAGACAAACTAAAGATACAAATTGCTGAAAAATTCCACCTGGATCCAAAATTTCAGCGTTTAGTGGTTCGAGGACGTGACGTCAAAATGTCGACAGTCCTTACGAACGGCTGCAAGCTGCTTGTGCTGCGTAATTCATCCTTTTACGAGAAATCTGCAGCTCCTAGCGCAGTAAAAACCTCTAAATCCTCGAGTTCAATTCTGGCACCGCCAGTTGCAGGAAATTCTGCTTCAAAAACGGTATCTAAGGCCCCAGAAATCGACGTGAACGAGCTGGAAGATGACGTTTTGTTGGTGCAGGTTTTTAGAGGAAAAAGTCGCTACGATGTGATATTTCCGCGCTCCAAGCAAATTCTAGACGTCAAAAAGAAGGTGAGTGCAGTGCTGGGACTGACTTCGCCTCAAGCGTTAAAGCTGGTAATCAAGGGGAAGACTCCAGCACACGACGTAGTGCTGGAGACGTTGGCAGGGAAGAAGAAGATCATCAAGTCGATGGCGTTGCTACAACCTCAGCAGCATGCGATTCAGGAGAAGGAGGAGGAGCTGATAGAGCTGCTAAATGAACTGGCTGGGGCTCAGGTAGCTTCACAGCGAGTACAGAGGCAGATGGCGCGCAACTTTACGTCAAGAGACGAGAGTTTGTTCGAGTTGTCAAAAGTGCTAGACGATGGTCAACGAATCATCGAAAATCTGGAGCTGGTGAAGCAGCACTTAGCTGGATCAAAGACGGCAGGACCTCGGACAGGTGAACAGACCCTTGCGGCTATAATGCAAGCGATCGAAGAAGCCAACAAGCTGGCTGAAACAGCTCAAGGGCTGCTGGAACGCCATTCGGCGGTGTAAAGGAGAAAGGGCCAGTGTGTCAAGAGAGAGCGAAAGCGACGACAACAGCTTGAATGTTACGAAATATCCTTGAGATTATTTTTAGCATTGAAGCAATATAGCTGAGTCCGACTCGAAGAAGGCTGTAGCTGATGCCTTGAAAGATCACGCATAGTTTTAGTGACGACCCTGAAAGCGAAGGGTATAATCAATGCCAAGTTACAAGATTGGCGGAGCAGATGGAACTTCAATAAACTTGTTGAATCAGTAACTGTCGTGCTGCATCCAGCAGTGCTGTATATCCTTCCGGGTGTTAGAACGTAACGACCTGACGCTGTCGAGTTTATTTTGTGCCAAAGCAACCCAATCAGCAAGTAGGACTTCTCTTTTTCGTCTATAGCATAGCTTCCTCTTCTTCACTTTCAATAACTTTCTCTTCTTCTTCGTCTCTTTTCTTTACTCTTTTAAGTCTTTCCTCCTCTCTCAATTCCGTCATAAGACCTTGTACTTGATGTCCTTTTCCCAGCGTCTCAGTGCGGTCTATAAAGTCCTCAATATTCAGGCCTGGATAAAGATCAAAGGCCCATTGCTTGTACATATTGATCAGAGATGCCAGGGCCTGAGCTTCACGTCCCGAAACGTCGCCGCTCACTTGATATGGAAACGTCCGGTGGACTTTTTTGAAACCTTCAGCTGAGACCAAATGTGACTCTCGTAGCAGGTTGCGACGCCGTTTTTGAACTACAGCAGATCCTGCAGCATCTCCTCCACCATCGTGAGTACCTGATATACCATCAACTGTGGCGGTAGAGGCACCAGTGTCGTCGCGCCGAGCCAAGTCGCCGTCACGCTCCCATCCTCGGGCTGCCATGCGTTTTTGGCGCCAAAAACGAACGAGTTTGAAGGGGATTGAATCGTAGCTTTTGGTTGTGTGTGGTCCACACACAGTAGTAATTGAAGTAGCGAATGCAGCGGCTGTCGTCTGACAGGCTCTCTCTGGAACCGTTACACTTTGATCTGAGATGATGGCATTCCCCAAGCAGAAGTCTCATTTATTATTTTGCTACGTAAAAGTCGCATCAGATCAACGTAAGTCTACTAATATCTACCACACGATGAAGACCTCCCCTTATCTCCTATTATTGATGATCGCAACATCAACGCTAGTCGTTGCTCAAGACTGTACAGTGGCTGAACGCTCCACAATTTCTAGCATCTACAACTCGACATTAGGCGGCTCATGTCCAAACACGACAGCGACCACGGGCAATGGCGACTACTGCTCTGACGCAGACTGCGTCAACTTCATGTCTGACATGCTCGAGAAGCTCCCAGATTGCTCGATGGATGGCATCAATGTTAAGGAACGCGTTCAAGCTGTTGTTGACTTTTGTGATACCAAAAGTGTCGACACATCCGACGCTTCCACCAACTCGGCGACGATGAGCCCTTCATCAGGCTCAGCCGTCCCAACAGCAGGCACGCATTCGAGCGACCAGGTCACTGATGACACGACTCCGTCTACAACGGCTTCGTCAACGTCATCATTTGGCTTTGCCATTTCCACCGCTACTCTTGCAACAACAGCTTTTCTTGCTGGACTGTAAGGCGGCGACAATGAAGCACAGATTAAGTGAGACGGGCTCTTGCTAACATCAAAATGCGACCAATCTTTTTATTTTCTTCGTTAATTATCGCTTTGGTGTCTTATAACAAACTTTGGTCGCTTTCCGTGAAGACCGCGGCTTGATCGAAATTCGGAATGTATTAAAGCCCTTAATGATACAACTTGTGTTGATGCTGGACATGGACATCGATAGTTGTTTGCATTTTCTGGTGTTTAGAGTCGGGTTCACCTCCACGCACCTCCGATGGATGCTCCAAATTATAGTACATCGGGGAATCAGAAGATGTAGCTTTTTCCCCGTGCAGTAGTGGTGAGAAGCAGATCATGTTATACGCCCTCGGGAGTAACATCAGCATCGATCTCTAGGTTGCCGCACACATGAGAGACTCACCGGCTGACGATACAACAGGTTCATGATGTTTCCAGCTTGCACAGATATACGCACATGCTCACCGGTGTGCATGTGCGTATATCTGTGCAAAAGCGGCAGGTGTCTAAAGGTTCGAGATGGGCATAAGTTCCTACAACTCACAAGGTGACATTGACAACCGTGGTATTATCGCTTAAGACTCTGTAGCAAGACTTGCTCAACGTTGCGTGGCTCCATCATCCGAGTGACAACGACTATCTATGAGATGTATTGATTTCATGACTAAGTCAATTGATCTCTCTATGTTCAGTCTACCATCAGCTTTATCTTTGGCCCCAGCATCATGTACTATTTGGGTATGTACGATGCCAAACACGCGACCATGCTATTTGTATCGGTTCCTCATCTTCCGTTTTAACTGCTATGGGATCATCACTGAAGATGTGAAGGCATTTCCAGCAGTTGACGTGCAAGCTGATTCTATGATGTGTTGCTGTGAAGAAAGTACAAGATCTCTTACTGAGGACTGCCGCCGGGCTATAGTATCGCAAGACTTCTTGCTTTGTCTGGATCGACAGAGAACATATAGGCCTCAGCTTTGTTTTTGAGTATTTTTCGACCACGCGCTTTATTGCTTAACGAATTGCAAATGCATCACTATTATCTTCTATACTGGTTGCATCACATTCAAACGTTTACCTGACCCCTTTCATACAATGGCAATGCCTCTCATCTTCTACAGCAAGGAATCTACGACGGCGAGAAGCACGAGACTTAGAGCCATACCAAGCTGCAGAGTTGAGCTTAGGCTGATGCCGTCGTCGCGAGATACACGGTCGTGCTGATGTTCTGCACATTTCTTGATGTGACACTCTCTAATCTTGTTTAGAGGCGCCATCTTCGTGTTTAAATTCGTACCCATCGTAACAGTGGAGAAGGTCATTCGCGTAGAAACCAAGCTTTGATGCACACGACGACGCGCATTTCGTGTAGATATAGGCACGGTACGAGCTAGTGGTATCATCTGGAGTCAAGAGGGAGTCTTGGCTGCTTCAGTGTACAGACTCGCGATTGTCGGGTTTTCAGTAGGTTTACATACCAGGACGTATGTATGTCTTGTTAGTAAAAGAATATGATACAGTGCGTAGTATATCGATACCTGACTAGAAATAATGCCACCGTTTTACCAAAGTTGTTGTCTGTACTGGGTAAGTGCAATGCAACGCAACGCATTACTACCGGCTCTTGTCACGATTCGTTTCTTTGAACGAGAACTACTAGATTGTCAAGTAATGAAAAACGTTGAGTGATACGGACAACTTATAATACGACTTGGATGGAAACAAACCAAATGAAGACGCAAGCTAAATGCTGCCTGTTAGAGCTTTATTATGACCCTGACAACCCTAGATGTTTCACTGGAAGCATCACTTTGACTCGCCACATATACTTTTTGTTGCCGAATTCAAAGTTGTGGTAACACTGTCGGGGACTAGTTGGAAATGTTTGAAGTTTGCTAGTGTAGTTAGAATCGCACGACGTCAAAACTCGACACCACACTCGCTGACAGTGGCACCCGCAATTGAGGATTCGGAATAACTTTGGCTTGCTGTTCGTTTCCGCCATCGATAGCAGCGAGTGAGTGCTTGGCAATTGCCGGTAGATGTATAAATATGACCAGCCTAAAACCTCGAAGTCTCGAGTAGCACATCAACGAGCTTGCCGGTCTTTCATGAATTGAGCTTTTAAGGGTGAATGAGACCATTAAGTGCTTAAAGCAGTGCATTTAACAGGGATTGGTAAGCAGCGTCTTCTCAAAAGTTGCATTGCACGCATTTGCCTCATGTAACTTTTACATGTAGATTGCGATTTTCAGTGGTCTTCGAAAGTACCTACTGTACAAATGCAGACATGCAGCGCTTGATAAGTTCAAATTACTTGAGCAGTGTCTGTGTTGTGCTGGGTAAACAGCTCAACTTTTCGCTTGTTAATGTCGGTGGCGCTGACATCTTTGACAGGTGCGAAGAAGATGAATCTGTCGATTGTGTGGCACAGCATGCGATACCGGCAACTGAAGATTTTGAACGATCTGGCGGAGCGGGCCGTGGCGAAATCACCGACAAAGATATCGTCGGATGGGCAAACGAGAAGGTTCGGCAGAGCGGACGGGCAAAGGGCAACATCGTGTCATTCCGGGACCCGAGTCTGTCCGACGGGCTCTACCTGCTTGACTTAATCCATGCTGTCGAGCCTCGCGCCGTGGATTGGGACATGGTCTTACAAGACAAGACAGACGACGCGAAGGCCAGCAACGCCAAATACACTATCAGCTGTGCGCAGAAGATAGGTGCGACCGTCTTCTTAATGTACGAGGATATCGTGGAGGTGAAGCCCAAGATGATGATGACTTTTGTGGCGAGCCTGATGCTGGTAGACCACCAGCGCAAAGCGTCGGACGTTGGCTTTACCCAGTGACAGTCGCTGTATTGCACCGAAAGGAAGCTGCTAGAATAAAGGCCTTAGTCCGATTGACGAGTCGAAGAAGGCCATTCACAGCAAAAACAAACAAAGCAAACTCTTAGCTTACCCCATCTTTGGTCATCGAAGTCTATTGGAACACCTCCGTCACACAACGTCTACTTGGTTTTAGCTATATTGATGATAGTCTGCGGCTCTCGATTCTCATCAGCTAGTCGACATATTCAGCTTCAAGTCTACTCCGTTTTTTCGCTGTACAACAATTTGACATCGACCAGTTCAGTGCTCGGACACAAACACTATATACGTAGTTGCTTGTCGGGCATGCCTTAAGCTCGAGCGTCAAATAAAACTAGATGCTTTTGAGTGCGGGTATGAAGGAAGTCAACATTTAGAGAGACCATGGGTTAGCCCGTAGCGTGATGCGGCGCGTTATCGACGGATCAGCGTCAAGCTCTAGCTAGAACTTCAATGCAGAGCGCCTGCGGTGGACCTCAAATGACTGTAAGCAGTACGATGGATAAGGTCTGCCCGATAATATCACTTTCATCACCAATTTGAAAATGAACAACCTCGAAGGAAGCCGTTGTCTAGAGTTTACAACGGATCAGACGGATAACATTATGGTCCATAAGCTTCCGATCACGCGTCGCATTAGAAACTCACGTTCTAGGGGAGCTCGCTTTGTAGGATCGAAATTTGCGCTCGGTGAACTGGCTGACGACTAGAGGCGGAATGGAGAAGGGTAAGAACTAGTTGATGGGCTGTTCACTACTGTGTCATTTGTGAACCACACCTCGAAACTTTGTGTCGATTGCCCCCCGCATGGTTCACACGCTGCGCCACCTGCCTTGCATGCGGCAGGACGTTTGCGAGCGTAGAGGGTTTGATCCAAGACAAAATCTTGATGACAATTTTTAACGCGAGCTGATGGACGAAAGCCATTGCAACTTTAGAGGAAGTGGTGGCAGCAGAAGATCTCAAAATTAAGATCATAGGGCTACGTTAATACGTGACACTTCACAAGCAGGATGATCACGTCTCACAGCTTACACACAATGAACGACAAGCCGCTAAAGCAGCAAACGAACAACGAGCATCCAGGCACGTACTTGACAAGTCCGAATTAAAATACATACGTTGCAGGCTATCTTAACTATAGATATCCTTCTGGTGGACCAAGTCAAGTAAGTACTCGTGGTGGTTCCGTCACATTGGAATCGATGAAATTGCAGTAGCTATTGAAGTCTTTTTACAGAAATATTAGCGTGCTAAACTGCGTAAAGCGTACCGTCTGGTTCGTGTCCAAGTCCGTCCTGAAGATCATGAAGCTGCAGTCGGGATGATTGTGCTCATGGTCCTAGCATTTCATGTCTGAGTTACGGGTTCGAAAAGTGAGGCAGATTGAGAATACAGTGTCGCAAAGTTGCTACAGAACTGGATTAGCTAAGAGCACAAGTTCTATAACTTATACTTCCGCAAGCCTCAGCTACCGATCAAAGCTGTTTAATTACCTTGAGCGTAAAAAGAATGTGCGTGAGTTTTTTTAAGGGTTTACCTCTTTTTTATCGACTTATGATGAGAACACTACACGACATAACCCGTACTAGCCGTTGCTAATGAAGACATTGAGCTTGAAAACACCCAATGTTAGAAGATTCATTGTAACAGTGGCAGGATCATTTAAGAATTTGTGTTTGATAGAAGGTAGATGAATCAATGCAGACTACGTGGCTGGCCAACTTAGTCTCGCTTCGTCAATTACACAGCAGAGATTACTACGGCACTAGATCAGAAAGAATTATCTTCTTTTTCCCAATCTATTCAGCCTCTTCAGCTGCCACCACGCCTTCTCTGAGGTTGCGACGGCTTTCGTCTGTGAGCTCACGTTAGAAGATCGCCATTGAGCTTTTGTCTTGGATTAAGCCTCGTTTTAGTGATATTCTTTCCTTTCCATAAAATGGACAAGTGGGTAAGAAGCTGCTGACAGCGAATCGCCTTGTCACTACTTTCTTTTAATAACTCAGCCACTTTTCATCCGAAGCTGCTTCCAGCAATTTACTTTCAATTTCGCGAAGAAAAGATTTTAACAGAATTCCGTTCAGCTTTATAGGTACCATATCGACAAACCGGTGTAAGCCACTTCCAGATAAGCAGACAAAGCAATTTTCATCTCCAGCGCTTCACAATCATCCACAGACATAGCAATGGTTTTAATAAAAAAATTTCCCAGTGCACACGTGACGTCATCCAACGATACTGGACCATATTCATCTCCACACGGAAGTGCAGTGTTTTAGTCGGGCACTTAGAGCTCGTAGACAAAGTCGGTCCAGTGCGTCGTATAGACGTTTGTCTTGTGTGTATGGCCGAGCTTTCTGTTGCAATAGTTAGTTCAGCTCGTGCCGAGCACCTCCTTTCAGCTTTCCGAATACTCGTTTCATTGCTCATTAAAAGATTGATCACTGCGCACATTATCACAATCTTTTTGTAAGTACGAAGATCAAATGACTCGAAACCGATAATGTTTGTGTGTAGTAGTGCTCGAGTAGCTGCAAAGCAGGCCGCTCCCATTCTCTTACGCTTCACTGAACACAGCTGCAAAAGATGCGGTAGGAAGGGAAGATGGAAAGTTCGTCGCCCGCCTAAATAAATTGTTTTAGAGCCCACAATTCATTCTCCTCGAAGAATTGCTAACGCGAAACACCCAATCACTCGTGTAGCAATTATCCGCATATCAAATCTGTACCATTCGTCTTCATGACTTTGCAAACTACCACTTCTTGATTCCCACACTTGCACAACGACGCGGCCCTCGACTGCAACATCAGCTTTTGGTATCTTGTCTCCTGTAAACGGACTTGACTTTGCTTGTAACAGGGCATCTAGTCATTAAGTATTATACTTAATGTTTGGTCTAAAAGTATCCATGATTACTTTTGACCTGTCACTTGGGTGCGATACACAAATGTGATCCACCCTCGTGAATGTGATATCCATTTATGGATTCACATGAGAAGGGATGACGCTAGTTGAAGCTAGACATCGCGACGTCTCAGAAGGACGTCAGTTGCGATCTTAAATCTAGATTTAAGATCATGCGACAGGATACGCTTCTAAAGAGTCGCGTATCCGATCTATATATATATAAATGTATATATAACCAATCAGTAGTTAAGTATATATTTAGTTATAATTAATTAAATATAGCTCAGTCTTGAATTTGCTTAAACACCGAAGCACCACTTACGAGAAGCTGAAAAGCTTCTACGTGACGTCGGTGCCTTCTTGTGAAGAAGTTCGTTGCACTCTCGCTCAATCGAGAGGCAACTGGTGGTACGAGTCGACCAAACTCCTAACCACCCTCGCACGCGAAGGTAAGACGGTCTAACCGCTTCCTCGCTTGTGCATAAGGTGTGTGCTAGTAGTACGAGGCAACTTCGTAGAAGTGCCCGTCTACACTTGGTAGCACTAGTAGTCCTTCCCACGACCCGTCTCTCTGAGCGTGCGTGTGGTTAAAATGGTCCTTAATATGGACTGGAGTGACTTCCCTCACCTCCCAACATCATAGGGAGTTGGCAGAGCATATGGCGCAGGGACTTGGTGAACAAGCCCTGGTCAACCTCTTGCACCGTCCTCCTGAGCAACATGTTGCTCAGTTGGAGCATTTTGAGGCGTTTGTGCTCGGACAGCGTAGAAACGCGTCCGAGGTAAACAGCCAAGCCACCGCTGAGTCCATCACTAAGACTCAGGATGAGCTTAGGCTTGAGCAGGCACGTAATGAGGCGCTCAACAGAACTGTTGAGACGCTCTCTGCCCGGCCTGACTCAACCGAGGCCCATTCGGATGGACCCTCCGAAGTTCGATGGAACTAGCCTTCACACGATTGTTCACTGGCTAGTAGCAGTTGAGCAATGTGGAGTGGCACAGCTCATCGAAGACGACACCAGGATGGTGTCGTATGCCATGTCCAACTTGCGTGGCAAAGCGTCAAAGTGGGCATACTCTGCGCTGATGGCAAATGTTGATGCGTTTCCACCATGGGCGATCCTTAAAATAAAGATTCGCGCCATGTATCAGCCGCCTAACAACGAAGTGCTGCTTATGGCGCGCTTCTTGGAGCACGACAGACGAAACGCTCTCTGCAAGAATTTGTGCAGGAGATGCGTTCGCTGTCGGCGTCCATTAATGGGGAACCGATACCAGAGCGTATCAAGGTGGCCACGTTCATGAATGGACTACGGCGCAGCCCATCGCGCAGGCCCTTTTTATAAAGGTGCCAGCGACGATGGAAGAGGCAATTGATATTGCCATGGTTGAGGAGCAATCCTACAACAGCGCCTCGGCGTCAGCTTATTACAGGCCGTCGTCCGAGAAGTATGATGCCACTCCTATGGAGTTAGGCAATTCAGATGTGATCTGCTACAAGTGCGTCAAGCGAGGCCATATGATGGCTTGCTGCTATGTCAAAGTAGCTGCTGGTGCTAAGACAGCCAGCAAAAAGTCTCCCAACCCGAAGGGAGGTGCGAAAAACCAGCGTGCACGACGCACGGGTTTAGTACCTGCCCAAGATGGGTCGGGAAATGCGGGAGCGCAGTAGGGGCGGGATGCCCTACTGTCGCGGACTCTGAAGCTACCCTTAAGTTCAGAGTGATCGAACAAATGGGTAGCATAGTCCCTGAGGTTTCGAAAGGTCGGACCTCAACCCTTTTGGTCTATGCGCTCGAGTACGAGGCTATGACCAAGTGATGACCCTTCTCGTGGATTCGGGTGCATCACAAAACTTTGTGAAACTCGCGGCTCTGAAAAAGAGACCGGCGAGTTTTGAGTCTCTTTGCCAGGATGGCAAGCGAGAAGAGGCGATCGTTTGTTTAGCGAACGGCGCGCTAGTTAAATCGTAGGGAGTTCAAGTTGAACTCGCCTGCAACTCTAGTGACTTCTCTTGTAAAGAGAAGTTCACAGTGCTAGGTATGGAGAGTCCGTATGACCTCATGCTAGGCATGCCTTGGTTGGCTAAACACCAACCATGGATAGACTGGCGTATACGCACAGTCGCTAACTCTACTCAGGACACCAGAAAGAATGTGCTCTTGCGGGAGGCTTATGCAACTGATGATGTGTCCAACATAGTCGAGGGTGCGTTGACGGTATGTCAATCGACACCAGGAACTACCCAGCTTAAAAGGAGTGGTGTAGTTGGAAGTGCCCTGGCAGAAAGCCAGGTGACACATATTCCTGCCCAGGTCGAAGCGACTGGTGTAGCGAATGGGACGATAACAAGCAGTCATGCGTCCAATAGTCCTGTACAGAGCCGATAGCCTGTGACAGTTGATGGTGGGCTGACAGGAAGTCAAGCGCCACAAGAACCGACACAGAGTTTCGAGTATGGTGCGGTTGGAAGGAGTGCGTTAGCTGAAATAGCAACGACACCTTCTTCCAGGTCAAAGGCCGTGGTGACTCGAACAACGAGCACCAGACGTATTGAGACGATCAAGGGTACGTCAAATCGAGTTAATTTTGATTTAGTCTCCGTCCAAGAGGACGGGCCCTGCGAACGCGTTGGTCGAAGTCGTCGAAGACAAAATGCCGGAGGCATCCTCAGTTGAGGTGCTCCAACTTGTCTTGGCATCTTCCGAAGATATCTTATATATCTTGGAGATAATGTGGGGGATTGTTCACCAAGTCCCTGCGCCAAAGCTCAGCCAACACACTATGATATTGAGAGAGGTGGGGAATTTTTCGGGCCAAATCCATATTGAGGCGCATCAACCCACTCACACTCACGATCAGAAAGAGAGGTTGAGGAAAGAAACACTAGGGCTATCAAATGTACGGGCACTTAAAAGAAGTTTACACGTGTTATGCTGATAAGCATTTGAGGAAGCGGTTATATCGTATAACTTCCGTGCACGGTGGTAAGGTGATTGGTCTACTGCTTAATCGGTCGTACTTACAGTTTCCTATCACCGAAGAGAGCCATGCAACGTACTCTTAAAAAAGTGCTTCACTTGCGCCACGCAGAATTTTAGTCAGCTTCTCGTGTGCAGTGAACGGTAGTTAGTGAAATCAAGACTGACGTATATTGAAGAGAATTAACTAAATATCACTCCTCCTACTGTTGTGCTAATATGTATTTATTAAATGCCATCTCTATAGATGCGCATCCCTACGTGAGACCTTACATATAATTAAGCTTGCTCAATGGCGTAACTTACTGACGTCATTTGATGGCGCCTAGTCCCAGCTGGGCGTCATCCCAATCAATATGAATACACTCAGTGTATATCACATACGCAAGGGTCTATTACATGATTTGTCTCAGCCAAGCGACAGGTCTTAAGGTACTACGTACCCTTTTAGGCCTGCCCGTTAAATATCGCATACGAAACGGGTGAGTGTTAAGTGTAACGTTTGACCCGTTATACTTGCACCACCCACAGCTTGCATAATCATCCTTGAAACAAGCAAGAGCATTGGATTAACATCATGTGCACTTAATGTAGAAGCATTTGTTTCTATTGTTCAATGGACACTTAATGACCAAATTTAAAACCTGCGAACATGACATAGAAGATTCTTACTAATAAGTTGAATAAAACTAGTCTTCGTCAAAATCGGCTTTCTTTATAGATCATCTTCGCAGCTTAAGTCTTATTGTCATTCAATAACAACAAAATACTTGAAATACCATCGAATAGCTAATATTTCGAAAGTAAAATGCTTGCATTAATACAACTGCAGACTTGCGGCGGAATGTCTACGTGGTATTCTTCCGTTGCCTCGTTTATCTGTTGCAGTAGCTCCACATAATGCGTAACGTTGTCAGTAATTAAGCCAAGATGGTCTGTTAAAGTCCGCCACGCTGTCCATGAGATGGTCGAGCATTCTCACCGCGTTAAGCAATTTAAGCGGCACGTGCTTCGTCACACATCACATCAGCGCCGGACATGGTCCAATAGCGGTAACGGCTTAATATAAGGGATAAGTTGCGAATCGACTGCAATGGAAGGCGTCTTGGGGCGATACGGAGATTCGCTGGGTGTCAACGGAGCCACGCATAGACTGAACTTAATTGGGCAGGCGCTTTTGGGGTTTGGACGAGACGAACGAAGAAACTATTGGAGTACGCTGTAATATGGAGCTTATTGTACAGCTCATAGCGAATTGATGAAAATGTGACGTTTATAGTAAGCTCAAAATGAGATGTTCCCATTTGACATTCTGACCAAAAAGGCAGTTGTACGGTGCCCTTTCAAAATGAAAAGTTGATACCCTTTGGATATATATAAGAAATATAATATCAGCGTAGACTTAAGGCACTAAAGTATGTCCGTCGGAAAGACAAGTGAATAGTAGCGGAGCTACACAACTTTTTAGCCATAGGAAGACTCGTAGGCTGAAAGCCTAGAGAACTAAATTGATTTACGGCTAAAAGCCACTCAGTTCTACGGAACTAATCAAAGGAAACTTAAAAGTTACCTTGTTTTAATGTAACGGGGTGAGCCCGTTACATAATATTGACACTTATTTGAAGTGTCAATAAAAATATTGGTATAACTAATAATATTTGACAATATTACCTTTTCTTGTAATATTGTTCCTAAATCTCCTTGAAGTTGGAGATGCCCTCTCATTGGTTGATATGGGCCATTATATCAACCAACGCGCTGACCAATGACCGATGGACGCGCGCAATGAGTGGAGGGCAAGTTGTCGACATACATAGTTGTAGTTTAATTTAGTTAACATAGGTTATAACAGATTAGTTTTAGTAGATAGCTAACCATATCAAATACAGTTTTCTTTTCCTTCTCAACTAAGCGTTTGTTTGGATGATTCCCTTCCTCTGCTCTCGTGTACGTGAGGTAATTGAGGCACCTGCTTTCACTGTCATCAGTGAAGGTAGACTATACTGTTATCAGTATAGTCGGAGGTTGCCCCATTATTTTTTACACCTGGTAGCACTTCGTGGTCCGTTCAGCGACCACCGCACCATCCGCTATGGAATCAGCGGGTGATGAACGTCATCACGCAACGCGTGATGATTTCCGCCATTTGAATGATCTCGAATGGAATGCGGTTCAGCGTATGGCTGAAACCCTCGGCAACCCTGCCGTTGGTGCCATGTTGCTCTCTCTCTTAGCGGAGACGACCAACATGCAACCATCGCCAATTTTATACAACATGAACTTGACGAAGTTCTAAAGAAACTCACCTTGCTACAGGAGCAAGGTTCTCAACAGATTGACCTGTTGAGAGAACAAGGCGATCAACAAGCTGAATTGTAGATGCAGCAGGGTGCTCAACAGTATGAACTGTTGAGACAACAGCAGGCTAGTGCTGCTGCTGCCAGGTAGACGTATACACGTCGACCCGAGTCCTTGAAGATTGGTGTCTCCACAAGGCAGTCGAAAGCGACTCCTTGTTAAGATGGTTCGTCGAGCTCGACGATGCCATTGAGGCTCGTCGCATCGATGACGATGCGATGAAGGTCAGACCCGCCATGTCAAACTTGGCAGGACGTGCCAAAGCTTGGACCTTAGGGCTCAAACTGCACGACCCATACGTTTTCCCACGTATGATGTCTTCAAGGCGCGGGTCAAACACACGTTTGAACCGCCTCGCACCGAATTCAGGGCTCGGGATGAGATCCTGGATTTGAAACAGGGTAAGCGTAATATACACGCTTACGCCCAACATGTACGATACCTCGTTTAGTTGTATCGTGCTGACCCCAATCGATGAACACACGCAAATTACTGTGTTCATCAAGGGTCTGACAGATGGTCTTGTCAAGACCAACCTGTTTCGCTTGGAACTAGAATCGCTGGATCAAGCGATCTCTGCAGTGGAACAGGAGGACTTTAGCCTACAACAGGCTCACGTCCACTCGGGGTCCTATCGTCCACCGAGACGACAGCAGGGCGGAGGTCCAGAACCAATGGATCTATCCTATGTAGAGAGCGAGCGACCTCGTTCTCCAGGGTACAAGCGATTGCAAAAGTGCAATCGCTGTCAAAAGATGGACCACTACTCTTATGGGTGTAGTGCCCCACGCCCAGTCTCTCGTAACACTGGGAGTGACGATCTTCCGTCTGCCAAGAAGGGCCAGAGACGTGGGTCCCATGTTGCTGCAATATCGCAACAACGTGGTAGACCATCAAAAAACGGTCGGGGTCAGTAGGGGCGGAGCGCCCTACTGATCCAGCAACGTCAAGAGAGTTCGCGGGACTCTTGACGAAGATTTCTCCTAGCACACAATCACTGTGTTGCCGCTCCCAGTGATGAGGTATCCCTCATCACCTCGAAGATCGAAGTGACAAAGAACATGTCACTTCGTGCCCTAATTGATTGTGGGGCTTCAAACAACTTTGTTCGACGCCAATCGCTAGATGATCATAGGCTCAAACATGTTGAGCGCGAGACCCCTCCAACGAGGATGACGGTGCGCCTTGCAACAGGCGCATCCGTAACAGTAAAGAAACGTGTAGTGGGAATTCACTACACGCTTGAAGGTAAAAAGTGCGATGATGATTTCATCGTACTTGATCTGGATGAAAAATTTGATGTCATCCTAGGATTACCATGGCTCAGAAGGTACGAGCCACGGGTCAGCTGGCAGCATCGAACCGTGAAGATGCCTGCCCCTTGTTCATCAGATGGCCATCTGATGAACGTCTTGGAGCGTTCACAAGCGTGTGAATGTGCTACGAGTGAGTGCGATGGCCTCACTTGTGGTCCGGTCGCTAGTACGACTGCACAAGAACTCAGTGTGACAAACAGTCACGCTGTGGAGCAAGCTGCCGGCGGCTGTGCACAAGCACAGGCAACACCGAAGGTCCACCTGTAGAATAAGTCGAGTGGACCGGGACATGAATGCTCGCCTAGAGGGCAGCATTCACCGAAGAGTAAACCGGTTGCCCAGAAGCGGCAACACGGTAATCCTAGATCAACTGGAGAGTTGATCGTAGAGGATCTCGCTGTGGTTGCGCCACCACAGCTATAGGAAGTCGATGGAACAAGTTCCATCGAGCCTGCGGGAATAAGTGACCCCAGGAAACAATCACTGAGGGAATAAGTCCCCAGTGCCCTGAGGAAATAAACTCCCAGGAAGTAATCGAGATGTTGAACGTCTTGGTTAATGACGGATCAAGCGTTAGGCTCTTATACGCTTGATCTGATCGCGCCTCCGAAGCTAACTTCGGAGATAACTCAGTTGCCTGCGCTAGAACCTAAAAGGTTCTTGCGTGATCTGCGTAGTGGCAAAGTCAAGCATATCTGTGTGCTCGTCGCAGAGGACGAGTACATGACTGACATTCGGTCAGCAACAGTTTTTGCCGAGAACGAACGGGTTCTCAGCAGCTCATCAATGGACGAGAGTGTCCTTGATGAGAAGACTCGGATTGAGCGATATACATCACAATCCTGGGAGTCACTGAAGTCAAATCCTTTGTATAAGGATTTGATCGAATTCAAGGATGTATTCCCTGAATCCGTTTCGTGCGAGTTACCTAAGGATAAAGGTACTCGACACGAGATCGACCTAGTTCGAGGCACAAAATATTGTGTCATGAAGCAGTGGCCACTGCCTCGGGAACAGGTCGAGGCGATCGACAAGTTCTTTGCCGATCGCCTAGCAGCGGGCCATGTGAGGGAGTCAACTTCACCTCACAGCTCTCCGACCTTCTGTGTGCGCAAGGCCACAGGAGGGTGGTGGATAGTACACACGTTCAACAAGTTGAACGCTGCAACGATACCGGCGCAAACGCCAATACCGAGAAAGGAAATAATAGATGGTATGTCTAGGAGTACCATCTTTTCGTCCATGGATCTGATGGATTGTTTCTATCAGATCCTAATGCGTGAACGGGACACCCCGTACACAGCAGTGAGCACTCCCAGTGGTATGCTCTGGGAATGGTTGGTAATAACGCAAGGGCTTAGTAATGCACCAGCCACATTAAATAGATGTGTTTCACATCATTGAGACCGGTGCGCGAATTCACACCGAGTTACTTCGATGATGTGTTCGTCCATAGTCGGGCTATGGACGGGAAAACAGACGTGGAAGTCCATAGACTCCACGTCCTTAAGGTTCTTACACTTATGCGAGAGCATAAGTTGTACGCCAACCTCAAGAAGTGTATATTCGCAGCTAGCGAAATACCACTTCTTGGGTGCATCGTAGGAAAGAACGGCGTACGCCCTGATCCAGAGAAGATCAAAGCGATCACCGACTGGCCAGTGCCAGTCGATGTCAAGGGACTAAGGAAGTTCCTTGGGCTAGCGGCGTACTTGCACAAGTACTCGCGCAGTTACGCCGAAATGACAGTACATCAAACTTTTTTACTCAAGAAAAATGAAAAGTGGAATTGGAACGCTGATTGTCAGCGTTCCTTTGAACGTATCAAGCAAAGCTTGTTGCAATCTCCAGTATTGGCGATTGCCGATCAAGACAGACCATTTCATGTGGTCTTTGACGCCAGAGATTTTGCAATCGGCTGTGCACTGATGTAATATGATACAGACGGCGCAGAGCGTGTCGTCTGTTATCAATCGCGTCAGCTGCAACCGGCCGAGCGCAATTAACCGGTGCATGAAAAGGAACGCCTTGCCATAAAGTATGCACTGGCTAAGTTTCGCGTCTATCTCTTAGGAGATAGACAGTTCATTGTATATACAGACCATGCGTCACTACTCACGGCTGTAAACAGTCCACACCTCTCGCAACGAATGGCGAGATGGTTGTCGTTATTCGCGGAGTACAACTTCTCCGTGGAGTATAAACCGGGAAGACTTAACGTCGTCGCAGATGCTCCCGCCGATGCTCTTTCACGTCGGCCTGACCTAGAGCCGACTGTTCAATCCGACAGTGATGTGAACACCACTGTCGCCACGCTGAGTACCAGCGTCTTGTCGTCGAGTTTACTCGACAACATTAGAATGGCATGCGCTCAAGATAATGATCTTGTACGCCTGATGGAGTAACTCAAGGACCCATCCACGCAAGCTAAGAAGCGCTTGCCTTCCATGTATGGATCTTGTATGGATCGATACACCCAGCGGGACGGCTTACTGTATTACACAGCCGTCAACAACGACACGCCTCGTGTCGTTGTACCGCCACAACATAATCTCAGATTACGGATCATGTTTGAATGTCACGATGCACCAATAAGTGGGCATCGCGGCAGTGAGAAGAATTACCTCACGGTCAGTCGCGACTTTTACTGGCCACGCCAGTATAAGTTCGTGCGCAAGTACGTGCGTGCTTGCGAGGTGTGTTAACGAGTGAAGCCTAGTCCTTTACTCCGTGCACCATTGCAGCCTCTACCTGTTCCGGCAGAGTGCTGGGAGTCCGTCTCAATGGACTTCGTCTTTGGGTTTCCCAAAGACGCTCACGGGAATAATGGTATTCTCGTGTTTGTAGGCAGGTTCAGCAAATGTACATCTTGTTGCTGTACCTGAGTCGATCACAGCAGAGGGCTGTGCTCGAGTGTTTATCGTTAAAATCTTTCGATTGCACGGTTTACCCCGTGAACTTGTGTCCGATAGGGA
Source organism: Peronospora farinosa (assembly GCA_947646735.1). Lineage (NCBI taxonomy): Eukaryota > Oomycota > Peronosporomycetes > Peronosporales > Peronosporaceae > Peronospora > Peronospora farinosa. Next base: position 597,008 of record CANTFK010000991.1, read on the forward strand.
CCCCCGGTTCACGGCTGAGTTTTGGCGTTCCGTGTTCCAAACACTTGGAAGACGGCTCGCTATGTCTACTTCTGACCATCCAGAAACTGATGGTCAGACTGAACGCGCCAACCGCGTCCTCGAAGAGATACTTCGAGGGTACGTCCACTCGTTTACGAGTTGGAGTGAGTTCTTGTCAATGGTCGAATTCGCCATCAACAACTCCGTGCATGCGTCTACGACGCATACACCGTTCTACGTGAATGGCCTTCGCCATCCACGTGTCCCCACCTTAGTAGAGGGTGACTCTAATTTTAAGGGGGGGAGGGACTCGCTCGAGCGAGAACTAATCTGGCTCTTGCTCATCACGCGACGACGTTATCGTCGACGCGAAAGTAACTGAAGTCGTACCATTCGACTTCGGTGAAGAGGAAGAAAGTAAGAGCGATGACGCTCTTACTGATAACGATGCTGAAGATATCAGCATTGTTCGAGGTATCACAAGTGAGAACAGTAATGTTCTCGCTGAATTAGTAACCGATATCTCTGCAGTGCATTCACAATGCACTGCAGACAAAAGCAACGAGTCAGCTGAGGATTTCCTGCTGACTCGTGAAGCGGTAGTCCGTTTCGTGCAAGACTCCATCTCGGAAGCGGTGGATAAGCAAAAACAAAACGCAGACAATAGTGGAAGGGAAAATGCTCAGACATTTATTGAAGGTGATTTAGTTTTACTGTCAACAGTAAACCTACCTAAGCATGTAGTGACTAACGTGGGCAGCATAAATTGTTGCCCAAATACATCGGCCCGTTTCGTGTATTGCGCCGCGTAGGCAACGCATACACGATTGAGTTGCCACGCAGGATGCGTACGCATCCTACGTTTTACGTGGGACGTCTTCGTCCGTACGTTCAGTACGCGGCTTCTTCGAGCGACGAAGATAGCCATTACTCTCAAGAATCTCCTTCAGATTCTGGTTTCACGATCTAGGCTCGATACCTGGTCGTGTAGAGATGAGATCGTCCCATGATATCGGACGATCTACTGACGAGCTGTCGCCAGCTCGTTACTTAGAGAATGAAGTCGCCGTTCATTCTCCAACAGTGCGACAGCATTTTCTGCCCGAGACTTCTCATGGTCAAACCCAAGCTGTCGCATAATTTCCTCTAAGCGGCGACGCTTATCCCGTTCGTGATCAAAATCACAACGTATCTCACGAGTTACACGGACAAACCCGTCTAACTCAGCAGACAAGTCCGATGAAAGAATCGGATAGGGTTTTCCCTCCACCACCGCATCCGCTGGTGGACTCTCATGGCAGGAAGTGCTTCCTCGTGGAACGCTTTCTAAATCACCGCGAGGTGAAGGGAAGTCGAACGAGTTATCTCGTCCGGTGGCGTGGCTATCCACCTTCGGCGGATAGCTGGGAACCTCGGGACCAACCGATGTCCGACGTTCCCGGCCTTGTCGAACAGTACGACAGGGGACACCCGATGGTGAAGAAGTACCATCGGAAAAAGAGCGCCCAGCGCGCTCGTAAAGGGATTACAAAGTATCAATCCCTTCACGCATATTAGAAGAGATGCGAGCTCTCCGCCAGGGTTCAGTAAGGAGGTATGCCTCCTTAGGCGCTCTTGACGAGGTGCTCAAGCACCCCGGGCATGGGTCGCCCCAAGAGAGGAATAACTGGCCTGCCTCTCTAGATAACCGGTGCAAACGATAGCATGCACCGGACGTACTTCGTTTCTCAAACTTATTGCGGCTAGCAAACAGTCTTTGAAACCAAGCCTCTTTCCCAACGTTTAAGGCGTTGGTGATAAACGCGTTCCAAGATTGGAGGAACGCGTCGGCCTCACGCTTCTTGTGTGGGTAATACCATCGATGTTCAAGAAACACATCGATGTAATAGTCGTTCTCAGTGCGAAAGTTCTTCGCACTGGCGTCAAGTGTAACGGGGCTAGAACGTACCGTCACTAGCTTACACGCGCGCTTGAGGAAGACTCAAGCCCAAGTATTAGGTATTAAGTAAATTTAACTCTGATTTTTATGTTTGGTTTTAATTCGTACTAATTACGAAGATTTTAGTCGTAATAAATACGACAGTGTTCCCGCCTTTCGGGAACCACACAATTTCAGGTTGATTTATCATTGGTCCATATTGGGGACTTTTAGGCCCCAATAATAAACCAATAATAAATTGCCACGCTGTGCCCGCTATTCGGGCCCAGCACCTGTCTACATATGTATTTGTTTATTTGTGTTAACTATGTGTGTAATGTAGCCCATTACATCATCCCCTTCTCATGACAGCACTCACCAACCGTGAGTGCTCAACTGTCGAAAACCCATCGCTCACAAACGAACAAGCAATGTCCGGAGACCCAACACCCAATCCAGCAGCACTCCCAAGCACACATCAGAGGGAGTGCAACAACCAGCATCATGGCGCGGCAGCTCATACCTTGGTCACTGTACGACTTGTCCGGAGCTCACGCTCCGGACTCGCTGGACACGATGCGGGACTACTTCCGCCGATTTCGAAAACTGCGCGGGAAAGGTCTTGATGGAATCGAGCATGAAGCTCTACAACGTTCTTGGTGTGCCTTCATCCAACGTTGGAATCGGATGCTCGAGGATGGTAGCAGCTTCCAATTATGGCTCGCCAATCGAGAGGAGCTTCGCGCCGATCACTCCATCGGCGCGCTACGCGAAAGAGTGTGTGAGGATGCTTGGAATGAGGACCGCCTCTGCTTCGTCCATGTCAATGAAGGATGCCAATCTTGTGACTCGACTCCACGCCCAACTCATGACGAATGGCGACGACACATCGCTGAGTGTCCACTCAGTGATCGCGAACGAAGTTGAATTGCAAAGTATGAGCGAAGTCTGAGCGAACGGAGGAAGCGCAGTTATTCGTGGTGCGCCTCGCTGGCAGCACCACTCGCGACAGCGGAGTCAATCTCCGCGGAATCATCAGCGCAGGGCAGCGACACGTTCGCCTGCCCGTCCTGCTGCGCGATTCTCGCCTCGCAATCGTGATAATATGTGTTCACGACATCGTTCTCATTCGCGTCATCGTTTCACGTCATCGTTCTCGTTCACGACATCGTTCTCGTTCGCGTCATCGTTCTCGTTCTCGACGACGTGGATCTCCTTACCGCTCTCGTTTGTCACGAGAGCGTTCGCGTGCTCGCCCGCATTGGAATAGCCCGACTTCGTGGCTTCATACGACAGAACCACATCTGGAACGTCACGAAGGAGCGAGGAACGTGGTTCCCATGTATCCTGCTCGGGAGGGAATCCAAGCCAACGTACTCGGTACCTGCGCACGGATGGAACCGCGCGCTTCTCATGAGCCGACTGCAGTGCTGGTTGGTGGAGGGTCCTCGTGACCCACAATGCGGTCTACAATCCAGCGCACCTGTCCCTCCGCGTCAACAAGCGGAGGAGGGCCCTCGCGATGATAATGCTGGCGTTCTGGTTGCCAGGACGATGTTGATCAGGCCGTGAACATAGCTGCCGATGCTCAGCTGGAGGCTGAGGCTGCCAGTGAACGTGCTGCCCAGGCAGAGAAGACTGCGAGTGAGAACCGACAGTCGAACCGTGAACTGCTCGAACGGATAAGGGTTCTGGAGCGCCAGGTGCTTGGTCAGGTTAAAACGGGATCGAGGCCCCGCCCCATGTCATCGGCGCGTCGAGCACGACGGGAAGGCCGTTCGACTTACGAACCCCTGAAGCCGGCGTCGGAGCCAAACCGTGAAGCGTAGCCGGACGATATTCCTTCAGCCGCCCGACATAGAATGTCGGGTGGAGTCGCAGTGAAGAGGGGACGTCGAGTGTATAAAGCGTCGCCAATTGCCTTCAGAACCTTGAATGGACCGATGAAGCGTGGCGCGAGTTTACTCGCGCCCAGATAGTGACCGCTGAATCCCTTAAACCTTCCGTAGATAATAATACACGGTCACCTTTCTCAAACTTGCTCATGTTCTTTCTGCCATGTTTGTCAGCGTTCTCCTTCTGTTGGTCTACAGCAGTTTGTAGTGCGTCGCGTACAAACCGGGTGATGGCTTGACGTTGGAGTATAAATTCCGACACGGCCATGTCATCAATTGGTCGCGCCGACTCAATCGGCGCGTAGTTGGCAGTAGGGGAACGCTTACCCGAAGACGGGTCAATCAATGTCTGCGCAGTCCATCGAGCTAATGGGGACGCCACGTCTGATGGCGTCAAAGTGGCCGTTTTTGCCTTGGATCGGGTTACTGCATTCGCGCTCAAAATACCGTGAGCTGCACTCGATCCTTCTTTATCACCTTTATCCCCCCCAGAGTGGAGCCACTAGGTGTTGTGGGTCGCCCCACGGCCAGGAGAGTAGGAACGCGAGGGTGACGAGCCGAATTCACAAAAAATGGCGTCAACCCTGTTGACGCGTGTACGGCGTTGTTGAGTGCGAACTCAGCGAGTGGTAAAAATGCACTCCAACTCGTGAATGACGTAGCGTAACTTCGAAGAACGTCTTCGAGGACTCGGTTCACGCGCTCGGTTTGCCCATCCGTTTCCGGATGGACCGCAGTCGACATCAGCAGTTTTGTCCCGAGGAGCTCGAAAAGTGACGTCCAAAATGCGGACGTAAATCGCGGATCACGGTCCGAAACAATGTTTTCTGGAAGTCCATGATGGCGGAACACCGCGTCGATGAAGTGCGCCGCGGTCTCTGCCGCGGTGATCTTAGCGTGAATAGGCACGAGATGTGTCATCTTGCTGATTCTGTTAACAAAGACCAAGATGCCGTTCGAGCTTGGCTATCGGGGGCAAGCCCGAAGATGAAATCCATCGAAACTGATCTCCAGGCCTCTGCTGCAATTGGCAACGATCGCAAGGGAGCTTGTGACGATGGTGATGGCTTCACACGCTGGCATATTTCGCACGTTCGGATCCAGTTGCGTACCCACTTGTACATGTGGGGCCAGAAGAAGTCTCGAGACACAGCCATTTAGGCCGCGAAAGTCTTTTCGCGGCCTAAATGGCCGCCAGCAGGAGCATCGTGATACTCGTGAATGATTCTTGCACGCAAATCCATGTCATTGGCAATCACCGTGCGAGGAGAATCGAATTAGTCGATGCTATACAAAAGCAAATCGCCATCTAAACTGTATCGATGAATATGGTCGCGCTTGGTTCGGGATAATGCTCCCAGTGCAGCATCGTTGGGAGCACGCAGATACTCGATAATATCTGCATAATCTGAATCGCCTTTGTACGCTGCGACGATCTCATCAAATAAACACCACTCGGGTGTAACCCGAGTTAGGTTCAGCGATACACACATCGCACATCGGTCATCATCGTCCTCGTCATCAGTAGCCTGACGACTCAGAGCAGTCCAAGGATCGTAGTCGGGACGTCGTGACAAGGCGTCAGCGAGAATATTAGTCTTGCCTGGTTTGTAATGCACGACGAAGTTATACTCAGAGAAGAATGAGAGTCATCGTGCCATCCGTTGGGGAAGATGTGGGCTCTTCATCGCTGTGCGCAGCGATGCATGATCGGTGTACAAAGCAAACGTACTTTCACCAAGGAGATGCACGCGAAAGTTGATGAGTGCATAGCGCATCGCTAATATCTCCTTGTCGTGAACCGGATAGTTCTTCTCAGCTGGCTTCATCTGTCGCGACTGGTAACTCACGACTCGTTCACGGACCTCATCATCGAATTGCATGAGGGCACAACCGATTTTAAAATCACTGGCGCCGCAAACCACGTGGAACGGCTTGGAGTTGTCTGGTAGGACCAGCACTGGCGCTGACGTCAGGCTTTTCTTTACTGCTTTGAAGGCTGCTTGGTGCTCGGGACGCCACAACCACGTGGCGTCTTTCTTCAAGAGTGACGACAAAGGCTGGATAGAACCAGCATAATCCTTCGTATACTTTTGCAAATAATTAGCCAAGCCGAGCCACTGGCGCAGCTCCGTAGGGTTCTTGGGCGTGGGCCAAGAACAGATGGACGACACCTTCTCTGGATCAGCTCGAATTCCCGATTTACTCACATAGCAACCTAACACCGGAATCTCCGGTGCACAAAAGACACACTTCTTGAGATTCGCGTACAACTTGTTGTCCCGCATAACTTGAAACACTTGCTTCAGGTGTTGAAGGTGAACTTGGACATCGTTGAGGTTGCCCTCGGCGCGACTATGGACGAAGATATCGTCAAAATAACTTGGGGCAAAGTTCCGAAGAGGTCTCAACACTTGAGACACCATGCGATTGAAGTGGCCGGAGCGTTCTTCAACCCTTGTGGCATTACCAGCCACTCCCATAACATGCCACTCGGGGTGCTCACCGCGGTGAGTGGGATATCGCTCGGGCGCATCAAAATCTGGTAAAAGCTATCGGTCAAGTCGATGGCACTGAAGAGGACACTTCCTGACATGGAATTCAGCACCATGTCCTTCCTGGGATAGGCGTTTGCGCAGGAATAGTGGCATCATTCAACTTATTGAACGCATGACCTATCCGCCAACCTCCCGTAGTCTTCTTCACGCAGAAGGTTGGACTCGAATGTGGTGAGATACTTTCACGCACATGACCCGCTTTGCGGCGGCCTTCGAAGAATGCGTCAATAGCTTCGACTTGATCTCGAGGCAACGGCCACTGCCGTGTCACACAATATTTCGACCCTGGCTCGAGATCATTCTCGTGCTAAACACCACGGTCCGCAGGAAGTTCATCCGGGATCTTGTCCGGGAACACGTCTGCATACTCACGAGCAATGTCTTAGACAGGGTTACCAGACTCTCGCAGAGCCTCCCATGACTGTGATGCAAACCTTTCTTCACGCGCAGACTTCGGCTCAGCGCTTTGAGGACGCGCCATATGCTCCTCGTTTGCCACGGTAACCACCTCGTTGGTGATTAGACACACTTGTTCCACAGTGCGTCCCTTAAGGTCACGTAGGAAATGCTTCCAGGAAAGCCCTGGAAGGCTTGTAATGGAAGACGCATCACGAGGAGGACTCTCGACCTCGATATATTGGCGCCTTTGTGGACTCCCTTCCACGTACACGATAGCATGGACACATTCCAACGCTAAATTCTCGTTGCTGTTGTCCCCATCGTGCTTCGAGTCACTACTCGAAGCTGGCGAACCGCAGTCAGGTAATAAACCATCACCCCCCCCTCTAGGCACTGGATGTCATCATCCAAGATGCCGGAAACACTGGACGGGAGTACCCCAAACTCGACCGTCGACACTTGATGCGGGAGCTCCTGCTCGGCCGCCGTAAACCCGCGTGGGAGCCCCTGCTCAACCACAGTATGCCCATGTGGGAACCTCGGTTCGACCACAGTGGGTGATGATGGGAACCCCGGTTCGACCATCATGCTCTCGCGTGGGGACTCCTGTCCGTCCACGTCACACTCGTTGGCGAGCTTTTGCTCGTCATCACAATGCCCTTGTGGGAGCCCCTGCTCGACCACAATAGGTGTAGATGGGAACCCCGGTTCGACCACTGCATTCACGTGCGGGAACCCCTCTTCAACCGCATTAATGACGCGCGGGAACCCCTGTTCGACCGCGTCGTCCTCGTCGTCCTCTTCGCTCTGTAGCGAGGATTCACTGTCACTGTGTCTCGAAGAACAGCACAAGCAGTGCAGAGAGGGCCATCGCTCGCTCTGTGCACCGCCAGCGTCGTGGAATCACGATCCACGACTGTGACGTTCGGCCAGTCACTTGGAGATACCAAGAGATGGGTAAACACTTCACTGACATCGAACTTGCGTCGACGTCTCACTGATCTGGCTAACCAGTCTATCTGGGGCTTATAACGTGCCAACCATGGCATGCCCAGTATGCAATCGAATGCATAATTCATCGCGATCACCAAAAAATCATCATTACTACGAAAGCCATCAAACGTGTACGGCAACGACACTTCGCGCCGCGATACGCGGTGTGGTTTCCCTTCAGCCAACTTGACGAAGACTTGGCCAGGTCCCTCACGGACCTAGGTAGTATCGATAACCAAATTTACGAAAGAAATTATTTGTTGCTCCTGAGTCCATGAGTGCTCGCAGAGTCCTCCGGACGCCGACGACATGAAAACTGACAATAATCAGACGTGAATCACCACTCGTGGTGGAGCATTTAACCGTTCGCGTAGCGCAGGAGGACTGGAAGTTTATGCTGCCACCGGGGGACCCGGACCTCCGTTCCTTCCTGTAGGGCGCCCTCCACCTACTGGTCCCGACCGTTTTTTGGACGTGCGGTCGGTACAGCACCCTCATGATGGGCATCCACTACTTGCACCGATATCGGTGCTGGCGCACGTCACTCAGCCGCGCGATGTCCTGGCTTGCGACAACGAAAGCAAACCATTGGACGCCCGGTGCGAGCGTCACTCTTATGGGAAATGACACGTCGTCGGTCACTCGACGACTCAATCACGTCGATATCCATAGGTTCTGGACCAGAAGGCCGGGGAACGGTGACGACCGAGGGTTTGCATATGCTTTTGTGACCCTAAAGTCTTCACGGAGTGCGATGGCAAATGCCTCCTCCAATGTGGCAGGCTCGGCGCGCTCCAGCGATAAGCGGGTCTGCCCCTCACGCATACCATCCACAAAGACATTCACCTGCGTGTACATGTCCATGGGGTGCGTGATAATACACGACGACAGATGTCTAGCCATCTGTACGTAGTCGCGCATCGCCATTTTACCCTGTCGCATCGACAGGAATCTTGATCGCACCAGTTTCTCCTCTTGTGGTGGCTCGAAGGCAAGACGGAGATCGTCCTGGATGGTATCCAAGGTGGGAAATGCGTGCTCGTCCACAACGAGCTTACCAAGAGCTCACTCCTTGGCCTTCCCGGTGAGGCGGGAAAGAATAAAGTTGACCTTCACCTGGGGTGCCTCAAGAAGTCTCGAGGCGATGGCGATATCAACTTCTCGGAACCACCGATTCAGCGACAACCGGTCCTTACCTTCTCCAGAGTAGGAGGAGGTTTCCATCTTCACGGCCTCATTACGTGAAGGGCGCGAGGGAGTTAAGCCTCGCCGGTTGGATTCGGCGAGCTCGCGTGCCATAAACTCATGTATGGCGAGACGTTGCGCGTCAGGGGTCGCTGATTAGCGACGCGACGAATGCCTCTCCCGATATCGCCGCGAGGCGATTAAGGGCATCTCACTCATTACCAGTGAGATGGAGAAAGGTAGCGTGCTCCAGAAATAAATTTGGAGCGTCAAAGTACGACGATTCGCTCATGGCATAGGAAGGACTACAAAGTGCTACCAGGTGTAACGGGGCTAGAACGTACCGTCACTAGCTTACACGTGCGCTTGAGGAAGACTCAAGCCCAAGTATTAGGTATTAAGTAAGTTTAACTCTGATTTTTTGTTTGGTTTTAATTCGTACTAATTACGAAGATTTTAGTCGTAATAAATACGACAGTGTTCCCGCCTTTCGGGAATCACACAATTACAGGTTGATTTATCATTGGTCCATATTGGGACTTTAGGCCCCAATAATAAACCAATAATAAATTGTCACGCTGTGCCCGCTATTCGGGCCCAGCACCTGTCTACATATGTATTTGTTTATTTGTGTTAACTATGTGTGTAATGTAGCCCATTACATCAAGGCCATGAAGCTTTGACGCATCAAACAACGGTATGGGAAACCGTTCGTTGGTCTTTACAGACCAACGATCAAGCAGATGCTTAGGTAGCATCCAGGGCTTGCGATCAGGAGCAAGACGCAATACGTTGCGGTCTAAAGCCTCCTGCGTGGTGTCAACAGAAGTACCGACACCACGAGCATTAGTGTCAACAGAAGTACCGACACCACGAGCATTAGTGTCAACAGAAGTACCGACACTACGAGAATTTATGTCAGTAGAAGCACTGACATCACCCTTACGGTCCCCACCCGAGTCACTATCCTTCGACTCGTTTGGCGAGTCGTCTGATTCATCAGACGACCCGAACATTTTACGGTACAGTGATTCACTCAATGTACCACGATCCCTCTTCGTAACATTTGACGACGAGGTATCACCCCGGGGAGAGGCCGGGAGTGACACAGGTGGCTTTGAGTCGGATGCGTCATCCGACTCACCAGAGTAGTCAACGACTAACTCTGGGTCAACATCTTCACGTGGCGAAGCGCTACGTGAACCTGCAACAGGCGTTGCAGGCTGATGTTGACTTCCAGCAGACACATTAGAGTCTGCTGGCTGAGGCTATAAAGACTCAGTAGCGGCTGCACACAGGCGTGCAGCCGAGCTCTTACCTGCCTTAGCAGCGACGCGCATTGACTTAGTCATAGCGTAAATTTGTTGGAATAAAAGAAAATTCAACAGGTGCTCCTTTCCCATAGTCACTAAACAGTCACTAATGTGACTGTTGGTTGAGGGGGGGGGTGATGTAACGGGTGAGCCCGTTACATAATATTGACACTTATATGAAGTGTCAATAAAAATATTAGTATAACTAATAATATTTTGACAATATTACCTTTTCTTATAATATTGTTCCTAGATCTCCTTGAAGTTGGAGATGCCCTCTCATTGGTTGATATGGGCCATCATATCAACCAACGCGCTGACCAATGACCGATGGACGCGCGCAATGAGTGGAGGGAAAGTTGTCGACATACATAGTTGTAGTTTAATATAGTTAACATAGGTTATAACAGATTAGTTTTAGTAGATAGCTAACCATATCAACTACAGTTTTCTTTTTCTTCTCAACGAAGCGTTTGTTTGGTTGATTCCCTTCCTCTGCTCACGTGTACGTGAGGTAATTGAGGCACCTGCTTTCACTGTCATCAGTGAAGGTAGACTATACTGTTATCAGTATAGTCGGAGGTTGCCCCATATTTTTTACACCTGGTAGTACTTCGTGGTCCGTTCAGCGACCACCGCACCATCCGCTATGGAATCAGCGGGTGATGAACGTCATCACGCAACGCGTGATGATTTCCGCCATTTGAATGATCTCGAATGGAATGCGGTTCAGCGTATGGCTGGAGCCATCGGCAACCCTGCCGTTGGTGCCATGTTGCTCTCTCTTAGCGGAGACGACCAACATGCAACCATCGCCAAGTTCATACAACATGAACTTGACGAAGTTCTAAAGAAATCACCTTGCTACAGGAGCAAGGTTCTCAACAGGTTGACCTGGTGAGAGAACAAGGGGCTAAACAAGCTGACTTGTTGATGCAGCAGGGTGCTCAACAGTCTGAACTGTTGAGACAACAGCAGGCTAGTGCTGTTGCTGCCGGGTCTACGTATACACGTCGACCCGAGTCCTTGAAGATTGGTGTCTCCAAGTACAAGGCAGTCGAAAGCGACTCCTTGTTAAGATGGTTCGTCGAGCTCGACGATGCCATTGAGGCTCGTCGCATCGATGACGATGCGATGAAGGTCAGGTTCGCCATGTCAAACTTGGCAGGACGTGCCAAAGCTTGGACCTTAGGGCTCAAACTGCACGACCCATACGTTTTCCCACGTATGATGTCTTCAAGGCGCGGGTCAAACACACGTTTGAACCGCCTCGCACCGAATTCAGGGCTCGGGATGAGATCCTGGATTTGAAGCAGGGTAAGCGTGATATACACGCTTACGCCCAACACGTACGATACCTCGTTTAGTTGTATCGTGCTGACCCCAATCGATGAACACACGCAGATTACTGTGTTCATCAAGGGTCTGACAGATGGTCTTGTCAAGACCAACCTGTTTCGCTTGGAACTAGAATCGCTGGATCAAGCGATCTCTGCAGTGGAACAGGAGGACTTTAGCCTACAACAGGCTCACGTCCACTCGGGGTCCTATCGTCCACCGAGACGACAGCAGGGCGGAGGTCCAGAACCAATGGATCTATCCTATGTAGAGAGCGAGCGACCTCGTTCTCCAGGGTACAAGCGATTGCAAAAGTGCAATCGCTGTCAAAAGATGGACCACTACTCTTATGGGTGTAGTGCCCCACGCCCAGTCTCTCGTAACACTGGGAGTGACGATCTTCCGTCTGCCAAGAAGGGCCAGAGACGTGGGTCCCATGTTGCTGCAATATCGCAACAACGTGGTAGACTACCAAAAAACGGTCGGGGTCAGTAGGGGCGGAGCGCCCTACTGATCCAGCAACGTCAAGAGAGTTCGCGGGAATCTTGACGAAGATTTCTCCTAGCACACAATCACTGTGTTGCCGCTCCCAGTGATGAGGTATCCCTCATCACCTCGAAGATCGAAGTGACAAAGAACATGTCACTTCGCGCCCTAGTTGATTGTGGGGCTTCAAACAACTTTGTTCGACGCCAATCGCTAGATGATCATAGGCTCAAATACGTTGAGCGCGAGACCCCTCCAACGAGGATGACGGTGCGCCTTGCAACAGGCGCATCCGTAACAGTAAAGAAACGTGTAGTGGGAATTTACTACACGCTTGAAGGTAAAAAGTACGATGATGATTTCATCGTACTCGACCTGGATGACAAATTTGATGTCATCCTAGGATTACCATGGCTCAGAAGGTACGAGCCATGGGTCAGCTGGCAGCATCGAACCGTGAAGATGCCTGCCCCTTGTTCATCAGATGGCCATCTGATGAACGTCTTGGAGCGTTCACAAGCGTGTGAATGTACTACGAGTGAGTGCGATGGCCTCACTTGTGGTCCGGTCGCTAGTACGACTGCACAAGAACTCAGTGTGACAAACAGTCACGCTGTGGAGCAAGCTGCCGGCGGCTGTGCATAAGCACAGGCAACACCGAAGGTCCACCTGTAGAATAAGTCGAGTGGACCGGGACATGAATGCTCGCCTAGAGGGCAGCATTCACCGAAGAGTAAAACGGTTGCCCAGAAGCGGCAACACGGTAATCCTAGATCAACTGGAGAGTTGATCGTAGAGGATCTCGCTGTGGTTGCGCCACCACAGCTAGAGGAAGTCGATGGAACAAGTTCCATCGAGCCTGCGGGAATAAGTCCCCAGGAAATAATCACTGAGGGAATAAGTCCCCAGTGCCCTGAGGGAATAAGTCCCCAGGAGGAAACCGAGACGTTGAACGTCTTGGTTAATGACGGATCAAGCGTAGGCGCTTATACGCTTGATCTGATCGCGCCTCCGAAGTTAACTTCGGAGATAACTCAGTTGCCTACGCTAGAACCTAAAAGGTTCTTGCGTGATCTGCGTAGTGGCAAAGTCAAGCAGATCTGTGTGCTCGTCGCAGAGGACGAGTACATGACTGACATTCGGTCAGCAACAGTTTTTGCCGAGAACGAACGGGTTCTCAGCAGCTCATCAATGGACGAGAGTGTCCTTGATGAGAAGACTCGGATTGAGCGATATACATCGCAATCCTGGGAGTCGCTGAAGTCAAATCCTTTGTATAAGGATTTGATCGAATTCAAGGATGTATTCCCTGAATCCGTTTCGTGCGAGTTGCCTAAGGATAAAGGTACTCGACACGAGATCGACCTTGTTCCTGGCACAAAATATTGTGTCATGAAACAGTGGCCACTGCCTCGAACAGGTCGAGGCAATCGACAAGTTCTTTGCCGATCGCCTAGCAGCGGGCCATGTGAGGGAGTCAACTTCACCTCACAGCTCTCCGACCTTCTGTGTGCGCAAGGCCACAGGAGGGTGGCGGATAGTGCACGCGTTCAATAAGTTGAACGCTGCAACGATACCAGCGCAAACGCCGATACCGAGAAAGGACGTAATCATAGATGGTATGTCCAAGAGTACCATCTTTTCGTCCATGGATCTGATGGATGGTTTCTATCAGATCCTAATGCGTGAACGGGACATCCCGTACACAGCAGTGAGCACTCCCAGTTGTATGCTCTGGGAATGGTTGGTGATGCCGCAAGGGCTTAGTAATGCACCAGCCACATTCAATAGATGTGTTTCACACGGTGCGCGAATTAGCACCGAGTTACTTCGATGATGTGTTTGTCCATAGTCGGGCTATGGACGGGAAAACAGACGTGGAAGTCCATAGACTCCACGTCCGTAAGGTTCTTACACTTATGCGAGAGCATAAGTTGTACGCCAACCTCAAGAAGTGTGTATATTCGCAGCTAGCGAAATACCACTTCTTGTGTGCATCGTCGGAAAGAACGGCGTACGCCCTGATCCAGAAAAGATCAAGGCGATCACCGACTGGCCAGTGCCAGTCGATGTCAAGGGACTAAGGAAGTTTCTTGGGCTAGCGGCGTACTTGCACAAGTACTCGCGCAGTTACGCCGAAATGACAGTACATCAAACCTTTTTACTCAAGAAAAATGTAAAGTGGAATTGGAACGCTGACTGTCAGCGTTCCTTTGAACGTATCAAGCAAAGCTTGATGCAATCGCCAGTATTGGCGATTGCCGATCAAGACAGACCATTTCATGTGGTCTGTGACGCCAGCGATTTTGCAATCGGCTGCGCACTGATGCAATATGATACAGACGGCGCAGAGCGTGTTGTCTAGGATCAATCGCGTCAGCTGCAACCGGCCGAGCGCAATTAACCGGTGCATGAAAAGGAACGCCTTGCCATAAAGTATGCACTGGCTAAGTTTCGCGTCTATCTCTTAGGAGATAGACAGTTCATTGTATATACAGACCATGCGTCACTACTCACGGCTGTAAATAGTCCACACCTCTCGCAACGAATGGCGAGATGGTTGTCGTCATTCGCGTAGTACAACTTCTCCATGGAGTATAAACCGGGAAGACTTAACGTCGTCGCAGATGCTCCCGCCGATGCTCTTTCACGTCGGCCTGACCTAGAGCCGACTGTTCAATCCGACAGTGATGTGAACACCAATGTCGCCACGCTGAGTACCAGCGTCTTGTCGTCGAGTTTACTCGACAACATTAGAATGGCATGCGCGCAAGATAATGATCTTGTACGACTGATGGAGTAGCTCAAGGACCCATCCAAGCAAGCTAAGAAGCGCTTGCCTGCCATGTATCGATCTTCTCTAGATCGATATACCCAGCGGGACGGCTTACTGTACTACACAGCCGTCAACAACGACACGCCTCGTGTCGTTGTACCGCCACAACATAATCTCAGATTACGGATCATGTTTAAATGTCACGATGCACCAATAAGTGGGCATCGCGGCCGTGAGAAAACTTACCTCGCGGTCAGTCGCGACTTTTACTGGCCACGCCAGTATAAGTTTGTGCGCAAGTACGTGCGTGCTTGCGAGGTGTGTCAGCGAATGAAGCCTAGTCCTTCAATTCGTGCACCATTGCAGCCTCTACCTGTTCTGGCAGAGTGCTGAGAGTCCGTCTCAATGGACTTCGCCTTTGGGTTTCCCAAAGACGCTCACGGGAATAATGGTATTCTCGTGTTTGTAGACAGGTTCAGCAAGATGGTACATCTTGTTGCTGTACCTGAGTCGATCACAGCAGAGGGCTGTGCTCGAGTGTTTATCGATACAATCTTCGATTGCACGGTTTACCCCGTGAACTTGTGTCCGATAGGGACCCCCGGTTCACGGCTGAGTTTTGGCGTTCCGTGTTCCAAACACTTGGAACACGGCTCGCTATGTCTACTTCTGACCATCCAGAAACTGATGGTCAGACTGAACGCGCCAACCGCGTCCTCGAAGAGATACTTCGAGGGTACGTCCACTCGTTTACGAGTTGGAGTGAGCTCTTGTCAATGGTCGAATTCGCTATCAACAACTCCGTGCATGCGTCTACGACGCATACACCGTTCTACGTGAATGGCCTTCGCCATCCACGTGTCCCCACCTTAGTAGAGGGTGACTCAAATTTTAAGGGGGGGAGGGACTCGCTCGAGCGAGAACTAATCTGGCTCTTGCTCATCACGCGACGACGTTATCGTCGACGCGAAAGTAACTGAAGTCGTACCATTCGACTTCGGTGAAGAGGAAGAAAGTAAGAGCGATGACGCTCTTACTGATAACGATGCTGAAGATATCAGCATTGTTCGAGGTATCACAAGTGAGAACAGTAATGTTCTCGCTGAATTAGTAACCGATATCTCTGCAGTGCATTCACAATGCACTGCAGACAAAAGCAACGAGTCAGCTGAGGATTTCCTGCTGACTCGTGAAGCGGTAGTCCGTTTCGTGCAAGACTCCATCGCGGAAGCGGTGGATAAGCAAAAACAAAACGCAGACAATAGTGGAAGGGAAAATGCTCAGACATTTATTAAAGGCGATTTAGTTTTACTGTCAACAGTAAACCTACCTAAACATGTAGTGACTAACGTGGGCAGCATAAATTGTTGCCCAAATACATCGGCCCGTTTCGTGTATTGCGCCGCCTAGGCAACGCATACACGATTGAGTTGCCACGCAGGATGCGTACGCATCCTACGTTTTACGTGGGACGTCTTCGTCCGTACGTTCAGTACGCGGCTTCTTCGAGCGACGAAGATAGCCATTACTCTCAAGAATCTCCTTCAGATTCTGGTTTCACGATCCAGGCTCGATACCTGGTCGTGTAGAGATGAGATCGTCCCATGATATCGGACGATCTACTGACGAGCTGTCGCCAGCTCGTTACTTAGAGAATGAAGTCGCCGTTCATTCTCCAACAGTGCGACAGAATTGTCTGCCCGAGACTTCTCATGGTCAAGCCCAAGCTGTCGCATAATTTCCTCTAAGCGGCGACGCTTATCCCGTTCGTGATCAAAATCACAACGTATCTCACGAGTTACATGGGCAAACTTGTCTAACTCAGCAGACGAGGCCGATGAAAGAATCAGATAGGGTTTTCCCTCCACCACCGCATCCGTTGGTGGACTCTCATGGTGAGAAGCGCTTCCTCGTGGAACGCTTTCTAAATCACCGCGAGGTGAAGGGCAGTCGGACGAGTTATCTCGTCCGGTGGCGTGGCTATCCGCCTTCGGCGGATAGCTGGGAACCTCGAGACCAACTGATGTCCGACGTTCCCGGCCTTGTCGAACAGTACGACAGGTGTAATGGGCTACATTACACATATAGCATTAACACAAATAAACAATTACATATGTAGGCAGGTGCTGGGCCCGAATAGCGGGCACAGCGTGACAATTTATTATTGGTTTATTATTGGGCCTAAAGTCCCAATATGGACCAATGATAAATCAACCTGTAATTGTGTGGTTCCCGAA
Source organism: Peronospora farinosa (assembly GCA_947646735.1). Taxonomy (NCBI): domain Eukaryota; phylum Oomycota; class Peronosporomycetes; order Peronosporales; family Peronosporaceae; genus Peronospora; species Peronospora farinosa. Next base: position 614,106 of record CANTFK010000991.1, read on the forward strand.
AGGCGGGAACACTGTCGTATTTATTACGACTAAAATCTTCGTAATTAGTACGAATTAAAACCAAACAAAAAATCAGAGTTAAACTTACTTAATACCTAATACTTGGGCTTGAGTCTTCCTCAAGCGCACGTGTAAGCTAGTGACGGTACGTTCTAGCCCCGTTACACCTGGTAGCACTTTGTAGTCCTTCCTATGCCCGAGTTTGGGATGAGCGAATCGTCATACTTTGACGCTCCAGATTTATTTCTGGAGCACGAGACCTTCCCCCATCTTACTGGTGTTGAGTGGGATGCCCTTAATCGCCTCGCGGCGATATCGGGAGAGGCATTCGTCGCGTCGCTGATGAGATCAGCGACCCCTGACGCGCAACGTCTCGCCATACATGAGTTTATGGCACGCGAGCTCGCCGAATCCAACCGGCGAGGCTTAACTCCCTCGCGCCCTTCACGTAATGAGGCCGTGAAGATGGAAACCTCCTCCTACTCTGGAGAAGGTAAGGACCGGTTATCGCTGAACCGGTGGTTCCGAGAAGTTGATATCGCCATCGCCTCGAGACTTCTTGAGGCTCCACAGGCGAAGGTCAACTTTCTTCTTTCCCGCCTCACCGGTAAGGCCAAGGAGTGGGCCCTTGGTAAACTCGTTGTGGACGAGCACGCATTTCCCACCTTGGATACCATCCAGGACGATCTCCGTCTTGCCTTCGAGCCACCACAAGAGGAGAAACTGGTGCGATCAAGATTCCTGTCGATGCGACAGGGTAAAATGGCGATGCGCGACTACGTACAGATGGCTAGACATCTGTCGTCGTGTATTATCACGCACCCCATGGACATGTACACGCAGGTGAATGTCTTTGTGGATGGTATGCGTGAGGGGCAGACCCGCTTATCGCTGGAGCGCGCCGAGCCTGCCACATTGGAGGAGGCATTTGCCATCGCACTCCGTGAAGACTTTAGGGTCACAAAAGCATATGCAAACCCTCGGTCGTCACCGTTCCCCGGCCTTCTGGTCCAGAACCTATGGATATCGACGTGATTGAGTCGTCGAGTGACCGACGACGTGTCATTTCCCATAAGAGTGACGCTCGCACCGGGCGTCCAATGGTTTGCTTTCGTTGTCGCAAGCCAGGACATCGCGCGGCTGAGTGACGTGCGCCAGCACCGATATCGGTGCAAGTAGTGGATGCCCATCATGAGGGTGCTGTACCGACCGCACGTCCAAAAAACGGTCGGGACCAGTAGGTGGAGGGCGCCCTACAGGAAGGAACGGAGGTCCGGGTCCCCCGGTGGCAGCATAAACTTCCAGTCCTCCTGCGCTACGCGAACGGTTAAATGCTCCACCACGAGTGGTGATTCACGTCTGATTATTGTCAGTTTTCATGTCGTCGGCGTCCGGAGGACTCTGCGAGCACTCATGGACTCAGGAGCAACAAATAATTTCTTTCGTAAATTTGGTTATCGATACTACCTAGGTCCGTGAGGGACCTGGCCAAGTCTTCGTCAAGTTGGCTGAAGGGAAACCACACCGCGTATCGCGGCGCGAAGTGTCGTTGCCGTACACGTTTGATGGCTTTCGTAGTAATGATGATTTTTTGGTGATCGCGATGAATTATGCATTCGATTGCATACTGGGCATGCCATGGTTGGCACGTTATAAGCCCCAGATAGACTGGTTAGCCAGATCAGTGAGACGTCGACGCAAGTTCGATGTCAGTGAACTGTTTACCCATCTCTTGGTATCTCCAAGTGACTGGCCGAACGTCACAGTCGTGGATCGTGATTCCACGACGCTGGCGGTGCACAGAGCGAGCGATGGCCCTCTCTGCACTGCTTGTGCTGTTCTTCGAGACACAGTGACAGTGAATCCTCGCTACAGAGCGAAGAGGACGACGAGGACGACGCGGTCGAACAGGGGTTCCCGCGCGTCATTAATGCGGTTGAAGAGGGGTTCCCGCACGTGAATGCAGTGGTCGAACCGGGGTTCCCATCTACACCTATTGTGGTCGAGCAGGGGCTCCCACAAGGGCATTGTGATGACGAGCAAAAGCTCGCCAACGAGTGTGACGTGGACGGACAGGAGTCCCCACGCGAGAGCATGATGGTCGAACCGGGGTTCCCATCATCACCCACTGTGGTCGAACCGAGGTTCCCACATGGGCATACTGTGGTTGAGCAGGGGCTCCCACGCGGGTTTACGGCGGCCGAGCAGGAGCTCCCGCATCAAGTGTCGACGGTCGAGTTTGGGGTACTCCCGTCCAGTGTTTCCGGCATCTTGGATGATGACATCCAGTGCCTAGAGGGGGGTGATGGTTTATTACCTGACTGCGGTTCGCCAGCTTCGAGTAGTGACTCGAAGCACGATGGGGACAACAGCAACGAGAATTTAGCGTTGGAATGTGTCCACGCTATCGTGTACGTGGAAGGGAGTCCACAAAGGCGCCAATATATCGAGGTCGAGAGTCCTCCTCGTGATGCGTCTTCCATTACAAGCCTTCCAGGGCTTTCCTGGAAGCATTTCCTACGTGACCTTAAGGGAGGCACTGTGGAACAAGTGTGTCTAATCACCAACGAGGTGGTTACCGTGGCAAACGAGGAGCATATGGCGCGTCCTCAAAGCGCTGAGCCGAAGTCTGCGCGTGAAGAAAGGTTTGCATCACAGTCATGGGAGGCCCTGCGAGAGTCTGGTAACCCTGTCTAAGACATTGCTCGTGAGTATGCAGACGTGTTCCCGGACAAGATCCCGGCTGAACTTCCTGCGGACCGTGGTGTTCGGCACGAGATTGATCTCGTGCCAGGGTCGAAGTATTGTGTGACACGGCAGTGGCCGTTGCCTCGAGATCAAGTCGAAGCTATTGACGCATTCTTTGAAGGCCGCCACAAAGCGGGTCATGTGAGGGAGAGTATCTCACCACATTCGAGTCCAACCTTCTGCGTGAAGAAGGCTACGGGAGGCTGGCGGATAGTGCATGCGTTCAATAAGTTGAATGATGCCACTATTCCTGCGCAAACGCCTATTCCCAGGAAGGACATGGTGCTGAATTCCATGTCAGGAAGTGTCCTCTTCAGTGCCATCGACTTGACCGATAGCTTTTACCAGATTTTGATGCGCCCGAGCGATATCCCACTCACCGCGGTGAGCACCCCGAGTGGCATGTTATGGGAGTGGCTGGTAATGCCACAAGGGTTGAAGAACGCTCCGGCCACTTCAATCGCATGGTGTCTCAAGTGTTGAGACCTCTTCGGAACTTTGCCCCAAGTTATTTTGACGATATCTTCGTCCATAGTCGCGCCGAGGGCAACCTCAACGATGTCCAAGTTCACCTTCAACACCTGAAGCAAGTGTTTCAAGTTATGCGGGACAACAAGTTGTACGCGAATCTCAAGAAGTGTGTCTTTTGTGCACCGGAGATTCCGGTGTTAGGTTGCTATGCGAGTAAATCGGGAGTTCGAGCTGATCCAGAGAAGGTGTCGTCCATCTGTTCTTGGCCCACGCCCAAGAACCCTACGGAGCTGCGCCAGTGGCTCGGCTTGGCTAATTATTTGCAAAAGTATACGAAGGATTATGCTGGTTCTATCCAGCCTTTGTCGTCACTCTTGAAGAAAGACGCCACGTGGTTGTGGCGTCCCGAGCACCAAGCACGCCATCGAAGCAGTAAAGAAGAGCCTGGCGTCAGCGCCAGTCCTGGTCCTACCAGACGACTCCAAGCCGTTCCACGTGGTTTGCGATGCCAGTAATTTTGCAAACGGTTGTGCCCTCATGCAATTCGATGATGAGGGCCGTGAACGAGTCGTGAGTTACCAGTCGCGACAGATGAAGCCAGCTGAGAAGAACTATCCGGTTCACGACAAGGAGATATTAGCGATGCGCTATGCACTCATCAACTTTCGCGTGCATCTCCTTGGTGAAAGTACGTTTGCTTTGTACACCGATCATGCATCGCTGCGCACAGCGATGAAGAGCCCACATCTTCCCCAACGGATGGCACGATGACTCTCATTCTTCTCTGAGTATAACTTCGTCGTGCATTACAAACCAGGCAAGACTAATATTCTCGCTGACGCCTTGTCACGACGTCCCGACTACGATCCTTGGACTGCTCTGAGTCGTCAGGCTACTGATGACGAGGACGATGATGACCGATGTGCGATGTGTGTATCGCTGAACCTAACTCGGGTTACACCCGAGTGGTGTTTATTTGATGAGATCGTCGCAGCGTACAAAGGCGATTCAGATTATGCAGATATTATCGAGTATCTGCGTGCTCCCAACGATGCTGCACTGGGAGCATTATCCCGAACCAAGCGCGACCATATTCATCGATACAGTTTAGATGGCGATTTGCTTTTGTATAGCATCGACTAATTCGATTCTCCTCGCACGGTGATTGCCAATGACATGGATTTGCGTGCAAGAATCATTCACGAGTATCACGATGCTCCTGCTGGCGGCCATTTAGGCCGCGAAAAGACTTTCGCGGCCTAAATGGCTGTGTCTCGAGACTTCTTCTGGCCCCACATGTACAAGTGGGTACGCAACTGGATCCGAACGTGCGAAATATGCCAGCGTGTGAAGCCATCACCATCGTCACAAGCTCCCTTGCGATCGTTGCCAATTGCAGCAGAGGCCTGGAGATCAGTTTCGATGGATTTCATCTTCGGGCTTGCCCCCGATAGCCAAGCTCGAACGGGCATCTTGGTCTTTGTTAACAGAATCACATCTCGTGCCTATTCACGCTAATATCACCGCGGCAGAGACCGCGGAGCACTTCATCGACGCGGTGTTCCGCCATCATGGACTTCCAGAAAACATTGTTTCGGACCGTGATCCGCGATTTACGTCCGCATTTTGGATGTCACTTTTCGAGCTCCTCGGGACAAAACTGCTGATGTCGACTGCGGTCCATCCGGAAACGGATGGGCAAACCGAGCGCGTGAACCGAGTCCTCGAAGACGTTCTTCGAAGTTACGCTACGTCATTCACGAGTTGGAGTGCATTTTTACCACTCGCTGAGTTCGCACTCAACAACGCCGTACACGCGTCAACAGGGTTGACGCCATTTTTTGTGAATTCGGCTCGTCACCCTCGCGTTCCTACTCTCCTGGCCGTGGGGCGACCCACAACACCTAGTGGCTCCACTCTGGGGGGGATAAAGGCGATAAACAAGGATCGAGTGCAGCTCACGGTATTTTGAGCGCGAATGCAGTAACACGATCCAAGGCAAAGACGGCCATTTTGACGCCATCAGACGTGGCGTCCCCATTAGCTCGATGGACTGCGCAGACATTGATTGACCCGTCTTCGGGTAAACGTTCCCCTACTGCCAACTACGCGCCGTTTGAGTCGGCGCGACCAATTGATGACATGGCCGTGTCGGAATTTATACTCCAACGTCAAGCCATCACCAGGTTTGTACGCGACGCACTACAAACTGCTGTAGACCTACAGAAGGAGAACGCTGACAAACATGGAAGAAAGAACATGAGCAAGTTTGAGAAAGGTGACCGTGTATTATTATCGACGGAAGGTTTAAGGGATTCTGCGGTCACTAATCTGGGCGCGAGTAAACTCGCGCCACGCTTCATCGGTCCATTCAAGGTTCTGAAGGCAATTGGCGACGCTTATACACTCGAAATCCCCTCGTCACTGCGACTCCACCCGACATTCTATGTCGGGCGGCTGAAGGAATATCGTCCGGCTACGCTTCACGGTTTGGCTCCGACGCCGGCTTCAGGGGTTCGTAAGTCGAACGGCCTTCCCGTCGTGCTCGACGCGCCGATGACATGGGGCTCTCCACCAGCGACACGCTTAATAATACAGCATCGATCGCCGGAATTGGTGTATTGAACAGATTCTGACAGAACAGTTCCAACTGCAGCAAACTTCTTTCCAAAATCGGCTAGATGAACTTCAAACTGATCATGACTATCACCACGGGGAAAATACTCGCAAGGATGTGGCCTTGGATTAGCTACGCCGAGAGATCGCGGATCGCTAGAGAGAGTGTGTTAGGGCCGTCTGTGATCGAGACTCTCTTCGATCGCACTTGGCTCAGCTAGCGTCTGGATCACTTCCAATTCCGACAGTGGGCCATTCTGTGCCCGTTACCTCGGCATCCCCAGGGGGCAAGCGTTCTTCGTCCACTCTGATGTTGGATCCTCCTCCTAAGCGTTAACGAACCGCGGACCTCTATTTTTCCAGCTCCATCGGACTCTGTCCAAGGGACCACCCCTTCGATGTCAAAGGATATTACAGCGCGATCCTCCACTCCAACGCGATCCGCCACCTCGGCGCGATCTGGAAAACGCAATTCGGACGTTCCACGGCCAAAGCCGAAAAGAAAGAGCAAGAATTCTACACCTTTAAAGGCCAAAGCAAAAAAAATTCCCATATCTTCGAAGACAAAGGGCAAGAAGAAAATCCCGCGCCTTCGAGCGCAAAAGGCTAAAAGAAAATTCTTACGCCTCTTTCTTCCGAGTATAGCGACGATTAAGGGTTTACAATTCTGGAGACTCTTTGCTCGCAGCTTTATCCGGATCACATTATTCCTCCAGGCGCCGTGGCTCGGCAGCTGATTTCTCTGCTCATGCTGGATCACCCGTTTCCCTGATTAATATCGAAATTTCAATTTCAAAGTCGGATTCACTGCCAGCTTCGCCTGCTCAACCCCGTACCGCTTCGGCTAAAGTCTCGAAGGTAGAGCCCTCTAGTGATTCCGAGGGTAAGGTCAGTGATGCCAGTGAATCTCGAGAGAGGATCAGCTTTCTTTTCCTGCCGCAAGAGTATACGGATACTCGAGGGCCACGAGATCAATAAATCCCTGGTTATCGCAAT